>CM077079.1:67421022-68033555 GCA_039513925.1 Platanthera zijinensis
ATCAAAGTTGTGGATCCCTACAAACTAGCCAGATGGGAGAACTCCCTTTGATACTCAATCACAGACCTTGTACCCTACTTGATGTTCAGAAACCTCCTTTCAAGCTCATCCCTGTATGTGTTGGACACATAGTGCTCCAAGAATGTCTCGTTAAACTCCTCCCATGAGATGTCCGACAGCTCCCTATCAGCAAAAGTGGAATCTAGCATGGACTTCCATCATCTTTTTGCATGAGCATCCAGTGAAGAGGTGGCAAGAGGAACTGCCTGGCTGACAGGGAAGCTAATGCCTGTCAGCATCTCCTGTATGGCCTCCAACCATTCTTCAGTCTTCACAGCATCCTCTTTCCCGCGGTACATCGGCGGGGATAGGCTCTTGAAGGCACTCAACCAGTTCGACCCCGGATTTGGCTGCTAAGCCGGGACCTACTAGGTTCTGAAGGCTTCCAGGATAGCCGTCAAAGTTTGCCCCATCTCTGTCTGCAGAAAGGGAGTGGCAGCCGAAGGGGGAGGAACCACATTCTGTGGCATAGCCACCTGTGGAGGTTCCATAAAGGTAAGGTTTAAATAGAATTGGCCTAACTCATTGTATTAAATGGACTGTTTTATGTGACTTTTTACAAATGGGCACAACATTGCTTCCGCTACATAGTTTGTCCGCAAACTAATGCTCGAGCGGGGTGTTCCAGTGTTGTGGACTTCTTTCTCATATGATCGTTTGTTCAAGTGATACCAGTTTGTAAGACCCCCTCCCCAGGAAGTTCCAGGGACTTATGCCCAGAACCGCCGCATTACGGTGACATTAACTCACGGGTTAGTCGACACCGCAAGACGCCAATCCTGCCGGCTAACACGATCATAAAAATTTGTTCGACCAATATGAGAAACAGAAGTATAAAAGTAGTGTAGGAAAAACTACAAGCTAGTCCACAGTCATAGTAAATATCAAAAATATGAAATGAATGTACAATAAGTCCACAATGAGTACAAAATAAAAGAGAGGAAAAAGGGCTTATGCCCTGTACATAATAATCAAATCTCTCCTCACAAAATCAAAAGTGGAAGCTAAGCACTAAACCCTAAACCCTAAATTATCTTTGAACTCGTCCCACCTGAGAAAGTGCTGCAGTAGTAGTAGGTGGTGGTGGTGGTATTAGCTCTTCACGTCCTGCCATATCGTCCTGCCGGTCGTACTGGTGCCCCATCTCCTCGAGCTCCTAAAATGATTTGGTCACCGACCATTAGTCAAAAGACTAAGTAGTTTCCTCCGCACCTTGCCCCATAACTCCTTGGCACCGTGCAGGAGGATGAAGCGAAGGACAACAAGGGGTATCAAAAGAAAGCAGGTGAAAATGAAGCTTTACTACCAAGTATGAGAAGTAAGAAGTAATTTTACTCTAGCAGTTCTATGTATATAACACAAGTAAAGTAAGTATGTACAGTATAGAAGGTAAGTAAATGCAGGAAGTAAGTATAGTGCGGAACAGTAAATAAAGAACAACTATCTACTGCTAATCTACCATCACAGAAGTACCCTAACTTATATGAATGCCCATATAAACTTATAAGTTGAGTTTCCAAAATTAACTTATCATATAAAAGAGCCCATACTAATTTATATGATAAGGATCAATGAAGCGTATGACCTAATATGAATGAATGCATGCGATTTATGAATCATGCAAGTGCAACTCACACACAACGTCTCCGTGAACACAAACCTTTAGTTCCCGTTTTTTGGAGCTAGCATCACTCTCTGGTATCACCATTGTGGCTACGGCAACAGTGGAGCAGGCATCTCCACTCTTAGGCAGGTATGCAAACTACCAAACCTAGACCTCCCAAACGCCTCTATACACGTCCTAGGTGCACCATAGAGTCTTGCGTACTAATTGCTAACTACCCGTCAGTCTTGTTGGGTCGGGTGTGCGTTTTTTTGGATTGTCCTACAGACCGCAGTATAAACAACCTACTGACACCTCTAACTCTCACACTCGCTTGAGTCACCGTACTGCCATCGGTGTGATGATTGGCCCAGTACCGCTTGACCTGCCACTAATTTGTTTTATGCACATGCAAGGTATTTCAACTCGAGCCTACAGCTCGCAGGACCAACCCATCTGGAGTCCTTTCAACCCTACATAGGTGATAATGTTACCACAAATCCCTCCAACCCTACACGGGTGCGAATGATATCACGATTCTTAGCCTATTAGACTACTCTTTTCTAAGGGTTATTATGCTTAGCGATTTATGGTTAATCTCAGGACTTCCCAGGGTATGCCCAATGAAGGGGTCTCGGGGGCACTAGGAACCAAGATGGGATTAAAGCCTAAAGTTCCCTTTCGTAAGGATATTTACTCTTATTAACGTCTACCCATAATTCACACCCAGCTCTCGTTATTACTCTGGAACGATCCTAATGACTTAAGATATTACCGGAGAATTGACGATCTTCCGCCGGTCTCCGTTTCAGCTACTGTACTTAGGGTTTTGCACTCCACCACTTGATACTATAAAGTGACCTACTAGACACCAACCAGGGTTTATCTTCCAAAATAGTTATCAACGCAACCTTCTATCGTATCCCCTTGTGGTCCTAGTAGTCTATACTATCTGAGTTAGACGCAACCCATGACCTAATACCACCCTTAAGGTAAGATTTCCAACTTCTTGGCCAAAATGACCCTAACCATTTATCATGGGATGGTATTGTATATGATGTTGACTATTTGGAATTTCACTATTTTTCTAAGTCATAAGGACCCAAAATTAAATCCTTTAACTAAGTGGCCTGTGTCACTTTATACATGAAGCACTATATCAAATGATCCCCTGTAGTCTAATAAATTTTTCAGATGATCATCTAGGAAAATTATAACTGGTTACCAAGAATTGTAATTTTCCCATTTATATATCCATTTATATTTTCATTTAAGTTAAATCCATGAATTGGCCACTTTGTAAATGAAGTACATTAACTATGTTACTAGAAATTCTAGGAAAATTACTGCAGATGTAAATTACTGAAATAATTTAAATTACAAAAATTCATAGTTGATGCGCGTAAAATACGGCAAGCATACCGGTCGCACAAGTAATAAAGTTGGGAATAAATCCCCGGATGTCGGTCTCTTGAGGAATGCAATTAGCGTCGAACGATTTAGACTCTAAAACTATTATCATGAGAGTTAATTGAAATAAACAGAAAAAGAAGGGGCTTTGGTTGGTGGTCTTACGACCGATTACACTAATGTAAACTATGCGGGTCGCAATCACCGCTTCTCAAGGCGAGATGGATGTAGCGGCCGCGATGCCGTACTTCGGTTGGTGAGTGGACGGAAGTCTAGCGAGTGAGGTGATTAGTGCCGAGTGAAATTGAGTGAAACGAACGTGTGGAGTGGAGCGAGATGGAGCGAGGCGCATCAAAGAATAATTCTCATAAGTAAGATGAAACACAAATGATCAAATTAACACTAGAAATTGATGTTCATTACATGCATAAACATTCCATGCAACAAGAAAAGATAGAAAATGCAAAACCACGAGATTGAAGATCCACCGCGGTTGTTGGCCGGAGGTGTGGGTTGTCAATCCGCTTCCAAGCGCAGTCCGAGGAGGGCTTCTGGTACCATCGAGCTGTCACCTCAAGGGCTTGTAATTCCGTTCTCTAGGTATGCTTCGTCTTCTTCCTTGGTGGAAAGCTCGGAGAAGAATGCTTCAATGGCCGGGAGGATCACCGGAGGATGCGGAATGCTTTGGAATCGCCGGAGAAGGTCCTCCCAATGGTAGGGATGAAGGTGGAGGCGAATGGAACTACTGGAGGGCGAAATGGCAGACTGGCGGAGGTTTCGTAATAATGTCCGTACCCTAATTCGCGGAACATGGCTTTTTATAGCTTGCAGAATAAATAGGGCGCACGACCACTGGCGCACGACCAGTGGTCGTGCACGACCAAGGTCAGCGCCCGTGCACGAGCAACCTGTAGACCTGCATCAGAAAATCAACGGTCGCGCACGATCAGCACCGCACGATCAGTGATCGTGCGAGGCAATGCTGATGATCGTGCGGAAATAGCCAGGCAGAACTTTGTAAAATGGGTATGACTGCGCACGATCGGCGGCGCACGAGCAGTGGTCGTGCGCGGTATGGCAAGTGATCGTGTGGAAGGTTCAAGACAGGGATTTCACAAATGAGTCCGGGCTGCGCACGATCAGTGATCGTGCGCCAGGAGGTCGATGGTCGTGCGTGGGTAAAAATGCACGACCACTGACTCCTTTGCCAAAAATAGTGAAACGCCTATCCCGAATGCCCTCACGATCCCCAAACCTGCAGGAAAACTGCACGGGACATCGATCGTGGCAGCCTCAGCAAACAATAATAATCATAGCAAGAATGTAAATGCACACAAGCACAGAAATGGGCTAAAAAGGTGCACAGGGCGTGGAATGCCGTAGCTAACCAAAAGGAGTACTAATGGCGCTAAAAGATAGTGCAAAGCTGAGGAAAAAGGCCTAGATGAGTCCAAAATAAGGTATAAAATAGGGACTCATCACACCCCCATACCTAACCATTTGCAAGTCCCGGGCAAAAAATCACCTTGTAGACTCAAAAATGGCTAGCTGACGTAGTAATTTCAAAATACAGTAGGACGAGAAATCGAGAAACACAAGTGCAAAGAAAATATAATAGAAGGAGTTTTTAATCATGCTATGTAATTTATAATTTTCGATAAACGTAAATAAATACTGTCACTACTCAAAGATTGAATTTCCGGAGAATCGCGCGGTCATGTGTAGGAAGAAAATAGGCAAGTCGGATGGTGGAGCATTGCCAAAGAGCGGGGCTCGTGATCACCTCCAAAGGAATCCACCAATGTCGGGGACCTTATGCTTGCCCGTTCACACTTTCTCCACGATGCTAGTTCGACTCGAGCATAAATCCGTAGGACTTTAGGTGAAGAGTTGGGGCTTGGGTGTAGACGTAGGTATGGATAAAAAAAGATGAAAACGAAGGCTACGCACAACCCAACGGAGCTCGCACAATTACAGATTTCCCACTAGCAAAATGAATGCGAGTGCACCACACCCCCAGACCTGGTTTTTACAACATGGGTGTGTGCACCGCCTACCCCAAAACAGATTTCTCAAAAACAGATTTTCATTTATACTTTTTATTTTCTCTTTTTCGTTTCTTTTTCACAATTTTTGCTTTTATAAATTTTCCTTTTTCAAATTCTTGAATTTCAGCAAATATAACAAGATGGCAAATCCACATTTTTCACAAAACCACTTCCCACATCAACAACCCAACGGAAAATGCTTGGAACTAGAGCTCGACGCGGGTGTGCGACTAGGATTGGCTTGAGGCATTGGTGAATTGAGTGTGGAGCTGAAACAAAAGGAAGGTAGGCTCAACGGGGCTAGCGAGGGCTATGTTAGGACGGGTGCAAGGCTCAACCGGGCCAAAGTGATGGCCTACATCACGCTCACGCTCGACTAACCGTGCACCAATGCTTCGAAAGTAGCCTGGGGCAAGTTCTTAGTCACCGAGAAAAGTGATCCGTCCTCCCGACTCGAGCAATACAAAGGTAGCGACGCCTACACACATTCCTACACTACCGAGTGATTACTCCGGATTCATAGATTTGAGTAGGACAGACAGTATTTACGAGTGCAGAAAAAATATAAATTGCAAGCATAAAGAAAAACTAAATCTATACAATTTCTACAAAACGTGAGCACTCGATTAGGAGCACTGCACGAGTTTCGAACTACTCTAAATCAAAATCCTACGTCAGCACCACCATCTTAAATTTTACACGAAATAATACATCAACTCGAGCCGCACACGTGGTCAAGTGCGTGCTCATGTGGGTGCCAAAGTGTGTGCAGCAGGAGTCAAAAACAATGAAGCAAAAAGGAAAACTACTGGCATGCGAAATTAAATGCGCTCGTGGAGTGCACAAGCGGCTCTTCCCCCCAGACTTGAATGAAAACATAAGCAAGTAAAATAGACATTCAACTAAGGAATGAAATCTGAAGCGAGAGAGAGTACCTATGCTCCAAAGAGGGGAGCATGCCAGAAGATTGCGTGATGATTCGCGGGAGTTGCTGCTTCGCACAAAAGATAAGTTGAACCTGCGAATTAGGCCGAACAACAGAAAATACAAAAAATAGAAAACATAACATAAAAAGCATAAACGAGGGGACTAAAAGGTCCAAGCTTGGGTTGTCTCCCGAATAGCCCTTTTGTTTACCGTCCTTAAGGTGGACCAAATACCTGTATTAGCAGTTGTATATAATGTTTTTGCAGCAAAATAAAATAAAACTCAAAATGTTTCAACCAAAATAGGAGATCCGCAGCGGAAATTGGGATCAAGGCGCCGCCCCGTCACCATGTAGTAGGTCTTCGAGCTGTAAGCTTTGAGGTTTGCCGATGATAGCACCTCCATCGTACAATTTTAGCCGATGCCCGTTGACCTTGAATTTGTCGCCGCTCTTCCCGGATATTTCAATAGCTCCAAAGGGGGAGACTCCGATCACTGTAAAGGGGCCGCTCCACCGCGATTTTAACTTTCCGGGGAATAAGCGAAGGAGGGAGTTGTACATTAGGACTTGGTCTCCCGGTTGGAATTCTTTTGGGATGATGTGACGGTCATGCCATTTTTTTGTTTTTTCTTTGTAGATCCACGCATTTTCATAAGCAAAATGCCGTAGCTCTTCCAATTCATTCAGTTGGGAGCGGTGTTCGCCTGCTGCAGTCTCAATGTCCATGTTCAGAAATTTGGTTGCCCATAGCGCCTTGTGTTCTAATTCGACCGGCAAACGACAAGCCTTTCCGTAGACAAGTTGGAAGGGGGTCATACCGATAAGAGTTTTGAAGGCGGTTCGGTATGCCCATAAGGCGTCGTCGACCTTCTTACCCCACTCTTTTCGGTTGGAATTAATGGATTTTTCAATTATTCTTTTTAGCTCCCTGTTTGAGACTTCTACTTGCCCACAAGTCCGAGGATGGTAGGCGAGAGAGACTTTGTGATGAACTCCAAACTTCTTCAATAGTTGTAAGAATGACTTGTTACAGAAATGGCTCCCGCCGTCACTGATGATTGTGCGCGGAGCGCCAAATCTAGAAAAAATATTTCGGTGCAAGAAGGTTAAAACAGTGCGAGCTTCAATTACGGCAACAGCTTTGGCTTCGACCCACTTGGAGACATAGTCAACCGCAATAATGATATAGAGTTTGCCGTGCGACATGGGAAAGGGTCCCATGAAATCTATCCCCCAAACATCGAATGGCTCACAAACGAGCATGTTGTTGAGGGGCATTTCGTCCCTCTAGAGATATTTCCTGTCCTTTGGCATTCATTGTATTTAGTAACATAACTATGGGCGTCTCTGAAAAGGGTTGGCCAAAATAGACCACATTGCAAAACCTTGCGTGCCGTTCTTGTGGCGCCAAAATGTCCGCCGGCCTCCCGATCATGACAGTGGTTTAAAACGGATTGAAATTCACTCTCGGGTACGCAGCACCTGATAACTCCATCATTGCACGTGCGGAAAAGTAGCGGGTCTTCCTAGAAATAATGTTTGGCATCAGATAGAAGTTTCCGCTTTTGCTGCGATGATAGGCTCGGGGAGACAGATTTGCATGCGAGATAGTTGGCCATGTCTGCGTACCACGGGGTCATCGAGGGGATGGAAGAGATGGAGAATAATCGCTCATCCGGGAAACATTCAGCTATCGCATTGCGCTCATCCTCTAAAACAGGTCCGCCACTATCATTCTCCAATCTAGATAAGTGATCAGCGATGACATTTTCCACTCCTTTCTTATCTCGGATCTCAATGGAGTATTCTTGCAGCAGGAGAATCCATCGGATTAGCCGAGGCTTGGCATTTTTTTTGAATAAATACCTTAGAGCTGCGTGGTCGGTGTAGACAATGACTTTGGATAACACCAAGTACGAATGGAATTTCTCGAAAGAAAAAATCACGGCCAGAAGCTCCTTTTCGGTGGTAGTGTAATTGAGCTGGGCATCGTTGAGGGTTCGGCTCGCATAAGAGATGGTGTAAAATACTTTGTCTCTCCTTTGACCGAGCACCGCACCAACTGCAAAATCGCTGGCATCGCACATGACCTCGAAGGGCAAAGTCCAATCCGGCGCCACCAAAATGGGAGCGGAGATTAGCCGGTCCTTGAGAGCTGTGAAGGCTTGCATGCAATTTTCATCGAAGACGAACAAGGTATCCTTAGTCAACAGATTTGTGAGAGGTTTGGATATCGATGAAAAATTGCTAATGAATCTTCGGTAAAAGCCGGCATGTCCCAAAAAGCTGCGGATTCCCTTGACAGAAGATGGAGGAGGAAGATTCTTGATGACACCAATTTTTGCTTGATCGACTTCGAGCCCCCGACGAGAGATCTTGTGGCCTAAGACGATGCCCTCGCGAACCATGAAGTGGCATTTCTCCCAATTCAGGACAAGGTTGGTATCATCACAATGCTGCAGGGCCTTAGCTAAATTAGCGAGGCAGGAGTCAAAGGTGTTCCCGAAAAGAGAGAAATCGTCCATGAAGACTTCGAGAAAATCACTGATCATGTCGCCAAAAATGGCGATAACGCAACGTTGGAAGGTTGCCGAGGCGTTGCACAATCCAAACAACATTCTCTTAAACGCGAAGGTGCCAGATGGGCAGGTGAATGTCATCTTGTCTTGACCTTCGGGATCGACTGTGATTTGGTTGTATCCCGAATATCCATCCAGAAAGCAGTAGTATTCCTGACCAGCCAATTTTTCCAGCATTTGATCGATGAAGGGAAGCGAGAAATGATCTTTACGTGTAGCTTCATTCAGCTTCCTGTAATCGATGCAAACTCTCCACCAGGTGACCACACGGGTAGGCAGAAGTTCATTCTCGTCATTGGCCACCACAGTAATTCCGCCCTTTTTGGGCACAACTTGGACCGGGCTTACCCATTTGCTGTCACTGATGGGATAAATTATACCGGCGTCAAGCAATTTTATAACGCCGGGCTAATGCCTTTAATGTCAGCCAAAGATCGTCCAAAAACATTCTTATATTTTTTTAACACGTCGACCAATGCACGTTCGTTGTCGGCGGAGAGAGTAGCGGAGATGATCACCGGACATGCTGTGCCTTCCTCCAAGAAAGCATATTTCAGGGATTCAGGCAGCGGATTCAAGGTTACGGTAGTGGCAGTGATAGAAGAAGTGATGGGGGTTCTTTGATCAGATGCGGAGTCCCAGACGAGGTAGCGGGTGGTGTGTCCTCAATTTCCCATTCTGGCTCGTCATGGTCAAGAATCAATTCGCTGCACGTTCCAGGTTCGTCAATCAAGTCAGCGTTGTCACACTTAGTGATTCTGAGTTGTTGCGGAGATTCATGGACATTGAAGGAAATTGATTCTTCTCCCAGGCTTAGGGTCAGTTCTCCCTGGTCGACGTTGATAATAGCCCGGGCAGTGGCAAGGAAGGGCCTTCCTAAAATTATAGGAACCTTGGGATCAGCCTTAATGTCAAGGATGACGAAATCGGCCGGGAAAGCGAGGTCGTTAACCATGACAATGAGGTCTTCAACCATCCCAGCGGGCGTTTTTATCGATCGATCGGCTAGCTGTAACCTCAGATGGGTGGGTTGGAGAATCCCAACTCCCAGCTCCTGGAAGATGGAGAGGGGCATCAGGTTAATCGACGCTCCCAAATCGCAAAGTGCGTGGCCAAACCTGTGGAGACCAATTCTGCAAGGGATGGTGAAGCTGTCATGATCTCTGCGTTTGGTAGGAGGAAAGTTGGTGAGGAGAGAGGAACACTCTTCGGTGAGGTTAATCATCTTCAGACCTTCCAAGGATTTATGCCTCGAGATGAGGGTCTTGAGGAACTTGGAGTATCCTGGAATCTGAGTGATAGCTTCTGTTAAAGGTATGCTAACTTGAACTCCTTTCACGATCTCCAGGAACTTCTGAAAATGCCTTTCAGTCTTTTCATTATTTAGCCGATGGGGAAACGACGGCCTCGAGGTGTTCCTCACGAGTGGCGGTACTGACATGGGTTCTTGCGCGATCGGTGCAGACGGAGGTTCAATTGTCGAGTCAGAAATGGGTACACATGAAGATTGTGTAGGAGGATCGGGCGCAAGACTCTCTCGAGACTTTTTCCACTTCTCAGCCTCATTGAATGCACTATTTCCTGTTTCTGACTGATAGAGCTGAGCAACGTTTTCGTAAGAATCCCAATGGCCGTTTGTAGGCGCTCAATGGTGGTGGCTTGATCGTTGAACACATCCATCATTTTGCAAACGTACGCGAAAAAACGCTCCATCAAAGACGCGGGAAGATTGGCGGCTTCATTAGTGACCACCGACTTTGCCTCCACGGAAAGGTTGGGGAAAGGTGGGGAATTCCAATGCCTGCTAGTTTGGGCAATGTTGTCCTTTATTTCCCAAGCATCCTGACAAGGTTTGTTAAACAGAGTTCCGCCAGCTGCAATGTCAAGTGCTGGCCGGAATCTGACTAGGATCCCAAAATAGAAGGTTTGGAGCAGCAAAATATCTGACACTCCCTCTCTGCAGCATTCCCTTCACAAATACTGAAAACGCTCCCAGGTTGCGAACAAGGATTCTTCATCTCTTTGGGAGAAGGTGATGAGCTCCTTGTAATCGTCCGTGGTTAGCATTTGCTGCCGGAATTTGGCCAAGAAATTTCCTTCGAGTTGCTTCCACGAATGAAACATTTCCTTCCTGGTATAATGATACCATCGTTTTGCGCTGCCTTTCAAGGAAAAGGAGAAGATTCGAATCTTCTGCTGCTCGCCGTTGGCAGTGTTCGAAGAGCATGTGTCGTAAATTTCTAAAAACCTGCCCACATGGCATAAGGCATCAACACTTCCATCTCCGTTGAATTGATAATTTTCGATAATGTATTCGATCAAATCAGAGGAAATCTCAAAACAGTCATTTCCCGTTTCCACTCGATTGGTGAGACAGGCTTGATAAATTAGCTGCTGAATAGAAGGCATTGATAGAATATTGGCCCTGTATTCACTGAAACAACAAAACAAAGAAACAAAAATATAAAAGCACTAACTCTTATACCAATACTTCCAGAAATCATAATCGTTCAACAGTTGCATTCCCCGGCAACGGCGCCAAAAACTTGATGCGCGTAAAATACGGCAAGCGTACCGGTCGCACAAGTAATAAAGTTGGGAATAAATCCCCGGATGTCGGTCTCTTGAGGAATGCAATTAGCGTCGAACGATTTAGACTCTAAAACTATTGTTATGAGAGTTAATTGAAATAAACAGAAAAAGAAGGGGCTTTGGTTGGTGGTCTTACGACCGATTACACTAATTTAAACTATGCGGGACGCAATCACCGCTTCTCAAGGCGAGATGGATGTAGCGGTTGCGATGTCGTACTTCGGTTGGTGAGTGAACGGAAGTCTAGCGAGTGAGGTGATTAGTGCGGAGTGAAATTGAGTGAAACGAACGTGTGGAGTGGAGCGAGATGGAGCAAGGCGCATCAAAGAATAATTCTCATAAGCAAGATGAAACACAAATGATCAAATGAACACTAGAAATTGATGTTCATTACATGCATAAACATTCCATGCAACAAGAAAAGATAGAAAATACAAAACCACGAGATTGAAGATCCACTGCGGTTGTTGGCCGGAGGTGCGGGTTGTCAATCCGCTTCAAAACGCAGTCCGAGGTGGGCTTCCGGTACCACCAAGCTGTAACCTCGAGGGCCTGTAATTCCATTCTCTAGGTATGCTTCGTCTTCTTCCTTGGTGGAAAGCTCGGAGAAGAATGCTTCAATGGCCGGGAGGATCACCGAAGGATGCGGAATGCTTTGGAATCGCCGGAGAAGGTCCTCCCGATGGTAGGGATGAAGGTGGAGGCGAATGGAACTGCTGGAGTGCGAAACGGCGGACTGGCGGAGGTTTCGTAACAATGTCCGTACCCTAATTCGCGGAACAGGGCTTTTTATAGCTTGTAGAATAAATAGGGCGCATGACCACTGGAGCACGACCAGTGGTCGTGCGCGACCAAGGTCAGTGCCTGTGCGTGAGAAACCAGTAGACCTGCATCAGAAAATCAACGGTCGCGCACGATCAGCAGCGCACGATCAGTGATCGTGCGAGGCAATGCTGATGATCGTGTGGAAATAGCCAGACAGAACTTTGTAAAATGGGTATGACTGCGCACAATCGGCGGCGCACGAGCAGTGGTCGTGCGCGGTATGGCAAGTGATCGTGCGGAAGGTTCAAGATAGGGATTTCACAAATGAGTCCGGGATACGCACGATCAGTGATCGTGCGCCAGGAGGTCGATGGTCGTGCGTGGGTAAAAACGCACGACCACTGACTCCTTTGCCAAAAATAGTGAAACGCCTATCCCGAATGCCCTCACGATCCCCAAACCTGCAGGAAAACTACACGGGACATCGATCGTGGCAGCCGCAGCAAACAATAATAATCATAGCAAGAATGTAAATGCACACAAGCACAGAAATGGGCTAAAAAGGTGCACAGGGCGTGGAATGTCGTAGCTAACCAAAAGGAGTACTAATGGCGCTAAAAGATAGTGCAAAGCTGAGGAAAAAGGCCTAGATGAGTCCAAAATATGGTATAAAATAGGGACTCATCAATAGTCCTAAACAGTAATTTGGTCTACCAACACTCATATGACAAATATTACAAAAATGCCATTTAATGGGTTTTAAACTTATGGATGCTTCCAAAAATATTAATAAAATTACACAAGGTCACAAACACATAACTACATCACTAGGAATTTTCCCATAATATTCCTACTGTAATTTCCATCATTTTAAAATAATTTCCATAAAGGGGCAAATTTATAAATTCTATGTAATTCCAAAATATAAACATCAAATAGACCTAGAAATTTTCTAGGGAATAAATATGACTTCCTTGAGTTATAAACCAAATTTGAGAATTTTAACTCATCAATAGCCCTATTTTCAAATTTTTATCTTTAAAGGCCTAATTTTCAAAAATTCCTAATAATGGGATTTTTGATCCCAAAAATCCCATTATTTCTGTTGGAGGTATATTTAACCCTAATAAACCTCTGACAAAAATTTCATAGACTTTTAATGTTCCAAATGGGCTAAGTCCCGATTATATATCTTTTTGCTAAAGGCACCCTAAGCCTTTATTCATCATACTCATGCAAGTGGGTTTGCCAAACAGGAAGAGGTCTAAATAGGCAGGAATTTTTTAGTATGGGCTTATATTGACCCCAAGGCCATGCCAACAAAATTTGGGGCCATTTGGAGGTATATTACTCCAAATATTCCATTTATTTAAATAAATGTATTTTCTCAAAAACTATAGGAAAATTTCTTTCGAAAATTCTCATTTTTTTACAAGGTCTAAGTTTTACCTAATCAAGCACATACCCAAAATTTTGGGTCATCTGAACTTCTGGTTTGTCATGGGCATTCAATCAAATATCTGCCCTAGCCTAGGACCAGTCCTAGTAGATTGGTCCTATAGAGAGATCTACAATCCCAAATCTGGACTTTAGGATGGAAAATGAAAGGTAAGATCAAGGGCACAAATTTAATTTTGATTACTATCTCTGAATATGCTTCTAAGTGGGCTATATTTACACATAAATATCACTAAAATAGTGTGACTTTTAATTTACTATTCATAATATACCCTTTTAATTAATCAAATAAAACGAGAAATTTGACGGCATCGGTCCATCGTCCCCGATAGCCAACGACTGAGATGGAGCCTGGCTGCGCCACCACCGGAGATTATTGCCACAACCTCCGTTGAGGTGGTGGCTGACATTTCCCGGCGGTGAGGCTGTCGGAGGCAGCTCCTCTGGCGATCCCAAGCAAGAAGAAAAAGCTTGAAAAATTTCTCTCAGCTAACATGGTATCAGGCTCATATGAGCCCGTTATCTCTTCTAGTCGATCTAGAATTCTAGTACGGTGAGAGGTAAAGTGAAACGAACCGAAATTGAGGCTTGACGGCGAGTTTTGCGGCGTTGAGCCATGGACGAGCTTGCTCCGATGAATCCTTCCCATTTCCTGGTTTCTCCAGCGATTTCCTTGCTCCAACACTCAAAGTCCACTCGTTTCCTCCTTCTAAAGCTAATGGTGGGGTAGTTTTGGCTGGGTGTGGATGTATTGGGAGTTAATTCCAAGGTGAGGTTCTACCAAGCATAGGTTGCTCCGCCCATGGTGCCAAGTGGCCATCCAGCAACATATTCCCTCTGGAATGAGTTGGGAAGCTTGCCAAGTGTCTTTGACAGAAGGAAGGAGGGCCACATGGCCCTCATTTCCTTTTCTAAACCTTCTCTCTCCTAAAATTCCCATTTTACCCCCATGAATGCATTCTCTCTCCCAAATCAGAGGGGTAGGAGCTATCTTTGACCAATTGGGCCGGTCATGGCCATGGTTAGTGGGCTTAGCCCAAGGATGGTGGGCTTGGCTTTATTTCTCTTCTTCAGGTCATTTTGTTGACTTAGTTGACTTTGAGTTGACTTGGTCAACATAATGAGTGGGCTGACCCCACTTGATGGTCATGGACCTCATGTCATCACCCAACATGGGTTGGGCCATGGTGATGCCCCACTTGGGCTTATTGGGCCTTTAGGTATGAATTTTACCAAATTAGGGTTAGGGTTGACTTGGGTCAACTTGGGTCAACAAATGCCCCAATAGCATGCCTTAGGGTTTACTTAGATTATTTTTTGGGCTAGGGCATAGTGGTGGGGTCAAGGTGTGGCTCGAGTTCCAAATTAGCCTAGTTTGATTTAAGTTGACTTGGGCCCATAGTGGGTCCCATATGGCTATACCCTATATCCAAGGGTCAAACCTAGCCTAAGCCCACACCTACACCACGTGTCCTATCAAAATCTAAGTTGAGGGGCCTAATAGAAAAAGGGATGTTACAAAGATTTAATCAGATTTAGGAAGATATGATCAAATGTTATATTTTAGACCATGGTGGAGCATAGGACGAGCATCATGGACCGATGGAATTTGCCTATAATAACAGTTATAAAGGGAGTTTTCAAATGGCCCCTTTTAGGCTTTGTATGGGAGACATTGTTGAACTCCCTTGTTTTGGGTTGAGGTTGGTGAGAGATCACGGTTAGGACCAGAGGCCTTGGAAGAAATGAGTGTTTTTGTAATGCATATTCGTGAAAATCTACATGTATCTCAGGAGCATTATGAGAAGTATGTTAACCGACGAAGAGATGATTTGGAGTTTGCAATTGGGGACATGGTTTTTCTGAAGTTTTCTCCGATGCTAGGTGTTAAGAGGTTTGGAGGGAACTACAAGGTGGATCCTAGGTATGTCAGACCTTTCGAAATTGTTGAGCGCGTCAGAGTATCAGTTTATAGGATTTTTTTGCCCTCTTCTTTCCATGGTGTGTACGATGTGTTTCATGTGAGCCAGTTGCTGAAATGCATGCTTAGTGACCATCATGTCATAGAATCGGTGCCCAAGTTGTAGCCTAATCTTTCCTATGTAGAGAAGCGTGCTCGTATTCTTGAGACTCGGGATTGGGTGTTGCGGAGAAAGACGATTCCAATGGTCAAGGTTCTTTGGCAAAACTAAGACGTCGAGGGCGCGACATGGGAGTTGGAGTCAGCTACGAGAGATACTCACCCTAACCTTTTCTCCTAGTTTCCCTTCGTAAGTATTTCTATCTGGTAACCTTTGGTTACTTCCTTGCTGTTTTAGATTTGATTCGCGTATCAATTTTTGGGATGAAACTTTCTTTTAGGGGGAGTGGCTGTAATGCCCCTGAAATTTAGATAATTATTTTGATTTCCTTAGTGTCGTATTAATGATGTAAGGGCATTACGTAGACGCATAGTTAACTGTGGGTCGTCATTAGTACGAGATTTGGTTTGTTAGGGCGAGTCATCAAATTTTTAGCCTCGTCAGAATTAGAGTTTTGACATAAAAATTTTAAGTAATAAATTTTATGCGTGTTTGTGAAGTTTCTTTGCGATCCAGGATTAGTTGGGATCTCGGTTGATTTTATAAGGAGTATCGTTGTTTTAACTTTGGGGAATTTTAACCCGAGTTTTGTTTGTCGAATCCTGATTTTGACTTCGCTGTCGGATTCGTAGCACCAACATTTATTTTTAGTGCGAATTTCATCGAAAAACGAGGTTATTTGGTCATTCTCGTCGTTTGAGTTTTCTTAGTTATTATATTGATAATATTATATTATATATCATATATATATATGTATACGTACTTAAGAAACCCTATTCATCGCCTTCCCTAAATTGACGGTCCGAAGAGCGGAAAGGAGAGAGCGATGCACATTACGAAGTCTTCTAGCCGTCGCTCATTGTGAGGACTTTGCAAGGTTCTTTGGCAAATAACCTTTTGTTCACTCTCTTGCTTTGTTGTTATTGTTCACGTTTACCTCTTCTTTTTTGTCTTTATGGGACTTAGAATTATTATAGGTCCTTGTGCCTTATTTTTTCAGTTGAATTAGGGTAGTTTAGAAAATCCGTCTAGGTATATTCGTCGAGTCACTTCACGAAACCAAGAAAATTCGTTGAGACCAGGTAAATTTGTGGAGCATAGTATTTTTTGTCAAGAATACTCGACGAATTCATCGAGTGATGCTAGTTACGCATCGAGTTAAGCATAAATCGTTGAGTGGAAGTCCAATTCATCCAGTATTCTTGACGAATTCATCGAGTGATTCCAGTTAGGCGCAAAGTTAAGCAGGATTCATCGAGTGAAGTCCAATTCATCGAATATTCTTGACAAATTCGTCGGGCGAACTCAAATTTGTCTAGTGAATCTAATGCTGGTTTTCAGTGAAGTTAAATTCGTCTTGTATTTGTGTGAAGTCAAGTCGATTCGTCTAGTATCAATAGGTTTTAGTTGAATTTATCGAGTGAAGTTAAATTCATTGAGTGTCTTCCAATTCGTCGAATATTCTTGACGTAACGGTGTGTACTTGGAACTTTTCGTCAGGTGAACTCCAATTCATCGAGTATACCTGAGGAAATTTTTGTTTTTCTTCCCTTTGCGTCATTGTGGAAATCCAACGCTGAGTCTTAGGTTTTTCTTTTTTTATCAGTGTTTTTGGAAGTTTATTTTTGGCCTGGGGTCTGAAGTGGATAAAGAACCACCACCTCAGTGCCGGCTTGTGAATCATTACACCTTGTGGGTTATTTTTGGACTGTTGGGTTGTGTTGTACAATGTGGTCACCACCATAGTGCCTTTTCGAGATGTTTGGTCTGATGGTTTGTGTTTTACAATGTGGCCACCGACTCAGTACCATTTTTTACCGGTGTTAATGATTCACATGTTTGAGCTGTTCAGTCTCTCTTTTCTTATATATATATACATATGTTTACATTCATACTCTTGCAGAGGTTATTGAAGCATATCTCTAAAGAGCACTTGTTGCAACTTTACATATTTAACCCCCTTGAGTCTTTCATGCTTACTACTTTATAAATTGGATACTGTGCTTTGACAGTTTTTCTATCTTGGGTTGGTAACCCTTGTACTTCTCTTGTTTAATTACTTTTGTTTTCTATTACTACGACTTATTTATTCTTGCTGAGGCATTTTTTTCTTTTGAATGCCTCAGTCTTGGAGCAGTAGCGGTCTGAGCAGCTAGAGTTGGTGGTTCTTGGCGTGGGCATAGTAGATGTGGTTTCTTTACCTCATCCCCGTGAGGTAGTTTTGTTGTTCTCGTTCTAGATCAGACATACATTTGTTTGTGGGTTTGTGTTAGGTTGTTGACGCCCACAATGTATTATTGTAGATGTTACATTATTTGCTAGCTGCTATGCTATTGTAAGACCCCCCTCCCGGAACACAACACACGGCACGAGGGGAGTCTTATGCCCGAAATAGCCGCCTTGCGGTAGCACTAACACACGGGTTAGCCTTTACCACAAGACGCCTATTCCGCCGGCTACAATCCATATCACAAAAATTATGCCAACCCAACCATAACAGAAAAGTAAAGCTAAAAGCAGTTCAGTTCACAGCTAAGTTAAAGTCCAAAAGAAGCGGAAGATAACAAGCACAACAGGCTTGTACAAATAAACAAGAGTCTAGAAATGTTTTGCCAAATGGCTACATGAAAACACTCACTACTGTCACTGACGGTGCCGATGGCACCACCACCTCAGGTCCTATCATCCGGGCCTGGCTGTCCTGCTGCATAGTCCGTTGCCGCTCTACCTGCGGGGTTTCCTCCTAAAAAGGAAGACGTAGCAACCGTTAGTCATAAGACTAAGTGGCTTCACATCCGCTCCCCTGGCGACTCCTCGGCACCGGGCGGAGAAAGGAACACAGGTACAATATATATACATAAGCAAGTAAACAAGCAGGTGACAGTAGTATGGTGAAGTATAAACTACGCTACACAACTAGCAGTTCTACGAATATCAATAATATATAAATGACAGCAGGTATAATTAATCAGAATAGTAACTTAACTTATAAGAGTGCCCATACAAACTTATAAGTTAAGGATCGGCTTAACAGTATAGTAACTCATCGTATAAGAGTGCCCATACAAACTTATACGATGAGGATCTTGTGTATGCAATGAATGACATGTTATGAATGTTATGGTATGACCGAATCATGCGCACGCACATGCAAGTTGCTATGTCGATACAGACTAGAAGTTCCCACTTTTCGAGCAGGTAGCTAACCTCTCAGGCGTCGTCCGTCGTGGCCAGACGGCGACAGTGGAGCGGGCGTCTCCACTACTAGGTGGTATCACACTACCTATCCTAGGCCCCCGTACGCCTCAACGCTAAGAACACAACAGCGGAGCTCACATGCGTACTACGGCTCAGAAGGGGTCTTGGGTAAGTGTGCACCAAGAACACAGCCCAACCTGGCCTTTGATTTCGAACCGGATGGAACCTCGGAAACGCACGAGGTGCAAGCCCAACCGTTCTCATGGCACGGAGGAGATCTCGGGTTATGGACACCAAGTATCTAACCCTACCGCCCAAGGTCTACCCATTGGCTCCCATCGGTGTGACGACTGGCGAACCCGTAGACCTACCACAATCATTCTCCCAACATCGCGACACGATGAATCGTCGCACATCACATGCCCCAAAACAACTCACTCGATGCTACCCGTAGGGAGACTTCAACTCTAAGCATCGGTTGTTAATAAACCCCTTGGGCTCGGATTACAGTTACAAAATACTCTTCACATAGTGTTCATCATGTTCACGCCCACCTATTCAATGAATTCACCTCAACACTACGCATAATAGATATGTTCAACACCAAATTGTATAAATATATCCTTTACCAATATCAACTCCTAATATCTAGCCTTCCCATCCAATCCATTTCTCTACTATTGCATGGTTATCCCTTATTACACAACCAAATGAGTAACCATACTAAATTATAGTAACAACGACATTATAGATATTTGGGAGCAAGATATCACAAGAGCAAATCACAATCATTGCAAGAGTGCTAACATTATAAATTAACAAGTGCATTAACATAGGGTAGTCCAATAATAAAACTGGGATTCCTGGAGCTACAGGAATCTGATCACAATGCACAACCCCTCGTTGGAAAGGTATTCGCGAGGGCTACGACTTTTGTGTTGAGTCGATCGCCCAGATCTGGTCGCAACATACCAGAAATTCAACTCGAATACGTACAGGAAACAGTTTCCTGTACAGGAATTTTCCCGAACGCAGCGGGCTCGAACCAGCTTTCCCGTGGCTACAGATATCGCATGGAAACGAGCAACCCCTCGTTGGAAAGGTAATTTCAAAGGCTACGACTTTCGTGTTGAGTCGATCACCCAGATTTGGCCAGAACACCTCCGAAATTGGCCACGAAGGTCGCCGCGTGCAGAAATCAGATTTCTGCACGCATCTTAAGGCGAGATGAACGGCATCCGTTCATCTTCTTCCTTGCAACGACCTCGCATAAACTTCTCCAGAAATCACACCCAACCTTATTTCTCCTTTCAAAGCCAAACCCCCAACGAAAACCCCTCTCATCTCCACTTTGAATGAAGAGAAGGTTGAGGGAAACTAAGCCTAGAAAACCTAGGCATGGCTTATCCTAAGAACTCTCCTCCTCACCATCAAGACTCTATGGAGTCGATGTCTCTCCTAAAATAACTATAGATCTAGCACAAAGGGAGAGGGGAGGAAGCTCACCTCATGTCCAGCGGTACCACCATGGCCGGCCATGAGCCTCGCACTCCTTCGCGGCGGCATTGTTTTTCCCTTGACGGTGGCGGCGTTTTGATTCCTCCAAGGATGGCTCCGGCAAGCTCTTCCTCCTCCTCCAGCCAAGAACTCTCTCAGGAATTTCGGGGCAGAAGAAAGGGGAGTGAATACTAGGGTTTCCAACTTTTTCCTTTTTATACATCGCAGACACGGGTAGGCATACGGCCGTGTTCCTACCCGTGTTCAGGTGACACGGCCGTGTGGCCTGCCGTGTCTAGGGCCGTGTTCATCCCAGAACCACTTTCTGCCGGGTCAGGGTTGCGGCACACGGGTAGAGACACGGCCGTGTCCCGACCCGTGTCCTAGGCACACGGCTAGGGACACGCCCGTGTCCCAATACCCGTGTACCTCTCTGACTGGTAAGCCTATTTTTATGAGGCACACGGGTATGGACACGGCCGTGTCCATACCCGTGTCAGCAAAAAATGCCGTTTTGCCTTGTTTTCCTCATTTCCCGTACGTCCGCACATGTTCACCCACACCCCCCATTGGACTCACCACAACCCCCTTAACTCAAATACGCAATCAAGGGGCCTAGCGCGAATTGGGACGTTACAGCTATTTTCTTTCTTGTTTGTCTTACCTACTTTCTCTCTAGGAAGGATTTATGCTAGGTTGCATGTTAGATATTTTCAAAGTATATTAAAAGATCAATGTTCTTAGCCATATTCATAACATCTGTTTAAATCAAATGTCACTCTACTTTAACGAATGTAAAGCTCTTTTAGTACTTATATTAAATCAAGAGGTTTGCATATCATGGCTTATCTAATAAGATTCTTCATACTCATATAGGATAATTGTAACGGCCTCCCCAGCCCACGGCTTAAAAGGATGGCCACCGGCACCCCCAGCATCCAGCTCAGAAGGGTTCATCCTAACTAGGTCTACAGACCATGCACCCCAACCCCTCTCCATCCACAGGCGGGTTGTTGAGACTAGGGATCGAACTAGAGACCTCCTTGATAAGGAGTTTTAAAACCACTCCTCATCACCAACTGAGCTACGTCTCAATTGGTGATGAGGAGTGGTTTGAAAACTCCTTATCAAGGAGATCTCGAGTTCAATCCCCGGTCTAAAAAACCTGCCTCGGGATGGAGAGGGGTTGGAGTGCATGGTCTATAGAACTTGTTAGGCTGAACCCTTTCGAGCTAGAAGCTAGGGGTGTCGGCAGCTGTCCTTTCGAGCCGTGGGCTGGGGAGGACATTACAATAATAAATGGATTAGACTAAGTATTTTCCGCTACGTATATGTATATTTTCACCCGTAGACTAGTTGATCCACTGAGCCGAGAGACACGGTCCTTAAAACATAAACTCAAACTATATACATAATAAACTTAAGAATTTCATGAAAAGTCTTAAGAGTAAGTTCTTGCCCGAGCGTCTGCAGTTGTCCCCTGCATGATGTGGCATCACGGCGCATGTTTTTCTCTTACTCTAATATAATATCAAATGTTGAGAAAATGTGGGTTGTGATAATCTCTTTAGCCAATTCTCGAGCTATACGCCATATCTGTTTTTTACATAACACCAAGTCACGGGTGTAACATGGGACCGTGACTTCAATTTTTTTACTATTTAAGGCTCTCTTCTCCCCTTCTCTTATTTAACCATTTCCAACATTCTATTCCCTTTTCTTAGCCTTAGCCAAAATTTCTAGCCTTCCCCCTCCTTTAACAATGTCTAGTCATTGCCATCTCCAATCAAGTCCATCCTCCTCTAAACACCTCGAGGATTCAACTGCAGTGGAGGCCATGTTCATTTTTCCTAACTAAACCCAATATGTTCGGAGCGATAGACTACTTGCCAACCATTTAGCATCTACCAGATTCTTGACTAGGACATCCTTACATCCTTCAAACAGCCAGATATGGTTAGGGAATTTCTTTCCACAAATGGATTGAATTCCCGACTTGCTATTTCCAAGCCCCTACCTTAAACTTACAATGGAGTTCTTATTTTCTTATGAGTATCATTTGGATATGGATGAAGCCATCATCGTCTTTCGGATGAGCGGAGTGCTGCATCACCTCACTATCCTCTAATTGAATGTCCATATAGATTTTTGCGACGAAGCATTCACTCTTTCCCCTGCATACTATGATCTTCATTCTAATTTCCCCGAGGTCTTAAATCTCCTTCATTTTGGTTAGAAATCAATATTGATATCTCCCCGTACACACCTACAAAAAAACTAAGGGTAGCTGCTTTATTTCCCCCGCTTTATGTATTCTCCACATCCTCCTAACTTTCACCATCACCGTACATGGAAACAGCCATGGCGTAGTCACTCAAGGGGTCCTACTATATTTATATAGTATATACCATCGGGTTCCACTCAACCTTGGCTTTGCTCTTGCACTTTTCTTTCAGCATCAGGACGAAAATGGGAGGTTGGGAGCAGTTCACGATGGAATTTCATAACTCATCTTGCCAAATGGATGAGGGTTTGATATGGTTTTCCATAGATTACCTCAGTTCATATAGCCATCTCCGTTCAGTTCAAGAACCTCCAAGTCACTAGCATGGCACATCGTCATGATGGAGCGTTTGAGGCTGTACTTGCTGCAGTTGGTGGAGATTATTTTTACATAGATATCATGGCAGATAGTTGTGGTGTCCCCACTCTCAACAGATACACCACCACCGCAACCTTATTCCCCGTTGCTAGGTCCTTCTACTTATTGGTATCGATTCTTTGGATTTATTTAGACACAACTGTATCAAATGTATACCCATTTTGATGGCAAATTTACCGTGACTGAGTTGTGCAATGCATCTTCCATGGAGAATATTCAGAGAGAATTAGTAGACCTGCAGACTGATGCGCTAACAATAAGTGTACCAATTGTTCAAGTAATAAAAAATGGGCAAATTTCCCTAAGTATAGAATCTCAATAGAACGTAGGTTGGGGCGTGTGATTCTCTTGTTAAGAAAAGTAATTATAAAGATTTAAAATGAAAAAAAGGGGCTTTGGATTTTGTTGCAAAAACAAAAGAAAACAAAATTAAAATACTGCGGGTCACAATCACTACGTCACAAGGCCAATGATTTTCTTCGAGAGGCAGATAGATAAGAAAGAAAGCAAATGTAATGAACACGCCGACATAATGAGGGTTGCAAGAATCTCATCAAAATGCATGCCATTAGGAATTTCTAGTACAACAAACTCAACACAACAGTGGGATTGTTGATGGAATGGGGGCGCACCTCAATACACATGAACTGCAATAACATTCAAATACAAGGAAGTAAACATTATAAAACATATAATTAAATTAATAAAATCATCCTCTAATACATAAGAGTTTGAAGTAAATATCACAAGCAGAAGCCAAGTGTGTGAGATATACCCAAAGAACGATGACCCATCATGGGTTCTCGACCGGAATCAAAGGGTTTTCAATCCTCGTCTATGCTTGTTCCACAACAACCATCTAGGGTAGAAGAGGATTTTCACTACCTCCCACTTGACCCGTCTTCTTCGCTAATCACCTTTGGCCATGTCCTTTACTAGAACTGAACTTGGATGCGGTGAGAAATGCATCAAAATGATCCTTAAGAGCTTGGGATGATGGAGGAAGACTAGGTCAAAGCTTCATAGGAAGATTTGCGGAGGAATGATGGTCGAAGCTCCTCCCAGAGGAGGGTGATGAAGAAGAGGAAAAATGGGCAAACTGGCATGAAAATGGTGAAAACCTCACAATTAGTGCATAATTTTGCACTTGAATAGCAAATTGTTATGAAAATGGTTACTCATGATCGAACGCATGACCGTGCGTGCAAAACATGCGAAAATACTTGGCCAGAAATCCCAGTTAGGTTAATATTGGGCCCGTGCATTTTTACCCATGCACGAGCAAAATCGACTGTGCGAGAACATCTTGTACGGGATGTAACGACTCCACCCGTTAAATAACATATAATAGAAGGTCCAGCTGGGGCCCCACACTATATGCCACAAAAAGACAGTGAGGTTACAGTTTAATTCCACCAACACGTCCTAACTCAGAGCAGGCTAGCGGAATAATAAATAGTAGGCTGAACTCAAACCAGGAATATCCACTATATATAAAACCACTCAAACAAGGGGATAACAAATAACATAGTTTGGCCTTAAGGACTTATAGTTCCTCTTTATACAGTATGGTTTATAAACATAGGTGCGCAGGCCAGCCATACATGAATAAAAGAAAATACATTAGCAAGCCTTCAAGGGCTAGCTGCAATAGCAACAACAAGAGCGACAACAGCAGCAGCAGGGGCATCAGCCCTTCCCTTCCCGCTCGGCTCTCCAGCACCTACACAGGGACAATCAACCTAGAAGGTGGCAAATAAGGCAACAGTCAGCATTCAACTGACCAATTTATAACAATTCTACCCCTTTCCCGGGGAAGTGACATTCCTTCCCTGCAGAGCAATACATCAATAGACAGATATCATACACATTGTGCTCTCACGCACAAGCAATCCATCACAACTGTCGGCCACCCGGCTCGACGATCTGTGCTCTCAGGCACACTTTTGGGTACACCGGCGAACCGGGATCAACACCATTGAGCATTTAGTCTTAATGGCGCGCAAGACTAAGACTCTCATTATGCTGCTGACGAAAGCCCAATGCCTCTGCACTTCCTTGTACAACCAACATAACGCAGGTACAGATCCACCACCCCACGTTGCTCAAATCACCTTGCCATCACCAAGCACATCATACTTTCGGCTATAAAAAAAGACGCGGGTCGGTTTCACCTTTCCTGTTCCGCACGAGGACTTTAGAGCTCGCAGCTGACAATCACCATAACGTCTGCCAAGGACTGGCGTCATATCAGCCACACTTTCCAAATAGGACTAGCTTTATTGTCCATCAAGGACTGGCTACATCGTAGCCACAGCACAAACAACATGTTGGGTATTGCATCCACAATTACCCGGATTTGAAGAAGACTCTAGTCAAGCTAAGATGGATTCACAAGGTATTTGACGCTCTTATGTCAAGTTGTGCTTGCAGCTATTCCATGCTAAGTACACACCAATGTCATAGTGCAGTGGGTCAATATACACGGGTCTGCGCAACGTAATCCCTCGTTGTGTAGATCAGTGTGTTGATCCACGTGTGCTCTCTCTATTGGAGTGTATTTATTTTCAAGTACAGGATCAAGGTAGATCAAGAGCAAAAGAAGGAGCAAGGATGGGTCAAAGACCAAGCTATCAAAAGAAGGAAGGAGGAAAATCCTTCTAAGTAAAAATCGACGGGAATCGCTAGTGATTCCCGCCGACTTCGACGGGAGTCGTTAGTGATTCCCGCCGACTTCGACAGAAATCACTAAGTGTCTCCCGCTGACTACTTCCGGCTGGCAAAATAATCAGAAATTCTACCAAGGCAGAATCGAAGGGAGTCGGGAGTGATTCCCGCCGACATCGACGGGAAACACCAATGACTCCCGCCGATTTTGCCTTAGGCAGATTTTGCCGCTCGCTGGACAGGTCCAGGTCACCGTGCTCTGTTCGGCCAGATCTCGGGATTTCCGAGGTGGGCCCCACAACGGTCTTCTAGGGTTTGCCTTTGGGTATAAATACAGACTTATTTCCGTTGTCTAATGTACACACCAACCTACCAGAATACAAAAATCGGTCGTGACCTAGCGCATCGCGATTTCCACCCACACACATGTCGCCGATCGGAAGTTGTCGTTGCCGCTGTTCTCAGCCTGTCCTTGATTGCTCGATGATAATACCGAGGCAAGCACCCAGTCTCACGTGTCTCTCTCGAGATCTCTTGTCTTCCGATTCTTTGAACGAGACTTGTTCTCCCTTCCGAATCGGTTGAGACGTTTGATCCGACTGAGATCGTTCGAAGACCTAGCTTGTTACGTCAAGAAGTTTGGATTTGCAAAGCGTTGTCGCCGCACTTGCTTGCTGCCGCCGATCTTGACAAGATTCATTCCAAGTGAGAAATTCGGTTGTGGACTCTTCGTACCTTTCATGCAAGCTTCAACGAATGAAGAAGGACATAAGAATATCCATAAAGCATTGTTTGTATCCCCCCCAATATGTGGATTAGGTTGACACTAGATACTTTCACAACACAAGGGCATTTTCTTGGAATTCCACATTCCAGTACTTCCTGATACTCCCCTTTACAGGCAAAACTCAACGACCCCACTAACAACACAAGTTTACGCGGAGTCTTCTCCGGTGCGTAAAGGCAACATCACAAATCCAGACCAACATGTCCAGATGGGCTTCACAAAGCATGCCTATCCCATACTACACGCTTCCGTGTCTAGATGTAGACTCAACAGGGGATAGTAACTATCGACCCACCCGAATCACTCACTATTTCCACCTTTTAGTGGAGAGGACTCCTTACTCATGCATAAAGAAGGACTTCACATGTCCAAGAAGGAAGATCGTTACCCTTGACGATCTCTTGGGAGCCATCGAAAATGTGGCCGGTTGGAAAGCACCGCAGCAGCTTTGCCTCCACAGAACAAGCCTCGGATCACGAATCGGACCGCGGGTGCACCACCAAAGCCTTGCTCTTCTCCTCCTCCTTCCTCCAATCTCTCCCTTTTCTCTCTTGAAATGAATGAGATAAGAGGCAAACCCTCAGCCTTATCTCTGCAGGAAAGCATCTGGGCCAATGGATCCAAATAGCAAGAATTGGATGGCCAAGATCTGAACAAATTTCCAAATTTGACTTTGCACGGCCTGTGACACGCCCGTGTCCCAGGACGTATACACCAAGCTGTGGACGAACTAAATAAAACCAAACCAGGACACGGGCTCCAACACTCCCTTGTTATAGGGCAGACACGCCCGTGTCAACAATGGCACGGACGTGTGACTGGCCATGTCACCCTTTCAACACAGGACCAAATCACCCGAGAAGAACATGGCTAAGGCACACGCCCGTGTCCTTGGCCGTGTGCCCAACCTTCCCCTGTGACACGCCCGTGTCACAGGCCATGTTCCACACTCAATGCCATTCCACTCAATGCCACTCAACGTCGCCCGGTATGCACTAGAGCAGGACATACCCTGGGACACGCCCGTGTCCCAGGCCGTGTTGCCTCTCGATGATCGTCGACCGTGCTGTCTCGAGAACTCAACTCGATACCCATCGTAAAGGACACGCACTAGGACACGCTCGTGTCCCAAGCCGTGTGCACTGGACACGCCCTGGGAAACGCCCGTGTCCCAGGCCATATCAACCAGCCTGACCCCATTTTGGGACTTATGGTTTTTGAGGTGTTACAATCCTCCCCTTCTAAAGATAAATTTCGTCCCAAAATTTGTACTCAGCAAGGAAACAAGAATCACAAAGCTATAACGTTAAAAGATCTGTTATAAAAAAATGTACACGGTTCACAATTTATACAAAAAGTTCGGGAAACTCAGCTTGCATAGTCTACTCTTGCTCCCATATTAGCTCCTTACGGCCACAATTGTCCCACCAGACTTTGACCATCCCGATTATCTTGTTCCGTAACTATTTCTCGGCTCGATCCTCGATCCGAATGGGTCTAACATTCGTCGTTAGCCCATACTCGACCGGTACACGATCATTCTCAACTACTTGAGCTGGATCCTTGACGGCTTTGCGAAGTATTGAGATGTGGAATACATCATGCAATCCACTCAACTCTGCTGAAAGCGCTAGCCGATAAGCAGCTTCCCCGACTCGCTCCACCACTTCAAACGGACCAAGGTATCTCGGACTTAGCTTTTTCAACCGCCGAATCCTAGATACGCCTTTGAAGTGTTTGATCTTTAAATAGACCCAATCGCCCACCGCGAACTCCACGTTCTGATGTTTGGCGTTGTAGTACTTTGCTTGTCGATCCTGGGCTATCAATAGCCTCTCCCGAATAGAGCGTATTATCGAGGTAGCTTCTTCAACTTCCATTCGCCCATTCAGCTTGGATTCTCCTACCTCTGTCCAAGCAAATGGTGCACAACATTTACGACCATATAGAGCCTCAAATAGTGTCATACCGATGGTCTCTTGGTAGCAATTATTATAGGCAAATTCCACCAAAAAAATGTACTCTTCCCATTTCTTACCGAAATCCAGGGCGCACATACGAAGCATATCTTCCATCGTCCTGTTGGTTCGCTCAGTCTGGCCATCTGTTTGGGGATGAAAGGCCATACTGAATGCTAATTTTGTGCCCAAAATTTGATGAATTAGCCTCTAATAAGTTGAGGTGAATCTCCCATCACGATCACTGATAATGCTCCGAGGAACACCGTGCAGTCGAACAATCTGTTCCACATAGAGCTTAGCCAAGGTTTCCACTGAATCGTCTCTCTTATTTGGAAGGAAGAGAGCCACTTTTGTCAACCGGTCTACAATCACCCAAATAGAATAATGACCGCATTGCGATCTCGGCAACCCGTGCATGAAATCCATTAAAATATCATCAAACTTCCACTCCGAAATCTGTAACGACTTCAGGAAACCACAAGGCTTCTGGCATTCCGCTTTTACCATAGCACAAGTGTGACATTCTACCACATAACGTGCTATGTCTTTCTTTAGTTTGGGCCACCAGAATAACTTTTTCATGTCTCTATACATTTTTGTGCTCCTAGGGTGAATTGAGTACTTGGAAAAGTGCGCTTCGTACATCAACTCTTCTCTCAACTTCCCCGTACTTGGGACGCACAACCGACCATCTTTTCATAACAAGCCATTATCCAAGGAGAATTGGTCACCAGGAACATCCTTTACATAGCGTTGAAGACTTTCATCAAGCTCCGTTTCTCGCCGAACTCTGTCTGTAAGGTCATATTGTACCTCCGTCCACTTCAAGCATGTGTCGGCCGTAGCATCCTTGCCAACACAAGATATCTCTAATGCTTCCATATCCTGGATTAGGCTCATAGTGTCTCTGCAACCAGATTGCCCTTACTGGCATCTTACGACTCAAAGCATCAACGACAAATCGAAAGTGTAGTCCCCAAAGAACTCTATCCACCTCCATTGTCGCATATTCAGATCCTTCTGATCTAAAAAATACTTTAGGCTCTTGTGATCTGTATAGATATCCACTTTAACGCCATAAAGATAGTACTGCCACAACTTTAGCTCAAAGATTATCGCTGCCATCTCCAAGTCGTGGACGGGGTAGTTCCGTTCATGAACCTTTAACTAGTGTGAGCCATAAGCAATCACTTTACCAAATTGCAGAAGAACGCAGCCTAAGCCGCTCCCTGAAGCATCACTGTAGATCTCATAGCCATCTATACCACATAGCGATGTCAACACAAGCACCGTGGTCAAATGACTCTTCAACTCTTCAAAAGATCGTGCACACTCCGGCGTCAAATTGAACTTCTGATCCTTTCTCGTCAACATGGTCAGAGGTAAAGCAATCCGTGAGAAGTTTTCCACAAACTGTCTATAGTAGCCTGCCAGTCCAAGGAAGCTCCTGACTTCGGCCACTAAAGACATCACTAGCCAATCCCGTATGACACCTATCTTTGCGGGATCTACTGTTATACCCTCTCCACCTACCACATGGCCCAGAAAAGCCATTGACGATAGCCAGAACTCACACTTTGAGAACTTGGCATATAACTTATTCCTCCGCAGGGTATGCAATACCAACCACAAATGGTTTGCATGATCATCTCCTGACTGAGAGTACACAAGAATATCATCAATAAACACAATTATAAATAAATCCAAGTACTCTCGGAACGTCCGATGCATTAAATCAATGAATAACGAAGGCGTATTACATAAGCCAAACGACATCACCGTGAATTCATAATGACCGTAGCGTGACCCAAACGCTATCTTAGGAATATCACCTTCCCGAATCCGCAATTGATAATATCCCGATTTCAAATCCAATTTTGAATAGACGGTTGACCCCGCTAGTTGATCAAATAGGTCATCGATCCGTGGAATCAGATATTTGTTCTTTTCCGTCAGCTTATTATATTCGCGGTAGTCAATACACAATCGCAAACTACCGTCTTTCTTTTTCACAAATAGAACAGGCGCGCTGGCACTAACTTAATCGAGAAGTCGATCTCCCGCTGGCGCGGTAATCTAGCAAGATCCTTAGGAAATACATCGGCAAACTCCGACACAATCGGAACTTCAGTTACACTGGCCTTCGGCTCAACAGCCTGAATAAACGTGAAGAATAACTCCCCGCCCTTCCGAACAGCACTGACGACTTGGAGTGCAGACAATAAGGTCCCGCCTACCCCTTGCATACCAGCAAACTTCGTCTCAAGTCTGGTATTCTGGCCCAGTGTGATCTCCTTTGAGTTACAATCAATAAAGGCACGCTGCTCCGAGAGCCAGTCCATGCCAAAGATCACATCAAACTTCGATAGCGGTAGCACAGATGCCCTCAATCCGAAATCCCGATTTCCTACATGCACTTCCACCTCACACATCCTATTCGCAAGCATGCTACAACCATTCGGTAATAACACCTTTACACCATCTGTCGTCGCGTGACTCGGTACTCCAACTCGAGTTACGAAGTCCTTAGTCAGAAAAGAATGCGAAGAACCCGTATCAAAAAGGGCTCTCGCCGGATTGTTCCAAATCAGGACAAAGCCTGCAGCACACACATCATGCACACGCTACATACAAAATATGCAATCAATACAACAAGAATTATCTTAACTCGTACCTATAATGACGTCACTTTGCTTGATAGCCTCCTATTGGCCAAGATTGTAGACTCTGGGTTGCACCTGGGATGTAAAGGAATCAACCACTGCTTTTCCCTTCTCAGCATAAGATGCACCCATCTTCTTTTCTCCTTTGGGTTGAGCAACCCGACAATCACAAGCTATATGCCCCACTTTGACCATAACCCACAGGTCGGAGGATCCAAACCTCCCTCTTATACCAAAATGAAACAACTCCACCCGTTAAACAACATATAATAGAAGGTCTGGCCGGGCCCCCACACTATATGCCACAAACATACAGTGAGGTTACAGTTTAATACCACCAACGCATCCTAACTCAGAGTAGGCTAGCAGAATAATAAATAGTAGGCTGAACTCAAACCTGGAATATCCACTATATATAAAAACACTCAAACGAAGGGATAACAAGTAACACAGTTTGGCCTTAAGGCCTTATAGTTCCTCTTTATACAGTATGGTTTACAGACATCGGCACGCAGGCCGGCCATACATGAATAAAATAAAATACATTAGCTACATTTCAAGGGCTAGCAACAATAACAACAGCAAGAGCGGCAACATCAACAGTAGAGGCATCAACCCTTCACTTCCCGCTCGGCTCTCCAGCTCCTGCACAGGGACAATCCACCCAGAAGGTGGCAAACAAGGAAATGGTCAGCATTCAGCTGACCAATTTATAACAATTCTACCCCTTTCCCGGGGCAGTGGAATTCCTTCCCTACAGAGCAATACATCAATAGACAGATATCATACACATTGTGCTCTCACGCACGAGCAATCCATCACAACCATCGGCCACTCGGCCCGACAATCAATGCTCTCATGCACACTTTTGGGTACACCGACAAACCGGGATCAACACCATTGAGCATTTAGTCTTTATGGCGCGCAGGCCTAAGACTCTCATTATGCTGCTGACAAAAGCCCAATGCCTTGGCACTTCCTTGTACCGCTAACATAACGTAGGTACCGATCCACCACCCCCCATTTCTCAAATTGCCTTGCCATCACCAAGCACATTGTACTTGCGGCTATAATAAAAGACGCGGGTCGGCTTCACCTTTCTTGTTCGGCACAAGGGCTTTAGAGCTCGCAACTAACAATCTCCATAACGTCCACCAAGGAATGGCGTCACTTTAGCCACACTATCCAAATAGGACTGGCTTCATTGTCCATCAAAGACTGGCTACATCGTAGCCACAGCACAAACAACACAAGGGAATTTTCCTGGAATTCCACATTCCAGTACTTCCTGCTAATCCCCTTCACAAGCACAACCCAATGACCCCACTAACTACACGAGTATACGCGGAGTCTTCTCCGGTGCATAAATACAACATCACAAATCTAGACCAACATGTCCAGATGGGCTTCACACAGCATGCTTATCCCGTACTACACACTTTCAGGTCTAGATGCAGACTCAACAGTGGATAGTAACTATCAACCCACCGGAATGAATCACTCTTTCCACCTTTTGGTGGAGAGGATTCCTTACTCATGCATAAAGAAGGACTTCACATGTCCAAGAAGGAAGATCATTAACCTTGACGATCTCTTGGGAGCCATCAAAAATCTTGCTTGTTGGAAAGCACCGCAGCAGCTTTGCCTCCACAGAACGAGCCTCGGATCTCGAATTGGACCGCGGGAGCACCACCAAAGCCTTGAACTTATTCTCCTTCTCCTTCCTCCAAGCTCTCCCTTTTCTCTCTTGATATGAATGAGAGAAGAGGCCAACCCTCAGCCTTATCACTGCAGGAAAGCACCTGGGCCATTTGATCCAAATAGCAAGAATTGGATGGCCAAGATCTGCCCAAATTTCAATATTTGACTTGACACGCCCGTGTCCCAGGCCGTGTACACCAAGCGATGTACGAACCGACTCAAACTAAACAAGAACATGGGCTCCAACATGCCCGTGTCACAGGGCAGACATGCCCGTATCAACATTAACACGGTCGTGTGACTGGTTGTATCACCCTTTCAACACAAGACCAAATCACCCAAGAAAACATGGCTAAGGCACACGCCCGTGTCCTTGGTCGTGTGCCCAACAGGCCCCTATAACACGCCCATGTCACAAGCCATGTTCCACACTCGACATCATTCCACTCAACGCAACTCAATGCCGGCCGGTATGCACCTGAGAAGGACATGCCTTGGGACATGCCCGTGTCCAGGATGTGTTGCCTCTCGACGATCGTCGACTGTGCTATCTCGTGAACTCAACTTGACACCCACCATAAAGGACATGCCATGGGACACGCTTGTATCCAAAGCCGTGTGCACTGGACACGCCCGTGTCCTAGGCCGTGTCAACTAGCCTGACCCCATTTTGGGACTTATGGTTTTTGGGGTGTTATACGGGATGAGACAGATCACATATTACCAGGAAAAAAGAGAGAACTGTGCGATTTCCTTCTCGCACAATTGAATCCAACTGTGCATGAAGGAAACTCATGGGCAATTAAAACATAAAATTTACAAACAAAGGTGGCTATTTGTGCATGGAAGAAATAGATCGTATGAGATCAAAATGCACGAGTTGGGACATATTGTCATTTCTGAGCTTTGAAGAACAAGCACGACCAGAGAAATCATGCGCAAAGCAATCACCGATCGTGTGATATATATAGGTCAGGAATCAAAGGGAATGGGATCTGCGCACCTGCAATACGAACCAACAAATTGAGGCCACATGTCACCGACAACACAAAAATAGCCACAAATAATTGAATAAAGAAATGGGGAGCATCGTGTGATTACACCCACCAAAATAGTGCACAATTGCACACAACAATGTGCTAAAAGTGCACTTTGTGTACGAAAAGAGAACACAAAAAATATAAGCGATTATAAGCTAAATTTGAAGTGCAAGTGCGTGAAAACGAACCCAAATGAATTCAAAAACCCCTATGAAATTCGGACTCATCACACCCCCGTACATAATTGTTTACTCATCTCGAGCAAACCATCCCCCTTGTGGACGAGAAAAATAGTTGCTGGCAAAGAAACAGAAAGGTGGAGTACCATGTGAAGTCGTATATTCGCACGCATAGAAATACTGTAGAATTTTTTTTAATTATGCAAAATAATTTATAATTTACTGGAAGTGCATCTACATATAATTACTACTCATAATTATAATCATGGTGAATCCACAGGTATTACATAGTGAGAAATCAGATTAGTAGCTAGAAAGTGTATTGCCAAAGACTGGGGCCCGAGACAACCTCTAAAGAAATCCATCAATATAGTGACTATAAGCTTACCCGTTGACTCCAAGGCACTAGTTTAGTTCACCACGTGAATCACTGCGACTTTAGGTTAAGATTGGGATGTGGGTTTAGGTTGGGTTAACAATGATCAAATCGGTGGCTCGACATCCCTAACCCAACCGAGCTAGTAAAAATAAAACTATCCACGCACAAATTTAACGCGGGTGCACCCCACCCCAAGACTAGAACATGACAACATGGGTGTGTGCACCGCCTACTCCAAAATACTAACAACACAAATTTTCAATTTTCATTTTTCATTGCTCACTTTTTTTCTTTTTCAGCTTTTTTCACAATTTTATTTTCTCAGTTAGGAAAACTTGACAAAAATTAGACCATGGCATCCTGTTAGGATATTCTAGTACGAGTCATGCCTATAGGGTCTATAATAAACGAACCTTAGTTGTTGAGGAATCGGTTCACATCCACTTTAACAAAAATTCACCAACCATAGTCCCTAGGCAAAACGAAGAGGAAATTGATGAAGAAGAAAAGTTAGAAGCTAAGAGTGAGGAGATAGAAGTATCGGATGAAGTTCCAATTATAGAGGAAGATAGTCCTTCAACTACTCTAAACTTCTCAAAAGAGCATCTGTGAGAAATAGTAATAGGAGAGCCCTCACATGGGATTAGAACTCGATCGACATTAAATGAATCATTTTTGAACTTGTGTTTCCTATCTGAAATTGAGCCCAAGAACATCTTAGAAGCCATAAAGGATGATTCGTGGTTCTTGGCGATGGCTGAAGAGTTAAAACAATTTGAGAAAAGTAAAGTATGGGTGTTGTGAAGCATCTGGATAGCCATCCAGTTATTGGTTTGAAATGGGTTTATAAGAATAAACTTGATGGTGACTCTAGGATAACTAGAAACAGGGCTAGGTTGGTGGCACAAGGTTACTTGCAGATAGAAGGCATGGATTTTGATAAATCATTTGCACCGGTTGCACGTCTTGAATCTATTCTTATGTTCTAAGCATTTGCTAGTTTTAAACAAATTAAATTATACCAAATGGATGTTAAGAGTGCATTCTAAAACGGATATATTAAAGAATAGGTGTATGTCAAGTAACCACCCGGATTTAAGAATGCTGACAACCTGAATCATGCATATAAGTTAGTGAAAGACTTATACGAATTGAAGTAAGCACCCCGTGTTTGGTATGATCGACTCACTAATTTTCTACTAGGGCATGGGTTTAGGATGGGTAGGGCGGACACCACTCTCATTGTGAAGCACGAGAATCTTGATGTAATTCTTTTATAAATTTACGTGGATGATATTATTTTTGGGGCAACAAATGATAAATTATGTAAAAAAATTGTCACTTTTATGCAGTATGAATTTGAGATGAGTCTAGTTGGAGAGTTATCTATTTTCTTAGGTTTTCAGATTTCTCAACGTAATGATGGAATCTTTATAAGTCAATCAAAATACATAAAGGATATGATTGTACGATTTGTCTTTGAGAATCTGAAACACGTTTAGACTCCAATGAGTGCCTCCCTAAAATTAGGAAAGGATGAAAGTGAAATTTTGGTTGATTAAACTATATTTAGAGGACTGATCGGATCACAAATCTACTTAAGTTCTTCTAGGCCCGATATTACATTTGCGGTGTGTCCATGCGCTAGATATCAAGACGATCCTAAAGAATTACACTTAAAAGAGGTTAAAAATATCTTTAGGTATCTTATAGGCAACCAAAATCTTGGCTTTTAGTACCCATACACCACTGATTTCACACTCCATGGGTTCTCTGATTCCAATTATGCTGGATGTTCACTCGATCGCATGAGCACATGTGGCACCTGTCACTTCCTTGGTCTGGCACTAGTCTCATGGTCAAGTGGAAAACAAAACTCGCTTGCCCTCTCTACTGCTGAAGACGAGTATATTGCCCTGGGGAGTTATTGCGCACAAGTACTGTGGATGTCCCAAACTATAGAAGACGTTGGCCTGATTTGTAGAAATGATACTCTTAGGTGCGATAACAAAAGTATCGTAGACTTGACCAATAATCCATTGCATCACTCACGGTCAAAACATATTGACGTTCATCATCATTTCATTAGAGATCACATTAAGAAAGAGAATGTGAGAGTATGCTTCATTGGCACTGACGACCAACTAGCTGACATATTCACAAAACCCCTCCCAGATGCGCATTTCTCATTACTTCGACTCGAGCTGGGTGTTTTGGACCTTTCTTCCTAGTCATGGTGGATTTGTTTTTTTTGGTTGCTTTCTCTTTCTATTTTCATTTAAAAAAAAACAAAACATGTCTATGCCTATCTCTTTTGCATTTGTTTTCGTTAATTTTCTTATTTTGTTATTTATTTCATGTATTTTTGTCGAATTTATATATATAAAAAACTATGGATTGATCATTCTTAGGACACACATGGCTAGAACTTAGAGCATAATGCTTATGTATACTATTTGAGTTGGGCTTGTTAATCCTAGTGACCATTGTCTACATTTTTAATGATGCGTCAAATATATAGGTGTGTAGCTACTGCATGTGAATAGATATGGTAGTGTTCGTCAAATATACCTCTAGGTATGTGTTAGGATTTAGATAGAAGAATGACGTCACACTAGTCACACATCCCTAGAAGGAGACTCTTGTAGAAAGTATATGCTTACATGCTATAACTTGTGATATTGTGTCTACCAAATTAGAAATACCTTGAATAATCAATGTCACAATACATATGTGTTTTTATAAAGTGTAGAACTTTGGGAAAAATCTATAGTGGTCAAGTCCTGTGTATACGAGTTAAAGTGTATCTATCTAAGTTGGTAGATTTCAATTGATTTGGGGACCTTGAACCATAAAACGTAAAATTTGATAGCCCAACGAGTCTGAATTACAATGATGCTATCAAGCATTGTGACAAGGATACCCCCAAAGCACTACTCACTCCTCCTGATAAGTCTTTATGAGCATTATGAGGAAGAGCACCTTGGTCCAAAAATCGTTTCGATCTTGTGCACAGATAAGAACCTTAAGCTTAGTGCCCCTAGTTTTAGCTTTTGTATAACATGGATAGCAACGTTATGTGATTTTTCACTCTATTCCTCTTGCGATAGCATATATTAATACTGAGATAAACCATGTAATGAAAGTTCACTCTACTTGGTGTTTGTCTTTTTATGTTATACGTTCATACGCCATTGTTCTATCTAACGCTTCCATGCATAAGAATTGGACTTACACGACATTATATATCTATAACATGTACGTTCTGGCACACAATTTCTATTCATGACTTGTACAATGTTCATCTGCATTAATTCTAAAACTCATATAGTATTGTACTCTACATCATTATATGCTTAGTCTACTTGCGTTGTCCAATATTTTGTAACTCTGAACGATTATTTCAAACTATTTCTACGTACTGCATTCATTTGCGTGGCCTCTAAGCTTAATATTCTATGATTTCATGCTTGGTCATCCCTATTGTTTTCGACTCTCGCTTCATTTTCTCATGCTCATTATATATTGCATTTCGTTTCTCCCGTACATGTGTTGATTGTTTATGGTCTGGACCATCCACTTTCGATAATATCAAAGTGGGAGTATAGATGGTTCATGAATCATGGGTAAGTATAGATCATAGGTAGGGGAGCTTTGTTCACTTCATTCACAATGTGCACGTAGATAGGGGGAGCATGCAGAATACATATATAGGGGGAGCGTGTGTGTAGGGGAGCTATATAGAACCTGAAATCTGAGCCTTCAAGATTATATTTTATATAAATTCGCTATATCATGCACTTCATTATTATATCTCATGAACGAGACTTGATATTATCGAAAGGGGAGATTGTTAGAGCCGACAGTTTACATTTCATTAGTTTGATAATATAAACTGCCAGGTTGTATTTGATTATATAAAGTGTTTGTTTTAGGATACTAATTGACCTAGAGTGGGTGAATAGGTCCAATTCAAATTTATTCAAATCTTGGCTATTTATGGAAACAAAAATTTCTTTAGTGAGGAAGTTAACACAACCACAACAAACAAGAAAATAGATAAACTAAGATCAACACAGATCTAATCTAACATTCACAGCACAAACCACAGAACAACACACAAGAATTTTATAGTGGTTCACCAAATTATGAGTACATCCACTTCCCCCTTCGCCTATCTATCAATGAACGAGATTCGGCCAAACTCCTCCTTTCTTTTCCTCAGATCCTCAGATCTTATACCTCAGAGCCCAGCTGGCTCGTACAACTAAGATTCACTTCAAGAATCTTACCACAGAGTTCACCTTCACTCATAAACCTTAGGCAAAACCCTTGGCCTACTCCCTCAGAACACAACTATTCCTACAACTCAGAGAAAGTTCTTCTTCTCCTACCTTAGCCTTTATAATTTAGGCTTATAGCTCAGAGATATATTTGTCTCCTACCCCTCAGATCTGCTATCAGATCTTATAAAATAAGAATTAAAGTAGACTAGAATTTGAGATTTGATAAATCACCCAGCAGGAAAGAAACAAGTGACTTCTTCTTGATCAGATCTTGATGAGTAATCTTCTTCTTTGAACTTGATTGAGAAGAAATAGTTCAACCCTTCTTAGCTTTTTTAAAGCTTCTTGAAGGATAAGGTAGGGTTGAACTTGGCTAGAGAAGATTGGAGTTGATCCACGATCTTCCTCCTCTCCATCTTCAGAATTCTGTTGAATTGATCCGACAAACTGAGATGAGAAGAACGAGAAAATCTATATCATTTTTGTTGTGTTAGTCTCCTTATATAGGCTTTGGCAAGAGTGCCTGGCTACCCCAGTTAATCCATTGACATCTGACAGTTCTGACAGTTGTCAGAACATCAGGCTTCAAATTCTAGACTAAGAAGAATTTGTCTTTAGAGCTTCTGCATAAAGGTGTTGACACTAGTTCTGGGTGTTGACACTTTTATACATAGATTCTGTCGACAGAAATCCTGGGTGTCGACACTTGTCTTATAGGGGTGTCGACAATAATCGAGTCTGTCGATACTGCTAGCTTCCTGTCTCAACACAACTTGTATAAAGGTGCCGACACTAGTCCTGTGTGTCGACATTGCTGGTTTCTTAAATAATGGTGTCGACCCAAGTCCTTGGTGTCGACACAGCTTGCTTCCTGTCTCAGCACTACTTGAACAAGGGTGTCGACACTAGTCCTGAGTGTCGACACAACTTGATTCATTGTCTCAGCACTGCTTTTACAATGGTGTCGACACTTGTCTAGTGTCTCGACACTTTTGTTCTTAATTTATTTTCTTCAACATAGAACCTGCACAAGTAAACTCAACATACATCACATACGAATTTGTGTATATCATGGAGTATATCAAGTAGTCTAAAATTGTGTTGGATGGCTGCCATACTCAGTAGTGAGATCATCATAGGCAATGGGAATGCCTAGAGTGCCTCTGATGATATTTGATGTCCAAATAACATGCTTAGAGCTTGACTTTACAATCATTATCTCCCCCTTTATGACTTCTCGCTCCACATGATAATGGAGGTCATTCTTTTGAAATCTTACTTAGTCTTCCATATGTCTGAACCCTTCAAGCAAATGTTTCTTTGTTTGGAGCAAGTAATCATCTAGGTCTTTGTATGAAGCCTTGACTACATTAACTACAGAGTCTACATGATTAGATATCTTAGTTTCACGAGCTGTAGCAGTTGACGCTATTTTTGTTTCCAGTTAAGTAGTTTGGGCAGCTAACTTTCCCAGTGAATTTCATGCAATTTGATCATGTTTTCATTAATTCTGGTCTGGTTCTCAAGCACACATCCTTGTTAAAAAACCAAAACCTCCAAAGCTTCCTTGGATTCTTATTATTTGGCTAGGTGAACCACACCATATGCACCTCTCTAGAAGAAAACTGTCATGTCCTTTTTCAGCAAATTCACTTCAAATCTAATGGACTTGATATCCCCGGCTAGATGAAATTGGATCTCCAGATTTCTGTCATCAACATACCATTCTAGAGTTGTCCTTTATTGATCCAACATTATTTGAATTTTAAGCAACAGTGAGCTAAAGTCCATGGGTGGTGCAGGTTGTGTTACAGATTGTGTAGTTGCTTTGTATTTCCTACTACTAGCCCTTATTTGTGAAAATTTTCTTTTCTTAAGCATGGACACTTTCTCCTCTTTAGATCCTGAGGAGCTTTCCACTTCCACAAGTTCTTGCTGAGAAATTCCTTCAGTATGTGGGGCATGAATTTCCAGCTTACCCTCAACCATTATATAGACATTAGCATGGGTAGTGTCCTCCATGTGATCATCTGGTTGCTCCTGGGCAGCACCATCTCCTTCCGCAGTGTCCTTTAAGATATCAGTCTCATTTGCTGGCCCATACATAACCACATCTTGTGCTGGCACATCCTCCTATTGCTGAAAGGTCTCCAGGTCATGGACTACTTACATGACTGTATCATATGTAGAAGTAGAGTATTATACCTATAGTACGGGGAGTTATCCCCCTCAAGTTGATCCCTCTCTGGGATTGTTTCTCCTACTGACTAATCATTTTTAGGGAGTGGCTCCCCCTCAATTTTAGCATCATCAGCAAAAGTGGTCCTTGGGGGAGCAACTTCTTGATCTTCAATTTGAACCTCTATCCTGGATCCTTCTTGATCCCCTGAGTAACTTGTAAACTCATCATCCACTTTAGGTACTTCCTTGAGTTTCTTTGTCTTCTGCTGATTAGAGGAGTACTGTGTTAGCTTCTTTTCCCACCTACTCAAAATTCTAATATCCATTCTCTTCATATGATAGATCTTTGAACCAATCTTGAGGTTGATATTGTTTGGAAGTACTAGGATAAGGTAAAGGCTTACTATTCTACCCATATTAGGCTTGCTGACACTCTCAACAATTTTGTCAAATAGTATCCTGATCCAGTTTGTATTTAGCTTGAAGATGATTATAGTCATGATGTTTAACATGGCAGCTGACATTATTTCGTACGCACCAGTCTTGCACAAGAGTTCCTTGCCCACTATTTCTGATAAGAATTTACCATGAGAATTCATCCCCTTCTTAGCAAGGGTACATCCTACCTTTGTGCTAGAGGGTAATCCACACCATGACAGGGCATATTTAGTTCGTCCTGAATCTACTACTTCTTCATCATCATCCTGATCAAACTTGGTCATGTGAAAGACCTTGGCCAATCAACTGGGTGTGATGCTAAACTTTTCTCCATTGACGTTGGATTTGATTTTCTCAGATACGACCTTAGCATTGGTATAGAATTCAAGAACTTCTCTTTTCCAAATGTTTGAAGGTTAGAAAGTACATATTCTAGTCTTGCATCTGTGATTAGGGTAATAACATCCTTGATATCTTAAGTTGCTGAATTAAAACCATTTCGTACTAGTTTGTATCCTTCGAAAAGATGATCTTCATTCTTGGGTGCCATTTGAATAAAGAATGTGGAATGTAGAGTTGACAGAGATCTAGGGCTCGACACTCAGGTAGAAATGATTCAGAAATACAAGAAGGCATGGTCGACTTCTTCTCACGCATTCTATTTATAGGCTACCTTACAGGGAAAATGAAAGGGCGCGCTTAAGGTTTACTAATCCAAAATAGTATTGAAATGATAAAGTCTCGACACTGATAATTTTGTATCGACACCTGTTGACACTGGTATCGACACTGGTGTCGACACAAGTCAGCACCAGGAAATATTTTCTCGACATAACCTAGGTGTCAAGACATCTGTTGGTGTCTCGACACATTCTCAGGTGTCTCGACACTTTCTTTAGTATTTCGACACATTCTATATGGAATTAGACAGATTTATATTTTCTTATTTTATAACAAATGTTACTTGACCTTTTTAATGTCTTACTTGTTTATTTAGGTAAGTAAACTTTGTTACATTACTTATACAAGTTGAATAGGGATTTTCTAGGTACCAATGAAAATGGTTATTCTGAACCTGAATTCTTGAGTACCCTAACAACAGGATTTACTCTATGTTTAACATACCAAGTTCAAATTTGAAGAAATTTAAATTGTTTTAATCTAAGGGTTTTACGAATATATCAACAATTTGATTTTCAGTTGGAGTATAATGTAAACAAATATTGCCTTTTTCAACATGTTATCAAAGAAAGTGATATATGATTTTTATGTGTTTGGTTCTATTATGAGAAAAGGGATTATTAGCAATTAAGATTGCACTAGTAGAATCACAATACATAACATATTTACTTAGCTATACATTATAGTCCAAGAGTTGATGTTGATTCCATAGTAACTGTGCACAGCAGCTCCCAGCTGATATATACTCAGACTCAGCTGTTGAAATAGCTACACTTATCTGCTTCTTGCTGCTCAAACTGATGAGTCTTCTCCCCAGAAATTGATAGGTTTCTGAAGTACTCTTTCCGTCCTCTTTATAGCCTTCAAAATCTGCATCTGTGTGTCCAGTTAGAACAAAATCACCATTCCTAGGATACCAAAGCCCAAGATTGGGTGTGCCTTTTAGATATCTACGTATTCTTTTAGCAGCTGTATAATAAGACTCTTTATAGCTAGCTTGGTACCTAGCACAGACACATATTGAAAACATGATATCTGGTCTAGTAGCTATCAAGTAAAGGAGTGATCCAATGATGCCTCTGTAAAAGGATTCATCCACTGGTTTCCCAGATTCATCCTAGTGTAGTGATACTGAGGAACCCATTGGGGTTCTCATGGTAGAAGAATTTTCCATACCATACTTCTTAATCAACTCCTTTGTGAATTTAGACTGAGAGATAGATATACCATCTTAAGATTTTCTAACTTGGAATCCCAAGAAGAACCTCATCTCACATATACTACTAATTTCTATAACATCCCATTTCCGACCAGACCCCTAGGAGAGGTTTTGCCATGACCAAGTCATGACAAAACCCTAGGAAGCCCAAGGAGGCCAAGTGACCCGGGCTCAAGGGGAAAATCACCTTGGTTTACAAATAGTAGGTAAGAAACTTACCTAAAACAGGATTTGGGCTTGGGCATTGAGTTCGTCGAGTGAACCCAATGCCAAAGGATGGCTGGCGTTGAGTGCATCGAGTGCACTCAACGCCATAAGCAGAATGGCATTGAGTGCATTGAGTGCACTCAACACCATCTTTCAGACTTTATGGCATTGAGTGCGTCGAGTGCACTCAATGCCATAAGCTGAACGGCATTGAGTGCACTGAATGCACTCAACGCCATCCTGTGTATACTAGATGGCGTTGAGTGAGCTGAGCTCACTCAACCCCGTAGTCTGGATGGCATTGAGTGAGCTGAGCTCACTCAATGCCGTAGTCTGGATGGCATTGAGTGATCTGAGCTCACTCAATGCCGTAGTCTGGATGGCGTTGAGTGAGCTGAGCTCACTCAACGCTGTAGGCTGGATAGTGTTGAGTGAGCTGAGCTCACTCAACGCCATAGGCAGGATGGCATTGAGTGAGCTGGGCTCACTCAATGTTATATGTTAGATGGCGTTGAGTGAGCTGAGCTCACTCAATGCCATTTTACTTAGAATTTTTTCGACAGTTTTGGCTTGGTTGCTGGTTCAGTTGAACCGGGTCGTTTCGAGAAGTGGGTCGGGAGGTGTTAATTAGCCTTTTCTTTTATTAAGACCTAATTAAGTCTTATTTTAAAATGTTGACCGGTCAAGTGGAGTGATGCCACGTGGCCGTCGGTTTTGAAAACAAAGAGTGAATAGCCATGGCCATGGACGAGAACCAGCTTTCACGACCAGTAATGGCACTTAATGTCGTGGCCCCTTCCCCTCCTCTTTAATGGCTAGATTAAACTCCTTTAGGTAAGAGGAGGAGTTTCCAGCCATTACTTGGCTGGATTAAGCCAGGTTCACCCCACATCCTCCATGGCCGAGCCAAGCTTTCAATGGCATTAATGGTCATTGAAGTTTTGGCCTCGCCCCTTCTTAATCGAGCCTTTAAACACCATCAGTGGCCAAAGAGGAACGTTTCCCAGCCTTTACCTAAAGATTTCAAGCCCTGCCACCGTTATGTTGCATAAGTCGAGTGGCGCCACCATCGAAAATGGCTTTCTGTCGATCTGCGCCTCTAGCCCGCGAATAAGGTCCTCCCCTTTTCTCTCTCTACAGGTAGATCATAGCTTTCCTTAGGATTAAAAATTGGGCTCAACTGAGCATGATTGAGAAGATCTTCTCTTCCTGGCTTTTTCCCACAAGAACATAGCACTCGGGTTCACCGGAATGCACGTCTCCGGTGGCCGTGCCGCCGCCCGACAATGGCCACCACCTAACCGGAGGTGGTTGTGGCCGGCCATGGAGGAGGATGGTTGGCCGGCGGCAACATCTGGAATGAGCTCCAGGTCGGGCAAATCCCATCCCTTGGCTGGAGCTTGAAGATGAGCAATAACCCTTGGATGCTGCTTCAAGATTTGTGCAAGAAATTTATTCTATTTATTGTTTTTTTTTTCTGTGATTATAATTGCAGTGTATAGATTTAATTTTTAAAATTACTTAGACCCCTCTACAGAAAGAGTGAACAATATAGAAAATGTATCCCTTGATGTCTAGTTTAATTTAAAATATATTTCACTCAATTTGGAGTCCTGGTTAGACCACAACACTCATTTTGGTAAGGTATATCCATAGGGCTGTCCTGAGATTAATTTGGATGCCCACATCAATCCAGACATCCAAATGACTTGAAATTTCAGTTATAGGCTATTATTAGCCATACCTAGGACATATCCAAAAATCAGAATTTTTGGAGAATATTTTTCTATAGTGTTTAGAAAAATTTAATAATCCTAATATAAATTAATTAGGTGGCCTAATGACTTCCAAACCCTCCCAGATTTTGGTGAGTAGTCCCTGGGTTTATGATAAGGCCTTGTATAATTTTTCATCTCATTTGGAGATGTTTTAGATTGGAAATGAACAAACCTAAGCTTTGCCCTATTAAGGGGTTTTTAGGTCAAAAGTGCACTTTGTGATTTGAGTGGTCAAATCACCCCAACAGAGGCTGAGATTTTGACCACTGAATAGGCATGATTTCTATCACCCTACCATGGATTTTGAGGTGGATTGGGGTAAATTTGCCCTAGGATCTAAGGCCAAACCCTAAGGATGGTTCTTGGTGGTTTGTGAAAGGCAGGTGGTCAAATGACCTTGATATGATTTGAAACTTGGTGGAGAGGATTCTAGGTTAGCTAGAATCCTCTGGCAGAAATCTAAATGAATTTTAAAGTGAATAAGTCCCTCAAAACCCTAACCCTAATTTAGGGCACAAATCTTGTAGTGATAGAAAAAGTTATTAAAACTCACTGAACTGTGGTGAAACTTGGGTAGTGTAGTTTCAAAGTTAGTATGAACCCTTGAAATTTAATTGAGAATTTTCAAACATTATTTTTAGTACTTCTTTTACAAGTATGAAAAAGGGCAATTTTGGTAAATAATTTTTCAGAGCTGATTTATTGCTATATAATTATGAAACCTTGTCAGGATATTTATAGGGTATAAATTGTCATACTAAAATTTTTGTATAATTTTTTGAAGCTTAAATGCATTACTTGCCCCTTTAATTTATGATTTATAAAATATTCCAAAATTAAGGAATAATGATTTAAACCTTGCGAAAATTATATGAGATCTGGATTTGCTGTTAATTTTTTGTTTAGTATTTTTCATAATTTTATGGAGCCTTATACATACATAAAAAGTGTACTTCATGTTCAAAATCTCAATATTATAGTTTTGGAAGAAAATAATTAAATATAGGTTAAATTAGGAAAATTATGAATCTCTGATTTCGGACTAAGTAGGATATGATAGACCTCTAGTAAATTTTATAGGAAATTTGGAAGACAATTTGGTGTACCTCCCTTTGTGCATCTCATATAGCTTAGAATGGTCTGCGTTTAGTCGAAACTGCATAAGTTATATTAAGGTGCAAAATGATCTTGGGGATTGGATTATTAGCAAGATGACTAGGAATGAATAAGAATGTACCCTCAGGGGTCAAGATAGCGATAGAATGGTAGGTTGTCTAGTCATAAGAGGTGCTTGGGATCGACGAAAGGTCGTCCTCCCCGGTAGTAGCGAAAGAGTCTTAATACACTAGGGTTAGATCCAAAGTAATTTAAAACGGATCGGGTAATGGGTATTAACCAATAACAATAAGTGTCTTGTGAAAGGGAACGATGGGCTTCAGTTACCATCATAGTTCCTAGTTCCCTTTGAGAGCCCTTCACAGGGTATGTTGGGGGCAGTCCTGGGCTAACGCAAACCGTAGGAATAATAAACTAAAATAGCAACTAGTAAAACTAGAGTTTCACATTCACATACCCCGGTAGTTAGGGAGGTTGAGTAGGTTGGTTTAATTGTCTTTCAGTCGGTAGCTTCTGAAGGTAGATGCACGGACGGGACAGTCCGGGGAGCCGGGGGCTCGAGGGTTTGAATACACAATAAGGTGGTAGGTCTTCGGTATTTGACAGTCGTTCACACCCGTGTCGGTACGTTGACTCAGCAGTGTGGGACACTTAGCCAAAGAAAATGTGGTGGATATAGCCAACACTAGTACACAAATACTCTAGGTTGTGTTCTTCTAGGGGCGTATGGAAGGGCTAGGCCAGGTAGTGTGGATACCCGCCTAGGAGTGGGGGGCCTGACCCACTGTCTCCGTTTGCCACTACAGAGGTTCCTGGGAGTGAAGCTATCTGCCCGAACAGGGGGAACTAAAGGTCTGTACGCATAAAGTTGGGTGCGTGAGTTGCACTTGCATGAATCATGACATTGCACATCACTACACTCATATTTTCATACAACTGACACCCCAATGTATAAATCGGTATGTGACTTTTTATATGATGGGAGCCTTGTTGAAGACCCCTTAACTTATATGTTTGTATGGGCACTCATATAAGTTAAGGTTACTTACTTATGTTCTATTTACCTTCTTATATATATACTGTTTACTACATATTTACTTTACTGCTCTCTATCGTAGAACTGCTAGATGTACTTTATTTTACTTAGCTGTTTATACACCATGAATAATTGTTAGACTACTTCAACTGTCATCCGCTTGCTTATTCTCCACCATTGTAGCTTCCCTTTCCTCCTCTCCGCTCGGTGCCTAGGAGCCGTAGGGGTAGTGGAGGGGATGATAGGGCTTAGTCTTTATGACTAATGGTTTTCGGACCACAACATTATAGGAGATCCGGATGGGAGATAGGGACCAGCACCAGTAGAGCACGGTGCGTATAGAGGTGGGCCAGTATCGTTCCGGAGCACCTGTGACCAGCTCTGTGAGTGTTTAATACTATCTTATAGCTTCCGTGAGTGATATGTAGTGAGGATCTGATGTATCGGGCTTAAGCCTGTTTATATTTCATCTGTACTGGTCTTTTGCAGTACTCTGTCTTCTTTCTATATATTGATGGACTTATTGTGATCTTCTTTCATATATGATTATATGGACATGTTATATTTACTTCTCTCTCTGTTGTGATCGAAAAAGGCCGACAGAATTGGAATTTTGTAGTGGCAGCCTTCCCGAGTGTCGGTGCCACCGCAAAACGACAATTCTGGGCATAAGATCCTGGTGGTTTAAAAGGAAAAAAATTGGGTCTTAAACTTTCAAACTTGCCATGCATAAGCTTGGCAAATTTCCTACATAGCAGCTCATTAGTAGAACCAAAAATGATGTCATCTACATAAATCTAAACTAGGATGCTTGAACCTTTGATGTCCCTTAGGAATAGTGTCCTATCTATCTTCCACCTAGAGAATTTTTTCTCTATGAGAAATCTAGACAGGGTCTCATACAAGGCTCTAGGTGCATGTTTTAACCCATATAATGCTTTATGTAATCTGAAGACATGAGAGCTAAGTTTTGGATTTACAAAACCGGTGGCTATTCTATATAGACCTCTTCCTTCAATGTACCATTTAGGAATGCAGATTTAACATCCATTTGGTCGACTTTATATCCTTTGTAAGCTGCATGAGCTAAAAAAAATCTTATGGCTTCCAGCCTAGCTACATATACAAAGGTTTGGTCAAAGTCTATTCCTTTCTCTTGTCTATACCCTTTAACCACAAGTCTTGCCTTGTTTTTAACTATGACTGCATTCTCATCTAATTTATTCCTATATATCCACTTAGTTCCTATGACATTGTGATTTCTAGGTCTAGAAACTAGACTCCAAAGCTTACATCTCTCAATTTGATTGATCTCTTCTTGCATTACCATGATCCAGTTGGGGTCTGAATTGGCTTCTTCATAATTCTTAGGTTCCATCAGAGAGAGAAAGCTAGAGAATAGAACCTCATTATGATGTATACTCTTAGTGGTCACACCTAGCCTGGCATCACCTATTATTTGATCAATTGGATGATCTCTAAGGTGTCTAACAATTACAGATAGATTTCTACCATCACCTAATTCTCCATGTAGACAAGTGTGAGTCTCTTCCTCCCACTAGGCAATGAATGTGTCTTCTATAAGAACTACAACATTTTTTCTAGTCTCTAATTCTATAGAAGATGAGTCTCCTATGTTTAATTTTTCCATCTTGGAGTCAGCATCTCTTAGACTAGAATTGTTAGATAGTATATTATGTAAAACAAAAATTTCATCAAAAACAACATTGATTAATTCTTCTATCACTTGATGTTTCAAGTTATAAATTCTATATGCCTTGTTATGATTACTATAGCCTACAAAAATTCCTTTATAAGACTTCTCTGAAAACTTAGTTAGATAAGTCTTCCCATTGTCTAGGACATAACACTTACTTCCAAAGATCTTGAAATAGGATAGACTTGGTTTTCTGCCTTTCATTAGTTCATAAGGAGTCTTGTTATAACTTTTGTTGATCAAGGCTCTATTCTGAACATAACAGGAAATGTTTACAGCTTCAACCCCGAAATATTCTGGGAGAGATGTGTCATTTAGCATTGTTTTAGCAGCCTCAATGAGAGTTCTAATTTTCCTCTTAGCAACCCCATTTTGTTGGGGAGTTTTAGGAGAGGAGAATTCCTGAAAGATCCCTAGTTCTTTACAGAAATTTTTTATTCTTTCAGATAGAAATTCTATGCCATGGTCACTTGTGAAATTGACCATATAACAATCCTTTTCATTTTGAATTTGTTTGACAAAATAAAAAAGAATGTCCAGAGTTCAGACTTTCTCCTTAGGAATAATACCCAAGAAAATCTAGAGTGATCATCTACAATAACATAGGTGTAAGACTTTTTACCTAAACAAAGAACTTGCTTAGGACCAAATAGGTCTATATGAAGTAAGTACAGGCACCTCTTAGTGTCTTTGGACTAAATGCTCTTAAAGGAGACTTTAGTTTGTGTGCATCTTTGACATGCTGGACACATGCCTTCTTTGGAGCATTTTAGTTGGGGTCCATTTATAACTAATTGAATAGAAAGCAACATTCTCATAGCTCTATAATTTATGTGAGCTAGCCTCTTATGCCATCGCACACACAAAGAGTCTTTCTCGCTTACTACTAGGCATACAGGAGAATCCTCATTTATACATAAGAAATTTAGATAATAAATGTTGCCACTCCTACTGCTTGACAAGATGATCTCTTGATCATTTATTTTCCTTATCAGACACTTATCATTATGGAAGGCTATTTCATAACACAAAGCTAACTTATGCTTATCAGATCGTGTTTCAATCCTTCCACATAAGCCACCTTTGTGATAGTCACTAGACCATTATAAATGTTACCATATCCTTTTATGTAGCCTCTTTCTGAGCCACCAAAGATCACCTTTAGTCCAGCCTTTACTGATTTATAGTCTATCAGCAGACTCCTGGTTCCAGTCATATGCCTGGAACAACCACTGTCAAAGTACCATATAGGCATTTCCGTGGTACTTGGATCCACCTGCAATCACAGAATTAGTTAACCCTAGGCACCCAAATAGTTTTGGGTCCTTGGTTCCTGTTAGAATTTGTTGTGTGAACCACAATAGGTTTTATGAATGCATGAGACTGAGATCTAAATTGGGGTCATGTTGGATTGTAACAACAATCTAGAGAAAAATGCCCAACCTTCCCACAACACCAACACTCATATCTTTTATATCTTCTCTTAGGCTGCACCTTTGACGTTGAACTTTTGTGCAACTTAGAGTTGGCTTTCAGATTCCAAGGTTGTGGTGCAGAATTGACACCTTTCCCTTTCAGAAATGTGTGTTGTACAATGGAACCAGATCCAAGAATTCTTTATCTTCTTGGATTGATCACACTTTATGGAGGTCTATAGGCCTTGTTGCCATTAGATATAGTTCTTTTCCCGCAATGCTCTTTTTTGACCTTGCTAGTAGAGCACTCAGCAATCATGTTTCTAGGAACATATGATGCCTTACATCTGTTAGAAGTCAGATGCTTGGCTTGTGGTTTAACTGAATCCATTGGGCATTTACCTTTTGGATCAGGTTTCTTATAGATCTTATTATCCTCAATATATCCTACTCCACTTCTAAATGGTGCAAAAAATGTATCAATAATGGGAAAAACTAACTTAGGCTTGGAAAATTTGTCCAAGAGCTGTCTTTCCTGAAGAAGCTTTGCTTCCAGGTTCTTGACTGTCTTGGCTTGTTCAACAATGATTTCAGTTTGTTCATCTAGTCTGTGAGTTAACTCTATCAAATCTAGTTTTTGATGATCCAACTTTATGGTTGCATCCTTAAATTGAAAAGCAATAGCTCTAAGATTCATATTTTTCTTTACTTAATTTTTAATAAGTTCTTTGATGTTCATAAGAGCTTTCAATAATATCCCATACTTCTCTATGAGATTGTTGATGTCAGCCTCAAATTTTGAATCTTGTTCATAGTCTGAGTCATAATAAGAACTAGAATTTAAACTACTGGATAGAAATTTTACCTCATCAGGATGGTGTTCATCCTGAGCCTTTTCATCAGTGTTGGTCATGAGTCCCTCCTCTTCAGTGTCACTGTGAAATGTGGAGAGTGGAGCTCTTATTCTCATGTCTGAGTCTTCAGTTGCTATCAAGGCCATTGGAGCCTCCCTTTCTTCAGACTCTGAAGATTCAGTTTCACTTTTTGAAAGTGTTGACTGCTTCTTAGCTAACAAAATCCTGTCAGCCTTCTTATGTATATTATACTTCCTGTTTTAGTCTTCTTTTCCTTTCTTTTTACTGGGCATTCACCAATGACATGCCCTGACCTATTACAACAATAATAAATAACATTAGTCTTATACTATTTGTTCTTAGAAGAGTCATACCTGTCCCCAGACTTCTTTTTCCAGGGATTCTCTGAATGGTCAGTCTTCCTGTGAGAAGAATCTCCACCAAAACCCTTCCAGCTGCCTTGCCTTTTTCTCCTCGGAATCTTCTTAAACTGCATGGAGAGTAATGACAATTCATCTTCAGTTATATCTTCTCCAGATGAAGCAGTTTCAGAGTCTTCTAACTGTGTTTCTTTTCTAATTGTGGGTGCAATTTTTTCTCTATTTTTAATGGATGAATCAGCCTTTAAAGCTTGTGTTTTCTCCTTACTGTGAGCCTTAGCTTTGTCTTCTTCAGACTTCCTGAGGTTCGGTTGCATTTCATGAGATAACAGCTTGCTAAAGAGAGTCTTGGGGTCTATATTAGCTAAGTTACCCATTTCCCTGATGGCACATATCTTGATGTCCCATTCCTTGTTTAGGGACCTCAAGAATTTATCATTCAGTTCATAGGTTGTGAATTTTCTTCCATAGGTTCTCAGGTTATTCAAAATTTTGAAGAAATTCTCAAAGGTCTCAGTTATTGTGTATTTTTGTCTTGCCTGAAGGCTTCATAATGCTAGTTTAATAGAAATTTTATGACATCTCTAACCTCATCAGTTCCTTCCATGAACACTATCAAAGATTCCAACATTTCTCTAGCTATTTTACAGTGAATCAGATTTTGGAATGTGGAGTCATCTATGGAACTGTCAATTATGTTCTGAGCCCTCTTATCCATAGAGGAAAGAGTTATCTCATTCTTGTCCATCTCTATGTAGGTCCTAGGTGTCCTTATATTGGCATCAAGACATGACACTTTCATAGGTATGAAAGGTCCTTCCAATACATTGATGTATATTCTTGGATCTGCAGCCTCCATAAAGAGTCTAACCCTTTCCTTCCAGATCCCTAAGTTTTCTTTAGAACAGATTGAGAGTTTGATGGAATGGTTTTCTCTTTGTGCAATGATTAGATCTCAGTTAATCCTTAGAATTCTCACTAGGCTGTTATGCCTTCACAGTGAACCTCCCTCTGATAATAATTGTAAAGTATTTGTTTTAGGAAACTGATTCACCTAGAGGGGGTGAATAGGTCCAATACAAATTTATTCAAATCTTTGCTATTTATGGACACAAAAATTTCTTTAGTGAAGAAGTTAACACAGCCATAGCAATCAAGAAAATAGATAAACTTAGATCAACACAGATCTAATCTAACATTCACAGCACAAACCACAACATAGTACACATGAATTTTATCGTGGTTCCCCAAATTATGGGTACATCCACTTCCCCCTTCGCATATCTAGCAATGAACTAGATTCGGCCAAACTCTTCCATTCCTTTCCTAAAATCCTCAGATCTTACACCTCAGAGCCCAGCTGGCTCCTACAACTCAAATTCCCTTTAAGAATCCTACCTCAGAGTGCACCTTAACTCCTACACCTTGGGAAAACCCTTGCCCTACACCTTCAGAACACAATTGTTCCTATAACTCATAGAAAGTCCTTCTCCTACCTCAGGCTCTCAGCCCTACCTCAGCCTTTATAATTAAGGCTTACAACTCAGATATATATATATATATATATATATATATATATATATATGTCTCCTACCCCTCAGATCTTCTACCAAATCTTACAAAATAAGAATTAAAGTAGACTAGAATTTGAGATTTGATAAATCACCCAGCACGAAAGAAACAGGTGACTTCTTCTTGATCAGATATTGATGAGTAATCTTCTTCCTTGAACATGATTGAGAATAAATAGTTCAACACTTCTTAGCTTTTTCAAAGCTTCTTGAGGGAGAAGGTAGGTTGAACTTGGCTGGAGAAGATTGGAGTTGATCCACGATCTGCATCCTCTCCACCTTCAGAATTTTGTTGAATTGATCTGATAGAATGAGATTAGAAGAATGAGAAAATCTATATCATTTTTGTTGTGTTGGTATCCTTATATAGGCTTTGGCAAGAGTGACCGGCTGCCCCAATTAATCCACTGACATCTGATAGTTCTGACGGTTGTCAGAACTTCAGGCTTCAAATTCTGGACTTAGAAGAATTTTTGTCTTGAGAGCTTCTTCATAAAGGTATTGACACCAGTTCTTGGTGTTTACACTTATGTACATAGATTTTTTTGACACCCATCCTGGGTGTCGACACTTCTCTTATAGGGGTATCGGCAAAAATCGAGTGTGTTGACACTACTAGCTTCTTATCTCAACACAACTTATATAAAAGGTGTCGACACTGCTGGTTTCTTGACTAACGGTGTCGACCTAAGTACCGGGTGTCGACACAGCTTGCCTCCAGTCTCAGCACTACTTGAATAAGGGTGTCGAAACTAGTCCAGAGTGTCGACATAACTTGATTCATTTTCTCAGTACTGCTTTTAGAAATGTGTCAACACTTGTCTAGTGTCTCGACAATTTTGTACTTAGTTTATTTTCTTCAACATAGAACCTGCACAAGTATACTCAACATACATAAAAAACGAATTTGTGTATATCATTGAGTTTAAACGGCTTCTTCAAATCATGTACATAATTCCCAATATACCCAACAGATTACACCTTGTGTTTGGTAGAGTGTGCAGGTTTACAGGTCCAAGAAATTCAAGGAGCCCTCCTCTAAAACCTCCCTCCAAGCGGTAGTAGCTAACGCCGGGTGGTAGCCTGAATTAAATGGACAAAGAGCTTAGGAAGCTACCACTCTATGCTAGTCCTACCACCCGCGATATCTCGATGAATTAAATAGACAAGCCCTCGGCAACCTACCGCGTTTGCACAAGCTTACTACCGCACCGCGCTAGCCAAGCATTGAGATAGTGGTGTCGAGAGCGTCGAGACAGAACTACCGCCATGCTCTAGCTTGACACTACGCCTCAGTAACCCAATCGATGCTTCAAGGCATCGAGTGCATTGAGACAGGACTACCACCTCACACTATCTATCTACCGCACTGTGCTAGCATTGGAAAAAGGAAAATATTCATTTTGAATATTTTTCCAAATTTGGAAGACAGCTGTCAACATCAATCACATGAATCTACCGTCGGGCACTTGCCTTACCGCCAGTGGTAACCTATTTTCTCAAATTTGTATCTAAAGACGACTTGTTTTCTGTATTGATATCTAAGACGGAAATAGATAGAGATCTACAACTCCTAGGGTTCGGCCGCCTCTCTTGTGGTCCATTCCGCCATCTCTATCGAAGGAAGAGAAGACTTCCTCTCTCCCATTCATGTACGAAGAACTCTGACGAGCCTAGATCTACAAAGTCTATGAAGAGTTGATTGGTTGCAAGCCCACGAATATCTCTAGCACCGATCACGTTTCGCTCAACGGAGGACTCGTATTGAGGGAGATTTAAACATAAATCTTTTTATATTCTTGTTTTTTTTCTCTTCTTTGTATCGATTGTGGTGAAGGAAATTGATCGGGGAAGGTCGTCGAAATGTGGGGTAGGATTCCTAGAGAAATCGTCCCGGGGAATGGACATCTAGATCGGGTGATCTAGCGAGGCTCTTACCCTTCCTTATATGGAAGTGAAGAGCCATCTCGAATTCCTTTCTTCAAGGGAAAGGGAGAGAGCCAACCGGTCCATGGAGCGGGTCGGTATAGAAAACCTAAAGTTATTTTTATTCACCGCCTTCGATCTTCGGCATTATGAAGATCAACATTTGTAATATTTAAAAACAATTGTTGATTTTACTTTGGAATGAAATTCATTTTCTGCTTATTCTTCTTGATATTACATTGTGTGAGTTAGCCTGTACTTCTCTGAAAGGTACATAGATTTCCAAGGGGGAATCTGCCTAGAAAACGAGTTCTGTAACATACCGCCATGCGTTACCTACCTAATGCCCCATAGAAGCTCCCAAACTAGTTTTTCTGGTTTGAAATAATTCAAATTTTTGATAATCATCGTTAAACCTTATTCACCCCCCCCCCCCTCTAAGGTTGGCCACTAGATCTAAAAGGTAATCTTTCTCGATGTCAATAACTTTCCCCCAGCGACCCTCAAAACATTTGCATAGGTCAATTTATAAGTATGAATATGATAAATGTCATTCCTTTGTCCATTTGAGCTTTTGTGCCCTTTTACCTAATATTATATCTTTGCTAACACATTTTATCCTTTGCCCTACCATTCAGCTTCACCAAGTACTACACCATGGCATTAGAAAGCATCTTAACAACACACCTAAGTTCGAGCTCGGAGATGATATTTAAACAAGCTTTATGAGTGATTTGTTGTCTTTCATTGTTATAGTGACTAATTTTATTTAAAATCAAATAAAAAATTTTCCCCTTTGTTAAATATAAAAGAATTAATAAAAAAACAAAAGGAATATAAAAAAGAAAAAAAAGAAAAAAGAAAAAATGAAGAATTGAAAATTTTGAGTTAGGGAAATGGTTGCAATCTTGCAATGACATGCTTTGGATAATATTTTGTTGCGAGCTCTTATTTGATCTAGGTGTGACTAGCCATCTTGTTAAACTTTGATTTACCACACCAAAACCAAAGCCTACATCTTAAACCTAATTAAGTTTTATTGGTTCATGCTTATGAGTTTGACTATTATCGTGACGAGAGTGTGAGAGGGAAAGCTTCTGGAAATTGTCATTGATGTATTTCTTGGGAGGCTACCCTGATATTTGTCTACATGAAATAAAAATTTTAGCAATCACGCAACTTTCTTCCTACAAGTGATTTTAGGATTTACCGACATTTCTAGTTAAAAGTAGAAATAATAAGTTAGAACACATTTTTGAAAAGTATAAACTAACTTGTATGCTGAGTAGGTTCTTCTGCTAAAATATCTACCTGTGCAGGAGTGAGACTTCACATTTACTCCTTATGTTCAAATTTCTTTTCTAGCATTATATTTTCCTACCCCTATGAAAAGTTGTTTGCTCGTGACTCACAATGGGCAAGTATGAAGGTATTTGATAACTATAATTTTAATTACAGTTTTCAATAATTTCTATCTATTAAATAATTTATTTTGCTTTATTAATAATTAATAAAGAATATAATTCTCTTCTTTTTGTATTTTAAAAGATTTGGGGTTGCCAATATCAAATTGAAGCTAACATGCATGATCAGGAGGTTATTTGGAACTTTTCGATCATATTTACAAGTACAGGACCCAAGTCACGGGCATGACTTAGGAGCGTGACAACAGTCACCACCCTAACCCACTTCCCACATTCTCGATTACACTACCAGGTCATTTAAAATTACCTCCCTTGGTAACGGGCGTGACCAAGGGGCGTGACCAAGGGGCGTGACTGCAAGGTCACGACCATGAATTTGCCAGATAAGAACTGGATCGCGCTACATTTAGTTTTATAGTACACGTCCATTGTCACTCCCATGACTAGTGGGCGTGACCATCAGTGGTTGCATCAATATGGCAGGAATTGATTCACTCCAGCACGTGTTTTCTTCTATTGTTATATATGGGCAAGGTCAAGCCTATGAAAGGGGGCGAGAAAATGTCTGATTAAACAAAAATGGCACCATTCAACTCCAACATTTCCCGAGATTAATTTCTGATTGATTACCAGTCACGCCTGATACACAAATAAAAAGTGCACCATTCGCTCAAGTATTTTAAAATGGGAGAGTTCCCTAAGTATCAATCTCGAAGGAATGCAGGATAGGACTTATGATACATTTGCCTAGAAAATTAGTTATAAAGATTGAAAATATTAATTTGGGTTGATTTGTTGGTGGTGATTATGTGCAAGAAAGAAATAAACTAAAATGACGCGAGTCACAATCACTACTTCACAAGGGTGGGGATTATGCAGTCCGTTAGCACCACTTAACTAGGTGAATGGATTGGAATAGTGCACAATTAGCTATTGCAAGAGTAACGATCTAATCAACTTAAAACAAATTGATGAAAGAGTCGCACATCAAATAAACATAAACCAAAAGAACATTTAGATGTATGAAATAAACATTAATTCCATAGATTTATATCATACATCATTAAAACAAAAGAGAAATTAACAACAACTTCAACAAGAAAAGAGAGAGAGCGCTTGATGAAACTGAATCTGGAGACTCGTACAAGATTCACTGGAGGAATCATTGGATCGTCACTTCGCTTCCTCGCTTGATCTTCTACAACTTTCTATGGTATAAGAGGGTTATCACCTCCTCCTTTATTACCCATCTTCTCTGATAAACAATAATGCAGTCACGTTCTTTGCAAGTTCTCCTCCCTTTATGATGAGAATGAAGCCAAGATCTCTTCCTTGAAGTCCTTGGATGCTGGAGGTGGCCTAGGGTGAAGCCCTAGTGGATGAGGAAGAAGGAATATAGTAAGAGCTCCTACATACAATGGACGGTAAATTTGGGTAGACTGGAGTGGGAAAACAACAGAATGAATTCGTTTTAATGATGGAGAAATCATGTGCTTAATTAGAAAAGTAGTCAAAAGTGGTCACACACGGTCAAACACACGACCTTCCATGCATAATTATGCGATGTTAATATGTAAACTTTCCAATCAGGACACAATCTGCCTATCTAATATTTACTCACACGAAGGCCAGGACATAACACATAAATTCTGACTAAGGAGCAGCTCGAACAAATTTTTTCTTACATTGTTGAAATCAACCGTGCGTGAAGGAAACACACGAGTATAAACAATCATAAAATTTTTAGACAAAACAAGAAGCACATGCAATTTACTCTCGTATGACCAAAATCAACATTAGGCGAACAAAATGCACGAGCGGCAACAGAACCCCAAATTTCAACAAAATGACTTTGAACGAGCTAAAGTCCTATGGGTGAAAAAATTTCATATGGTCGTTCAATCATGAAGATCATACATCAGGTCATGGAAATGCATGGGTGAAACACCCGTAGACGATGGGAAAATGCATACCATGCGATATGTTTAGAATTCATCCAATAGATTGGACTCTATCCCTATGTGTTTAAATCCACAACACTGGGGTCACATACCACCTTCAAGCATATCCACATGCCACATGAAGAAATAATGTAATGGGGAGCACCATGTGCTAACACCAAATGAATAAGTGCACAATTGCACACCATAATAGGCTAAAAGTTCACTTCAAGTGAGAATAGAAAATAAGTGAATATGAGTGATATCAAGCTAAAATTGAAGTGCTAGAGTGTGAAAATGAGCCTAGATGAGTCCAAAAACCCTATAAAAATAGACTCATAACACCCCAAGACTTACTCAATTGCTCGTCCCAAGTAAACTATCTCCTATGCAGACTAGAAATTCATAAGCTGGAACAATAACTAAAAATGCGAATTACTATGCGAAGTCGCATACTTGCACGCATTGAAATGTTAGTATAGAGAGAATTTCAACATGCAAAATAGATTATACATTTATAATTTGCGTATCTACTTATTATTTCTACACATGATTAGAATTTTAGTGAATCTTTAGGTCAATGTAAGGAGAAAGTAAATTGACCACTAAGAAGAGTATTGCCTAAGATCAGGGATCAGGAGAACCTCCAAGGAAATCCATCAATAGAAATGGCCATAAGATTTCCCGTTCACAATCTCTCAACAACACTGGTTTGGTTCAAGGTGCGAATGAATTTGAATTTAGATTAATATTTAGGCATGGGTTTTAGTGGGGTAAACAATGATAAACATGGGATCTAGGCGCACCTAACCTAAACGAGCTCACAATCAATACACTCACAATCCACGCACAAACTAAACATGGGTGCACCACGCCCCCAGACTTAAACAAGAAGCTATGGGTGTGCACACCGCCTATTTCTAAAAAGACTTCTTAACATTTTATTTTCATCTCACTTCAGATTTTCTTTTCATAATTTTTTTAAAAAAATTTTCTTTTTCTTTTTATTACAACAAATATCAGCTATATTTTCAATAATCTTTGGCCATTGAATTCACACAATACACCGCATTAATACCCAACATTTAACTACAAGAAAATCTTGAGCTCAGAAATTTGTGTGCGATTAGGTAGGTCTTTTTAGCTTTGGTGAAATGATGTGGAGCCAAAATAACAGTAATGATAGATAAATAGGCTCAGCAAAGATCAAATGTTTGGTATTGGTGCCAAGGCTCAATCGATCCAACAAATGGCATATATAACACTCGCACAAATGAACTAACCCATACCCATACTTCTAGAGTCACTAGGGGAAGTTCTTAGCCACTGAGAAAGAGTATCCTTCCTCCCGACACGAGCAATACAATTCTAGCAGTCTTCCACACACATTACTTAAGCTACCATTGGATCTTACTGGATTCACCAATTACGAGTAGAATAAACCGTATTAACGAAAATAAAAAGTATAAAACAAAGAGCATAAGAAAAGTCTTATTCCACATGAATGTCTATTCGTGGTGCTAGCACTCGAATAGGAGAACTGCATGAGTTGACTTTTTACTCCACCTCTCAGTCTTATGCTGGTATAATGATATTCTAATCACACATGATATAAAATTCACTCGATACATATCCACAAGTAAACACGCTCTCAAATGGGTGTTGTGGTGTGCGTGGCAAATGCAAACTATAAATAAACAAAACTTTAATGAAATGTGCTTCTAGCATGATCAAGATAATGTGCGTAGAGTGGGTAACAAATATGCATGCTCTTGCACGGTCTTAAACTAAGCAATACTAAATGTGATATGTGATTAAAGTCAGAAGAAATTTTATTAGAGAGAATACCCAATGCTCACTATTTGATCAAACCACAAGATACAAAAACATCATGAAAATATCTGCATCGGCAACCAAAATAATGTACACACTATAGGAAAGAGATCTCCAAGCAAAATATGTAATAAATATAATACTACCACAATAACACATTTTTAATCAACAAATCCATAACTTCACTACAAGCACAAACAACATGGTTACAACACAATACTGAAATAATAGAGAAAAAGAGAATTTCAGTTAAACATCCACATGTCAACAAATTAGGATCAGCAGTCCCAAAATAATATTTTCACAATACAACAAATAATAATAAAAGGACAAAAATAAAAACTAAAGTAGTGCCACCCTGCGAAGAGAATGGTGGAGCAATCAAGATTGTGAGTGAAGCGAAGACTGCAGAGGTAGTGTAGGAGTCCTCAGGATCAAAAAGTTAGGTGCATCCAAGATCATCGGGCGACACCACTCCCACTTATTGTACTGTTGCATAGATTTTGTAACATGAGATGAGTGTGTGATATGTGATTGAAATGATAAGATGTGATCAATTATGCATTGGAAAGGAAAGTGCACCAATCGTTATAGAGTCTAGAATCAAGTATCGTATTTTTTCGGTTCTGTCAAGTAATCATACTCAGAAGGAAGAGCTATTATTCTATCTTTAAAAAATAGTTAGTGATTTACACAAATAAAAGTCAAAATGCAATTAATCTAATTGAGAGAAAGTCTAGCACTTGATTTAGAATCCCTTTGCATAAAATGAACATTGATTAAAAGATTAAAGTGCAAGTTTCAATAATTTGTCTTTGACCATGGTGATTCCCATATTATATTAATGCCCTTCTCGAAAATACTCCTAACGTTTAACCGTATGTGGCATGATTAAGACACCTCATCCATTTGATCCCTCTTAGCTTGCTTTAGGCGATGAGCCTCTCTATTGGGTTTGACCCCAATCAAGTAGATTTGGGATGTCCTATATTGAGGATTGCATGATAACTCCTTTTATCTTTGAGTGATCTCCGGTATCCACAACCTCTCAGTAAAATCTAGGATACGGATCTAGGATCAAAGACTTGGTAGCGATACATTTAGTGATCTCCCTGTATCCATAACCTCTCGATAAAATTTAGGATACAGATCTAGGATCAGACTCGATATACTAGAATTCAAAATAAAATAAAATTAAAGATAACTCGAAGAAAATTAATGTAGAGAGCTTGCTAGATAAATAAAAGAAAACCAAAGTTCATTTCATTCTAAAGTTTATTATGATCAAGTGCTAAACGAAGTTTAGCTACTCATCACGATGGAGAAACTATATAACATAAATGTGAAATACATGATTACTATAAAAGAGGGAACTTGAAATACTAAACTATAAAGCTAAATTACAACTTGGAACAGAAAGAAAATTAAACTAAACTATGAACTAGAAATGAGCAATAAGTAAAGATAGTACCAAATTACATAATTTCTCAACCAAAATCTCCCACCTCAGCTCAAAGAGAAGATTGTTATTTATAGGAAAAAAATACATGAGAGTTATGCCCCTGGGTCACCCCAGTTACCATATGGCATGTAAGGTATGGAACTGCCGCCATAAAAAATCCTAGAAATGCTGGGATCCAAACCAATAAGAGTCATTTCTTTATGGGACACTCCCGTGACCAGGGCACGTAGCGTACGATACTGAAAATAGTGGGAACAACAGCTTGATCTTGAATGATGGTGGCAGTAACTGATGAAGTCCGACTAGGGTGTTATGTCCGTGACCTGGGCATGACTACTCGAAACGGTCACTGGATGAAACTGGTTATCATAACTCTAGTTCACACCTTGGGTCTAGATGACATGCCTTCACTGTCATGCCCGTGACAAGGTGCGTACCTTTAAATGACGTGGCACTTCATTCTAAATAGTGGGCACGCCTCCTTGGTCACTCCTGTGACTGGGGCGTGTAATATTTATCTGACATGGAAATAACTTTCTAGAGTGGAGGCAGTACACAGTCCTGACTGAGGTCATGCCCCCTGGTCATGCCTGTGACCTGGGCATGTAAAACATGAGTTCTCAGAAAACCTTTAGAATTTTTCTTTGTTTACATTGGTGAGCTCCAAATTTATATTAGTATCCCAAAATTTCCTGAATTTCAAAAAGAAGATAATTATATACTTAAATTAGATAAAGATAAACAAAATTTGATAAAATATAAAATAAAAACTATATTAAAAAATGAGATAAAATATTTTTTTCTCAAATACCCCCATACATAACCGTTTGCTAATTCTGAGCAAACAACCTCTTATTTGAAGTAGATAATAATCAAAACAATAAAAGAATTTTTGAACCTAATGAGTAAAATTTGAATTCTTACGCCTATGCACGTAGCAATTTCAGCAAAAATACCTACTCATTATACAAATTAGCTTATAAATTTTGAAAGAATGTTTCTACTTATTTTTTGCACTTTCAAAAAGAAAGCCGTGAAATCCAAAGATTAAAGTTAAAGAGAGAGTAGTATGTTTTCTACAATCAATATTATGCAAAATCTAAAATCGACTTTCAAAAAGAAAGCCGGGAAATCCAAAGATTAAAGTTAAAAAGAGTGTAGTATGTTTCTACAATCAATATTAAACAAAATCTAAAACCGGGATACCCACCAAAGAAAGCCATAAGTGACGATGGTCATAGGCTTGCCCTTTCACACTCTTGCCACAGTACTAGTACAACTAATAAACAAAAATCAATAGGGCTTACTTAGGTTTAAATGTTAGGTTAGAGGAAGGGTAAAGTAAATAGAGGTAAACACGATGACTACCACACATAAACCCAAAATCGAGCTCTTAAGTTGATCAACACGTAGTTCAAACTTTTCGACTATTATTTAACATCACATACACTTATTTTATATTCTTTACTCATGCTTGAAATTTTCTTCAAGATTTGTGCTTCTTTTTTCCCTTTTTTCAAATGTAATGGATAATAATAAATTTCAACATAACCATGATTTATACGAATTTCTCAATTTTCAAACATCTTTTTTAGAAAAAATGTGCAAATAGGAAGCTTTTTAGCCCTTGGTTAAATTAATATGGTGGGGCTAAAACCAAAGAAAGGATAAGCTCAAAGTGGCTAAGAAAAGGTAAAGTACTGGGGTGTGGATAACAAAAGATCAAATGAGAGAAAAGAAATGCCTAAATCCTTTTCATGCTAATGAAATAACTTATACAAATGTCTTGAGAGTTACATGGGGCAAGTTCTAGACATTGAGAAAGAATAAACCGTGTTTTATACTCGCTTAATATTTCTCAAGTCAACTTCTACAAACTCATTTAAGAAATTTTGGATTCGACCGGTTTAAAATTTTAAGTAGAATAAATCATATTTACGTTAAAGAAAAAGATAAATCTAAAAGTATGTTGAATAGTTAGTTCTAATATTGTAGGGTGCGGTGTCAAGATTGATTTTTGACCAAAAATGAGTAGAGTGGAAGACTTGCACATATTTTTTGCTAAGCTCCTCATAAGCAGAAGAGTGAACAAAGTTTTCATTGAAGAATCCCATCAACACGTTGAACTTGCATAGCAATAGTTTGTGATGAATACAACCCATGTAGAAAGTTAAGTATATTTCTATATAAGTCCCTCGAAGCACGAGTGAAGAGAGAAATTCTATTGAAAGCTCAAGCAAGGCAGGTTCTGCAATGGATAAAAAGGCATTCCCCCTAGGGGTGGAGAGAAATCCTTGAATAGGTTTGGTGACTCCAAAGGCTACAAGTACTCCCCAGTCAAGAACTCGGAATACACAAAATGGTTTTCCATTCAGGCTGTTGCTAAGATTTTAGTCAGTAAGATTTGGGAAATAGATCAAGGCCTCGACCACACAAATTGACTCTAAAAAAGAAGAGGTGGTGGACCGAGATCGACGCATGCTAAAAAAGAGAGGCTTAGAAGGAGAAGAAATGAGATGAATGTCGGGTTGGTGGCAGATTTTTAAGTGATGGGAAGAAAAGAAGGGAAAAACTCTATTTAAAGAAAAATTTCATGGGGCACACCTCGAGTGATGCCCATGACTACGTGGTGTGTAACATAAATTTTTTGATTCAACGCAGGTTTCAGAATATGGCATTTCAAAGTCAAACTAATCATTTGGGTACATTTCTACGAGTCATGCACGTGACAAGGGGTCGTGTAAAATTTTAAAAATGCTGTAATTATAAACTTACTGAAGGCACACCTGTAGCTAATGAAGGTCATGCCCGTGTAATAGACGAAAGATGGAAAATAATCTTACCCTAAAATTAAATACTAGAAAGAAACTAAAGACATTCACGCCCTCTGGTCGCGCCAATGACTTATGAAATATTGCGCACGTGACTGAGGCGTGTAAAACGAAATTTGATTTTAAAAAAAAAAGATTATATAAGAAACTAGCGAAGATAATCTTGGGCCCAAGAGAGCTTTGGTTATGGTCGTAAACCTCGACCATAATGATGATGTGGACAACCTCGCTATCAACTTATCATCGAATGATGAAAGTGACTTTGGAAATTTTGATGGGGAGTGGGAGATTACATTAATACTAATTTTTTGAGAACCTAGCTTGAGGAGAAGGGTACCTTAACCTACATTGAAAATAGCATGCGTGGCGGCTAAAAATGGATAACCAAGGATAAGGGGTATCCTATCATCCTCATTCATATTGAGAATAACAAAATCTACTTGTAAAATAGTCTCACTTATTTCGACCAGAATGTTGTGATTTATCCAAATAGGAGTGGCTATTGATTGGTCAACAAATCTTAATGTAATATTGGTAGGGATGGAGTCCCCTAAATTAAGCTTGTGAGCCAAACTAAATTGGAGAATATTAACACTTATGCAAAAATCTATGAAAGCATTTGTAAAATTGGATTGCACTTTATCAACTGAGGTTGAATAATTTGAATAGGTGGGGTTGGTGTAGATTTTGAAATTTCATGATCTTCTAAACATTGGCAAGGGTTACTGCCAAAGCATTGGTAGGCTCAGATAGCAGCCTATTAGCAAGATCAGTGATTGTTTTGACTAACTGGCCTGCCCAATTTTCTAGATTACGCAAAGATCCTTGAAGGTTTCAAATAACCGCATCATTTTCTATAAAGTACCTATTTATCTCATCCTCGAGAGGGGGGTTTTTAGGTGCTTGTGAAAATGAATTTGTAGGTGCAGGAAGAGTGTTAAGTATGTTTCCAACATTATCATGATTTCCCCTTGACAAATATTGATGATTTCTCCAACGTAGATGATAAGTATTTCCATAATTATTATTTGAGTTAAAAGGCAGATGAATAAAATTTCCTACGTAATCCACTTGCACTGCTTGTTCTGCCGCACAATGATTATTCTCGAAAGTTGGTGCAGAAGGTATAGTGGACAATCAATCAATTTTCTAACTAAGTCACTCAACTTGGAGGCATAAATTATAAACAGTATCACTTTCATACATCCCGGCTTGTTTTTTGGATGAGACCAAAGTGTACTCCATTGACAGGCATTCATGGCCATTCCTTCGATAAGCTTTTTAGTGGTTATCAGGGTTTTGTTATCTAATGTTCCATCGGTGGAGGGATAGATTTGCTATCTAGTTTGGGCATTAAGTCCATTATAGAAAGTTTGGATTTGAAACCAATCTGGAAATTGATGATGGGGGCAATGACAAAGCAATTCCTTAAACCTTTCCCAAGTATCGGATAATGTTTCAGAATCAGCTTGAGAAAAAATGAAATATCATTTCACAATTTACCCGTCTTAGATGGAGAAAAATACTTCGTGAGAAATCGTTCAGTCATCTCGGCCCAAGTGGTGATAGATCCTTACGAGAGAGAACCTAACCATTGTTTAGCCTCATTTAGCAACGTAAAAGGAAAAGTCTAAGTTTTATCGCTTCATCCGTCACTGTAATGATTTTAAAAGTATTGCAAATTTCTAAAAAGTATGCAATATACGCATTGGGACCTTCATCTTGAAGTCCATCAAATTGTACGTATTACTGCACCATTTGAATAATGCTTGACTTCAACTCAAAGTTATTATTCGCAATAGCAGGTCGAACAATACTGGATTGAACATCATCTAAATTTGGTTGGGCATAGTAGAACATGGCCTATTATTCATCCATATTCGGCTCTCCCATACTTGTAAACGAAACAGTAGAAGAAGGAGAAGAATGAAAAAAGAAGATGGTGACAAAGGTAAAGAAAGATAAGTGTCCCCTATGGATTCCTTAACCAAATCTTGAGAATTGAGATTATGGATTCTTAAGCGTTGTCGTAAAGTCTGCTCAATTTTCGGATCCAAGTGAAATTGATTTAACGGATTCTCTCTGGTCATACACCAAAGTAAAAAAAAACAAAGGAATATATATATATATATATTTATTTGTAAATATAGTAAAAAATAGAAACTTGATAAAAGTAATATAACCTTGATTTCTATAAACAAAGGAAAGCTATACCAGATTTCGAACAAGTTATAATCAAAGACAAGCCAAAGCAAATTAAAGTGGAGAGCTTGCTCAAATAAGTAAAAGAAAACCAAAGTTCATTTCATTCCATAGTTCATCATGATCAAGTGCTGAAGGAAGTTTAGCTACTGATCACGATGGAGAAACTACATAATATGATTTAGAAATACATCATTAATATAAAAGAGAGAACTTGAAATACAAAACTACAAAGCTAAATTACAACTTGGAATAGAAATTAAACTAAGCTAAACTATGAACTAGAAATGAGCAATAAGGAAAGATAGTACAAAATTACAGAATTTCTCCACCAAAATCTCCCTCCCTAGCTCAAGGGGAAGGCTAGTATTTATAGGAAAAAATGCAAGAGAGTCACGCCCCTGGATCATGCCCATAACCATAGTGCGTGTGAGGTACTGAACTGCTACCATAAAAACCTGGGAAATTATAGGATCCAAACCACCAAGGGTCATTTCTTTATGGGTCACGCACCTTGTTCATGCCCGTAACCAGGACATGTGTGTACATTACTAAAAAACTATGGGAACAATGACTCGATCTTGAATGAAAGTGGCAGTACTAATAAAGTAACGCAAGGAGGTTACGCCCATGACCTAGGCATGACTGCTCGAAACGATCGTCGGATGAAACTGGTTATCAAACCTCTAGGTCACGCCTGGGTCAAGGAATGCATGTCTTCCCTATCATGCCCGTATAGGAGCGCGTAACTTTAATTGACGTGGCATTTCATTCTGACAGTGGACATTCCTCCCTGTTCACTCCCGTGACCTGGTCATTTAATATTTATCTGATGTGTAAAAAACTTTATAGAGCGGAGGTGATATATGGTCCATGAATGAGGTTATACCCCATAGTCATTACTATGACCAGGGCGAGTAAAACATGAGTTCTCAGAAAACCTTTAGAATTTTGCCCTGTTTATAATAATGATCTCCAAATTTATATTAGCATCCCAGAATTTCCTTAATTTCTAAAAGAAGAGATAATTATCTACTAAAATTAGAGAAAGGTAAACAAAAGTCGATAAAATATAAAATAAAAACAATTATAAAAATAAGATAAATTATGAGTCATCATGTACCATATGTAACACCCCAAAAATCTCAAATTTGGATTTGAGGTGTAGGTTGGTTTACACAGCCTGGGACACGGGCGTGTCCCAGGGCGTGTCGGGGGTACACGGCCTGGGACACGGGCGTGTCCCAGGGCGTGTCACTCAAATAATAGGCGATCTGAGTCAGAAGATTACACGGTCTGGAACCAAGCCTTGAACACGACCGTGTTAGATTGGACACGGGCGTGTCCGATGCCGTGTGCCTACTCGTGTACTGCTGGTTGAGTTTGGAGCTCGATGAAGCAGGGGGACACGGGCGTGTCTCATGACTGACACGGGCGTGTCAGGTTCGACACGGGCATGTCAATGCCCATGTTCTGGTAAATATCAGTCGGTACGAATACCGCATGTGCCGCTTAAGGGTACACGGCCTGTGACACGGGCGTGTCACAGGCCGTGTCAGCCAAAAAAGTGTGTTTTTGGGAAAATCGTGGCCGTTCATTTTCTCTCTTTGGATCCAAGGGCTCAGGTGATTCCTGGCTGGATTAAATCAGCAGAGGCTTGATGAAGAAAGTCATTCTTCATTTGGTTAAGGAAGAGAGAAAGAGAGAGGAGGAAGAAGAAGGAGGAGGAGATCAAGCCACCGGCGGAGCTCCCGTGGTCCGATTCGTGATCCGAGGCCAGCATTGTGAAGGCAAAGCTGCTGCGGTGCTTTCTCACCAGCTAGTTTTCGATGGCTCCCAAGAGATCGACAAGGGTAACGATCTCCCTTCTTGGACATGTGAAGTCCTTCTTTTCTGCATTGCATAGGGAAAACCCTTCCCCGCGAGTGTGCGGTGGGTTGTGGTGTCCCTTGGGGTAGATATGTGAAGTCCCCCTTTTTAGAGTCCGAAATTGGAGTACGGATCTAGGCATGCTGTGTGAAGCCCATCTGGACATGCTAGTCTGGATTGGTGATGCTTGTTTGCATATCGGAGAAGGCTCCGTGATTATGGCTTGTGTTGCCTTGTGCCTACCTGTTGCTTGGTGCAGCATGAAGTACTGGATGATGTCCAGGAAATGAATAGGGTTGGATGCAACTCTTGTGGCCGTGCGTTGCCACTTTGTGTGCGGTTGAGCCGTTGGGCTGCAACTCGATGAAACGGCAGATTGCCGAACAGGAACGGTGAAACCGACCCGCGCCTATAAATTGCCATGGATACTTCCGTATTCGAGGTGGCACGGCGACTTGAGCAACGGGGGGTGGCTGATCCGTACCTGCGTTAGGTCCGTCCGACTTGGAAGCCTGGTTATGGGTTTTGTTGGAGCGCCTAATGAGAGTCTTAGGCCCGCGCGCCGAAAAGACTAGAATGCTCAAATACCGTGTAGACGGTGGTGTTGACCCTGGTATTCCGGTACACCAAGAATGTGCCCTGAGTGCACGGACTGTCGGGCCGTGTGGCCGACGGTTGTGATGGCTTGAACGTGCCTGCGCGCACGTAGTTGATATAGATGATACCATGCTGTGCAGGGAAAGAATGCGACTGCCCCGAGAAAGGGGTAGGATTGTTATAATTGGGTCAGCTGAATGCTGACCGTTGCCTTGTTTGCCACCGTTTGGGTGGATTGTCCCTATGCAGGTGCTGGAGAGCCAAGTGGTAAATGAAGGGCTGAAGCCCTACTGCTGTTGTTACTGCTGCTGCGGCTAGCCCTTGAAGGCTGAGCAAATGATTTTGTTTGTTTTGTTTTTCCTCATGTATGGCCGGCCTGCGCGCCGAGGTTTGTAATCCATGTTAGATGGAAAGAGGAACTGTACGGCCGTAAGGCCAAACCTTTGTTGTACATTCCGTGGTTGCATATATAACTGTGGTTTATATATATTGGACATTCCTGGTTAGAGTTCAATTTACACCTTAAATCTTCTGCTAGAATGCTCTGAGTTAGGATTCGTGTATGGTTTGGTATTATCCTGTGACCTCACCGTCTGTTTGTGGCATATAGTGCGGGGCCCCGGCCGGACCTTCTACTATACGTCATGTAACGGATGGGGTCGTTACATTTTGGTATCAGATTCGTTCGGTCTTCCTCTTTCGAATTTGTGGTCGAATTGTTTTATGGGGTGGCGAGCGCGTGTTTATGCGCCCTGCTGTAACGCTAATGAACTCTGGAATGTACACTAAGGAATGTACAAAATCTTGTTTGAGGAATCTGCGCGTTCCTTTTTGTGTTGTTTGGCTTGCATACGATCGCTAATGTGCGTCTTGTCCACCTATAGGTGACGCGTAGTGGTGCTGGGCAGTCTGAGCCCCAGTGCTCTGATGAGAGTGCGGCACCAGCTGAGGTGCCAACACCTCCTCCATCTGCGGAAACTGTTCGCTTAGTTGCTGAGGCTCTATTTGCCATGATTCAGCCGACCGGGCAAGCGCAGCCGGCAGAAGTGCCAGTTCGTGTTGATGTAAGACCCGAGCTGGTTAAGGCAGTCGATCCACGAGCAGCTGACCGACAGTTGAAGCAATTCATGAGCTTCAGTCCGCCTACGTTTACGGGAATGGGATCCCCAACGCAGGCAGAAGATTGGTTATCGCATGTCAAGCAGATAATGACAGCGATCAGGGCGGAGGAAACTCTAAAAGTCACCTTGGCCACCTTCATGCTTGAAGGAGAGGCGCGGTTGTGGTGGGACGAGGTTGAGGTACACCATTTAGCGGGCAGGCAATTAACGCAAGTATCGATTGAGGAGTTCTCTCGAATATTTCTGGCGAAGCATGTCCCAGCGGCGCAACGCATTGCCATGGAAAATGAGTTCCAACGGTTAAAGCAAGGAGAAGATAGCGTGGATATCTACTTGCATGAGTTTACTAGGTTGGGACGGTATGCGGGAACAATCTTCGCGGATGACCAAAGGAAAACGAATAGGTTCTATGAAGGATTGCGGGATGAGTTGAGATTCCTGCTTTCGAGTTCAGTGAACCAAGGGTTTCAGGCGTTGGTTGATACTACATGTGCGTTGGAGAAGGACATGCGGCGGGTGCAAGGGAACAAGGGCTTGATTGTGTCAAAGCCAGAGGTTCAAGCACCTCGCCCTAGCAAATCGTTCTACCAGAAGAAAGGGGGCAAGAGGTCCAAGCCGTCTGGGCAAGTGACTACGACCGTTGTGTCGGGGGCGACATCAAGGCCGGATTCTCGTACATGCTATAACTGTGGCCGGGTGGGGTATATTGTAAGACCCCCCTCCCGGAACACAACACACGGCACGAGGGGAGTCTTATGCCCGAAATAGCCGCCTTGCGGTAGCACTAACACACGGGTTAGCCTTTACCACAAGACGCCTATTCCGCTGGCTACAATCCATATCAATACAATTATGCCAACCCAACCATAACAGAAAAGTAAAACTAAAAGCAGTTCAGTTCACAGCTAAGTTAAAGTCCAAAATAGCGGAAGATAACAAGCACAACATGCTTGTACAAATAAACAAGAGTCTAGAAATATTTTGCCAAACGGCTACATGAAAACACTCACTACTGTCACTGACGGTGCCGATGGCACCACCACCTCAGGTCCTATCATCCGGGCCTGGCTGTCCTGCTGCATAGTCCGTTGCCGCTCTACCTGCGGGGTTTCCTCCTAAAAAGGAAGACGTAGCAACCGTTAGTCATAAGACTAAGTGGCTTCACATCCGCTCCCCCGGCGACTCCTCGGCACCGGGCGGAGAAAGGAACAAGGTACAATATGTATATATATAAGCAAGTAAACAAGCAGGTGACAGTAAATATAGTGGAGAATAAGCTACACTACACAACTAGCAGTTCTACAAATATCCATAGTAAATGACAGTAGGTATAAGTACTCAGAATAGTAACTTAACTTATAAGAGTGCCCATACAAACTTATAAGTTAAGGATCGGCTTAACAGTAAAGTAACTCATCGTATAAGAGTGCCCATACAAACTTATACGATGAGGATCTTGTGTATGCAATGAATGACATGTTATGAATGTTATGTTATGACCGACTCATGCGCACGCACATGCAAGTTTGCTATGTCGACACAGACTAGAAGTTCCCACTTTTCGAGCAGGTAGCTAACCTCTCAGGCGTCGTCCGTCGTGGCCAGACGGCGACAGTGGAGCGGGCGTCTCCACTACTAGGTGGTATCACACTACCTATCCTAGGCCCCCGTACGCCTCAACGCTAAGAACACAACAGCGGAGCTCACATGCGTACTACGGCTCAGAAGGGGTCTTGGGTAAATGTGCACCAAGAACACAGCCCAACCTGGCCTTTGATTTCGAACCGGATGGAACCTCGGAAACGCACGAGGTGCAAGCCCAACCGTTCTCATGGCACGGAGGAGATCTCGGGTTATGGACACCAAGTATCTAACCCTACCGCCCAAGGTCTACCCATTGGCTCCCATCGGTGTGACGACTGGCGAACCCGTAGACCTGCCACATTCATTATCTCAACACCGCGACACGATGAATCGTCACACATCACATGCCCCAAAACAACTCACTCGATGCTACCCGTAGGGAGACTACCACTCTAAGCATCGGTTGTTAATAAACCCCTTGGGCTCGGATTACGGTTACAAAATACTCCTCACATAGTGTTCATCATATTCACGCCCCTCTATTCACTGATTTCACCTCAATACTTCGCATAATTAATATGTTCAACATCAAACTATATAAATAAATTCAATACCAATCTCAACTCTTAATTACTAGCCTTCCCATCCAATCCATTTCTCTACCATTGCATGGTTATCCCTTATTACACAACCAAATGAGTAACCATACTAAATTATAGTAACAACGACATTATAGTTATATGGGAGCAAGATATCACATGAGCAAATCACAATCATTGCAAGAGTGCTAACATTATAATTTAACAAGTGCATTAACATAGGATAGTCCAATACTAAAACTGGGATTCCCGGAGCTACAGGAATCCGATCACAATGCACAACCCCTCGTTGGAAAGGTATTCGCGAGGGCTACGACTTTCGTGTTGAGTCGATCACCCAGATCTGGTTGCAACATACCAGAAATTCAACTCGAATGCGTACAGGAAATAGTTTCCTGTACAGGAATTTTCCCGAACGCAGCGGACTCGAACCAGCTTTCCCGTGGCTACAGGTATCGCATGGAAACGAGCAACCCCTCGTTGGAAAGGTAATTTCAAGGGCTACGACTTTCGTGTTGAGTCGTTCACCCAGATTTGGCCAGAACACCTCCGAAATTGGCCACGAAGGTCGCAGCGTGCAGAAATCAGATTTCTGCACGCATCTTAAGGCGAGATGAACGGCATCCGTTCATCTTCTTCCTTGCAACGGCCTCGCATAAACTTCTCCAGAAATCACCCAACCTTATTTCTCCTTTCAAAGCCAAACCCTCAACGAAAACCCCTCTCATCTCCACTTTGAAGGATGAGAAGGTTGAGGGAGACTAAGCCTAAAACCTAGGCATGGCTTTAACCTAAGAACTCTCCTCCTCACATCAAGACTCTATGGAGTCGATGTCTCTCCTATCATAACTATAGATCTAGCACCAAGGGAGAGGGGAGGAAGCTCACCTCAAGTCCAGCGGTACCACCATGGCCGGCCATGAGCCTCGCACTCCTTCGCGGCGGCATTGTTTTTCCCTTGACGATGGCGGCGCTTTGATTCCTCCAAAGATGGCTCCGGCAAGCTTTTCCTCCTCCTCCAGCCAAGAACTCTCTCAGGAATTTCGGGGCAGAAGAAAGGAGAATGAATGCTAGGGTTTCCAACTTTTTCCTTTTTATACATCGCAGACACGGGTAGGCACACGGCCGTGTTCCTACCCGTGTTCAGGTGACACGGCCGTGTGGCATGCCATGTCTAGGGCCGTGTTCCTCCCAGATCCACTTTCTGCCGGGTCAGGGTTGCGGCACACGGGTAGGGACACGGCCGTGTCCCAACCCGTGTCCTTGGCACACGGCTAGGGACACGCCCGTGTCCCAACCCGTGTCCATGGCACACGGCTAGGGACACGCCCGTGTCCCAATGCCGTGTACCTCTCTGACTGGTAAGCCTATTTTTATGAGGCACACGGGTATGGACACGGCCGTGTCCATACCCGTGTCAGCCAAAAATGCTGTTTTGCCTTGTTTTCCTCATTTCCCGTACGTCCGCACCTGCTCACCCACATCCCCCATTGGCCTCACCACAGCCCCCTTGACTCAAATACGCAATCAAGGGGCCTAGCGCGAATTGGGACGTTACAAATCCTATAAACAAAATAAAAGATTTCGTCCCCGAAATCAGGGTAAGGCTACGGGAGTGAAACACATAAAAGGAAACTATGCTTTCAAATAAAATTTTTACCTGGAGTAAATAATTCCGGGTAGCGCTCTTGCATCAAATCCCTTGGCTCCCATGTGCACTCTTCCTTCCCGTGATTAGACCATAGCACCTTCACCAAGGGAACACTTTTGCGGCGCAAGGTCCTTGTCTCGTTATCAACGATCCGCACCGGCTCCAGTCGCAAAGACCTATCAGACGCCACTGCACCATCCGCCGTGGGGATATACTGTTCAGGCCGCAACAAAGCCTTCCGAAGCGACGATACATGGAACACGTCGTGAAGGTTCTCCAGCTCCGGTGGTAACTCCAATCGATAGGCCAGAGGGCCAATTCTTTCCACTACGACATAGGGCCCGACATACCTTGGGCTGAGCTTCTTAACTCCACGTACCCGTGACACTCCGTGCATCGGTCGAATCTTCAGGAACACCTTATCACCCACTTGAAACTCTACCATACGGTGCCTTGCGTTGTAATATTTCGCCTGTCGGCTTTGAGCCTCTAGCTTTCGGTTCCGGATCAACCTAACCACCGCGTCCGTGTCATCAATATACTCATTTCCCAATGTCTTCGGATCTTCGTCTTGCACCCAGGACAAGGGTGTTCTACACCTCCTTCCATACAAAGCTTCATGAGGTGCCATTCCAATACTAGCTTGATGACTGTTATTATAAGAGAACTCCACGAGAGGTAAGAGTCTCTCCCATGGTTCTCCTTTATCTAGCACACACAACCTCAATAGGTCCTCCAATGTTCGGATGGTTCGTTCAGATTGCCCGTCCGTTTGTGGGTGAAAGGCTGTGCTAAAGGCGAGGCGCGAGCCCAAATAAGCCTGTACAGCCCTCCATTCTCTTGAAGTAAACCGACCATCCCGGTCGGAGACGATCGTCTTCGGCACACCATGGTACCGCACAAATTGCTCCACAAAGAGGCGCACTAAGACGCCCACCTGCGCCTCCTTCTTCATTGGGATAAATCAGGCTACCTTGGTCAACCGGTCAACTATCACCCACACAGAATCATTCCCCGAGCGCGAGCGAGGTAACCCGTGGACGAAGTCCATGGAGATGTCCTCAAATTTCCATTCGGGAATGGGCAACGACTGTAGCATTCCACCGGGGCTTCTACACTCCGCCTTCACCATTTGGCAAGCCACACAATGAGTAACGAAGTACTTGACATCCCTCTTCATGCCCGGCCAACACATTGTTTTTCTCAAATCGGTGTACATCTTCGCGATCCCCGGGTGCACCGAGTACTTGGAGCAATGGGCCTCCTTTAGAATATCCTCCCGAATGTTGTCACCTTCGGGGATGTAAAGCCGGCCACGAAAATGGACGAGGCCGTCTTTTAGGGAGTATTCTTCCGTAGTCCCATCCTCCATTGACTTGAAAGCTGGGGTTAAAGCCGCATCCTTCTTTTGTTCCGTACGGATCCGGTCTCGTATGTTGCAAACTATACTCATCGCGGCCAAATATTCGGTGTACTCTTCCGGTTGATTCTTAAAGATCAAAGTAACTTCCATCTCTTGCAGTGTTCGGATTAACTCCATCCTCATCAAGCGGGATTCCGTGTTCGCTTCCGGCGCTTTCCGGCTCAAGGCATCAGCTACGGAATTAACCTTCCCGGGGTGGTAGTTCAAGGTGAAATCATAGTCGCACAAGAACTCCAACCACCGCCGCTGTCTCAAGTTTAACTCCTTTTGGGTGTGAACGTACTTCAGATTTTTGTGATCCGAGTAGATCTCGCAGTGGACGCCGTATAAATAATGCCTCCACATCTTCAAGGCGAATACCACCGCTCCCAACTCTAGATCATGCACCGGGTAGCTGGCTTCATGCTTCTTCAACTGTCTTGAAGCATAAGCGATCACATGCCCATTCTGCATCAACACAGCTCCCATCCCTTGATACGACGCATCCGTGTAAACTTGAAAGCCCTCCTTCCCAGATGGAAGAGCTAGGATGGGTGCAGTCGTCAATCTGTCTTTCAACTCCTGGAATGCAGCTTCGCACTGGGGTGTCCATTCAAACGGCACACCCTTCTTGGTCAGCGTAGTAAGGGGAAGGGCGATCTTCGAGAAGCCCTTCACGAACTTGCGATAGTACCCGGCAAGTCCAAGAAAACTTCGTATGTCGGCCGCTGACTTCAATGGCGACCACTCCTTCACGGCCCGCACCTTGGCCGGATCTACTGCTAGCCCCGCCCCACTAATCACATGGCCCAAGAACGCGACCTCTCGAAGCCAAAACTCACATTTGCTGAACTTGGCAAACAAAGTGTGCTCCTTTAGTTTTCTCAGCACTAAAGTTAGATGTTCGGCGTGTTCTGCTTCAGTCTTGGAGTAGACTAGGATATCATCGATAAACACGATGACAAAGATGTCCAAATAAGGGCTGAACACCTTGTTCATCAAGCTCATAAAGGCAGAAGGGGCGTTCGTGAGCCCAAACGGCATCACGGTGAATTCATACAAACCATATCTCGAACTGAACGCCGTCTTCTGAATGTCATCTTCTTGTATCCTCAGCTGATAATATCCTGAACGCAGATCTAACTTGGAGAACCAATACGATCCCACCAATTGATCGAATAATTCATCAATGCGCGGTAGGGGATAGGTGTTCCGCACCGTTAACCGGTTCAACTCTCGATAATCAATACATAACCGCAAGGTGCCATCCTTCTTTTTGACGAACAAAACGGGCGCTCCCCAAGGCGACGAGCTTGGGCGAACGAACCCTGCTTCCACCAATTCCTGAAGCTGGACTCTAAACTCTGCAAGTTCCTTCGGAGCCATTCGGTATGGAGCTCGCGAGACGGGCTTGGCACCCGGAATTAGCTTGATTTGGAAGTCCACTTCCCTATGCGGGGGTAGTCCTGGCAATTTCTCGGGAAATACCTCGTGAAATTCTCGCACCACCCGCACATCCTTGACCTCTAATGTCAATTTCTTCAACTCGAAGCAAATTACATAGACCTCGTCCCCTTCCATATGAGATTTCATAACTTGGATTGAAGACAATAATTTACGGGGTGCGAATTTAATACCTTGGAAGATGACTTCCGAGTCTCCATGCCTCAACATAACTTGCTTCTCCGCACAATTGATCCTGGCGTGGTGCCAGTCCAACCACCTCATGCCCAGGATGAGATCGAACTCCGGGATTCTTAACACTGTTGCCGGAGTTTCAAAGAACTTTCCTCCAATAAGGGTGTCGAAGTCGCAACTTGCTGACGACGTCATCTCAGAGCCGTCCGGAAGGCGCACCCTTTGAGTAATGCCCGTGAGGTGTTGCACTCCCTCCAAGTCCTTCACGAAGTCCTCCGAAATGAACGAGTGAGACGCACCCGTGTCAAATAACGTATAGGCGGGCTTCCCGCTAACCATGACAGTGCCTAGGTTCCAAAAAGGTAATCACCATTCAAAATTGCGCGTAACATTTGTATCGTAAATCTAACAAGTCATATAATATTAATAAATTTGCACGTACCGGTGATGACTTCCTGCGGATTTCTCTCCTGAGTCATATCCAATGCGAATACATGCTCCCGTGCATGTCCTTGATTTCTCCCTGGTGGTCCTCTTCCTCGGCCACGCATGTGCCCTCGTCCCCGTGGAGCTACTGGAGGGGGAGCAATAGGGGCACCACCGATCAGTCGCGGGCAAACTCGTCGGACATGCCCCGGTTGGTTGCACTCAAAACATATCATCTCACGCCGGCCCCCAGGTTGTTGATAATATTGCTGCTGCGGTGGTGGTGGTAAAGGTAGTGGTTGCGGAGTTGGGTACTCCACCCGATAGTTCCGGTTGACCCACCGACCGCCTCTGTGGTTTCCCCTTCCTCTGCCATGATCATTCCGCCTTCTATTACTAGGGCCGACTTCAATTACTCCTTCCGCAGGTCTCTTGCCACATCCCATGTGGTCCGCCTCCAGTCTCTTTGCCATGTCAATGATTTCTGCCAGGCTTCCATCGGCTATAAACAAAAGGGCCTGCCTCAGGGGGTCCCTTAACCCTTTGTAGAAGCGCTTCGCATAGCCTCTATCGTCCAACTCATAGGAGTCGGCAAACCTAGCGAGGTGTTGGAACTCCCTCTGGTACTCCGTTACCGAATTCGATCCCTGCTTCAGCTGCAGAAATTTTTCTTCAAGTCCATCCCGAGCAGAAGAAGGGATGAAGTGCTCCAGAAAAGCCTCGGTGAACTCGTTCCAACTGATGTCCGTGTACAACCGCCCATGGAAAGTGGAGCCCATGAGGGACTTCCACCACCTTTTGGCGTGCAGCTCTAGCAGCGTCACTACCAATGTCACCGCCATGCTGTTCGGACATCTTATGCCAGCCATCAATTCCTGCACGGTATCAAGCCATTCCTCGGTGCGCACCGGCGATTCTGTCCCAAGATAGGCAGGAGGGGACAGGGCACGGAAGGTGCTCAACCAGTTGGAGCTTGGCGCTTGTTGTTGCACCGGAGCTTGCTGGGCTTTAAATGCATCCAATATGGTTGACAGCGTTTGTCCCAGTTCCGACTGCTGGAATTGTGAAGGGACGGAAGGGGTAGGAGTGCCCCCAACCGGCTCCACCTGCGCTGGGACCTATACGCAAGGTACAAACTAGGGTCAGGTTGGCTAAAACTAATGTCAAAGTTGGACAACTTAGTGTGAATTACATATGGGCACACCACTGCTTCCGCTAAGTCGGTTTGTCCCCAAACCGACTAATCGAACGGGAGTGGCCCATTGTTAGCTGACTGCTGTAGGTGAAGATCGGCTTAGTCTGATACCATTTGTAAGACCCCCCTCCCGGAACACAACACACGACACGAGGGGAGTCTTATGCCCGAAATAGCCGCCTTGCGGTAGCACTAACACACGGGTTAGCCTTTACCACAAGACGCCTATTCCGCCGGCTACAATCCATATCAATACAATTATGCCAACCCAACCATAACAGAAAAGTAAAACTAAAAGCAGTTCAGTTCACAGCTAAGTTAAAGTCCAAAATAGCGGAAGATAACAAGCACAACATGCTTGTACAAATAAACAAGAGTCTAGAAATATTTTGCCAAACGGCTACATGAAAACACTCACTACTGTCACTGACGGTGCCGATGGCACCACCACCTCAGGTCCTATCATCCGGGCCTGGCTGTCCTGCTGCATAGTCCGTTGCCGCTCTACCTGCGGGGTTTCCTCCTAAAAAGGAAGACGTAGCAACCGTTAGTCATAAGACTAAGTGGCTTCACATCCGCTCCCCCGGCGACTCCTCGGCACCGGGCGGAGAAAGGAACAAGGTACAATATGTATATATATAAGCAAGTAAACAAGCAGGTGACAGTAAATATAGTGGAGAATAAGCTACACTACACAACTAGCAGTTCTACAAATATCCATAGTAAATGACAGTAGGTATAAGTACTCAGAATAGTAACTTAACTTATAAGAGTGCCCATACAAACTTATAAGTTAAGGATCGGCTTAACAGTAAAGTAACTCATCGTATAAGAGTGCCCATACAAACTTATACGATGAGGATCTTGTGTATGCAATGAATGACATGTTATGAATGTTATGTTATGACCGACTCATGCGCACGCACATGCAAGTTTGCTATGTCGACACAGACTAGAAGTTCCCACTTTTCGAGCAGGTAGCTAACCTCTCAGGCGTCGTCCGTCGTGGCCAGACGGCGACAGTGGAGCGGGCGTCTCCACTACTAGGTGGTATCACACTACCTATCCTAGGCCCCCGTACGCCTCAACGCTAAGAACACAACAGCGGAGCTCACATGCGTACTACGGCTCAGAAGGGGTCTTGGGTAAATGTGCACCAAGAACACAGCCCAACCTGGCCTTTGATTTCGAACCGGATGGAACCTCGGAAACGCACGAGGTGCAAGCCCAACCGTTCTCATGGCACGGAGGAGATCTCGGGTTATGGACACCAAGTATCTAACCCTACCGCCCAAGGTCTACCCATTGGCTCCCATCGGTGTGACGACTGGCGAACCCGTAGACCTGCCACATTCATTATCTCAACACCGCGACACGATGAATCGTCGCACATCACATGCCCCAAAACAACTCACTCGATGCTACCCGTAGGGAGACTACCACTCTAAGCATCGGTTGTTAATAAACCCCTTGGGCTCGGATTACGGTTACAAAATACTCCTCACATAGTGTTCATCATATTCACGCCCCTCTATTCACTGATTTCACCTCAATACTTCGCATAATTAATATGTTCAACATCAAACTATATAAATAAATTCAATACCAATCTCAACTCTTAATTACTAGCCTTCCCATCCAATCCATTTCTCTACCATTGCATGGTTATCCCTTATTACACAACCAAATGAGTAACCATACTAAATTATAGTAACAACGACATTATAGTTATATGGGAGCAAGATATCACATGAGCAAATCACAATCATTGCAAGAGTGCTAACATTATAATTTAACAAGTGCATTAACATAGGATAGTCCAATACTAAAACTGGGATTCCCGGAGCTACAGGAATCCGATCACAATGCACAACCCCTCGTTGGAAAGGTATTCGCGAGGGCTACGACTTTCCTGTTGAGTCGATCACCCAGATCTGGTTGCAACATACCAGAAATTCAACTCGAATGCGTACAGGAAATAGTTTCCTGTACAGGAATTTTCCCGAACGCAGCGGACTCGAACCAGCTTTCCCGTGGCTACAGGTATCGCATGGAAACGAGCAACCCCTCGTTGGAAAGGTAATTTCAAGGGCTACGACTTTCGTGTTGAGTCGTTCACCCAGATTTGGCCAGAACACCTCCGAAATTGGCCACGAAGGTCGCAGCGTGCAGAAATCAGATTTCTGCACGCATCTTAAGGCGAGATGAACGGCATCCGTTCATCTTCTTCCTTGCAACGGCCTCGCATAAACTTCTCCAGAAATCACCCAACCTTATTTCTCCTTTCAAAGCCAAACCCTCAACGAAAACCCCTCTCATCTCCACTTTGAAGGATGAGAAGGTTGAGGGAGACTAAGCCTAAAACCTAGGCATGGCTTTAACCTAAGAACTCTCCTCCTCACATCAAGACTCTATGGAGTCGATGTCTCTCCTATCATAACTATAGATCTAGCAACAAGGGAGAGGGGAGGAAGCTCACCTCAAGTCCAGCGGTACCACCATGGCCGGCCATGAGCCTCGCACTCCTTCGCGGCGGCATTGTTTTTCCCTTGACGATGGCGGCGCTTTGATTCCTCCAAAGATGGCTCCGGCAAGCTTTTCCTCCTCCTCCAGCCAAGAACTCTCTCAGGAATTTCGGGGCAGAAGAAAGGAGAATGAATGCTAGGGTTTCCAACTTTTTCCTTTTTATACATCGCAGACACGGGTAGGCACACGGCCGTGTTCCTACCCGTGTTCAGGTGACACGGCCGTGTGGCATGCCGTGTCTAGGGCCGTGTTCCTCCCAGATCCACTTTCTGCCGGGTCAGGGTTGCGGCACACGGGTAGGGACACGGCCGTGTCCCAACCCGTGTCCTTGGCACACGGCTAGGGACACGCCCGTGTCCCAACCCGTGTCCATGGCACACGGCTAGGGACACGCCCGTGTCCCAATGCCGTGTACCTCTCTGACTGGTAAGCCTATTTTTATGAGGCACACGGGTATGGACATGGCCGTGTCCATACCCGTGTCAGCCAAAAATGCTGTTTTGCCTTGTTTTCCTCATTTCCCGTACGTCCGCACCTGCTCACCCACATCCCCCATTGGCCTCACCACAGCCCCCTTGACTCAAATACGCAATCAAGGGGCCTAGCGCGAATTGGGACGTTATATATAGCCCGTGACTGTCGTGTTGTTCAGCCCAAAGGGGAAAAGAGGACGGGTGCGTCTTATGCTAAGAAGGGCAAAGCGGTGGTTGATTCCTCTGCGTCCCAGGCACAACCCCGAATCTATCAGCTTGGCCAGCAGGAGGCGATTAAGCAAAGTGACGTCGTCACAAGTACGAGTTGATATAGCTTAATTGCTTAAGTGCTATTGCTTTTGGTTATGTATAGCTTGTGCATGATGTGTGTGCTGCAGGCTTTGTCCTGATTCGGAATAATCTGGCGAGAGCCCTGTTTGATATGGGTGCTTCGCATTCTTTTCTGTCTGAGGACTTCGTATCTCGAATTGGGGTACCGAGTCATGTGATGGTTGATAGTACAAGGGTGCTATTTCCGAATGGCTGTGTGATGCTTGTGGATAGGGCTTGCGATGTGGATGTTCAAATAGGAAGTCGGGATTTCGGTCTGAGTGCAGCTGTGCTACCGTTATCGGAGTTTGATGTGATCTTTGGTATGGACTGGCTCTCGGAGCAGCGTGCCTTTATTGATTGCAACTCCAAGGAGATCACACTGGGCCAGAATAACGGACTTGTGACGAAGTTCGCTGGTATGCGAGGAGTTGGCGGGACTCTGTTGTCTGCGCTCCAAGTCGTCAATATTGTTCGGAAGGGCGCGGAGTTATTCTTCATGCTAATTCAGGCTGTTGAGCCAAAGGCCCGTGTCGGTGAAGTTCTGGTTGTGTCAGAGTTTGCCGATGTGTTTCCTAAAGATCTTCCTGGGTTACCACCCCAGCGGGAGATTGACTTTTCTATTGAGTTGGTGCCAGGTGCTAAACCTGTGGCCCGCTCACCATATCGCGTCGCGCCAAAAGAGATGGCTGAGTTGAAAGTCCAATTGCAAGAGTTGTTGGAGCAGGGATACATACGCCCAAGTATGTCACCTTGGAGCGCGCCTGTTCTATTTGTGAAAGAGAAAGACGGTAGTTTGCGGTTATGTATTGACTACCACGAATTGAATAAGCTGACGGAGAAAAACAAATATCCGATCCCACGGATTGATGACCTATTTGATCAGCTGGCAGGATCAACGGTCTATTCCAAGTTGGATTTGAAATCGGGATATTATCAGCTGAGAATTCGAGAAGGTGACATTCCCAAGACGGCGTTTGGAACACGCTACGGTCATTATGAGTTCACGGTAATGCCGTTTGGCCTATGTAATGCGCCTTCGGTATTTATGGACCAAATGCATCGAACGTTCCGAGAGTACTTGGATTTGTTCGTGATTGTGTTTATCGATGACATCTTAGTATACTCTCAGTCGGAAGAGGATCATGCAAACCATTTGCGGTTGGTCTTGCATACCCTGCGGAGGAATAAGCTTTATGCCAAGTTCTCAAAGTGTGAGTTCTGGCTCTCTTCAGTAGCCTTTTTAGGCCATGTGGTAAGTGGAGAAGGTATCGCGGTGGATCCGTTGAAGATAAGTGCCATTCGAGATTGGTCAGTGATGTCTTCAGTGGCCGAGGTCAGGAGCTTCCTTGGGCTTGCGGGCTACTATAGACGGTTTGTGGAAAACTTCTCACGGATTGCTTTACCTCTGACCACGCTGACGAGAAAAGATCAAAAGTTCATTTGGACGCCGGAGTGCGCGCGAGCTTTTGAAGACTTGAAGAGTCGTTTGACCACGGCGCCTGTGTTGACATCGCCATGTAGTACAGATGGGTATGAGATTTATAGTGATGCTTCCGGGAGCGGCTTAGGCTGCGTTCTTCTGCAGTTTGGTAAAGTGATTGCTTATGGCTCGCGCCAGTTGAAAGTGCATTAGCGGAATTACCCCGTCCATGATTTGGAGTTGGCGGCGGTAATCTTTGCGCTCAAGTTGTGGCGGCACTACCTTTATGGCGTTAAAGTGGATATCTATACAGATCACAAAAGCCTAAAGTACTTGTTGGATCAGAAGGATCTGAATATGCGACAACGAAGATGGATGGAGTTCCTTGGGGACTACACCTTCGAGATTCACTATACTCCCGGGAAGGGAAATGTGGTCGCTGATGCTTTGAGTCGGAAGACTCCGGTACGGGCAAGCTGGTTGCAGAGGCATGATCAGCGTTTAATCCAGGAATTGGAAGCGTTGGAGATATCTTGTGTTGACAAGGGTTCTGCGACCGATGCATGCTTGAACTGGACGGAGGTGCAATATGACCTTACAGACAGAGTTCGGCGAGCAACGGAGCTTGATGAAAGTCTCCAACGCTATGCTAAAGATGGGCCGGATGACCAATTCTCTTGGGATAACGGTTTGTTACGAAGAAATGGTCGAGTGTGCGTCCCGAGTGTGGGTAAATTGAGGGAAGAGTTGATGTACGAAGCTCACTTTGCAAAGTACTCAGTTCACCCAGGGAGCACAAAGATGTACAGAGATCTGAAGAAGCTGTTCTAGTGGCCCGGACTAAAGAAAGATGTAGCACCTTATGTGGCGGAATGCCAGACTTGTGCGTTGGTGAAAGCGGAATGCCAGAAGCCTGGCGGGTTCCTGAAGTCGTTACCCATTCCGGAGTGGAAGTTCGATGACATTTCGATGGATTTCATGCACGGGTTGCCGAGATCTCAACGCGGTCATGATTAAATCTGGGTGATTGTGGACCGGTTGACAAAAGTGGCGCACTTCCTTCCAAACAGAAGAGACGATTCAGTAGAAACCTTGGCCAAGCTTTATGTGGAGCAGGTTGTTCGACTGCACGGTGTTCCTCAGAGCATTGTCAGTGACCGTGATGTGCGGTTCACATCGAATGATTGGCGGCTCGTTCATCAAATGTTGGGTACAAAGTTAGCGTTTAGTACGGCCTTTCATCCCCAAACGGATGGCCAGACTGAACGAACCAACAGGACGATGGAGCACATGCTCCGCATGTGCGCCCTAGACTTTGGTAAGAGATGGGAAAATTATATATTTCTTGTCAAATTTGCCTATAATAATAGCTACCAAGCGAGCATCGGTATGGCACCATTTGAGGCTTTATATGGTCGTAAATGCCGTACACCGTTAGCTTGGGCAGAAGCAGGCGAATCTAAGCTGAGTGGGAAAAAGGAAGTCGAAGAAGCTACCTCGCTCATACGCTCTATGCGGGAGAGGCTATTGATAGCCCAAGATCGTCAAGCAAAGTACTACAATGCCAAACATCGGAACGTGGAGTTCGCGGTGGGTGATTGGGTATATTTGAAGATCAAACCCTTCAAAGGCGTGTCCAGGATTCAGCATTTGAAAAAGTTAAGTCCGAGGTATCTTGGTCCATTTGAGGTGGTGGAGCGAGTTGGGGAAGCTGCTTATCGACTAGCACTTTCAGCAGACTTGGGTGGATTACATGATGTATTTCACATCTCAGTACTTCGTAAGGCTGTCAAGGATCCAACTCAAGTAGTGGAGAATGATCGGGTACCGGTCGAGTATGGGCTAACAACGAGGGTTCGACCCATTCGGATCGAGGATCGAGCCGAGAAACGGTTGCGGAACAAAGTGATCGGGATGGTCAAAGTCCGATGGGACAATTGTGGCCGTGAAGAGCTAACATGGGAGCGAGAGCAGACCATGCGAGCTGAATTTCCCGAGCTGTTTGTATAAACTGTAGACCGTGTACCTTTTGTTATAACAGAGTTATCAAGTTATAGCATTGTTTTTCCTTGTTTCCTTGCCGTGCAAATTTCGGGACGAAATTTTGTTAGGGGGGGGAGGATTCTAACACCCCAAAAATCTCAAATTTGGATTTGAGGTGCAGGTTGGTATACACGGCCTGGGACACGGGCATGTTCCAGGGCGTGTCGGGGGTACACGGCCTGGGACACGGGCGTGTCCCAGGGCGTGTCACTCAAATAATAGGCGATCTGAGTCAGAAGATTACACGGCCTGGAACCAAGCCTTGAACACGGCCGTGTCAGATTGGACACGGGCGTGTCCGATGCCGTGTGCCTACCCGTGTACTGCTGGTTGAGTTTGGAGCTCGATGAAGCAGGGGGACACGGGCATGTCTCATGACTGACACGGGCGTGTCAGGTTCGACACGGGCGTGTCAATGCTCGTGTTCTGGTAAATATCAGTCGGTACGAATACCGCGTGTGCCGCTTAAGGGTACACAGCCTGTGACACGGGCGTGGCACAGGCCGTGTCAGCCAAAAAAGTGTGTTTTGGGGAAAATCGTGGCCGTTCATTTTCTCTCTTTGGATCCAAGGGCTCAGGTGATTCCTGGCTGGATTAAATCAGCAAAGGCTTGATGAAGAAAGTCATTCTTCATTTGGTTAAGGAAGAGAGAAAGAGAGAGGAGGAAGAAGAAGGAGGAGGAGATCAAGCCACCGGCGGAGCTCCCGTGGTCCGATTCGTGATCCGAGGCCAGCGTTGTGAAGGCAAAGCTGCTGCGATGCTTTCTCACCGGCTAGTTTTTGATGGCTCCCAAGAGATCGACAAGGGTAACGATCTCCCTTCTTGGACATGTGAAGTCCTTCTTTTCTGCATTGCATAGGGAAAACCCTTCCCCGCGAGTGTGCGGTGGGTTGTGGTGTCCCTTGGGGTAGATATGTGAAGTCCCCCTTATTAGAGTCCGGAATTGGAGTACGGATCTTGGCATACTGTGTGAAGCCCATCTGGACATGCTAGTCTGGATTGGTGATGCTTGTTTGCATATCGGAGAAGGCTCCGTGATTATGGCTTGTGTTGCCTTGTGCCTACCTGTTGCTTGGTGCAGCAGGAAGTACTGGATGATGTCCAGGAAATGAAGAGGGTTGGATGCAACTCTTGTGGCCGTGCGTTGCCACTTTGTGTGCGGTTGAGCCGTTGGGCTGCAACTCGATGAAACGGCAGATTGCCGAACAGGAAAGGTGAAACCGACCCGCGCCTATAAATTGCCATGGATACTTCCGTATTCGAGGTGGCACGGCGACTTGAGCAACGGGGGGTGCTGATCCGTACCTGCGTTAGGTCCGTCCGACTTGGAAGCCTGGTTATGGGTTTTGTTGGAGCGCCTAATGAGAGTCTTAGGCCCGCGCGCCGAAAAGACTAGAATGCTCAAATACCGTGTAGACGGTGGTGTTGACCCTGGTATTCCGGTACACCAAGAATGTGCCCTGAGTGTACGGACTGTCGGGCCGTGTGGCCGACGGTTGTGATGGCTTGAACGTGCCTGCGCGCACGTAGTTGCTATTGATGATACCATGCTGTGCATGGAAAGAATGCGACTGCCCCGAGAAAGGGGTAGGATTGTTATAATTGGGTCAGCTGAATGCTGACCATTGCCTTGTTCGCCACCGTTTGGGTGGATTATCCCTATGTAGGTGCTAGAGAGCCAAGTGGTAAATGAAGGGCTGAAGCCCTACTACTGTTGCTGCTGCTGCTGTGGCTAGCACTTGAAGGCTGAGCAAATGATTGTGTTTGTTTTGTTTTTCCTCATGTATGGCCGGCCTGCGCGCCGAGTTTTGTAATCCATGTTGTATGGAAAGAGCAACTGTAAGGCCGTAAGGCCAAACCTTTATTGTACATTCCGTGGTTGTATATATAACTGTGGTTTATATATATTGGACATTCCTGGTTAGAGTTCAATTTACACCTTAAAGCTTCCGCTAGAATGCTCTGAGTTAGGATTCGTGTATGGTTTGGTATTATCCTGTGACCTCACCGTCTGTTTGTGGCATATAGTGTGGGGCCCCGGCCGGACCTTCTACTATACGTCATGTAACGGATGGGGTCGTTACACCATACGTGTAAACAAATCATACTACTAATAGATTGTATTCATCATATGCACATAACACGCGTAAAAGTCTTGGAACTATTACTAAAAGCTCACACGCTCAACATATTGTGGTGGAGCAACAACACTTATAGGCACATAAGAAATGAGCTCAGTAGGAATGGGAGTCGTAGTCCCCGAGAAAGAGACCGTGTCATCCAAATCATCTAGAGCATGGCTACCAACAACATCGGCACAAATATGATAGTACCAAGTCTCGAAATTTTTAATACGCTTGAACGCCATCATCATCACTAGTGTAATCGACCCCGCTTAGAAATCCCTGTCAATAGAGGCAAAGTGTCCAAAATCCTAAGGCCTTTGACGATCCTTGTAATGAAGTGCAACCTGCCAAATGACTTGAGTGGGATGTTTGTGGCCTAGTATAGCAGATAATGAGCAATAAGGTGGCCAATGTGCAGGGGGACCCGTTGATGTATGTTGTAGAGGTAGAGGAGGTCCTGCCACCTTGAAATATTTTGGTTCATTGTGCGGGTGTTGATGCTGTGACCGATGAGGCGGTGCAAGTACCAAAGACTGGGTGAGAATATATAAGTCGACTTGGTGGCTTGATCTTTGTATACATGGTCTCTTCCAGTGATAATTTACTAGAAATCACCCGGAGAGTCACCTTCATGGAATTGGTATGGGAGGGAATGAAAATCTGCCTCTAAAAGTTTCTCCAAGGAGTCAATCCCAGCATAGACTGCCAAAGAGCCAACACCGCATGTGAATGTCCGACCCATCCCTCGAAAGGATACAGAGGTTGGATCAACTGCTTCAACATCCATGGAGTCAAAAATGTGGAGAGTGGACATGAACTTAAGTGTAAGCTCATGAAATCTATCATCTTCAGTCAAGAAAAGTCGATTCTAATTTCCCACCGCGATTAAGATTTCCTCATCCACGGCCAACCCCATAGTCACTACAGAGGCATCTTGTGCTTTAGTATCTCATACAGTTCGAGGTTTTTTGGACGAGAGAAACTCACCATTACATCCACAAAAAGCTGATTGTTAACTTTGTAGTAGTCTAAATCACTTAGGGGGGGGGGGGTGTTTGGGGTGAATAGTTTTTTTTCTTTTTTTTCTTTTTATACTTAGATGTTTTGGTTGTTTTACTCCATAAAAACACACTCAGAAAGCACACTATGATTTGTAGTGGTTCCCCAAGGTATGGGAACATCCACTCTCCCTCTCCACCTTTTTAATAGTGTGTTAGACAAGGCAACCTCCTCCAAAACTCATCTATAAGAGCTTATAATATATGTAACACCTCCATACGTCACATGAAATATAACAAAGTGTCTGGCCGGGGCCCCATGCCATATCCCACAGATTGTCAGCGGAGTTACACCTTAATATCAAAGACTAAACGCTAACTCAGAGCATTCTAGCGGAAGCTTCAAGTGTTAATTTTTTGAACTCAAGTATCACAACAATATCCACTATTTAAAACACAAGAGAAGTTGTTTACGGACATCGGTGCGTAAGCCGACCACACATGAAAGAAATAAAACTTTGCTCGGTCTAAGAGGGTTGGCATAGATTTAGGGCTGCAACCCGTATTTCCAAATCAGCTCTCATGCACCTGCATAGGGACATTCCACCAGATTGTGGGAAATAAGGCAATGATCAGCATTCGGCTGACTAATTTATAAGGACCCTTCCCCATTCCTTAGAAAGTGGTATTCCTTCCCTATAGGCATAGCATTAACACATAAACATATCACAAGAAGTCACACTCAAACACCATTCAATATATCACAAATGAGTGCCTCAGCGGCCAAACGTTCAGTGCACTCAGGGCACATTTTTGGTGTATCAGATTTCCAGGGTCCTACCACCATTCAGAGGTCCGAGACAACATGGTACACTTTGAGAATTCTAGTCTTTCTATCACGGGGCCTAAGACTCTCATTATGCCAATTATAAAAGCCAATTACTTTAGGAAATCTAGTCCGAATGACATATCGTAGGTATAGTTCAGCTATTGCCCGTTGCTCAATTCGTCATTTCAAACTAGATAGACGCAGCTCTGCTTCCCCTTGCCCATTCGACTCACTGGCCTTTAAGAGCTCACAGCTCGCACTAGGCAAATGGTCTCCGAGAGACTGTATTTGTTAATAAAATACTATCTGGAAGTTATCACCAGTGATAGTCACTTTTATCTGGCGTTAGCGACAGAACTCTCTTCTCTCTCCAAACTCAGCCACAACTAGAACATCTTTCCAGCCAAAACTCTACAGTATCTTGCAGTGTAAGAAAACTGGTCTTTAACAGTAATCATAACTCATCAAGAGTTATTGCCAGTGATACTCGCTGTCGCCCGATGATATCCAATAGTTATGCAAAGTATGATATTTTCTGGGTATTTTACTATAACACAACTCCAGTACTTCCTGCTACTCTTATTTCATAGGTACAACCAACAAACCCCTTAAACTACTCATCTATACTCTGAATATTATCTGACATGCAAAATAAACCATCACTAATCCATACCAACCTGTCTGAATGGGCTTCACATTGCATGTCTATTTCGTACTATGATTTTCGGATTCTATATGCAAAACCACCTGAGAATATCACGTATCAACCCATCGAAATTCCTCGATTCTCTACCTTTTGGTGGGGGATTCCATGTATATGCAAAAGAAGGACTTCACTGTCCAAGAAGGAAGATCATTACCCTCAGAATTCATTTCGGAGCCATTAACAAGCTTTCTATCTAGCTGGAAAGGAGTGCCTTGCTTTCCACATCACAAATCTTGCCTTAGTTTTAGATTCTTACCACGAGATCTCTTTCACTATGCTAACAAAGCTTCAGCCTTAAGCCTTCTTCTTCCTTTCATCCAAGAACTTGATGAGAAGGATGAGAGAGAGTGAGAGAAGAGAAATAAATCTTCTCTCCACATCTTCTCTGGTTAAGTAGCCTCGCGAATAAACCCAGCCACACGATCCTCTAATCAAAAGAAAGCAAAGCCCAAAATTTTAGTTGATAAGTCAAACTTAATGCTATTGCTAGGCGATATTCGCTATCGCCTGAGCGATAACATCGGTAGCTGCTTTGACCTAGTCATCCACTGCTCTTCGGCCGCCATCCGACCATCCGACACATGTCCAGCCATACGTGGCAGTATCACCATGTGATACTCACTATCTCCACTTTGATAGCTCACTCAATGCTTCGTCGAGTGCGTTGAGAGCATTGAGCATGTCGAGAGTTTCGAGAGTGTCGAGTGCATTGAGTGGTATCACCGCGCGATACTCACTATTGCCACGCAAAAGTATTCGTCGAGTTTACTCAATGCTTTATTAAAGGCATCGAGTCCGTCGAGTCTACTCAATGCTTCGTTTAAAGCGTCAAGTGCTATCGCCAGCGATACCCACTATGGCCCGGCAATAGCCACTTTAAAGTATTCCAATTTTTGGGGTGTTACAAACCTCCCCTCCTTTTTGGTTTTACCACTGCTAATAATTCACAAGTTAGGACAGTTAGTTCCTTTCCCTTTTAAAATTACTATTTTGGCATATGTTTGCCTTGTTGCTACTGCAGGTTTTTAGCAAGGCATGTTGCTAATTTCTAGCACTTGGTGCACTTTGATTATTCCTTGGATAGTGTCTTACTTTTGCTGTCACATTTATTTCCTTTTGCTGAGTTTGATAGCATTCTATTATAGGGTTTGGTAAACCCCTTCCTTTTTATTGCTTATGATATAATGCTCCATTTCTATTTGATTATATTCTTATTGAGGTGTTCTTTCTTTGAATGCCCCAGGTTCAGAATAGTAGTTGGTTGAGCGGCTAGTTTTATTTTGAGGCTTGCTAGTGATCTCCTGGGTTGTTGAGATTCCTCTTCCTCATCTTTGTGAGGTAGATCTTTTCTTGTTTCCTTCTGTATAGACATGCATACTCACCAGTGGGTTCGTGTCAGGTTGTTGACACCCACTGGTGGTTTTCTTTGGTGATGCTAAGTATGTGAATTAAACTGTTATTTTTGCCTTTATGAAAGTTATTTGCTTGCTCTCTGGGAATGCTTTATGTAGGATGCATGTTAGGTATTTTAACTCATAAAAGTATTACTATATGTACTTCTTACATGTCATATTTCTAAACCTAAAGTACTACTTTCCAAAGTAACGTAAAGACTATTTAAATATTATACTAAATTTAGAGTCCTGCATTTCATGAGTTGTCCATAGGGGACGTTTACGCTCATATAGGATGTCAAATCACCTTAACCAAGGTATTTTCCGCAGAGTATAAATATATTTTACTTGTGGACTAGTTTATCCAATGTGCCGAGGGATACGATCATCCAACTTAATTGGATTTCATTCTTAATAAGTTATGATTTTCTGTTAAACCATGGAGTCTAGAGTTTTGCCTGAGCGTCTGAAGTTTCCCCTGCATAGCGTGGCATCACGGCATGTATTTTTCCCTACTCTGATATAATTTTTTTGATGAGGAAATGCGGGTAGTGACAGTTTGTCCGCAAACTTACCAATCAAACGGGGGTGGCACCATTGTTCCACACTTCTATAATTGAAGATCATTGCAAGTTGATACCATTTGTAAGACCCCCCCCCCCTCCCAAAACACAAGACACAGTCGAGGGGAGTCTTATGCCCAGGACAGCCGCCTTACGGTAATGTCAACACACAGGATGACTGATACTACAAGACACCTGTCCTGCCGGCTAAAACCAATATCATCCATGCCAACCCAACAAAATGAATAAAATAGAATTCAATATCCACATAAGTAATAAGTCCACAAGCACATCAGTAATAAGAAGCATCAACAGAATTCTATAATATCAGAGTACGTAAAACATTGCCCAAAGGGCTATAACCAGAATTTCTCAAAAACTCAAATCAGTAACTGACGTCAGCGATGGTATCGTCACTTCAGGCCCTGTCAGCCTAGCCTGGCTGCCCTCTTGCACAATCATTTGCTCCTCTACTTGTAAAGTTTCATCCTAAAAAGTAAGATGTTACAACCGTTAATTATAAAGACTAAGTGTCTATCATATACGCTCCTCTAGCAACTCTTAGGCACCGGGCGGAGAAAAGGAATAAGGGTATAACATATATAAGTAGTAGTACAAATAGGTGGAGAATGTATAAAGTATGAGTAACAACAGTAGTAAAGGTATAACATTAATATTAACATTATATTCTAGTAGTTTGTTGGATCCCTAGTTTTATTTGGCTAGGTTCACTAAGGTAGGATATGACCCAACATGTATAGAACAAGGTCATGGTTGTGTCCTAGAGTCTAAGTCAAGTCCTTATAGTTAATAATGCCAGGGACCAGCCTTCAACAATGTCAGAGACTCAAGAATTAGAGAATTCAAGTCTTAGAAAAAGGAGTTCTACGTTCGTCGATCTTCAGTCGACGAAAGTCATTCTCAGCTCGACGAACTAAGAGAAAAAAATCTCTGAGCTCAGCTCGACGATCTTGGACCAGCTGGACGAACTCAATTCTCAGGGCTCAGCTCGACGATCATAGATCTCAGCTCGATTAACTTGATGCACATAATAAGAAAGTTATCAAGCAATATTCAGAGGTCGACGATCTTGGATCTCAGCTCGACGAACAGCTATTCTCAGCTCGATGAAATATGGACTCAGGTCGACGAATCCAGTCTTGGTTGTTTTCCTTCTTTGCCCTTATTATATGTCAATGATTCCTTAATAATTAATGCTCTAATATTTTCTTAATTAATGCTCTAATTAATGCTCTAAATATATTTTACTTGTAGACTAGTTGATCCTCTGTGCCGAAAGATATGGCCATCTAACTTAATTGGATTTCATTTATAATAAATTATGATTTTCTGTTAAACCTTAGAGTCTGATGTTTTGCCTGAGAATCTGTAGTTATCCCCTGCACGGCGTGGCATCACGATGCATATTTTCCCCTACTCTAATATAATTTTATTGATGAGGAAAAATGGGTCGTGACAGTTGGTATCAAAGGGAGGTTGCTTGATAATTGTCGTGAAACCTTCCCTTGTTAGTGTTAGTAGTTTAGTGTCAAATCATACACACACCGATGTGTCATCAGTACGTCTTGGCGAAAGCATCAACACTACACTCATAAGAAAAATTAAAAGTATACGAGGCATATTATGTAGTATGGGATGCATAATATGTGTTTATATATGGATCGACCATAGGTGTCAACATGTGAAGGTTATGTAGTATGGGATGCATAATCTCACCACATGAATGCCCATTAGCACGTTTTCTCTTTTCGTTGCATGCAATGTTATGTAGTATGGGATGCATAACATTTCCATGTGTATCCTATTCATAACATACATTAAGGCCTTTTTAGAATGCATAGCACAACATGCATATCATAACATAGCATAAGCACAACGTGCCAAGCTAAAGATTTACATGATGACATATGTGCACACAGGGTTTTGAGTCAAAAGGAATATAAATTCATGCATTCATGGTCTAAGCACATGAGTTAGTGTGATGATGGTGAATCATCGTAGATTAAGCATAACATCATTATTGAAAAATCCCAGAGCAAGTTAGTAGTTGAAGCTCATACTTAAGTATGTTTTTTCTGTACTAGGTTGTCTAGTTCTAGCGGTTGGGATAGGTTCTGACTAGTTGTTTGTATGTTAATAGAATATTGAGGCATCCTTTGATGAGGTTGACTCCCCAATCTGAGGGTGAGTCTTCGGGTACGTAAAGCAATGCGATGATAGAGAGTCTGCGACAAAGCAATGAGGCCTTGTCAAGATAGATGGTGGATGTGAAGTCCCAGATCCAGTCGCTATTATTAGTTGTGTCAGGGCTAGCTCCAAGAGTACAGGACCCTGTTATGGGTCTAGCTATTCCTGCCCCTCCTGCTCCTCTGGTGCCTCCGGTAGTGGTTCTGCCAGAGATGACATTTATCTCATAGTTTGAGCGACTCAGGCCTCCTACTTATGATGGAAAGGCAGATTTCATGATCTTGGATGATTGGCTTATATAGATCGAGGAGATGTTTTCCTACTACGAAGTTACTGATGATCAGAGAGTGATGATCGTTGTCAACCAGCTCAAAGGGTTATCAAAAATCTGGTGGCTAAGGGAGAAGGAGAGCATGAAAGAAGGATGCTCTTAGGAATCTTTTAAGGAGATGTTACTGGGAAAGTTTCTGCCCTCAGTCGAGCGGGACTGTCTAATGAATGACTTCATATACTTAAAGTAAAGGACACTCACAGTCAGTGAGTATGAGATTGAATTTAGCAAATTAAGTCGGTTTGCTCCTGGTTTGGTGAGTATTGAAGCTGATCGAGTTAAATGATTTCTGGGTGGTCTAAGAAGTGACATCTAGCAGCCAGCTGGTGCTTATGGAGCAGTGAGTTATACCAGTGTGGTAGAAGCTACCTTGAAGTTCGAGGCAATTGAAAATGGTAAGAATAGAGGCCAGCAAATGAGAAGAGACAAAAGGAAATCCGCTGAAGGAAAGAGCCCCCAGGTATCTGGTGCTGCTTTAAGAAAGAAGGGCAAGGAAGTTTGTAGCTTCTGTGGCCAGCCGGGCCACCCCTTTGAGAGATGTTACAAAAGGGTGCGAGCTAAGAAAAAAAAGCATGTTCATGCAATACAAGGTGTTTCCAGGAAATATTTAGTCTATTCTGCATGTAAACGGATATGGCATGATGTTTCCCATTGCTAGGGAAAGAATAAGACAAGAGGCTATTTTCTATGTGGTTAAGAAGGGCATATCAAGGCTCAGTGCCCGCAGCTCTAGCCTGTACTACAACCAGTCCCACTTCAGGCATTACAACCGCCTCAGCGATTGGATATAGGAAAAGTAAAGCCGAATGTGATTTCCTCAGAGGAAGCTAAGACTTCTACTCAGGTTATTTCAGGTAAGACTTTCTCCCTAGTTTTAATGTTTTAGTTCGTAGTTATAGTTTTTGCAATTGTTTCCTTAGATGCGTGCGCAATTTTATAGAAAGATTTAAGGTAAAGAACCGCTGGGCGTGTGTTCTCTTAGTCTCTGGCGCTACCCACTCGTTTGTGGCTAGAGCCTCGTGGAGCGGTATCGTTTGGATCTAGATCGAGTTGGAGGCGCATTTTGTTTCAAATTTTCTTCCAGCGATTCTGTGGTTTCGGACAAAGGCATTCATAGTTGTCCAATTGTTTTAGGGGATTTTCTAGCAAAGGCAGATCTGAAGGTGATCGACTTGGAAGACTTTGATGTTATCTTAGGCATGGACTGGTTGTCCAGGTATGATGTTGTTATCTAGTGCAAGGGTAAGCGCTTGGACTTCAAAAAGGACAACAGTCAACTTAGGAGTGTTAATGGTGATCCGCGCCAGGATTATCAAGTTATTTCTGCGGTATGTGCTCAGAAGCTACTAGGTTTCGGCTGCTTTGCTTGTTTGGTCTCAGTTTTGGGGACCGTTGGTAGTTTGTCTCATTTAGAAGAGATTCCTGTTGTGCGCGAGTTTTCAGATGTGTTTCCAGATGATCTTCCTGATCTTCCACCTTATAGAGAAGTTGAGTTTGTGATAGATTTGGAGCCGGGCACGTATCCTATTGCGAAGGCGCCGTACCGGATGGCCCCGCGAGAGCTAGAGGAGTTTCGTATCAAGCTGGATGAGTTGTTAGAGAAGGGTTTTATAAGGCCGAGTTTGTCGCCTTGGGGTGCTCCTGTTCTGTTAGTTAAGAAGAAAGATGGATTGATGAGGCTTTGTATTATTTATAGAGAGCTAAATAAGGTCACTATTAAGAATAGGTATCCCCTGCAAGGATTGACGATTTTTTCGATCAGTTGTGCGGTAGCGCGGTGTTTTCTAAGATTGAACTTCATTCTGGCCACCATCAGCTCAGGATCCGTGAGTCAGATATCCCACGGGCTGCTTTTCGATCTTGGCATGTGCATTTTGAATTTCTGGTAATGTCGTTTTGTTTGACTAACGCGCCCTCAGCCTTTATGGATATGATGAACCGTGTGTTCAGGGACTTCGTAGACAAGTTCGTGGTCGTATTTATAGACGACGTTCTGTTATATTCCCACAATGCTGAGGAGCATAACCAACATCTGCGATTAGTTTTATCTTCTTTGAGGGACCACAAGTTGTTCGCCAAGTTGAGCAAGTGCGAGTTTTGGTTGCCTCAGGTTTCGTTTCTAGGCCATGTGGTTTATAATAATGGGATTTCAGTCGACCCAGAAAAATAGCTGTTGTGATGGAATGGAGTAGGCTTGGCACACCCAAAGATAATAGGAGCTTCTTAGGGCTGGTCGGCTATTAAAAGAGATTTGTGGAGGGTTTCTCTACCCTGGCTGCTCCATTGACTAAATTGACACAGAAGAATGCAGCCTTTGTTTGGAGTAAGAAGTGCGAGGAAGCCTTTTTAGAGCTCAAGAATAGATTGTGTACTGCTCTCATTTTGACATTTCCTACAGAGGGCATGGATTATGATGTTTATGTGGATGCATCGCATGTTGGGCTTGGATGCGTGCTGATGCAAGAAAGGAAATTGATTGCTTACGGGTCAAGGCAACTGAAGACCCATGAGAGGAACTACCTGACACATGATTTATAGTTCGCAGCCATGATTTATGCCCTGAGGCTGTGGAGACTTCTGCTTTATGGCGCGCAGTGCAAGATTTTTACCGATCATAAGAGCTTAAAGTATGTCTTCACCCAGAAAGAATTGAATTTGCGCCAACGGCGATGGTTGGAATATGTTGCCGATTATGAGGTTGAGATCCAATACCACCCGGGCAAGGATAATGTGGTAGCTGACGCCCTAAGTCAAAAGACGGGGAAGATTTTTAATCTCTCCGTCGAGCTGTTAGTAGAAGAATTCCTCTTGATGAATATTTCTGTAGGGAACTGCGACTTGCAGAGTAGTTTGGTAGTAGCTGAGCCTTCTTGGGTTGCGCTTACGTGGCTACATTAGAAGGATGATCCAGATCTACTGCACTAGTACCTTAGAACTGAGAAATGGGAGTTACAAGATTTCTCTATTTATGATGCAGGTACTTTTAGGTACCGCAGTAGATTTTGTATCCCCACCTTTATGGATATCCGAGTTAAGTTGTGCAGAGAAACACATGGTTCTAGTGTTTCCTACCATACAGGCTCTACCAAGATGTATTAAGACTTAAAGCAAATTTCCTAATGGTATGGTATGAAGGGTGATATAACCAGGTTTGTTTCTGAATGCTATAACTGCAAGCGTGTTAAAGCTGGCCATGGAAGGCCTGTTGGCAAGTTGACTCCCTTGGAAATTCCAACTTGGAAGTGGGAGGGCATTTCGATGGATTTCATCACGGGTTTACCGCGATCTCCTAGGGGGTATGATTCAGTCTGGGTTATTTTGTACAGATTGACGAAGTGTGCTCACTTCGTACCTTATAATATTGACTACTCTATGAAGAAAATAGCTGAGTTGTATCTGAATGAAGTCATCTGATTGCATGGAGTTCCAGTCACAATTATATCTGACCGAGACTCCCAGTTTACATCTCACTTCTGGAAGAGTTTGTAAGAAGGTTTGGGTACGGATTTGAGGTATTCTACCGCATACCACCCGCAGACCAATGGTCAGACAGAGCGAGTTTCTCAGATAGTGGAGGACATGATCAGATGCTATATTTTAGAACACGGAGGAGCGTGGGATGAACATTTGAGGCTTATGGAGTTTGCTTATAATAACAGTTATCAAGAAAGCTTGCAAATGCCTCCTTTTGAAGCTTTGTATGGGAGATGCTACGAAAGTCCCCTATTTTGGACTGAGGTTGGTGAGAGATCTCTGTTGCATCCGAATGCGCTTGAATAATTGGAAGTTGTTGTGAAACTTATTCGAGAGAAGCTTCGGATAGCCCAAGAACGATATGAGAAGAATTCCAACCGGCGTAAATATGATTTGGAGTTTGATGTCGGGGACTTGGTATTTCTTACAGTTTCCCCGATGCTTAGAGTCAAGAGGTTTGGTAATAATCGTAAGTTGGACCCAAGATATGTGGGACCATTAAAGATTGTTGAGCGGATTGGTGTGTCAGCTTACAGGCTAGATTTGCTCGCAAACTTTCCTGGCGTGCACAATGTTTTTCACGTAAGCCAACTGCAGAAGTGTGTGCTAAGCGACGTGAAAGTTTTGAATTCTGTACCTCAGTTAGAGCCAAATCTTTCTTATGTTGAGATGCCTGCCCGCATTCTAAAAGCTCAAGATCGGGTGTTGCGGACGTCATTCTCGATGGTTAAAGTTTTGTGGAGAAATCAGGGCATGGAAAGCGCGACTTGGGAATTAGAGTCGGCTATAAGGGAGGCTCACCCTCATCTGTTTCCCTGATTTTTCTTAGTATGTATTCTTCTGTAAAACTCTTGGTTTGTTATTTCCCTACTATAGTAGAAGTATTGTGCATAAAGTTTCGGGGCAAAACTTTCTTTTAGGGGGAGTGATTGTAACGCCCCCAATTTTTTTGTGATTGTTTAATCTTTGTTTGGCGTTACGTTGACGCATTTTTGGTCTTTACTGTTGTTAGAGTATGGTCTTATCTCTTTAGGTTCTCTGAGTGGCTTATTTTGTAGCCTGTTTTAAGATTCCCTAGCGAGCCGGAGTCTGTTTTGGTGACTCGGTGGAGCCCCTCCGGGAATGCTTGTGTTTTGTCTTCAGGAGGTGTTAGCCTGAGTTTTGTTCGTTGGATGTTGATTTAGACTTCACCGTTGTTTTGTGGCATGGGTATTTAGCTACGGTGCAAATTTGGTCAAATTCCGAGATCGTTTGTTTTTCGCGTCGTTTTGGCGTTTTATTTAAATGGCCGATATAATGTTTTATTAGGGCAATTGTTTTGGTTGTATGTGGCTATTATGCTATATGAATAGCCTATTTTATTTTTTTTGTTGGTTCTATAAGTGGCCGGTTTGGTTTGTCTTGTTTGTGGCTAAGTGTTGTTAGCTCTATTTTAAATATGTATATATGTATATATACAGTTGCTGTGTTAGCTAGGTACTTAAGCAGGTAGAAGAATTTTCTTGCTTTGTTTAGTGGCTTAGTGGCTGTGTATCATAAGCTATATTAAGCTAGCTATATAATACTAGTGGATTTGATAGGATAGAGGCAGTGGTGGCTGCTATAGCTGATAGTTTGTGCTAGTGGCTGATTGTGTTTTCTTTTAACTTGAAGTGGATGTATCTTATATATTATTGAATTAGTTTAGCTAGATGAGTGGAGCGTGAGTATAAATGGCTATTCTTTAGTCTTTCCCTCATTTCCTCTTCCCCAAGCTTTCAGCCAGCTAGCTTCCAGCGGAAGGAACTAGGGAGACGGGAGTATTTAGGGCTCCGACCGTTGAATTTTTGCTAGTTAGAGCCCAGATTTCTCGTGTAAAGGCAGATTTGGACTGCTCTCGCCCGGATCTACCTCCCTAGGTTAAGTATTTCAAGTTCTAGGTTTGACTTTGTAGCTAGGGTTTTGTAGGTTAGCTTTTCTTCCCTCTAAAAGCTCCAGAACTTTTCTTAGGTGGCTGATCTTAATGCCGGTGCCGAGTGAGGAGTGTAGCTTCCGATTCCTGGAAAGTAGAGGCAAGTGGTGCTCTTTGCCCTTGACAAGTTGATTTTATTCATATTTTTCTTTTTAGTAGCTATTTTTTTGTTCTCTTCTTAGAACTTAGTGCTGCTGTAGATCTTGTCCAGAGTAAGTCTGCTGTATAGCTCGTCAAGGCTTAGTTTTAGTGGGTTGTAGATTTTGGCTTCGGTTAACCTACTGTTAAGGTAGAATAGGTCCAACTAGTCCATGAAATAAGAGGAAATGGGCTGGTTTTTGGGAAGCTGTAGCTTAGTAGGGTAAATTTGGGTGGAAAATTATAGTTGCTAACTCTCTGTGAACATGCGTTGAGTGTTAGCTTAGGGTTGAAGTTTAGTTTTAGGGCTAAGTGTAAAAGCGTTGAATGTGCTGTGCACACTCAACGCCTAGCTTTTCAGTCTGGAGACTAAGTAAAAAGGGTTGACAGTGTTGAGTGATCTAAACTCACTCAACTATGTCGGCCTTGTTTAGTTCTAAGTCATAAGCGTTGAGTGTGGTGAACTCACTAAATGACATTGGCTATTTATCGTTGACAGCTTTGAGTGAGCTGAACTCACTCAACGTCGTCGTCCAGTGAAAGATTTTGTGGCGAAGTCTTTTAGCATTGAGTGAGTGGAGCTCACTCAACGCGACATCGAGTAAACTCGACGCCTTCCCTGCTTAGTGTTTGGAATTGAGTGAGTGGTACTCACTCGTCGCGGCGTAGAGTGGACTCGATGCTTTTTCCTTAGGCTGGTGTTTTCTCATGAGTTTATTAGTGTGGGTTTTATTTCGGTTTGGTGATGTTTTTTGCTAGTTTTGAAGACCGAATCGTAAATCATGGCAGGTGGTTACTCTTGTTTTCTTAACATGGATGTTTTGGTATAGAGCCGTGGCCACCACCTATTTAGCCCCGGTTTGGGCCAGTGTGTTGGACCCCAAGGCTGCACCGGTGGCCCCTGAGTTATTTGGATCTGGTTGTTTGGACGGGGGCTGTTTTTAATCACCAACCCAGATCCATGGTTTTACCACTGCTAATAATTCACAAGTTAGGAATGTTAGTTCCATTCCCTTTCAAAATTACTATTTTGGCATATGTTTGCCTTGTTGCTGCTGTAGGTTTTTAGCAGGGCATGTTGCTAATTTCTCGTACTTGGTGCGCTTTGATTAATCCTTGGACAGTGTCTTACTTTTGTTGTCTTGTTTATTCCCTTTTGCTGAGTCTGATAGCATTCTATTGTAGGGTTTGGTAAACCCCTTCCTTTTTATTGCTTATGATATAATTCTCCATTTCTATTTGATTATATTCTTGCTGAGGTATTCTTTCTTTGAATGCCCCAGGTTCAGAACAGTAGTTGGTTGAGCGGCTAGTTTTCTTTTGAGGCTTGCTAATGATCTCCTTGGAAGTTGAGATTCCTCTTCGTCATCTTTGTGAGGTAGATCTTTTCTTATTTCCTTCTGTATAGACATGCATACTCACCAGTGGGTTTGTGGAAGGTTGTTGACACCCACTAATGGTTTTCTATTGTGATGCTAAGTATGTGACTTAAACAGCTGTTTTTACCTTTATGAAGGTTGTTTACTTGCTCTCTGGGAATGCTTTATGCTATGATGCTTGTTAGGTATTTTAACTCGTAAAATCATTACTATATGTACTTTATACATGCCATATTTCTAAAACTAAAGTACTACTTTCCAAAGTAATGTAAAGACTATTTTCATATTATACTAAATTTAGAGTCCTGCATTTCATGAGTTGTCTTTCGGGGACGTTTACACTCATGTAGGATGTCAAATCACCTTAACCAAGGTATTTTCCGCAGAGGATAAATATATTTTACTTGTGGACTAGTTTATCCACTGTGCCAAGGGATATGATCATCCAACTTAATTGGATTTCTTTCTTAATAAATTATGATTTTCTGTTAAACCATGGAGTCTGGAGTTTTGCATGAGCGTCTGAAGTTATCCCCTGCATAGCGTGGCATCACGGCGTGTATTTTTCCCTACACTGATATAATTTTTTTGACGAGGAAATGCGGGTGGTGACAGTTTGTCCGCAAACTTACCAATCAAACGGGGGTGGCACCATTGTTCCACACTTCTATAATTGAAGATCATTGCAAGTTGATACCATTTGTAAGATCCCCCCCCTCCCAAAACACAAGACACGGTCGAGGGGAGTCTTATGCCCAGAATAGCCACCTTACGGTAATGTCAACACACAGGATGACCGATACTACTGCCGGCTAAAACCAATATCATCCATGCAAACCCAACATAATGAATAAAACAGAATTCAATATCCACATAAGTAATAAGTCCACAAGCACATCAATAATAAGAAGCATCAACAGAATTCTATAATATCAGAGTACGCAAAACTTTGCCCAAAGGGCTATAACCAGAATCTCTCAAAAACTCAAATCAGTAACTGACGTTAGCGATGGTATCGTCACTTCAGGCCCTGTCAACCTAGCCTGGCTGCCCTCTTGCACAATCATTTGCTCCTCTACTTGTAAGGTTTCATCCTATAAAGTAAGATGTTACAACCGTTAATTATAAAGACTAAGTGGCTATCATATACGCTCCTCTAGCAACTCTTAGGCACCGGGCGGAGAAAAGGAATAAGGTTATAACATATATAAGTAGTAGTACAAATAGGTGGAGAATGTATAAAGCATGAGTAACAACAGTAGTAAAGGTATAACATTAATATTAACATTATATTCTAGTAGTTTGTTGGATCCCTAGTTTTATTTGGGCTAAGTTCACTAAGGTAGGATATGACCCAACATGTATAGAACAAGGTCATGGTTGTGTCCTAGACTCTAAGTCAAGTCCTTAGAGTCAATAATGCCAGGGACCAGCCTTCAACAAAGTCAGAGACTCAAGAATTAGAGAATTCAAGTCTTAGAAAAAGGAGTTCTACGTTCGTCGATCTTCGGTCGACGAAAGTCATTCTCAGCTCGACGAACTAAGAGAAAAAAATCTCTGAGCTCAGCTCGACGATCTTGGACCAGCTGGACGAACTCAATTCTCAGGGCTCAGCTCGACGATCTTAGATCTCAGCTCGATTAACTTGATGCACATAATAAGAAAGTTATCAAGCAACATTCAGAGGTCGACGATCTTGGATCTCAGTTCGACGAACAACTATTCTCAGCTCGACGAAATATGGACTCAGGTCGACGAATCCAGTCTTGGTTGTTTTTCTTCATTGCCCTTATTATGTGTCAATGATTCCTTAATAATTAATGCTCTAATATTTTCTTAATATTACCGTTAGACAAGAGCATTAATTATGGTCTTCATTAGAATTATTGCCTTCCATTTTTCTAAGGGACAGTTGGGGAAACAAATCAATACCAAATTATTCCAAGGCCGTCAGCATTTATTACAGGAAGAATTTCAAAATTCAAAAGGACTTCCGCATGGAAAATATAAAAACAAGAATTTCTCTTTCTTCCGATATACACAATCTAAGAGACATATAGAATTCTTGAGACATAGAGAATCGATCAGTCAAGAAATCAACAACTGTTAGATCAGAAGAAGATCAATCTTTCTGAAGAAGAAGAATAACCATCAAAATCAAGAATCTTCTTCTGTCATACTCTCAGGAACTTTCAGTAGGATAACAATACTATATATGTCAAGAAGTTCCTGAAGTTCTTCGGGTTAAATTTGAAATCTTGAAAGCGTATCACCTTGAAGAAAAAGTTCCATTCCTCCCTGAACAAACTCAATATTTCAGGGGAAGCTTTTTGTTAACATCAATTCCACTAGTCTTCTCAGATTATATTTGAGAAAGAGAAGACACCATCGCACTCTCACCCCCTCTGTAAAATGGGTTCTTTACTCCCTTCAAAAGTGATTCCTGGTTGCAGTCTCCTAACCAAAAGACTTGAGGTTTGGTTTTTGAGCACCTTACCAAAAGCTCATTGGTGGTAGTCACCTGATCAAAAACCTGAGTGGATTCCTACTAGGATGGTAGAAGAGTGGATGTACCCAGGTTTGGGAAACCCTATAAATTCTTATGTTGTCAGGTTGCCCTCTTCTTCTTATTCTTGCTGTGGTTGTGTTATTTAGCTTTTTTATGATTTAATTTATTTCAATTTGGTATGCTGTGATATAGTACCTAGTTTAGGTATAAACTTTATAGTTTAGGAAAAGTTTTTTAAATATACATACATACTCTATTCACCCCCTCCCCCTCCCCCTCTAAGAGTATATCATATCTAAAGATAACTTTCAATTGGTATCAGAGAAGGTTCTTTTGGTTGTACAAGTTAAACCCTTGAACCAAAGATCCTAAGTTTGATCTGTTCCTTATCTTTACTAGATTTATATATACAGCATGGCACAAAACAAAGAATATATAAGCACCAGACCTCCAGTGTGCAACTTATCCAAGTTCACAATTTGGAAGGCAAGAATTAGGCTTTACATGAACTCTATTGATGAAGATATATTTAATTCTATCTTAACAGGACCACCAGCTCTAGTGGCTTTAACCTCAACTGCATCAACTGACTTGAGTGCAGTTCCACCCCCTGGATGGACAGATGCACAGAAAAAGGCTAAGATAGCTGATGTAAGAGCCATGAACATACTAGCTCAAACTATGTCTGATGAAATATTTCAAAATGTTGCTGAGTGTCAATCAGCTAAGGACATTTGGGACTCCTTGAACCAAATGGTGGCTGGATCAGCAGATGAGAGGAAAGATAGAAGATCAAACCTCATCACTCAGTATGAAAACTTCAAGAATGATGAAGCAGAAATAGTTGAAGTGATGTACAATAGACTCACCTCCATCATCAGTGAGCTAAGGACCCTAGATAAAGAAATCACTTTAACTGAAGTGAATGACAAAATCCTTATGTGCTTTCCCAGCACATGAGACTCAAAAATTTGGCCCATCAAAGAAGCCAGAAGCATGACAGAGATCTCAACAGAATCTCTTCTAGGAAAGCTAAAGTCTTATGTGCAACTGATGAAAGCAAGAAAAAAAGCAGCTGAAGTGAATGAAGAGTTAATGAGTCTCTTTGCTAAGAGATTCTTCAAGATGGCTAGAAAAGACTTCAGAAGGAAACCATCAAAATATGAAGATAAGCCAAGGTATGACAAAACACCATCTAAAGAAACAGTTTGTTTTGGCTGTTGGAAACCAGGGCATTTCATCTCTGAGTGCCCAGAAGTTCAGAAGAAGGATAGAAGAAATGAGATGGACTCAAGGAAGAGTCACTACCGCAAACCTTCCTCAAGGAAGCACAAGAGGGAAGACAGGTGCTTTGTTGCTGAAACATGGAGTGATACTGAAGAAGAGTCAACATCCTCCAGCTCCAGTGAGGATGAAGAAGAGCAGAAGGCTAAGGAAGTTTGCCTCATGGACATTAAGGCAGGTTGTAGTAGATCAGATACAGATGAATCTGAAGGTGAGGAATTCTTATCAACTGAAGATCAGGTAATAACATCTTATGATTTGTAATCAGATGAGTTTAAACTTGAATTTAAAAATTTGTGCTTAGACTTGATCAGCTCTGAGAAGGAAATCAAACTTCTCAAGGAAAAACTAAATGATTTAGACAAAATCACCTCAGAAAATGCTAATCTAACAAATGAGCTGATTTCTGGTAATGCACAAATATCTTTTCTTAAATTTTAACTTAGCAAGGCTAAGAAATTAGAAGAATCACTAAATGGAAGAAGTTTGCAACTGCTAGATATTATTAGTACTGTAAATGCTTGGATTAACAATAGCAAACTAGGACTAGGTTCCTCCTCTAGTGATCCACCTCTAATTCAAAAAAATAACCTTTTCAAACCAGTAAAGTTTATATTTGAAAAAGGAAAGAAGAATACTAAACAGGTTAATATGGTCAATAAATTTCTTGAACAAATTGAAACTAAGAATAAACTTAACAACCAGAAGAATAACAAAAACAATAATGTTCAGCAGTTATCGTCGAACTCAGATCTACGATATATGAACAGATCGTCAAACTCAGAATGACGATCTCTGAACGCAAACTTAAGTAATAATTATTTTTCGATCTATGATCGACGATACCAGTATGGTTCGTCGATCAGAGATCGACGATTTTGGTTCCCCAAGAATGAATATCTTCATTCTTCGAGTAGAGATCGACGATCTCATCCAACATCGTCGAGCTCAGGTCGACGATCCAACCAGAAATTATCGATCGCAGATTATTACTACAGAAACCTAAATTCTAACAAAAACTTTAATCCGCTTAGAAAATGGATAATACCACCAAGTAGATATCACACCAAAGGCTATAAAGATCAACTTGAATGTTCTTACATTTCTAGTTATAGCTATGTAAATCAACAAGGACCCAAGGTTACCTGGGTCAAGAATAACTAACTATCTCATTTGTAGATGAAGACCTTTCCCGCATATAATCAACATTGGTATCTGGATAGTGGCTGCTCCAAGCACATGACAGGCAGCAAAGATAATCTAATTGATTACAAGCCTAAGCTGGGACCAAAGGTCATCTTTGGTGACTCTAACTGTTGCCAAACAGAGGGCTATGGCAAAGTTAGGATTGGAACAGTAACTTTCAAGAGAGTTGAACATATATGTGGACTAAAGCATAACCTCATCTCTATAATCCAACCTTGTAATTAAGGTTATCAGGTATCATTCAACTCTAGCTCTTGTACTATTACCTCTAAAGAAAACAAACCTGTTTTAATTGACAATAGACAAGGAAATATATACCTAGTTAATTTTCATTCTTTTACTTCAGACAAATGTTTGCTTAACATAGTTAGTAGTCAAAATGACTTGTGGCATAAAAGATTAGGACATGTAAATATGAAAAATATTGTTAGGTTATCTAAGGACAACCTTTTTAGAGGTCTACCTTCTGGCCCCTACAAGAAGGAAGGACTCTGCAGGGCTTGTCAACTAGGCAAGCAAACTAAATCTAGTTTCAAATCCATTAATAAGAGTGATTCACCTAGGATATTGTACTTACTACATATGGACCTTTTTTGCCCTGTGGATGTACAAAGGCTAGGAGGGAAATCTTATACCTTAGTGGTTGTAGATGACTTCTCCAGATTCTCTTGGGTATTCTTTCTGAGATCTAAGTCAGATACATTCAAGGTTCTTACAAATTTTCTCAGGACCATACAGATTGAGTACTCTACTCATGTTGCATTGATCAGAAGTGATCATGGTACAAAGTTTGAGTCTCTTCTTATATATGAGTTCTGTGAGAAGGAAGTTATCAGACACTGCTTCTCAGCTCCAAGAACTCCTCAACAAAATAGGGTAGCTGAAAGGAAAAATAGAACACTCATTGAAGCTGCAGGTACAATACTTGCAGATGCTTACATGCCCTTATCCTATTGGGTAGAGGCAGTGAGCACAGCAATATATGTCCTGAATAGAAGCTTCATATACAAACTAAAGCATAAGACTCCCTATGAATTGCTCGAAGGGAAGAAACCAATAATTAACTACTTTAAAATTTTTGGTTGTGTATGTTATATTCATAACAATGACAAAAAGCACATTAGAAAGTTTGAAGCAAAGGCTGCAGTGGGAATTTTTCTAGGATATTCCCAAGTCAGCAAAGCTTATAGGGTATTTAATAAATCTATATTGAAAATAGAGGAATCTATGCATGTTACATTTGATGAGGCTAACATGTTTTATAAGGATAAAGAAATTTCTACAAAAGACTCCTTGTAGGTACACAACTTGTGTGAGAAATTGGATGACTTAAACCTTACCCCAAAAGTTGTACCTCATCCTTCTCAACAAGTCAATGAAGAAAGTGATGAAGAAACTATGGAAGAAGCTGACCCCCCTACAATAACAAAAGCTACTCCACAAGAAGAATTCTCTCCAAATGATGTTGCAGAACCAACTCCACCCACTGATTTTATCACACTGAGGGATCACCCCAGATCCCAAGTGATTGGAGACATAACAGTAGGTATACAGACAAGGCATCAACTAAACCAAGATTTGATGCATGCCTATTTCCTTTCTCAAATTGAGCCTCAATCTATAACTGATGCAGAACAAGATCCCCACTGGATCATTGTAATGCAAGAGGAGCTTAATCAAGTTGAGAGATGTAAAGTTTTGGTTTTGGTTCCAAGACCAAACGACTACCCAGTCATTAGAACCAAATGGGTATTCAGAAATAAGCTTGATGCCCAAGGTATGATTATGAGGAACAAGGCTAGGCTTGTTGCTCAAGGGTATATGCAAGAGGAAGGGATTGACTATGATCAAACATTTTCTCCAGTTGCCAGGCTAGAAGCTATAAGGATATTTCTGGCTTATGCTGCATTCAAAAGGTTCAAAGTTTATCAAATGGATGTAAAGAGTGCTTTCTTAAATGGGGAACTTAAAGAAGAGGTTTATGTTGAACAACCTCAAGGTTTTGTTTCTCCAACTCATCCCTCTTATGTGTTTAAATTGCATAAAGCTCTTTATGGTTTAAAGCAAGCTCCAAGAGCTTGCTATGAGTCCTTAGAAAGCTTTCTCTTAGAGCATGGTTTTTCAAGAGGTATAGTAGATAGGACTTTATTTACCAAAATGCATCATGATAAAATACTGTTAGTGCAAATATATATATTACATAATATTTGGTTCGCCTGATCCCAAATTATGCAAAAGATTTTCTGATCTAAAGCATTCAAAATTTGAGATGAGTAGCATGGGTGAGCTCTCCTACTTCTTTGGTCTCCATGTGAAGCAGCTTCCTAATGGCATCTTCATTTCCCAGGTTAAATATGCTAGAGAGCTTATTAAAAAGTTTTGGATGGCTGATGCCTCAGCAAATAAAACACCCATGGCTAAAAATGCTATAATAGATTCTGATGTGCATAGGAAACTTGTGGATTAAAAATTATATAGGGGCATTGTTGGGTCCCTTCTATACCTTACAACAAGCAGACCTGATATCATGTTTGCTACATGCCTTTGTGCTAGGTTCCAAGTGAACCCTAAAGAATCTCATCTAGCTTTTCTAAAAAGGATTTTAAGATATATAAAGGGTTGTCCTAGTCTAGGTCTCTGGTATCCTACTTAGTCAGAGTTTTAGTTAACTGGATACTCAGATGCTGACTTTGCTGGATGTAGAGTGGAAAGAAAGAGTACCTCAGGAACCTGCCAGTTCCTTGGTGTGAGATTAGTGTCCTGGTTCTGTAAGAAACAATTATCTGTGTCCACATCAACTGATGAAGCAAAATACATTGCAGCTGGCAGTTGTTGTTCCCAGATGCTATGGATTCAGAACCAACTCCTAGACTATGGGTTAAACTTAAATAATTCAACTCTACTTTGTGATAACACAAGTGTTATATCTATAGCATAAAATCCAGTCCATCATAGCAGAACTAAACATATAGACATAAGACATCATTTCATTAGAGAGTGTGTAGACAAAAACAAAATTAATCTTGTCTATATCTACACTGATTTATAAAGAACTGATATTTTCACTAAACCCCTGGATGAAAGAAATTACTTGTTCTTTATAAATTAGCTTGGAATGATAAATGGAGAAGGGTTAGTTTAGTTTATGTCTGCAATCGATGAATTTTTCAGAGTTCGTCGAACGGAGCTCGATGAACAAGGAAAAGTTCTTGAGATTTTCGTCGACCAGAGATCGACAAACACTCTGTGAGCTAAGTTAGTTTCATCAAACTGAGATCGACGAACTTACTTCAGAAAACTTTCGTCGACAAGAGATCGATGAAATGTCTTCAAACCTTCAGACTGAGATCGATGAACTGTTTAACTCTAAATTATTTCGTCGACCTCAGATCGAAGATCTTTTCATTTTTTTCGTGGAACGGAGTCTGTCGATTTTATTCTGGAAAACACTATATCTAGGTTTTCTTAGACCTCTGTCCCGTGCTTTCAGTTCTTTTACACTTGATCTTCATTTTCCTTTCCAGGTGATCTCATTGCGATTTTCACAGGATCTCTTGCTGCTATGAAGTTTAACTTAGTTTTGATTTGGACTTTGAATCTTTCCAGTACTCCGATAAAATCTTCCTGAACATTTTACAACTCCTTGAAGATCAACAACTAAAGAATATCCTTTCCACTCGCATCAAGATATCTGTAACAGAGATAACGGAGTGGGTCTATACAACTACTATAGATGGGAATACGATGACTGGAACCATCGCGGGTAATGCTATTTCTCTTACCCCCGATATTTTAACTGAGATTTTTTGATTGAAAAATGGTGAGGATGAATTAGAAATAGACTCTGAAGAATTTGATTTAATGCTGAGTACAATGGGTTATTCTAGAGACACCCCAAACAAATTACTTAAGAAACTTTTGTCTGCCGAGTATAAGTTTCTTGCATATATAGCTGGGAAAGTGCTGCAAGGAAAGCACACAGTACACGACTACATCACTAGGCATTAGTTCCTGGTTATGGGTGCCATAGTAAATAATAAAGCTGTGAACTAGGCTCAAATTCTGTTCGACTTGATTAAAAAGAAGAACAACAAGAAAGTGGTGTGTTTTGGAAGGGTCCTAGGGATCTTCCTTAAGGAAAAGGCTGCTGAATCACTGGTCTCTCCGACCATATTCATTAATGCTAGCAAGAGACTAACTTGTGCCATGTTTAGCAAGTGGGAGAGGACCATCACTAAGCCAGCCAAGGCTCCCTCCTCTTCCACTAGAACTTCAGAAAGTACAAGGGCTGTTCCAACCACTCCCCACCCCACTGAAGGGATCCACTCCACCCCTTCACCACCTCCAGCCCTACAAGTTCCATCCCAACTAGCCATTCAACCAACCCCACCTTCCACTACCATTATAGTCCATACCCCTACACCACCAACATCTCCTATTCCTTCCTCTCCTATACACATACCATCCAATACAACCTCCCCCCAGCCTGATACATCTGTACCTACACCACCCCAATCTCCTCTTCCATCTCATCTTGCTGATATCCCCCACACAAACCACTCATCCTTCCCATCCTTCAATTTATTTTCCTCTCCACTGAACACTCCCTCTCCTCAATATGACCCCCCTAGACACTCCCATTCCACCTCCACCTATCACCCCCCCAGCAACTGTAATTTCCACTCAACCAGCTACTGCCCCACCATCCACTTCTCCAAACCTGGATCCATCTCTTGTCACCCCACTCATTACTCTCCTCACACCCCTACTCAAATCTCTTATAGCAGAGGCCATTTCTCCTCTAGCTGCCTCCATATCCTCTCTAGCTGCCCAAATCTCTGCCCTAACTACTTCTCCCTCTTTAGTTGGGGGCCTGGATTCAGTGCCTACTGAAACCAGGCAGGGGGAGATACTTTATGAAGAAGTTGCAGCAATTGCAGCAGTAGTAGAAGAACCAGTTAAATAGGATATGGACATAATAGCAGCAGAATAAGAAGCAACAACAGTTGCACCGGCAGAACCAACAGAAGTACTATCAACAGGAACAGGTGCTGATATGGAAGCAGATTTCATGAATTTTCTTGAATCTGATATGGAAATAGATATTGCAGAAACAACAGCCTCAGTAGTAGATGTAAGTAACATTTATTGTACAGATATTATAGTGTCAAATACTCAAGAGGTCATTTTACTAAAGATTCTGCCTGGAAGGGTTCATTTCATTAATCCCAAAGTGAATCTAGCAGCTTTGCTAAAAGTCTTATGGTCATATATTTATTTTTATATTACCTTCCCCATTCTATAATCTAAAGCCATAGTGTGTTATACCTCTCCTGCCAGCTCAGAGATGTTAGAAACTATAAAGACATGTTTGACAGGTCCTCTAACAAATATGTCTGATGATCAGACATCTAGCTCTCCTGGGCCATCCTATGTTTTGGATGATAGCCCTCTCCCCAATCTTGATGATATTATAGCTCAAGACATTGCTATGGAAATTGAAGCAGTCCATGCTGAAGTTATCCCTACTCCAGGAAGTAAAGAAATTTCCAAAAATATAATAAGACAAATTGATGATTGATGGGCCGCAGAACAGAGACAGACTATGGGTGGTTCGAAATGGTCTGATTCTGCGGGCCGAGTTAGAAGATCGAGTTTTCTAACGAGAGGAGGCAAGTGCACCTATTGCGTAGTACTCGGTATTCGGGAGAATACTGAGGTCGTATTGTTCTCGGGGGCGCGTTGATTATATTTACTCTTCCACGAAGACTATTATCTTACTATTAGTAAGGTGGGATTTTTAGTTAAATAAAAAAAATTAAAATGAAAGAAGGAAATTTTTAAGTTAGTTCGATGATGGGTTAACGCTCGGCATCGAATCGGATTAAGACTAAAATAATTCTTAACAATTATTGAACTTAGTTTTTAAATTAATAAAAGGCACTTGGCCGTGGAGGTTCCGAAAATATGAGCACACCTATCTCTAGGTAATATCGCTCACCTGAACATTAAGACAATTCGACCGATCGTTAGACCGACGAAGGATTCCTCTTAATGCTCGCTTTATGCTTAGAACCCCGCTATTAGGTGGGGAACCCAATTCGGTAGAACTACGCTTGTCCTCTTTCGAGGGTATGTAGGCAATTTTATTTACCCAAGGGGGATCGGTCCATATGTGCGGCCTCTCGGCATTGCGTATGGATAACGGAAATAGAGCCCACAAATTGATTATGTGGTCCTATGCGTCGTTAACCCAGGGAAAACCTTAAGTCCTTAAATTAATATAAAAATATAGTTCTTTAATTATTTCAAATCATTTTATATGTCCCAATGCTCTTCGATGTCGAAGGCTAAAAGAGATTAGCCACTCATCGGTATGGGGACGGCTTTATGGTTTTTAGTGAAACGTGAGTTTGAATTTAAGAGCTAAACAGTTATAAGAGAAAACATAAAAAACAGGCGTTTAGATAAATTGAAAGCTAATTGATGTAGGCACTCACGCACACTTCAAAACAATAAAGAAATTAAATAAAGCAAGTCCTACTCAAAACTGAGTAGGCGGTAAATAAAAGCAATGCGCCATTTAACTCTTAACGAGTAGGCGGAAATAAATGCATAAATAAAAAGAAACTAAGTTACAAAAAATGAAAATTAAAAGTCCCACTCAAATGAGTGGGCGAAAAATTAAAGCAGAGCACCGTTTAACTCTTAACGAGTAGGCGAAAATAGATGCGCACACGCACACACTCTACATAATTGAGAAAGAGATAAAATTGTGAGTCCTGGCTCGAATGAGTGGGCGGGAGAATGAAAGCAATAAAATTATCACCTACACGCACGCACTCTACATAATTTAGAAAAGCATTAAAACAAAGCAATAAAAATTATCACCTACACTCACACACTCTACATGATTAAAGAAGGCATAAAAGAAAGCATGAAAAGTTAGTCTCGTACACTCACACACACATAGAAATAACACAAAATGAAAGTAACCTAAAAATTAAAACTACAACTTTCCTACCATTACAACTTTCTAAAAACAACTAAAAAGATGAAATAAAAATTAAAGAAGCAAAAGTTTTTTTTGAAAACAAAGTTGAAATCAAAGTTGTTGAAAAATTGAAATGTTTACATTTTCATCCTTAGGATCTCATAAAAGTGATGAAAAAGTTAAAATAAAAATTAAAGGAACAAAAAAGTTTTACAATCCTAAAACAAAGCTAAGTAAAAAAAACAAAACACTTTAAAACCACTTTTACAATTTCATAGGAATGAAAACATAAGCCTTTAAAGAGTTTTCAATAGAACTTTGATTTTGAAAGGAAGACTTAAACAAAATTTTGCCAATATAACGGCTCATTTTTTGATAAAAACCTAAAATGAAACCTAACATTACAACATATTAAAAGCATGAAAGATTAAAACAAGTTACACTAATTGTGATTTTCATAAAGAGATAGACTAGGTAGAACAAGAGGATAAAAAGGAGAAAAAAGTTAGCCACCCAAATGCATTTTCATTCCATGTAGAGAGACAAAAAAACAACATTTTTATTTCCATAATTTAAGCTATTACAAACTATTACAAAGCTATGGAAAAAGCTAAAACAAACATAAGAAGGGAGGGGGAAGAAAAGTCTCCTTACATGAAGATGGAAACACCAAGGGCAGCCCATAAGAAGACACACAAAAGTTGGCTCAAAAAAGTGAACCCTTGGGCATTACAGAATTTTTTTATTTATAGACAAAAATTTCGGGTGTGACACGCCCTGGTCACGGGCATGATAGGGGGCGTGTCACAGTTGCCGTGTTTGACTTGGTTACTTTGGCGAGCTTGCGCTGTTCTGGAAGGTTCGGGAAGGGCCACGTGTCTGTCACGGGCGTGACAGGTATCAGTCATGGGCGTGACAAGCAGTGGTCGACGATTTTCGAGCGCCGATCGACGATCAGGAAGCTTCTGGGAGGAACACATGGTGGTCATGGGCGTGACAGGCTTGGTCATAGGCGTGTCGGGGGGCGTGACTTGGACAGCTAGAAGTTCTGATCTCAGCAGCGTTGATTGTGAAAAAGCGTTGAGTGTCGACATCGACACGGGCGTGACGGGTCTTTGATGCGGGCGTGAATGGGGCATGTCAGGACGGCATTGAGTGTTGAACAGTAAAATCATTGAGTGTCGACTGGCGGAAGGCGGTTAGTGCCTGACACGGGCGTGTCGGGCAATTACACGAGCGTGTTATGTCAAATTTTCACTTTTTTTCATAATTTTTCTGGAAAACAAAATTAACTAAGTTAGAAATAAAATTTACAAAATATGAACAATTTATTGAACAAAATAACAAAAAAGGCAAAAATAAAGTAAAATATCATAATAACAATACTATAAAAGTAGGTATAATTACAACTTAACAAATACACCCATACTTAAGCTTTTGCTATTCTAGAGCAAAAGTTTGAGGTGAACTTATAGGGAATAATAAAAAACTCTAAGTTCTGCTACCACTAAATTAGTTATAAGAGAGATCTAAATAAATATACAGGGTATAAGAGTTAAGTCCTAAAATTATGTAGATGATTTAAACAGGGCAAAAGTTTTGGGCAAAAGACTTCTTGATGTAATCCGATAGAAAGCATTAATTGTATTGGTTAGATTAACAAAAATAGTTTGAAATTACATGAACTTTAGCTTATAGGAGTTATACCGGAAATAATGCAATTTATGAATTATGCTCTCAAAAAGATTTTTTTTGAATTAATTCTAGTCATGAAATTGGCTAAGGGGGGTTGATGTTGGTTTATGAAAATGCTTGGATTTTGAGGCGAGGAAATTTTTTCTCGAACCTCCAATTTTTTTTTGATGTGGATGTTATAGGAAAACTAAATCTTATTTTCCTTAACGTGAATTTTTTTCTTCTCCATAATAAAAATTAACCCAATGTCTAAGTGTAGGAGTAATGAATTTTATCCTCTTACTCCGTAACATATAATCTTTTAATTTATTGGGTGTCTATGTTTACGGAATGAAATCTTATTTCCATTGACATAAGGTCTTTTTTTTGGGGGGGGGGGGGAAAGATATTTATCATACCAAGTAGGTTATGATATGTAAGGGGAGAAAAGAGAACTAGATATTTAATGAAAAATTTTTGTTGAGAGCATCCTTTATAAATTGCACGTTCCAATTTTTCAGAAAGCTAAAAGTAAGCATAATTGAATTCTATAGTCGTTATTTTCTAACATAGTACACGTACTCCTATCTATGAAAAATTAGAAGTTGTGCCTAAAGCGAGTCCCCTTTTTTTAACAAAGTATAATAAATTTTTTAAAACTTAACCCCGACTATTTAGATTTTTCAATCTATAATTAACAAACGAATAGTGAAATAAAGAATTGATCAAATTCGCATATAAATAAACTCAAAACAAAATTTTTGGATAGCAAAAAATTTAAGAATGATATATTTGATTTATTTGTTTCATAAATTATATATTTTTTTTTGAATTTTTAAAGTTATTATCTTTTTTTTTGTATTTTTGTATTTATTTCTTTAATATATACATACTAAAGAAAGAAAAATGCGAAAATAAAATTTTTTTTGGATTTTTAAGTTTTGCGAATTTTTTTGTATTTTTAAGTTTTGTGAACATTTTTTTTTATTTTTAAGAAAATTTTAATTCTATTTACAAAAATTTGGGAGAAAAAGAGAAGTTATTTACGAGGATGAGAGAGAAAAAGGGAGAGGGGAAAGAGAAAGAATATTTACAAAAAAAATACTTACAAAAAAAATATTTACAAAAATACTTAAAAAAAAGGAATACTTACAAAAATTACTTACAAAAAATATCTACAAAACTAAAAAAACTAGGTAGCCACGAGATGACTCATTATGTGGATGGCTCGATGATCCGGATCTCGCGGATCGAGTTAAAAATAAATCAAAGTTTCAAAAATGAAACTTCAAAAATTTTTTTTGTGATTTTTGTGTTTTATATATATTTTTATATTTTTGAAGTTTTGTTTTTAATATTTTTTTTGTAAGTGAAAAAGAAAGTACGAAAATACGAAAACACACTCATACTTAGTTCCAACATTGTCCCAAATGTTGTATACAAAGCATGAGGAACAAAATAGCAGCTATATGTACGAAAAAAAGAGAAAGAGGATGGGCAGAAAATGTCCCTGATCCGCGCTCGGGGAAGCCCATTAGAAACCCTGCAGTTATTAGAAAAATAGAAAACATGATAAATAAAGACGTAAATAATAAAAAAAAGAAAAGTGTGGGGTGCCTCCCAAGAGCTCTTTGTTTATAGTCACGTAGCTTGACTATATTGGCGGGGTTATAAGTTGAGGAGGTATATGGTTTCGTTATGCTCGATCACAGGGTCGCCCGCTATATAAAACTTTAACCGATGACCGTTCACTTTAAACGAGCCTTTTTCCTGGTGGGAGACGAGTACGGTCCCATATGGAAAAACTTTTTCAACTTTGAAGGGACCAGACCAACAAGATCTAAGTTTACCCGGAAAAAGTCGAAGACGAGAATTGTAAAGAAGGACTAGATCGCCCGGAGAAACAAAATTTGGGGTTTTAATTTTTCGATCGTGATATAACTTAGAACGCTCCTTATATAATTAATTGCTCTCGTAAGCGTTCGCATGCCATTCATCAAGCTCGTTTAGTTACAGTTTTCTATTCTGAGCGGCTAAGTTAGCGTCGAGGTTTAAAAGTTTTAATGCCCAAAGTGCGCAGTTCTCTAGTTCTACGGGTAAATAACACTCTTTGCCATAGACTAATCGAAACGGAGTACAACCGATAGTGGTTTTGTATGCCGTACGATACGCCCATAACGCGTCGTCAAGTTTAACGGACCAATCTTTCATATTAAGTGAACCGGTTTTTTCTAATATGCGTTTAATCTCTCGATTTACTACCTCAACTTGGCCACTTGTTTGCGGGTGGTAGGGGGTGGCAAGTTTGAGCATGACTCTGTATTTAGCTAACATCTCAGCCATTAGAGCATTACATAAATGTGTTCCACTATCACTAACAATAGCGCGAGGCGTGCCGAAGTGAGAAAATATTTTTTTAGAAATGTAACGACGACTCGCGCATCGTTGGTGGGGAGAGCTTGCGCTTCCGCCCACCATGATACATAGTCGACCGCCACTAAAATATACGTATTTTTATAAGAAGGAGGTAGGGGGCCTACAAAATCTATGCCCCATAAATCGAAGACTTCGCATTCTAAAAACATGTTTTGGGGCATCTTGTCTCAAGGAGAGATTTTACCCGACCGCTGACAGTTATTGCATGCGCGTACAAAATTGTGCGTGTCTTTGAAGAGAGTGGTCCAAAAGTAGCCCGCCTCTAGCGCCTTCCTAGCGGTCTGGTTGGCTTGATAGTGCCCCCCTACTGGACCCTCGTGGCAGTCCCTCAATATTTGCAAGCACTCCACACCCGCAATGCACCTTCAAACCGCTTAGTCCGCGCAAATACGAAAAAGAAATAGGTCCTCCCAAAAGAAATTTTTCAAGTCGGAAAAGAATTTCTTATTTTGCTGACTTGAGAATTCTTTTGGAAGCACCCGCGCGACTAAATAGTTCGCAAAATCTGCGAACCAAGGCGAAGATGATGAAGACGAATGAAAGGCAAGAAGACATTCTTCGGGGAATCTGTCATTTATTTCAAATTCGACGAGCGCTTCCGTAGCAAGATTTTCTAAATGGGAGAGGTGGTCTGCCACTAGATTTTCCGCACCCTTCTTGTCCCGAATCTCCAAGTCAAACTCTTGAAGGAGGAGAATCCATCGAAGAAGGCGGGGCTTCGCGTCGATTTTTGCTAGTAAATACTTAAGGGCGGAGTGATCGGTAAAAATGATAACTTTAGATAGCGTTAAATACGAGCGAAACTTATCGAAAGCGAAAACGATGGCTAAGAGTTCCTTTTCCGTCATTGTGTAATTAACTTGTGTGTAAGTGATCGTCTTGCTAGCATAATAAATATGATTAAAATGTTTTTCTACCCATTGGCCAAGAACGGCGCCTAAGGCAATATCACTAGCGTCGCACATGATTTCAAACGGAAGGGACCAATTAGGGGCCACTAGAATTGGAAAATTGATAAGTATTTTTTTATAAAATTAAAGGCAAACTCGCAATTGCTACTAAAGAAAAAAGGTGATTCCTTTTCCAAGAGGTGAGTAAGCGGCTTCATTATTTTTGAAAAATCTTGAATGAAGAGCCTGTAAAAGCCCGTGTGGCCTAAGAAAATCCTAATAGATTTTATGTTAGTCGGCTGAGGAAGCTTTTCTATTATTTCTACTTTGGCCTTATCAACCTCTATCCCTCTTAATCGAAATCTTATGGCCGAGGACCAAACCTCCTCGAACCATAAAGTTGCACTTCTCCCAATTTAAAATAAGATGCGTGTCCTCGCATCGCTGGAGGAAACGATCGAGATTACGAAGACAATCCAGGAATGAGCATCCGAATACAGAAAAGTCATCCATAAATACTTCCATAAGATCTTATACTAGCTCGCCAAAGATTGCTAGCATACATCTTTGGAATGTAGCCGGCGCATTGTAGAGGCCAAATGGCATTCTTCGATAGGCGAAGGTGCAAAAGGGGCAAGTAAAAGTTATTTTCTCTTGGTCTTCGGGGGAAATGGGTATTTGGAAAAACCCTGATAAACCATCGAGAAAACAATAAAATGGATGACCGGAAAGACGCTCGAGAATCTGGTCAAGGAACGGTTGTGGTAAATGGTCCTTGCGGTGGCATCATTTAGTTTGTGATAATCGATGCACACACGCCAACCCGTAACAGTACGAGTTAGGACGAGATCGTTGTGCTCATTCGCCACTATGGTCAGACCGCCCTTCTTGGGCACGACATGAATGGGACTAACCCATGCACTATCAGAAATGGGATAAATAATCCTCGCATCCAATAATTTAATTGTTTCAGTTTTCATGACGTCTTTCATGTTTGGATTAAGAAGTCACTACGGCTGAATGGTTTTGCGACAATTATCATTTAAGAAAATCTTATGAGTGCAGAAAGAAGGGTTAATCCCCTTAAGGTCAGAAATTAACCACGCAATTGCGTGGCGATGTTTAAGCAAAACCTACAATAAATCGGAGGTCTCTGAATCGCTTAAATGCGAAGAAATGATTACCGGGAGTGTATTATTTTCCCCAAAAAGGCGTATTTGAGGGATTCGGGTAATGGTTTGAGATCTAGGGTGGGCGGTTCTTCTAGCAAGGTTATAGCGCTAATGTCTTTTGAACCAATTGGTTCAAAATGCATATCCAAAGACGCGTCCTCATCGCAATAAAAATTTTCGAGTGAAAAAATATCATCGTTTAAAAACTCGGACTCGAAAACCGGAGAAGAACAATCTCTATAAAAAGAATCTAAAGAGTAGTAGAAATAGTCGCTCGGCGATGAGTCTTCCATTGAGGGGTTAATAGAAAAAGTAACTTGGTCGTCTCCTACCCGAAGGAGGAGATGACAATTACTTACATCGATTACCGCACGTGAGGTTCCGAGGAAAGGTCGACCCAGTATTATTTGTACCTCGGCTTCTTCCTCGATGTCTAAGATGACGAAGTCCAATAGGAAGGTGAACCTGTCTACTCGGACAAGGACATCCTCAACTACCCCGATGGGGAACCTAACAGAGCAATCCTCTAGTTTGATGCGCATATTGGTAGGAGCAGGAGTACCCAATCCTAAACGCAGGAAGAGCGAGAATGGCATAAAATTAATGCCGTCGAGAATCACTAAGTGATTCTCTCCGATTCGTCGAGAATCACTAGTGATTCTCGACGAGTCGTCGAGAATCACTAGATGATTCTCGCCGGGTTGGGCCAGCTGTCTCGACGCAGTCAGAAAATTCTCTAAGGCAGAATCGTCGAGAATCACTAAGTGATTCTCGCCGATTCGTCGAGAATGACTTTGCATTCTCGACGATTCGGCGAGAATCAAATGTGATCCCCGCCGATTCTCCCCGGCCTCTATAACCTATGCACCCAGAATTCGCCAAGTAGAATTCGGCGAGAATCGTAAGTGATTCTCGCCGATTCGTCGAGAATCACCTACGATTCTCGCCGATTTTGCCTTGGGCGATTTTTCCGAATTCCTGGACCGGTCCATGTTACCTGTAGCTATTTGAACCGGACTTTGGTCTTTGCTTTGGTGGGGCCCACAACAGTCATCTCCATGACCTATTGTATAAATACATAGATATTTGTGTACAGTGGAGAACGAATATAGAATACAAAAGCCGAGCCGCCGACTAACCCTAAAATCGCGAACCAGCTCCGCCTCCGTCGCCGCCGCTCGTGCAGTGGTCACCGTAGCTGATCTCGATCTCCTCCAGATCACCGGTGACAGAAGCCAAGTCTTGCATAGCGTCTCACGCGTCTAACCAGAGATCTTTTGTCTCTTGATTTGAGATATGGAAATCCATCCCCGTCTGGATCGATCGAGACGATCTATCCTAGTGTGACCGTTGGAAGACCTTGCCGACTTCGCTAAGACGATTGAATCTCCATTGCATCGCTGCTTTTTCAGTTGCTGCCTCCAACACCGAGAGCCTTGCCGCCGCCCTTTGCCGCCGCTGGTCTCGGGGAGATTCTCTCCAAGAAAGATCAAGGGTTGTGGACTTTTCGTTGCCTACAAGAACAAGTAGTCTAACGAAAAGGGACACCTAGATCTTCAAGTTGTTTGTATCTCTTATACACTCCAATTTCTTTTTCATTGTAAAGGAACATTTGGTTCCTAGTTGTAGGGTTGGGTGCAACCCGTGTTGTGGGAGTGTTGACTCCTACGTGTGGAAGGGTTCCTTCCGTTAGTGCAAGGATTGGATTTCAATCCTGTTGGTGAAGTGACCGAGTCGTCCCTGGTTGGGAGATAGGTCGAAGGGGGAAAGTGGACGTACCCAAATCGGGGAACCACTATAAATTGCTTGTGTACTTTCTGTGCTGTGTTGTTTTGTTTTCTTGTGCAGGTACAATTTTAATTCCGCAAATACGCTGCAAGACACCTATTCCCCCCCCCCCCCCCATAGGTGAAGGTAGTTGACACTAGATGGACTTTCATGTGGTATCAGAGGCAGGTTGCTCATCAAAAAGGTTCATACCTTGAGTAGAATCCTGCCACCAGTGTCAAGAAGAAGACCGACATCTTCCATGGACGGACTCAAGCACTCTGGCAAAATCCCAGTATGCACCAGACTGAACTTTCCTATCTAGAAGGAAAGAACCAGATTCTACATAGAAGCAGTCGACCCCCGGCTCTTCATGATAGTGGAGGAGGGACCTTACATTCCCACTAAGGCCTCCACCATTGATCCTACCAAGAAAGTGCCCAAGAAACTTTCGGAAATGGACAAGGACGAAATGGTGTTGTTCGGACTCGACAAGAAAGCTCAGAACATCCTGGTAAGCGTAGTTAACGACTCTATGATGCAGAACTTCGGCAACTGCAGGACAGCCAAGGATCTCTGGAGCTGCCTGATTGTATTAATGGAGGGCACGGATGAAGTGAGGGACGATCGGAGATCCCTCCTCAATTAGAAATATGAGGCCTTCAGGCAAGGGCCAAAGGAGGAGATCAGAGTTACCTTCGAAAACTTCCTCAAGATCGTCAATGCACTCAAAGGATATGGAAGAGTGTTCTCTGATGGTGAACTCAATGATAAGTTCCTTAGGTCCCTCACTAAGGAATGGGACACAAAGATCTGCGCCATCTGCGAGTTTGGCAGACTTGCGGAAACCGACCCTCAAATTCTGTTCGGGAAGCTCATGTCCTATGAGCTTCAGTTGAACACAAGAAAGGCTGAAGAGGAAGCAGAGAAAGCCGCGGCCAAGGAAAAGACAGTGGCCCTGAAAGCCATTCATTCCAGAAAGGGCAAGGGTGCTGCCTCTTCCCGTGCATGGAAGAAGGATGAAGAGGAAGACTCTGAGCCAAGCTCCTCCGGCTCAGAATTGTCTGAGCAAGACTTATCCCTTATCACACGGGAATTCAAGAAGTTCCTTAAGCTGAGGAATCAGAGAAAGAGAAGCGGCTCCTCTTCAAGGGATCAGAAGAAGAACTATTCTTTTGACAGGTATGTTTCCAAACCGAACAAACACCGCTCATCTGACATTATTTGCTTTGGTTGCAACAAGCCAGGACACGTCGTGGCCGACTGCCATCAAGGCAAGAGGGAAAAGGGAAAGGGAGAGGAGCACAGGTCCTCAAAAGACAAGAAGAAGGAGAGGAGTTACATTGCGAAAAAACCAAAGACGCTGAGTGAATCTGACACATCAGACACCAGCGATGACGAGGAAGCCTACTTTGGGCTAATGGGTCGCTGTGACTCGGAAGGAGATTGCCCCCCATTTACTGGGAAGGTAAAAGCTCACACCCCTCTCTCCGACTCTGACTCTGATCCTGAGTCTCAGGATGATGACCCTGAGGATAGCCCTTCAGCCCATGAAGCTGAGCTCCTCGATAAGTATGAGCTTCTGCTCAATACTTTCGTGGAATGTCGAAAGAGACTGAAGGCTGAGAAAAAGGAAGTTAAATTCCTTAAAGGTGAGAGTGTATCCCCGAGGGAAGAGATCACCAGTTTGATCTCCCTCCGACAGGAGCACTTGGACCTGACTTCAAAGCATTCAGAGTCTCTTAAGCTCCTTGATCTTAAGCAGGAGGAAGTCGACAAGTTGGAAGAACTACTTGCGGCAGAAAGGAAGATCGTCAAGAGCTTCTCTATGCCAAAAACTGTTCTTCCATTAGTTGATACCTTCTCTGCTCAGGCCAAAGGAGCTGGCTTGGGGCATGTAGGGGTATCTGGTTCCTCATCCAGGGGAAACAGGAATCGGAGAAAGTATAAGGCCACCAAGAAGGCCTCTGCTGCTGAAAAGGGAAAGGCCCCACTCAGTCCTGTTGAGTTCAGAAAGCCTAGCTTTCCTTGCAACCAACATGACTTTGAGTCAACCTTTGGTCATCATTTCCGGCCCTCGGTTGCAAAGCCGAAGAGCCGATATGATGGTTGGACTTTTCCCCGCAACTTCGGTGACAGTGTCTTCAAGGCACCTTATGAGGAAATCCACTTGGGAAATTATGGTCAATTCTCTAGTGGCCATAATAGAAAGCAGGCACCAAAAGCCAAGCCTGTTATACTGAAGGAATAGAAGGTGAAGAAATCATGTGACTGCAATCACCATGATGCCTCCACCCCCAGATCCAAGGCCCCAGCTGTGCCCACCATTCCCAGGGTGAAGCAGGAGCCTAGGAAGAGGTACAACAGATTCGACTGTTGGTGTTGTGGCAAAGTTGGTCACTTTGCCGTGGATTGTTGGTTTAATCCAAGGTATAACGAGACTCCTTATGTTAGCAATGCGAGGCCGACCACTTGTAGGGCTAACCAATCGAGGGGGAGTATGCTAACAAGGAATCTAGGACCCAAGTTCGATTGGGTTCCTAAGGCAAATTAATTCTGTTTTGCAGGAGTGTCCAAAGGCCAACAAAACTCCTATTTGGTATTTGGACAGTGGATGCTCCCGTCACATGACCGGGACAAGAAGCCTGCTGCGGGAGTACTCTCCAGTCGAGAATGGACCCAAAGTCATATTTGGGGGATCTGATCGGGGAGTCACCAGAGATTACGGTATGCTTTCCAACGGTATACTCTCTATCACTAACGTAGCTTATATTGAAGGGTTAAATCATAACCTGATCAGCATAAGCCAGTTATGTGATAAAGGGTATGACGTTAAGTTCTGCAAGGATAAATGCCTGATAATATCATGTGATTCTTCGGAGACCGTATTAACTGGCATTAGGAGCAGAAATATTTTCTGTTTAGATTTTCTTAGTTTAGATTCTTCTACCCCAGTATGCCTCGTTGTAAAAGGCAGTGCATCTCTTTGTGAACAATGGCACAAGAGATTGGCGCACATTAATTACAAGACAATTAATATGCTGTTTTCCAAAGACTTAGTAAGGGATGCTCCCATTATTAAGTGTATTAAAGATAGTCCATGTCCTGCATGTCAGATGGGCAAGCAGACTCGGGCTACCTTTAAGGGCATCCCAGACAAAGATTCCTCCAGATGTCTTTATCTTCTACACATGGACTTGTTTGGTCCTATGCAAGTTCATAGCTTAGGAGGGAAGTCGTATACGCTAGTGATTGTAGTTGATCACTCTCGGTTTATGTGGGTGTTCTTTTTAAAGCGCAAGTCTGATACGTTTGACATCTTCACCAGTTTTGTCAAGCAGATACAGAACGAACTTAACTGCTCAGTGGTCAAAATCAGAAGTGACCACGGAACAGAGTTTGAGTCTGGGGCTATGACCGAGTTCTGTGAAGAACATGGTACCTTTCATGAGTTCTCCTCCCCTCGCACTCCTCAACAGAATGGAGTGGCGGAGAGGAGGAATAGAACACTCATTGAGGCATGCACGACAATATTGAATGACGCTTCTCTCCCAGAATACTTCTGGGTCGAGGCTGTCAATACGGCTTGTCATGTACAAAACCGGGCATTGATCAACAAGAGCCATCGTAAGACTCCTTATGAGCTACTGAAAGGCAAGAAACCAACCATGTCCTATCTAAGGATCTTTGGTTGCAAATGTTATGTACTAATGGGAAGTACCCTCGTACTAAGTTTGGTGAAAAATGCTTCGAAGGCATATTCATGGGCTATAGTAGCCACAGTCGGGCTTATCGAGTTTTTAATAAGAAAACCCTAGTGGTAGAGGAATCAATTAATGTTGTTTTTAATGAAGGAAGTTTGCTTAATTGCAACTCTTCCATTGGTCTTCTTGAAGATATAGGTGCCAGACTCGACAAGCTACACCTGAATGAGCCCGAGGAAGATGCAACTCCGAAGTACGTCAAGGTCTCCACCTCAACACCAATCGGAGAGGATGACGGTCAGGATGAAGCGATCCTCCCTAAAGAGGAAGGGGCCCCAGAAATTGCTAGAGCTCTTGATGCAAGACTTCTAGAGCTCAGACACGTGATGGATCATCCCAGAAATCAAATCATTGGAGATCCCCGAGACGGTGTCAGAACTCACCGAGGTACTCTTAACGAGATTTTGCATCTTAGCTTTCTGTCGCAGGTTGAGCCAAAGAAGTTCGACGAAGCGAACAAAGACGCGTCATGGATTTTGCCCATGCAAGATGAGGTGCATCAATTCGAAAGATGCAAAGTCTGGACGCTGGTTCCCAGACCGAAGACGCAAAATGTGATTGGCACCAAGTGGATCTTCAGAAACAAGTTGGATGAACATGGAGTCATCATCAAGAACAAAGCCAGACTGGTGGCTCAAGGATACAGACAGGAGGAGGGGATTGACTTCGACCAGACGTTTGCACCAGTTGCACGGCTCGAGTCAATCCGGCTATTCCTAGCCTATGCCTCTCACAAAGGATTCACAGTCTATCAGATGGACGTGAAATCGGCTTTCTTGAATGGAGACTTGAAAGAGGAAGTATACGTCGCTCAGCCTCCAGGTTTTGTCAATCCTACTTATCCTAATCATGTATATTTTCTTAATAAAGTGCTATATGGCTTAAAACAAGCTCCTCGAGCTTTGTATGAGACATTGTCTAGTTTTCTTCTTGAGAACAAGTTCTCTAGAGGAAAAATAGACAAGGCATTGTTTCTCAGGGAAGTCAAAGGCAAGATTTTGCTGGTGCAAATCTATGTTGATGACATTATATTCGGCTCAACGGACAACAATATTTGCAAAAAAATTTCCAAACTTATGCAAGGAAAGTTTGAAATGAGCAGTATGGGGGAGCTGAAGTATTTCTTGGGACTTCAAGTGAAACAGTGTAAGGAAGGAATCTTCATTTCTCAGACGAAGTTCACAAATGAACTCCTCAAGAAATTCGGAATGGAGAATGCAACCTCTATGAGGACTCCAATGGGATCCACCATGTCTCTGGATAAGGATGAGAAAGGGAAACCTTTTGATGAAACCAAATACAGAAGCATCATTGGATCTCTGCTCTATCTTACTGCGAGTAGACCGAATATCATGTTCTCCACATGTGTTTGTGCCAGATATCAGGTGAACACTAAGGAATCTCATTATGTCGCTGCAAAGCGAATTCTTAGATACCTTAAAGGTACCCCTAATCTTGGCTTATGGTACCTGAGAAGCAATGATGTCAAGCTAATAGGTTTTTTAGATGCTGATTTTGCAGGAAGTAGGGATGACAGGAAAAGCACCTCCGGGACGTGTCAATTCCTCTAAAAAAGGCTCATCTCTTGGAATAGCAAGAAGCAGAATTGTGTTGCAACCTCCACAGTGGAATCAGAATACATTTCGGCTGGGAGCTGTTGTGCAAAACTTCTATGGATCAGAAATCATTTAGCAGACTATGATCTCCAGTTCAAGGAAGTACCGATGTACTGCGACTCCTCCAGTGCAATTGCTATTGCCACCAATCCGGTATCGCACAGCAGAACGAAGCATATTTAAGTGCGTTGCCATTTCATTCGGTAGCACGTGGAGAACAAGGACATCTCTCTCTGCTATGTTCCTACTGACAAGCAGATTGTAGACATTTTCACAAAGCCCCTTGACGAGGCCAAGTTCAGTATGTTCAAAACTGAATTGGGGATGCTAAACTACGAGGAATGAAGACTACAGAAGCTCAAGGCTCATGCGTCTAGGGGGAGCCTCTGCTAGGAATTTAGTGAAAGCAAAGGTACAAGAACTGAGGGGGAGCATGGTGTCTCATGCTTCAGTCCCCGATTTGCAGAAGCCGAAAAGGGGGAGATTACCATTACCCTCTCGGCTAAGGTGCTAAGGTGATAGCTCCACAAGCTCTAAAGATAACGGTATGGAATTTCAACTTTTTATTTTAAGTTCTGTTTTTCCAAGCCGTTGTATTCACCTTAGCTTGTAGGGTTTAGGCTTCTTCAAATAGGGGGAGATTGTTGGGTATTGTATCCATAATGTACCTGATTTGAAGAAGCCCCTGAACAAGCTAAGGTGAATTCACTATGTATTTGATGAATTTCTTCTAGTTGTGCTTACAGCTATTCATTGCTAAGTACACACCAATATCAGGGTGCAGTAGGTCAATATACACGGGTCTGTGCAACGTAATCCCTCGTTTAGCAGATCAGTGTGTTGGCTTACGTGTACTCTCTCTATTGGAGTGTACTTATTTCCAAGCACAGGGTCATGAAAGATCATGAGCAGACAAGGAGCAAGGATGGGCCAAAGACCAGCTCACGGGTTGAAAGACGAGAATCGTCTAAGTGTAAATCATCGAGAATCACTAAGTGATTCTCTCCAATTCGTCGAGAATCACTAGATGATTCTCGACGATTTACCCTTAGACGATTCTCGTCTTTCAACCAGTGAGCTGGTCTTTGGCCCATCCTTGCTCCTTGTCTGCTCATGATCTTTCATGACCCTGTGCTTGGAAATAAGTACACTCCAATAGAGAGAGTACACGTAAGCCAACACACTGATCTGCTCAACGAGGGATTACGTTGAACAGACCCGTGTATATTGACCTACTGCACCCTGACATTGGTGTGTACTAAGCAATGAATAGCTGCAAGCACAACTAGAAGAAATTCATCAAATACATAGTGAATTCACCTTAGCTTGTTCAGGGGCTTCTTCAAATCAGGTACATTGTGGATACAATACCCAACAGAACCTAACAGAGCGATCCTCTAGTTAGATGCACATATTGGTAGAAGTAGGAGTACCCAAACCTAAACGCAGGAAGAGCGAGAACGGAATAAAATTAATGCTCCCGCCTAAGTCTGCCAAAGCGTATTTTACTAATACATTGCCAAAAAGGCACGGGATGGAAAACTGTCCTGGGTCATTTTGTTTCGAGGGCAACTTATTAGTAAGAGCCTCCGAGCAGATAGTGCTAAGAGAAATATGCAAAATATCTTCAAGTTTTCGTTTGTTAGAAAGAAGCTCTTTTAAAAATTTTGCATACTTAGGCATTTGCAAGATGGCCTCGCAAAAAGGAACATTAATATGAATTTATTTAAGTAATAAAATAAATTTTTCATATTGCACGTTCACTCGCTCATTATCTAACTTATACGGGTAGGGCGGCACCTTGTTTAAAATAGTTTTATCGTTTAAAATCGGTAAGGGCTGCGTAATCGAAGAAGAGGGAAGAGAGGTCGGAGGTGAAATATGTACCTGAGGATCGATCTGTTTTGGATGGACCACCTCCTTACCGCTACGGAGGGTTATATCATTGGCATTCTCCCTTGGATTGGGCTCTGTATTCCCTGGTAGTGCCCCCAGAGCACGTTCCGACATAAGTCGCGCCAACTGTCCAACCTGTATTTCTAAATTTTTAAGCGATCCGGTGATGTTCCGGATATTGGACTCGTTGGATGCAACATATCAATTAAACTTTTCCTCCCCCGGAAGAGGCTTCGGAGGAGGGGACGGAAAGGAGAGCGCAAAAGGAGGGGGAGGAGGGCGTTGCGCGTTATTCGGGTTACTCCATGAGAAATTCGGGTGGTTCCTCCAACCCTGATTATAGTGGCTACTATAAGGGTTATTTTGAAAGGAGGGATGCACTGGATTCCCCATGTAGTCCACTAACTCGTCGACCACACAGGCATTAGGGGGGAGAAAACAAGGCGGAGTGGAGGAGGCAACAAACATCTCTGCCACCTGCTTAGTTAGCCTTTCAACTTGAAGGGATAACTGAGCAGTGACATCCACTTCATAAAGGCTCGCCTGCTTATGGCGCGCCCGCAGGACATTCCACTGGTAGGCGTTCATAGCCATTTCTTCGAAAAGAGCCTGGGCGGCCTCGGGGGTCTTATTATTCAGAGTGCCCCCGACAGACGCGTCAATCATTTGACGCGTCTGACTGTTAAGTCCATTATAAAAAATTTGTACCTGTAACCACGTTGGCAGTGCGTGGTGCGGGAACCGGTGGAGAAATTCCTTAAAATGCTCCGAAGTCTCATAAAGAGACTCGGAGTCATTTTGCACAAAGGAGGATATGTCTGCTCGCAATCTAGCAGTTTTTGCGGGCGAAAAATATTTAGTAAGGAATTTCTCTGCCAACTCCGCCCAGGTTGTGATGGATCCCGCGGGAGGGAGAACAACCACTCCTTTGCCTTGGACATAAGGGAGAAGGGAAAGAGGCGCAAACGAATGGCGTCATCAGTGACGCCATTAATCTTGAAAGTATCGCAAATCTCTAAAAAATTAGACAAGTGGTTATTTGGGTCCTCATCCGGCTGTTCGTCGAACTGCACGGCATTTTGCATCATTTGTATAACACTTGACTTAATTTCCAAATTATTGTTCGCCACAGCAGGCCAAACAATACTCGACCCCGTATCATCCAAGTTGGGTTGAGCATAGTAAGACATCGTACGCTCGGCCGCTTGGGCAATATTTGGGTCGGCCAAGGAAGAGAAAGAGGGGTCTCCAGTGGATTCCGCGGGGTCTAAAAAGGGAATTCGACGTAGAGATCGGATACGCGCAAGAGAGCGGTCGATCTCAGGGTCAAATTCAAGATTTTTTCAGAACTCGAAGGTTGCCCACGGGTCATACACCCTAAAAACAACGAAGGGGGAAGGATTTTTTTTGTTATGATATTTTTTATTTGAAAATAAAGTAAAATTAATAGAGTCCCAGATTTAATATAACAACCGTGGTCCCCGGCAATGGCGCCAAAAACTTGATGGGCCGCAGAATAGAGACCGACTGTGGGTGGTTCGAAATGGTCTGATTCCGCGAGCCGAGTTAGAAGATAGAGTTTTCTAAAGAGAGGAGGCATGTGCACCTATCGCGTAGTACTCGGTATTCAGGAGAATACCGAGGTCGTATTGTTCTCGGGGGCGCGTTGATTATATTTACTTTTCAAGGAAGACTATTATCTTACTATCAGTAAGGTGGGATTTTTAGTTAAATAAAAAAAACTAAAATGAAAGCTGGAAATTTTTAAGTTAGTTCGATGATGGGTTAACGCTCGGCATCGAATCAGATTAAGACTAAAATAATTCTTAACAATTATTGAACTTAGTTTTTAAATTAATAAAAGGAACTTGGCCGTGGAGGTCCAAAAATATGAGCACACCTATCTCTAGGTAATATCGCTCACCTGAACATTAAGACTATTTGACCGATTGTTAGACCGACGAAGGATTCCTCTTAATGCTTGCTTTACGCTAAGAACCCATCTATTTGATGGGGAACCCAATTCGTTAGAACTACGCTCGTCCTCTTTTGAGGGTATGTACGCAATTCTATTCACCCAAGGGGGGTCGGTCCATACGTGCGGCCTCTCGGCGTTGCGTATGGATAACGGAAATAGAGCCCACAAATCAATTATATGGTCCTATGCGTCGTTAACCCGTGGCAAACCTTAAGTCCTTAAATTAAAATAAAAATAAAGTTCTTTAATTATTTCAAATCATTTTATATGTCCCAATGCTCTTCGATGCCGAAGGCTAAAAGAGATTAGCCACTCATCGGTATGGGGACGGCTTTATGGTTTTTAGTGAAACGTGAGTTTGAATTTAAGAGCTAAACAGTTATAAGAGAAAACAGAGTAGGCGGTAATTGAAAGCTAATTGATGCAGGCACTCACGCACACTTCAAAACCATAAAGAAAATAAATAAAGCAAGTCCTACTAAAAACTGAGTAGGCAGTAAATTAAAGCAATGCGCCATTTAACTCTTAACGAGTAGGCGGAAATAAATGCATAAATAAAAAGAAACTAAGTTACAAAAAATGAAAATTAAAAGTCCCACTCAAATGAGTGGGCGGAAAATTAAAGCAAAGCGCCGTTTAACTCTTAACGAGTAGGCAGAAATAGATGCGCACACGCACACACTCTACATAATTGAGAAAGTGATAAAATTGCGAGTCCCGGCTCGAATGAGTGGGCGGAAGAATGAAAGCAATAAAATTATCACCTACACGCACGCACTCTACATAATTGAGAAAAGCATTAAAACAAAGCAATAAAAATTATCACATACACTCACACACTCTACATGATTGAAGAAGGCATAAAAGAAAGCATGAAAAGTTAGTCTCATACACTCACACACACATAGAAATAACACAAAATGAAAGTTACCTAAAAATTAAAACTACAACTTTCCTACCATTACAACTTGCCAAAAACAAATAAAAATATGAAATAAAAATTAATGAAGCAAAAGTTTTTTTTGAAAACAAAGTTGAAATCAAAGTTGTTAAAAAATTGAAACGTTTACATTTTCATCCTTAGAATTTCATAAAAGTGATGAAAAAGTGAAAATAAAAATTAAAGGAACAAAAAGGTTTTACAATCCTAAAACAAAGCTAAGTAAAAAAAACAAAACACTTTAAAACCTCTTTTACAATTTCATAGGAATGAAAACATAAGCCTTTAAAAAGTTTTCAATACAACTTTGATTTTGAAAGGAAGACTTAAAAAAAATTTTGCCATTATAACGGCTCATTTTTTAGATAAAAACCTATAATGAAACCTAACATTACAACAAATTAAAAGCATGAAAGATTAAAACAAGTTACACTAATTATGATTTTCATAAAGAGATAGACTAGGTAGAACAAGAGGATAAAAAGGAGAAAGAAAGTGAGCCACCCAAATACATTTTCATTCCATGTAGAGAGACAAAAAAAATAACATTTTTATTTCCATAAATTAAGCTATTACAAACTATTACAAAGCTATGGAAAAAGCTAAAACAAACATAAGAAGGGGGGGGAGAAAAGTCTCCTTACATGAAGATGTAAACACCAAGGGCATCCCACAAGAAGACACACTAAAGTTGGCTCAAAAAAGTGAACCCTTGGGCATTACAGAATTTTTTTATTTATAGACAAAAATTTCGGGTGTGACACGCCCTGGTCACAGGCATGACAGGGGGCGTGTCACAGCTGCCATGTTTGGCTTAGTGACTTCGGCGATCTGGCGCCGTTCTGGAAGGTTCGGGAAGGGCCACGTGTATGTCACGGGCGTGACAGGTGTCAGTCGCGTGCGTGACAAGCAGTGGTCGACGATCTTCGAGCGCCGATCGACGATCAGGAAGCTTCTGGGAGGAACACGTGGCGGTCACAGGCATGATAGGGTCACGGGTGTGTCGGGGGGCATGACTTGGATAGCTGGCAGTTCTGATCTCAGCAACGTTGAGTGTGAAAAAGCGTTGAGTGTCGACATCGACACGGGCATGACGGGTCTTTGACACGGGCGTGACTGGGGCGTGTCTGGACGGCGTTGAGTGTTGAACTGTAAAATCGTCGAGTGTCGACTGGCGGAAGGCGTTGAATGCTTGACACGGGCGTGTCGGGCAATTACACGGGTGTGTCAGGTAAAATTTTGACTTTTTTTTCTGAATTTTTCTGGAAAACAAAAATAACTAAGTTAGAAATAAAATTTACAAAATATGAACAATTTATTGAACAAAACAAACAAAAATGGGCAAAAATAAAGTAAAATATCATAATAACAATACTATAAAAGTAGGTATAATTATAAATTATCAATGATATGTATGACAATCCTCAACCTTCTGATGATGATGAAGATGGCGATGATGATGATGATGACGATGATGATGATGATGAGGACCCAAAGAGGAAGAAAATCTCTAAGAAAAGGAAGGCTCCTCCTCCTCTTGCTCCTAAGCAAGGAAATACAAATGACACTCCCTACTATATTCTGCAAAACATAACTCCATACAAAGGGATGCCAGCTTGGATGTGGTTATCAAAAAATGAACAAAAGGCTAGAAAGAAAAGCAAAAGATACTCCCCTCCTCCTCCTCATAGATACTGGAAGGATCCCCCTCCTCCGCCTCCTCCAACTACTAGTGCTTCAGGAACCACTTCTTAAAGATCAGATACACCTTCCAAGCCTACATTCACCAGAACTTATCAGGGGCAGGAAAGGCCATCTAGACATCAATCTCATGGAAGCAGCCAGCAAAGAAGTATTGGTTGTACAGAGCAGATAAAGGAAGTAGTGTATCAGAAGCCAGAGTTATCTCCTCCCCAACTACAAGTTGAACAAAGAAGGCATTCAAGATCACACAAACCTAAAGGAAAATATAGTGAAACTGCACCTCCAAAGTCACTATACACTCAGAGTGATGAAAGCTATAATACAACAAGCTTTCAAGCATAGTCTACTCAATTCAGGCCTACTACTCTGCTACCCTCCCAAGATGATCAATCATCTGTCAGTCAGGATATTGATTTTAATTTCAAGATGGCTAGGCTTCAAGTATTGATACGTCTGTAACAGATAAAGAAGGCCAGAGAAGAAGGAGAAGATCCAACCAAGTTCACTACCATGTCCTCATATAGAGAGAAAGAACTTGAAAGACTTCATGTAAGCAAGAAGGTATTTCATCCTACAGATTATATGGCTAGACACCCAGAGGCTGTAGTTCCCAAAACCTCCACCTAGACAGTGATTGGAGCAGCAGATATATATATATATGTCAAAGAGAGAAGCTGTCAATACTAATAGGGAAATTATTTTTACTCAGCCTTGTGATAAGAGAAAAGAAGTAAAGGAGAAGAAACAGAAAAACTAGAACCTGAACTGCTATATGTTTGTGGTACATTTTTGATAAACTATGTTTTATGTTACAAAGCTAACAGTGTAAATATATCTGCTGCATACTTATTGTTTAATTCTCTGCCAGATATATATTGTGTTCTTGCTTTATACATTTTCTTTTATTGAGTCTGTAATTAGTGACCTTACCCAAATAGGGGGAGATTGTTGGATCCCTAGTTGGATTTGGGCTAGGTTCACTAAGGTAGGATATGACCCAACATGTATAGACAAGGGTCATGGTGGTGTCCTAGAGTCCAGGTCAAGTCCTTAGAGTCAGCAATGCCGGGGACCAGCCTTCAACAAAGTCAGGGACTCAAGACTTAGAGAATTCAATACATAAAAAAAGGAGTTCTACATTCATCGATCTTCGGTCTATGAAAGTCATACTCAGCTCGACTAACTAAGAGACAAATCTCGGAGCTCAGCTCGACGAGCTTGGACCAGCTGGACGAACTCCGTTCTCAGGGCTCAGCTCGACGATCTTAGATCTCAGCTCGACAAACTTGATGCACATAAGAAGAAAGTTATCAACCAACATTCATAGGTCGATGATCTTGGATCTCAGCTCGAAGAACAGCTATTCTCTGCTTGACGAACTGTGGACTCAGGTCGACGAATCTAGTCTTGGCTGTTTTCCTTCTTTGTCCTTATTATGTGGCAATGATTCTTGAATAATTAATGCTCTAATATTTTCTCAATATTACCGTTAGACAAGAGCATTAATTACGGTCTTCATCAAGATTATTGCCTTCCATTTTTCTAAGGGATGGTTGGGGAACAAATCAATGCCAAATTATTCCAAGGCCATCAGCATTAATTACAGTAAGAATTTCAAAATTCAAAAGGACTTCCACATGGAAAATATAAAAACGAGAAGTTCTCTTTCTTCTGATATACACAATCTAAGAGACATACAAAATTCTTGAGATATAGAGAATCGATCAGTCAAGAAATCAACAACTACTAGACCAAAAGAAGAACAATCTTTCTAAAGAAGAAGAACAACCATCCAATTTAAGAATCTTCTTCTGTCATACTCTCAAGAATTTTCAGTAGGACAACAATACTACATCTGCCAAGAAGTTCCTGAAGTTCTTCTGGTTAAAGTTGAAAGCTTGAAGGCCTATCACCCTGAAGAAAAAGTTCCATTCCTCCCTGAACAAACACAATATTTCAGGGGGAGCTTTTTGTTAACATTAATTCCACTAGTCTTCTCAGATTGTATTTAAGAAAGAGAAGACACCATAACTCTCTCTCACCCCCTCTGTAAAAAGGGTTCTCTACTCCCTTCAAAAGTGATTCATGGTTGCAAGTCTCCTAACCAAAAGACTTGAAGTTTGGTTTTTGAGCACCTTACCAAAAGCTCATTGGTGGCAGTCACCTGATCAAAAACCTGAGTGGATTCCTACCAGGGTGGTAGAAGAGTGGATGTACCTAGGTTGGGGAACCACTATAAATTCTTGTGTTGTCTTGTTGCCCTCTTATTGTTGTTCTTGCTGTGGTTGTGTTATTTAGCTTTTCTGTGATTTCATTTATTTCAATTTGGTATGCTGTGATATAGTATCTAAGTTTAGGTATAATCTTTATAGTTCAGGAAAAGTTCTTTAAATATACATACTTACTCTATTCACCCCCCCCCCTCTAGAGTATATCAGATCTAACCCTAACTTTCACTGTTCTACTCAAAACATATCCATCCATCTAGTAAATAGGTCTACAACAGGAAGGTAACTTAACATATATGAATGCCCATACAAGCATATAAGTTAAGGGTCGGCTTAACAGTAAAGTAACTCATCATATAAGGGTGCCCATATAAACTTATAAGATAAAAAACTTGTGTATGTAATGCAATGTAATGTTATGAATGCAATGCAATGACTTACCCATGCACACACACGCACACTGCTATGTTGACACAGACTTATAGTTCCCACTTTTCGAGCAGTTAGTTAACCTTTCAGGAATCATCATTCGTGGCTAGACGGTGATAGTGGAGTGGGCTTCTCCACTACTATGCGGGCATCCACACTACCAAGCCTAGGCCTCTGTAAGCCTCAATGCTAAGAAGAAAATGATGGAGCCCATGCGTACTATGGCTCAGAGGGGTCTCGGGTAGATGTGCACCAAAAACACAACCCAAACATGCCTATCTTTGTGGCACAGAAGGATCCTATGAGAGCGTATCACCACAGGACCAATCCCAACCATCCACTCTGCACGGAAGGAGCCCCGGGATGAACACCGACAACAGAGCCCAACCGCTTGAGGTTTATCTGCCAACTCCCGTCGGTGTGACGACTGGCGAGCCCGTAGACCTGCCACACAATCCTTAACCAAGGATAATGACACCGTGTGTCAACTCACACCACAAGCAGTTTCACTTCATCATGGTATGGAAGAAGCCTCGGGGATGAGCACAGAGGACCAAGCCCGACTGTTCGAAGTAAAATTTCATCATTACCAATCCAGTGCGGCCAAATACATGCACTTACACCCTTTCACAATCTCGTGCACCCAAGAAATTAAGGGTTTGTCATCAACACGGGTGGTAATCCACCTCACACCACATGCCAAAATCACACTGCTACCCGAAAGGAGACAGAACTCTAAGCAGTGGACTATACTAACTATCCCACCAAAGACTTGAGATCACGATTCCACATACTCCATGGCCATGAGTTTACCTCGTCCAAGTTCTTCATTATAATCAAGCACATCCTTACCGGATTTCACAAGAATATCACTTGAACAACGACATCGTATCAATTCATTTGATCCCCAAATTTTCCAAATCATTTGTTTATTAAACTCCTTCAAACCGTTTGTACAAACATGTTTCACCAAACCATTCAATACTTAAGGATCTAACGACCGAATCCTATCAACCATTTGTTTATCATGATCACAATTAAACTAAGTTCACCAAAACCTCATCATTATTTTGCTTCGATCCCTCTACCAAATCCAAACTCGGTTCTACACAAACACAAGAACAACATGTACTTAAGACATGACTGTACAACAACTTCGACTTGACATTCCCGATTCTATTGGACTCGTATATTAACTTGTAACCATCCACTAGAAAGGTATTTCCAAGGTCTATGACTTTTGTGTTTAGTCAAAAACCCATATCCGGCCGTATCGCACTCGAAAATGGCCATAAAGTTTGTTGCGCAGCGAAACAAGATTTCTGCACGCATCTTAATGTAAGATGAACAAAATCGGTTCATCTTCTTCCTTTAGGTATTTCTTCAAAACCACTCACATATTTTCCTCCTCCCTTATTCACCCTCAATAGACCATGCCTCTTCATAAAACCAAGTCCATCATCTTCACAAAGAAGAGAGGAGAGGTTGAAGACATCAAATCTCTAGGACAAAGTCCTAGCATGGTCTCTTCCTAAGAAATCTTCATCTCGCACTGTCCAACACTTTTGTGTCAACATCTCTCCTAAAAATAATAACTAGAGATCTAACATCAAGGTAGAGGGTAGGAAGCACACCTCTGATGTAGGGTGGGTCGTGACACGCGATTGTTTACGTTAACGGATAACCAACATCACAGAACATGAAAATAAAGAGGAGGGCTCCGACCAAAAGCAAATGACAAGGGGTCGGTTGGCTCCCAAACATTCGGGATTCAATACCACATCCTTAGGACCTACCTCTCTAACAAGTACACAACTCACCATAAGCCGTACTCGATACAACGTCCTTAAGACCTACCTTTCCAACAAGCACACAACTCACCGCACCTACACAAGCATCTAAACTTTCAACTTTAGCCGTTTCAAACGCAGCAAAAAGATTTATTTAGGAGCAGCAAAAACTTCAAAAGGCGGTCGAGTTCAAGTTGAGATTAAATCCCATGTTAACACAAAGAGTGCCAAACATGGAGAGCAAGTCAAGGCTAGGCCTAGTTTGCTCCCGCAATGGATATTCCAATCCGGAATACAAGAGATTCAACAACAACGAAATCGAATCAAACATGCGAGCGATGTATTAAAACTCACGGAAAAGACAGTTCGAATACAACCTCCACAAATCTCATAAGAAGAAAACACTAGGGAGGAGAGGGATTACCCAACCAAGAAGATCAAACACACAAGATAAGTGGGAGAATCACTCTCTCTACGGAACCATCGGCTTCAAACCAAATGGGGCTGTAACCTTCTTCCTCAGAGTCGCACCGATGGAAGCCACACCGGAGTCACACCGAACGGGATGGAGATCATAAGGGGGGGAAGGCTTCACACCTTGGGGCGGCAAGAGGAGAGACCTCCTTGGCCGAAATTTCACAAGAGTGAAAGTAGGGTTTTTTTCTTCTTCAATGCTTTAACTCATCATAATAGCCTCCTTATATAAGAGTTACAAAACACATCCAACCATCTAATATGGAGATGAAATCTCATCCATCCGGGCGGTTAAATACACACCAAATATTGAAATGCAGTAAATAAAAATAATACAAGTCCTCAAGTGAATATAAAATTATTATCCAAGTATGAAATAATTTTATATTCACAAATAGTTTAATAAAATACTAAAACATGATATTTTAAAGAAATTAATCTTCAAGTGGGCCTAGCACGTCACAGACGGAGGTTGTAACGCGGGCTTCCGTGAGCATCATCATTGCGTCTAAAGTCTTTATGTTGTAGTGCCTCGGCAACCGGGTCATCATCAGGTAGCGTTGGGGGGGTCGAGCCATCAATCCTCCCCCACTCAAAATCGCGTATCACCGATGCGTGGTCCGAGAGATAGTGGTGGAGAAACTCGACATCCAAACGTTGAAGCTTAGTTGCAAGGACCTATGAGTCATCTAAAGAGGGGCGGTCACGTCAATAGATGAGGAAGCGGTAGGTAGCACCATCAGGAGTAGTAAGTGGCTCAGCAGCGAGAATCACATCTGGAGTGAGAAATGTCTTCGGGAACCTTGGAACATGTCAGTAGTAGGAATATATGAAGGCAACTTACCATCCGATGTTATACCTACGGGGACCGAAGGAGAGAGATCATCCGAACTACCACTCCCCAACCCATCAGAATTTTTATTGGAGGGAGAAGACGACAAAGAATCCAACTCTTGCGGAGGCTAAACTAACGGCGTGAAATCCGAGACATAAAAAATAGGGAGATACCCCAATCAACAAGCAAATCCAACATGAAAGCGTTGTCACCTAGCTTCTTTATAATCTGAAAAGGGCCGGCGCGCTTTGGTGCTAACTTTTTAACGGTGCAAGTTGGCATTCATTCGGGAACTAATCGTACTAAAACCAGATCGCCGACTTTAAAGTGTGACACCCTCCTATGTAGATTAGTGTATTTTTGATAAGACTCGTATTGATCAGTAAAGGTAGCTCGTATACGTGCATGTAAGTCATGAATATGTTGGGCGAAGGATTGTGCAAACTGAATTGTTTTGTACGTTGGAGGCAATGGGACCAAGTCAAGAGGCACAGGGGCCTTGTACCCGTGAACAATTTTGTTATGAGACATACACGTGGACCTATTTTTTGAATTATTGTAGGCCAATTGGGCATGTGGAATAAGTAAATCCCAAGTGCCTTTGTGATTGCTCACTAGACATCTAAGAATATTTCCTAGGCTCCTATTGACTACCTCTGTCTGCCCATCAGTTTGCGGATGATAAGCCGTGGAGAATAGTAATTTTATTCCCATATGAATCCACAAGGTTTTCCAAAAGTAGCTAGTGAATTTTACGTCCCTATCTGAGACAATAGTCTTCGACACTCTGTGGTGACTAACAACGTCCTTAAAATACAGATTCGCTACGTGAGTAGCGTCGTTGGTCTTACTATATAGAATAAAATATGCCATTTTGGAGAACCTATCCACAACGACGACACTAGAATTGTGAAGTCAAAGGGTGGGGGGAAGGCCTAATATGAAGTTCATGCTCACGTCTTCCCACGGTACGGACGGGATAGGTAGCGGGGTGTATAAACCTACATTGGACTTAGTGCCTTTAGAAACTTGACACGTACGACAACTGTTCACTACTCTCCGAACAATCGCCTTTAGTTTAGGCCAATAGAATTTCTCCTCGACGAGCGTAATCGTTTTGTCTCTCCCAAAGTTTCTACTCAGGCAACCACTATGTAACTCCCAAATGATGTGGAGTCGCAAAGAGGAGAGAGGGATACACAATTTCCCGTGCTTGAACAGATAACCGTCCCTAAGTGAAAAGGCCGTGATGGTCGTGGGAGAGATATCCTGGGCAGATAAATATGGCTCCTGAAAATCAGGGCATGTGGCGTATTCATCCCTTATGCGCTCGAACCCTACCACGTGGACTTGCATGGAGGAAAGCAAGAGGGTGAGGCGACTGAGTGCGTCGACGACTCGATTTAAAGACCCCTTAAGGTGCTTAAGATTAAATGTGTATTCCTGCAAGAAGGGTACCCATTTAGCGTGCTGCGGGCTGATTTTGTGCTGACTGTTGATGAATCGTAATGCTTCATGATCAAATAGGATGACAAACTCCTTAGAAAGGAGATAATGCCTCCAATGATGTAAACACCTAACGATCGCATAAAACTCCCTTTCATAATTGGAATAATTTAACTTAGCGCCCGCTAATTTCTCACTAAAATAGCTAATTGGGTGACCCTCTTGACTCAAGAGACCTCCAATTCCTACGCCAGATGCATCACACGTAAGCTCGAAGACCTTGGTGAAGTCAGGGAGGCACAACGCTGGGGCTTCGGCCATAAGCTCTTTAATACGACGGAATGCAAACGTGGTTGATTTAGTCCATTTGAATTCGCCCTTCTTCATGCAGTCAGTAATGGGCTCCATAATGCTACTAAAATCGCATATGAAATGACAATAGAAGGTAGCTAATCTGTGGAAACTACGCACCTCTCGAAGGCTAGTGGGCTCGGGCCAGTCTCTAATCGCTTGAACCTTTCCTTGGTCAACATAAATACCTTCAGAACCAACTATGTAACCCAAGAATTCGACCTCCGAAACATTAAATGTGCATTTCTTAAGGTTTAGGAATAAGGTTTCCTTCCTTAAGGTGGTGAGGATCACTTTGATGTGGGAGATGTGTTCGGCGGGGGAGGTGCTAAAAACTAGGATGTCGTCAAAATATACTACAACAAACTTCCCCATATACGGCCTAAATATATGTGTCATCATCCGGGAGAAGGTGCTGGGGGCATTGGATAACCCAAAGGGCATCACAAGCCACTCATACAACCCGTCCTTAGATTTGAACGTATTCTTCCACTTATCCCCCCCCTCGGATCCTAATATAGTGGTAACCACTCCGTAAGTCTAACTTCGAGAAAATAGTGGCACCCGAAAGGACATCCAAGAGGTCATCTAGTCGCAGGATAGGAAACCTATATTTTATAGTAATTTTGTTGAGAGCCCGGCTATCAACACACATGCTCGAGGTGCCATCCTTCTTAGGGGAAAGAAGGGCTGGGACAACACATGGGCTTATACTCGTCCTCATAAATCCCTTACTCAGTAAATGCTCTATCTGGGTTTGTAACTCTTTATTGGCGGCGGTATTAAGCCTATAGTGAAGTTGGTTGGGTAGGGACGATTCGGGGATAAGGTCTATGGCATGTTGTATATCTCTAAGAGGTGGCAACGACGAAGGCATCTCATCTGGGTAAACGTCCCTAAACTCATCCAACAATACCCGTAGCTCTCGAGGTAAATCATCCAACGCGCCACTATCAGTCTTTGCACTCATGAGAACAATAGCATACATCATACCCTCAATGAAGGAATCTTTTACAAATTCTTTCCTTCCAACTAAGCTTAACGCCTTCCTCTCTACAGGGACGGTGGTATCCTTAGCCAACACTACCGGCTCTTTCAGCACAGTTGGTCTAAATGTGATGGTCTTGCCGTTGAATTTGAACTCATATTTGTTGGCGCGACCATAGTGCGTCACGTCACGGTCGTAGAGCCAGGTGCGGCCTAACAACACATGACAACCGTCCATTGGCAGGACATCGCACCAAACCTCATCTGTGTAGGATTTGAATGACATGGGGACTAAGCATCGTTGGGTTACTTTAATATTAACCTTACTAATCCAAGCAACCTGATAGGGGGTCGGATGCGGTTCAGCAGTCAAGGACATACGCTTAACGACGTTCTCAGAAATGGCATTCACGCAACTACCACCATCAATAACTAGTTTGGAAAGCTTCTCGCAACTCTTAAAGATCAAGGAGAATATACTCGTCCTCTTTCAATCATCTACGGGACGAGGGGTGGTCAAAATACAACACATCACCATAAGGCGGTGATCGTCCTCCAAGTCACTAGGGACTCCTTCTGGGTCGCTCTCCTCTATGGCCTCGTATACATAATCGTCAGGGTCAGTAGCTTGCTCTAATAAGTCTAGGGCTTTCATCTTTGTTGGGCATTCGTAGGCATAGTGGCCTTGAATGCCTCAAGAATAACAAGTGGTGTTAGCCTTGCTAACCTTCCCTATTGGGATACACTCATTTGCAGGGTTCCTAGTGTTCCTAGCGGTGATCACGACTGACTTCGACTCGGTGGATTTGAACTTTCCCTTATCAGGATATATGGAAGAAGATGCCCCAGTGGTGGACTTGTTCTTGGCATGAGCGTAACGGGAGTGAGCCTTATAGGCTAGGTGTTTTTCAATGTCCAGGGTGACATTGAAAGTCGTGTTCAAATCCGTATGCCCATATTGCAAGAGCTTCCTTTGGATATCGGGGTGAAGCCCCTTTCGAAATCTAGATAAAGTGACATCGGGGATCTCCCTAAGGTCACATCGCACCATACGGTCCTTAAGTTCACCCATATATTCAGCCAGACATTGAGCCTTTCCGAAGGGTGGCAAGCTCATCAAATATCTGCATCTTATGGTACGCAGGGACCTACTGAATAGTCAATAGGTTCTTCCTCATAGCCCATCCAATAAGTGGGACCCCGTTCCCGGCTACTAGCCTACGCTCTTCATTCAGCCAATAAGTTTTGGCACATCTTGTTAACTTCATCCGGGCAACTTGGACCTTTTTGGGATCCGTCAGGTTGTGCCACTCGAAGTAACACTCCATGTCCACCGTCCAGTTAAGGAAGATCTGGGGATCTCCCATGCCATCGTAAGTGGGGGCATTAATCTTAATGGCCCTCGTGATATCAAACTTTCTCTCGTGGCAGTGTTCTCAATGGGGTGCTCGAGGGGAGTCCTCATCGGAATCCAAATCAGAGTTTTGTTGGTGCCGGTTGGGCTGCCCAACATTAACGGGAGGTGGGGGTGGCCTTTCTTGATTTTGAAGGATCTGTGCGAAAATGTTCATAAGCTCGGTCATTTCGGTACGTAGACCTGCTATAGCCTCGGTGTTGGGATCACCATGCTCGTTCGCAGCCATCCTAGACGTAGAAGGTGTAGAGTATTCCGTTCCTAGTCTAGTGCGCATGCAAGTGTAAAATATTTGGAAAGATGAATTTTTCTAGGGCTTACCCTACATGAAAAATAGAATATTTTTATAGTTTCCCGATGTGACGAGAATGTAGAACGTTAAAAAATTTTGTTTATAACCTTTCGCTGAAAATGGCAGATTTTGGAGCGCTATTGGCAGACCAGAAATTTCTTTTTTTGTTTTTTTGTGCGTGCCGACAAAACTAAAGCGAGGACGTTCTATTAGAAAATTGACACAACCGCCTCTAATACCAAATTGATGTAGGGTGGGTCGTGACACGAGATTTTTTACGCTAATGGACAACCAACATCACAAAACATGAAAATAAAGAGGAGGGCTCCGACCAAAAGCGAACAAAAAGTGGTCAGTTGGCTCCCAAAAATCTGGGACTCGATACCACGTCCTTAGGACCTACCTCTCCAACAAGCACACAACTCACCGTAAGCCGAACTCGATACAACGTCCTTAATACCTATCTCTCCAACAAGCACACAAATCACCGCACCTACACAAGCATCTAAACTTTCAACTTAAGCCATTTCAAACGCAGCAAAAAGATTTATTTAAGAGCAGCGAAAACTTCAAAAGGCGGTCGAGTTCAAGTTGAGATTAAATCCCTTGTTAACACAAAGAGTGCCAAACTTGGAGAGCAAGTCAAGGCTAGGCCTAGTTTGCTCCTGCAATGGATCTTCCAATCCGGAATACAAGAGATTCAACAATAACAAAATCGAATCAAACTTGCGAGCGATGTATTAAAAATCATGGAAAAGACGGTTCGAATACAACCTCCACAAATCTCACAAGAAGAAAACACTAGGGAGGAGAGGGATTACCCAACCAAGAAGATCAAACACACAAGATAAGTGGGAGAATCACTCTCTCCACAGAACCCTCGGCTTCACACCGAATGGGGTTGCAACCTTCTTCCTAGGAGTCACACCGATGGAGTCCGAGCCGGAGTCGCACCGAACGGGATGGAGATCACAAGGGGGAAGGCTTTACACCTTGGGGGCGGCAAGAGGAGAGACCTCCTTTGCTGAAATTTCACAAGATTGAAAGTAGGGTTTTTTTTCTTCTTCAATGCTTTAACTCATCATAATAGCCTCCTTATATAGGAGTAACAAAACACATCCAACCGTCCAAGATGGAGATGAAATCTCATCCATCCGAGCGGTTAAATACACACCAAATATTTAAATACAGGAAATAAAAATAATACAAGTCCTCAAGTGAATAAAAAATTATTAACCAAGTATGGAATAATTTTATATTCACAAATAGTTAAATAAAATACTAATATATGATATTTTAAAGAAATTAATCTTCAAGTGGGCCTAGCATGCCGCGGACGGAGGTTGTAACACGGGCTTCCGTTCGCATCATCATTGTGCCTAAAGTCTTTATGTTATAGCGCCTCGGCAACCGGGTCATCATCAGGTAGCGTCGGGGGGGGGGGGGGGGGGGGCTGCGCCATCTACCTCGTTTCAGGCCGCGGATCTTGTTATCCTCCTTAACGGCATGATGGCGTCAATCTCGACTTCCATTCTTCTCCTCCGAGGAAATCACTCTCCGTTCCTTGTCCTTCCAAAGAAAAGCTCTGTCATCTCGTTCTTTAGAAAATTCGGAAAGATAACTGGCGGCCAAGACTTGGGAAGTGTATAAATAGGGAATGGCCAAATAGAGTTAGGTTTTTCCGGATCAGGGAGCTACCAACGCGTGGTAGCGTGCAATCGTCGGGCGGTATCCCCAAAAATGACTTCTTCTGTAAGCCATCATCTGAACCGCCCACTTAGGTCTGGCCACTGAAAGAAAGGGGTTAGACCTGATTTACTCTAGAGGGGGGGGGGGTTAATAGAGTAATTAAAACTTAGGCTGTTTTTAAATTTATCAGAGTAAATAAATAGGTGATACCAATAATAATATAGAAGGATATAAAATTAGGTTAAGCTAATCTCTCTATCACAGCAGAGTAAGAACAAGAAAGAAAATGATCACACACAGACAACACAAGAATTTTAAAGTGGTTCCCCAAACTGGGTACATCCACTCTTCTACCACCCTGGTAGGAATCCACTATCAATTTTTTGATCAGGTGACTACCACCACAAGATCTATTTCCAGGGAAATCTCACAACCCTTTATGCTTTTGATTAGGTGCCCAAAAACTAAGAATAAACTTTTGAAGGGAGTTAATAAACCCTGTATACAAGAGGTGAGGGAGGTGATAATTTCTTCTCTTTTCCCTATACAATAGAGAAGACTAGTAGATTTGTTGTTTGTCAAGACTCCTTCTGAAATACTGGAATGATTCAAAAAACTTGGAGCCTTACTCAGGGTGTAGTTCTTCAGCCTGGTCAGAAAGAATCCTGGAACTTTTTGACTGATTCAAAGATGTTGTCCTTGAATGTTCCTAGAGGAGTTGAAGAAGACTCTTGATATTGACTGGTTGTTCTTCTTCACTCTTCAGAAAGGACAAGTGACAAAACATAATGTTTTCTATATGCAGAGAAGAAGTTCTGTATGATGTTGTTCTGTGCAACTTTATTATCTTCTCTGTATTGCTCTTGTGTCTTACTGCAGGTCTGGTCTGTGTATTGATTCAGATCTCTATGTCTAACTGTGTGTCTTACTTTCTTGCATCTGAAAAGAATTTCTCTTTTTTATATTCTGCAGTCAATAATTTCTCCTTTGAAATTTGAATTTCTTGCATTAATTGTTGATTGCCCTGGAGAAAGAAACGACTGGAATATTTGACTTTAAGGTGTTTCCCCAACTGTCCCATTAAAATAGGCAAAGTTATTACCCTGATGAAGACCATAATTAATGTTGCTAATAACGTCTATATTCAGAAGAATATGAGCATTAATTACTCATAAAATTACTGCTAAATAATATAGTAAATAAGGACAGAAATAAGGAAAACTGCTAAGTCTTGCTCAGGACAGAAATTGTCGACCTCTAAATGGAATTTGTTGACTGGAGTTCAATATTTGTCGACCTGAGAATTCCTGTTCATCGACCTGAGCTCTGCGAATTGCATTTTGGAAATAACTTGCCAAATCTGCACTCTGAGTTTGTTTAGCTGAGAATCTGTCTGAAAGAAAAGATCGTCGACCTGAGCTCGAATATCGTCGAGCTCATCTCAGAGAAATAACTTTGAGTTCATCGATCTGAGATCGTCGATTGTCGAGCTGAGTTCAAAGAATTTCAAACTAATCATTTTTATCTCTTAATCTTCTAAGTCTTGAATGTACTGAGGTCCTTGCTGGCTGATCCATGAAGGTAGAACCTAAAGACTAGCCTAAACTCTAGGATACAAGGAATTGACCATGGCTATACAATGTGGGTCAAACTCAGCCAAATTAGTGGACCTAGCCCAAATCAAAATTGGGGATCCAACAATCTCCCCCTGTTTGGGTGAGGTCACTAAACAAATAAAATAAACAATCATAAAGCAGAGAAACATATATCTGGCAGAAATAAAAACATTCAGCAGATATTTACAATAAGTGCTTCATTATAAACAAATAAAGTTCAGAAAATGAAAATTAAACACACAAAGTCACTTGTTCTTCTTAGGCTTTTCTTCTAAGGCTTATCTGAAGGTTGTTTGAAAATATTTTCTCTATTAGGATCATAAGCTTGTTTCTTTGTCATGGTCATATCTAATGCACCAATTATATTGACAGATGTGGCTCTTGGAACTACAGCTTTTGGATGCAATCTCGTATAATCATCAACATTGAAAAATTTGTTAGCTTTAGCATACCTCTTTAGTTCTTCCTTCCTGTATGATGACATAGTTGAATATTGGGAGGGATCCATTCCTTTAGCTTTTCCTTTGTTGATTTGAGAAAGTCCTATCAACTCTTGGAACCTTGCCATTTTTGTTGTTGTCTCCTGCTATGGATCTATAAATGGTATTCGTGGAGATTCTGGCCTTTTAAGCATGGAGTCCTTCTGTAAATCATTAATAGAAACGGAAGTACTTCTCTTATTTGTAGCTGGAGGAGGCTGGCTTTGAGGATATTGCTGGTTGCTGCCTAGCTTGGAGTGTCTCTGATAGGTTTTAGTTACTGGTGCTGATCTTTGAGATACACTTCTAGAGGCCCCAGAAGATGGAGGAGGAGGAGGAGGAGGTTCTTTCCAAAATTGCTTAGGAGGAGACCTGTACCTTCTCCTCTTCTTCCTTTCTTTTTGTTCATTCATTGATAACCACATCCATTGTGGCATCCCTGGGTATGGAGTAATCTTTTGCAAGATATAATAAGGAGTATCATGAGTAGGGTTTGGTTTGGGAGCAGCTTTTGGAACAACTTTCCTTTTCTTAGCAACCTTCTTTCTAGCTTTTGGATCATCTAATTCATGAGAATCTTCTTCATTATCATCAGAGGATTCTGGAGGGTTGTCATATAAAGCATCTATGTCATATAAAACATATTATGTCCATGGATAGCTTTTGAAAAACTTTTGGAAGAAAATATATATATGCATAAACAAACTTTAATAACCCAAATAAATCTACTGTGGGATTAACAAAACTATCACCAACAATCAACACTTCTGGCAGAACAACTTGTTCATCTGTACATAACATATAAAAATCAACTGTCTCAGCCTCTGTAATCATAAGTACATCTGCTTCTGCTAGCTCAGCTATCTGTACATCTGCTGGCTCATCTATCTGTATAACTACTGCTGCTGCTGTTGTTGGGAAGGAGACTTGAGCTTCTTCACAGGATATCTCCCCTGCTTGGGTTCAAAGGGTCCTGAATCCAGGCCCCCTGAAGAAGGGACAGTAGGGGCAGCAGAGATGAGGGCCGATAGGGATGAGATAGATTCAATAAGAGGTTTAATGTCCACTACTATTAGATTTCTGATAAGGGGAGTTAGGAGTTCCAAAAGAGTTGGAATGGAGGAGGAATCCATTTACATAAACTCAGAGGGTGTTTGAGTTGATACAGAAGGATGGATGGTGGATGATGATGGAGGGAATGGTGTGGAGTCTGGCATTTGCACATCATGAGGTGATGGAGAGTGGATGGGAGATTACAGCAAATCAAAAGTTGGTATGGATGTGATGTTGTTGAGGGGATGTATGCTAGATGTTGTGGAAGTGGGGATTAAGGAGGTGTTGGGTGATGCACTGGAGATTGAATGGTGTTGGTTGATGGACTGGAGAAGCAGGAGCTGTTGGTGTATGGGCTGGAGATGTGGATGCTTGTTTGATAATTGATTAAGGAGTGTGAACTTGTGGAGGTGTAGGCTGTTTAGTTGGAGGTGTTGGAATGTGGGTGGATGGAATGTTGATGGAGGGGACATCTTCTGGGGGTGGGGAATCAGCTGTTACAGCTCTGGTACCCTCAGATGCTCTTGAGGAAGAGGAAGAAGCCTTAGATGGCTTTGGGATATTTCTCTCCCAGCTTCCAAATAAGGTGCATGTGAGCCTTTTGGAGGCATTGATGAATATGGTCTGTGAGACCAGGGATTCAATAGCTTCTCTTATAGGAATATTCCAAGTATCCTTCCAAAACACACCTCTTTTATATTGTTCTTTTTCTTAATCAAATCAGATAGTATCTTAGCCCAGTTTACTAGCTTCCTATTTACAACTACACAAATCACTAGAAATCGTTGCCTAGTGATATAATCATGGGCAGTATGCTTGCCCAGCAGTACCTTACCAAAAACATCAGCTAAAAATTTATAAGCATAAGATAAATTTTTCTTCAAAAGCTTGTTAGGGTTTTCTCTAGTATGACCCATTGTAATCAACATTTCATCAAATTCTGAACTATCTATTTCCAAATCTTCTTCTCCATTCACTAATCCAAATATTTCAGATAAAATGGTAGGGGTGAGAGAAACTTGGTTACCCGAAATCATTCCTGTCATTGTGTCGGCATCTGGTGTGGAGGAGGTGAACATCCATTCCCGGATTTCTGTGGCAGCAATCTTTATCCGTGTTGTCATAAAGTTCTTCAACTGCTGTTCTTCAAATAATTTCAGAATGTCCAGAAAAATTTGATCTGAATGCTTGAATGACTCGAAGTCGATGTCAAATCCTGCATCGAACTTCATTGTTGTAAGGGTGCTTGCTGGAATCTCCATGATCGCCTACAAAAGGAAAATAGAGAGATCAAGTGCAAAGGGAACATAAAGCGCGGGATGGATCTCGAAGAAAACCTAGTTATAAGATTTTCAGAATATGAAGCGTCAAGCTCCGTCCTGCAAAATAAACAAAGTTCTTCGATCTGAGGTCACCGAAATATTTTATTGACAAAAGAGTTCGTCGATCTCAGTCTGAAGAAGGGAAAACTTTTCTTCGTTCTCAAGTCGACGAAAATTTTCTGAAGCAGTATCGTCGATCTCCGGTTGACGAATAAAACTTCATCCACAGAGAGTTCGTCGATCTTAGGTCGATGAATTATCTCAAGAACTTCTCTCAGCTCATCGATCTCCGTTCGATGAACTGTGGAAAATTCTTCGACCACAGACAGAAATTAAATTAATGCTTCTCCATTGATCATACCAAGCTGATTCAAAAAGAACAGATGGTTCCTCTCATCCAAGGGTTTGGTGAAGATGTCTGCTCTTTACAAATTAGTATAGATGTAGACAAGATTAATTTTCTTTTTGTCAACGTAATCTCTAATGAAATGATGTCTTATCTCTATATTCTTAGTTCTACTATGATGCACTGGATTTTGGGCAATAGAAATTGCACTAGTATTATCATAAAGTAGAGTTGAATTATTTAGGTTGATACCATAATCTAGGAGTTGGTTTTGAATCCACAGCATCTATGAACAACAACTGCCAGCTGCTATATACTCTACTTCTGTTATTGATATAGACACAGATGTTTGCTTTTTACAAAACCAGGACATAAGTCAAGCACCAAGGAACTAGCATGTCCCTGAGGTGCTTTTTCTGTCCACTCTACATCCAGCAAAGTCAACATCTGAGTATCCAGTCAACTCAAATTTTGACTCAGTTGGATACCAGAGTCCAAAATTAGGGCAACTCTTTATATATCTCAAAATTCTTTTTAAGAAAATAAGGTGAGATTATTTATGGTTCACCTAGAACCTAGCACAAAAATAAGTAGCAAACATAATATCTGGTCTACTTGCTGTAAGATATAATAGGAACCCAATAATGGCCCTATACAATTTCTGATCTACATGTTTCCCTTGCTTATCAGAATCAATTGTAGCATTTGTAGCCATAGGTGTCTTCTTAGCTGAACCATCCGCCATCCCAAACCTTTTTATCAGCTCCTTAGCTTACTTGGATTGGGATATGAAGATGCCATCAGATGACTGCTTCACTTGGAGACCAAGGAAGTAGAAGAGTTCACCCATACTATTCGTTTAAAACTTTGAATGCATAAGGTCAAAGAACCTTTTGCATAGTTTGGAATCAGTAGAACCTAATATAATGTCATCTACATATATTTGTATTAACAAGATTTTATCATAATGATGCTTAATAAATAAAGTCCTATTTACTATGCCTCTAGAAAATTTATGCTCTAATAGAAAGCTAGCTAAGGTTTCATACCAAGCTCTTCGAGCTTGCTTTAGACCATAGAGAGCTTTATGTAACTTAAAAACATGAGATGGATAAGATGAAGAGAAAAAACCTGGTGGTTGTTATACATAGACCTCTTCTTTAAGTTCACCATTAAGGAATGCACTCTTGACATCCATTTAGTATATTGTGAACTTCTTCTAGGCTTCATAAGCTAAGAATATCCTTATTGTTTCTAACCTTGCAATATGGGCAAATGTTTAGTCATAGTCTATGCCTTCTTCTTGTCTGTATTCTTGAGAAACTAATCTTGCTTTGTTCCTTATGACAGTACCTTGAGCATCTAGCTTATTTCTAAATACCCATTTAGTTCCAATGACTAGGATGTCTTTGGGTCTTGGAACTAAATCCCAAACTCTACATCTCTCAAATTGGTTGAGCTCCTCTTGCATTGAAATAATACAGTGTGGATCTTGCTAAGAATCATTAATGGATTGGGGCTCAGTTTGAGATATGAAACAGACATGCATCATTTCCTGGTGGAGTTGATGCCTTGTCTGCACACCCACTGATATGCCTCCAATCACTTGAGATGTAGGGTGATCTTTAAGTATGACAAATTCAGTAGGAGGAATTGGTTGAGCAATAGCTTGGGGAATTAATTCCTTTAGTGGAATTAAGTTTGTTGTTGTTAGCTCTACATTGAACTCAGTGTCTTCTTCTTCACTTTCTTCAACAAAATATGGAGAAGGATGTTTAATAGCCTTATTGGTGAGGGTCAACTCATCCAACTTCTGACACAAGTTAGGTACCTGCAAAGTTTTACTAGTAAAAGCTATCTTCTCCTTGTAAAACATATTAGTATCATCAAATGAAATATGAATAAACTCATCAATTTTCATAGTTGATTTATTATATACCTTATAAGCCTTGCTTACTTGGGAATATCCAAGAAAATTTCTGATTTCAGCCTTGGCTTCAAATTTTCTAATATATTTCTTGTTATTGTTATGAATGTAACGAATAAAACCAAAGACTCTAAAATAATCTACTTTAGGTTTCTTCCCTTTAAGTAATTCATAGGGGGTCTTGCCCTTGAGATTATGAATCAAACTTCTATTTAGGACATAGTTTACTCTACTCACAGCCTCTGCCCAAAAGGATAGGGGCAAGTGAGCATCTACAAGTAATGTGCCTGTAGCTTCAATGAGTGTTCTGTTTTTCCTTTCAGCTACCCCATTTTGTTGAGGAGTTCTAGGAGCAGAGAAATAATGTCTGATACCTTCCTTCTCACAGAATTCTTGCATGGGAAGAGACTCAAACTCAATACCATGATCACTTCTGATCAATGCAACTAGAGTAGAGTATGCAATCCTTATTCTCTTAAGAAAGTCTGTAAGAACCTTGAAGTTATCTTACTTGTTTCTAGAGAAGAACACCCAAGTAAACCTTAAGAAGTCATCAATAATTACTAAGGTATAAGACTTCCCTCCTAGGCTCTGTACAGCAATTGGTCCAAAAAGATCCATATGGAGAAAGTACAGTATCCTAGGTGAATCACTCTTATTAAGTGCTTAAAGCTATTTTTAGTTTGCTTGCCTAATTGATAAGCCATGCAAAGGCTTTCCTTCTTGTAGGGGTAAGAAGGCAATCCTCTAATAAGGTTTTCCTAGATAGTTTAGCAATGTTTTTCAGGTTTACATGTCCAAATCTCATATGGTAAAGATCATTATTATTACTGGTTTGGTTAAACATGAATATTTCAGTTTTAGAAGACTTAAAAATTAATTATATAGATATTTCCTACTCTAGTACCAGTTAAAGCTATTTGGTTATCTATAGAAGTAATAATACATGAATTTTTGTTAACTGATACCTGAAACCTTTCATTACATAACTGACTTATGGATATAAGGTTTTGCTTCAGTCCACTTACATATACAACTTTCCTGAAGGTGACTGCTCCAATCTTGACCTTTCCATATCCTTCATTCTGGCCACAATTGGAATCACCAAATATTACTTTGGGTCCTAACTTTGACTTATAACTAATTAAGTTGTCCTTATTTCCAGTCATATGCTTTGAATAGCCACTATCCAGATACCACTGTTGATAATTTTAACTTCAAGACAACCTAAACACATAGAGGGGGTTGAATAGGTTCTTTTCCTTGTTTTAACTTAAGACAGAATTTAGCTACAGATCTTTAAAATAAATCTCAAATCTCTACAGCTACCACAACACATACAATCACAGAAACTATAATAACACAAGCATCACAGATTGCACACAGATTTATAGTGGTTCCCAAAGGTTTGGGTACATCCACTTTCCCCCTTCAACTATCTAGCAGTGTGCTAGATTCGGCCAAACTTCTTCCTTTTCTTCTCAGATCCACACATCTTACAGCTCAGAACCCTGAAAGGTTCCTACAACTCAGAACCCTATAAGGTTCCTACAACTCAGGCTAACAGCCCTACCTCAGCCTTGCCCCAAGGACTATAACTCAGGCTTACAGCCCTACCTCAGCCTTTCCCTAAGGCCAATAACTCAGGCTCAAACAGCCCAACCACTCAGAGAATTAAATCTCCTACACTCAGCCTTTATAACATAGGCTTACAACTCAGATCTTTTAAAAGATCCTACAAAAATTAATATGTAATTTGATGGTCTCTTACCCTTGTTGAGAGAGAAAGGATAAGAGGATTCTTAATCAGCTTCTTGATGAACCTGATGACAGAAATCAACATGTGCTTAGCTTTCTTTAAAGCTTCTTGAATCTGAACTTAGTTGAGTTGATCTCCCTTGAAGTTGACTGACTGCCAGCTTCCTTCTTTGATTCCAGATATGGATCTGGATCTTCTTAGTAGATTAGTTCATGATCTACTTCATAAGAGACTTGTGATTGTCTCCTTCTTGACCTCAAAACAGCTGGAGCTCTCTCTCCCCAAACCTTCTTAACTTTCTTCTGAATTCTGGAATGAATTCCCCTTAGACAAAATCTGAGTGGATGAACACTACAGAATGTCTTCTTAGATCTTCTCATGAAAATCTTCTTCTGTGACTTGCACTTTCTCGATAAGAGATCAATCTCACAATAGTTGTGTTAGTTGTGTGTCAATTTATCATCTTCTTTTCATGAATCCATCTATATATAGACTTCATCCATGGTAACCGGCTGATCCAGTTTCTAACTAACTTCTGACAAGTCTGACAGCTTCAGTAAACCTGTTTTAACTCACAGCTGTCAAGTCTTCAAATAGTTGTTGAGCCTTTGTATCTATCAAAAAAGCGTCGAGATTGACTGTCAAAATGTGTCGAGATAGTCTGCCAATATGTGTCGACACATGTGACTTAAGTGTCGACACAGACTTTGGTGATGTCGACATTGCTGCCTTGATGTCGACACAACTTCTTGACACTACATCTAGAGAATGTGTTGACACTGATTATTTGTGTCGACACAACAACTTCTTCACTCCACAGCAATCAACTATGTTTAAATTCTACTGTGTGTCGACACAAGTCCTGTGTGTCGACACAGTTGATATAGTCTCAGAATTTGTGTGTCGACTCTGCTTCTGTTTTCGACACTGCCTCTTGGTGTCGACACAGTTGATGTCGACTAACGTATTATGTGTATTGACATAGGTTCTTCATGTGTCGACACAGCTTTTCCAAGTGTCGACACAGGCTTGCTTAAGTGTCGACACATGGACTTAGAAACTTTTTATGCATTTTAGCCAATACTTAACCTGCACATATAAACTCAAAATAACATCAAATACACCTTGATGTATATCATTGAGCAAAGTGAGGCTTCTCCAAATCAGGTACACATTTTCCAATGTACCCAACAATCTCCCCCTATTTGGAGAAGTCATAACCCTTTTGTCAATGATATACACCACTTATTATAAATAAACATGATGATGTATAAGCATTATTTAACAGGGTAAATTATAAACAAAATAAATAATAAAGTCACATCACAGAATATGGATGCAAACTAAATGATCATGGAACATGGTTTTGTTTATTATATCAAAAAGTTTCTAAATACAGATTACATAGACTCCTTTGAAAACTAAGAATTACATAGTTCTTAAAACAATCTAGTAAAAACAAAACAAAGGCTAGGCTTGCTCCTTGATGACTATTTCTTTTCCAGATTTAATCTGAGCCTGAACAGAAGGTTCCGTATCTTCAATGATCTTCTTGCCTTTCAAATCAGCCTTCTTTTGAACTTCAGCCCTAATCCTTTGTCTTTCAAAGTAATGAAAATTCTTAGGGAAATACTTGCTAGGCTCCTGAGCATCAGGAGGTAGCTTCCCAATCTTGGCCTTCCTTCTGAATTGAAGTATGGATTCTTTCCTAGCCTCATACTTCTGCCACTCCTGCTCATTATACCACTTACCTCTTTCATGAACTTGGTCTTTGACAGCTTTCCAGGCAGTTAATATAATATTTCTAGAAGTGGGGCTCCATTGCTCAAAGTCAAGTTTTAACTGTCTGCTCTCTAAATCTTTTCTTTGATAATTGAGCATCTTGAAGAGCTTTCAGACCATCTTCTGGCATATCTACCTTTTCAATAATAACATTAGTAACTGGTAGTGGAGGGTTGTACATGGACTGAACTGGTTGATGTATCATTTCAATATCTGCTGGGGGTAAATAACTTGGGAAACCTCAGGTTGATCACCTTCAAGTAGAGTTGGTTGCACCCCTGACTCAGCCACATTATCATCATCACATAAGGGTGGATATCCCAGAGTGGCTCTAATGCTGTTGGTTACCCATTTGGCATGATCAAGGCCTGCATATACTAACACCCTCTCCCCCTTTATGACTTCTTTGGTCACATGATCTCTCAAATCCTCTTTTTGAAATCTGATTTGCCCATCCAAGTAATTGACACCATCTTTAAAGAAAGGCTTTAACTTTTGAAGCTTGTCATGGATTAACTTCTCAGATGAAGTGATGGCAGTTTTAACTGAATCAAGGGCATCCTGTAGCTTCTTATCATAGTCTTCCATTTCTTTATCCCTTGCAGCAGTCATTCTAGTAACAACATTTTTTAACTCAGTGACTATCGTATTATGAGATTCAGTCAAATTGTCTCATTCTTATTTGATTTTCAAGGACATAGCCTTATTTAACAGCCATTTCATCCACTTGCTTCTTGATTTCTACTTGTTGCTTTGCTAGAAATACCACAGCATTACCTCCCTTGTGGAAGCAATCTGTCATCTCTTTCTTATTCTGATTGACCTCAAATCTGATTGACTTTATGTCTTGGGCTAGATCAAATTGAAGAGCCTTATGGCTTTCATCCACATATTTTCAAGAACCAATCTCTGCTCATCAAACTTCACTTGTAAATCAACCAACAATTTGTTGTAATCAATCTCAGGGACTGGTGGTGATGTAGTTTCTTGCAAAGCCTTCTTATAGGTCTGGCTTCTCCTTTTAAAAACCATTAGTTTTCTATTCTTAACACTTGCAATCTCCTCATCCTCTGAATCCGAAGAACTGGCAATATCAACTCTTTCTGTTGGACTTGGAGGAATCTCCTTTTCAGTCCTATCCGGCACCTCCTCAATATTAACCTGCTCCCCCTCAACTGCTGCTCCCTCTATTTCAGGAAATAATTCTTCCATGGTTAACTCTTGTTGAGTGTGAACTGCTTTTTCTGGATCATCAGCAACCATAGATGTATCCTCCAAGATCACATCTAGTGCTGGACTATTGACATGAGGAGTGTCAATAACATGATGTGGATTCATTTCACTTGCCAAGTGAATTCTTTCTTCCTCTTGTCCTTGTGCAGAATGTTGCTCCCCCTGTAACTATGAAGTAACTGTCTCTTCCTGAACTTGGGCAGTTTCATCCAGGTCCTGAACCTATTCCCTAACTTGCTCCCCCTACACTTGTGCATTCAATGTATCTTCCTGCATATGATCAAGATCAGTACTATCATGGACTGGTGATTTAGCTGTAGTCTCCACATCAGGGATATCCTTTGAGAGGACCCTATCCTACCTGGATATTATCCTGATATCAATCCTTCTCATATAATTTATCTTAGTTCCTGTAAGCTGATGCATTACCTCTGGAATTGCTCAAGCAACGTATATGATCATTAATCTAGCCAAATTAGTCTTTTTGATTCCTTCTTTTATCTTTTCAAACAGAACTGCAGACCAGTCTGTGTTAATCTTATAAATTATTCTTGTCATTAGACTGAACATAAAGGCTGATATCTTATCATGGCCTCTAGGTTTACACAAAATAACCTTCCCTACTACTTTAGATACAAATTTGCCTTGTTGATTCATCCCTTTTCTGTTGATTGCTGCTCCAATCTTCATGGCTGGATCCAATCCACACCACTGAAGGGCCTCCCTTGTCTTTGAGGCAGGGACCTCTTCTTCATCCTGGATTCTTGGTAGGTGAAGAATCTTTCTTAAACTCTTCAGAGTAAGTTTGACTTTATTTCCATGAACTATTGATTTGATCTTGAGGCCAGTGGAGTCCACTGTTGCAGCAGCATAGAATTCAAATACTTCTTTCTTCAAGATATTTGTAGGTTCAGAAACGAGAAACTCCAATCCATTATCAGTAACTAGGGTAAGGACCCTTTTAATACTTGTCGGCGCATCATCAAAAGCATTGCGCACCAGCTCGTAGCCTTCGTTGATGGTTTCTTCAACCTTTGGCGCCATTGGAATGGAGAGAAATCTTGAATTGAGAGAAGAGAGTTTGTCGATACAAGGGTTTAGTCTCGAAAATCTGGAGAGCGTGTCGACAGAATGTGTTCTCGACATATTTATACCCTTTTAAAAGAAGGTCAAAAGGCGGGCAAAATGTGTCTAAAAGTTTCGACACTATTGAAAAGTGTCGACACAAACTTTTATTATCTCGACCATGGTGCTGACAACTATGTGTCGACACCAATTGATGATATGTCGACATTGGACATACTTTGTAGACAATCAGAAATTCTGTGTGGACTCTTATTGCAAGTGTCGACACAATTTCTGGAAGTGTCGACACCATTACACTGCTTGTGTCGACACCACTATTCTGGATGTGTCGACACTTTGTCCCTTAGGTGTCGACACTATGATACTGTGTCAACACAATTTCCCTGAATTGTCGACACAAATCCTCTGTGTCGACACATTATTACTAAATGTGTCAACACACTTTTACTTAGCCAATTCTGGTAATCTAACATATGGTCAACATACCTAATTAAATTTTAAATCTATTGAATTTAGTTTCATCTAGAGGCTTAGTAAATACATCTGCAATTTGATAATCTGTCTTAACAAATTCTAGTGAGATATCCTCTTTCTCTACATGTTCTTCAAGAAAATGGTACCTTATTTCTATATCCTTAGTCCTACTATGTGAAACAGGATTATTAGCAATAGAAATAGCACTAGTAGAATCACAAAATAAAGGTGTTCTACTTACCTGAATACCATAGTCTTCTAACTGATGTTGAATCCATAGCAGCTGTGCACAGCAACTTCCTGCTACCACATATTAAGACTCAGCTGTGGATATTGCCACACTAGTCTGCTTCTTACTGCTCCAAGATATCAATCTTCCTCCTAGAAATTGATATGTACCTGTAGTACTTTTTCTATCTTCTTTGCAACCTGCAAAGTTTGCATCAGAATATCCTGTTAGTAGAAAATCTCCATTCCTAGGATACCAAAGGCCTTGATTAGGTGTGCCCTTAAGATATCTCAAAATTCTCTTTACAGAAGTGTAATGAGATTCTTTTGGGCAAGATTGATACCTAGCACAGACACATGTTGCATACATAATGTCCGATCTACTAGCAGTGAGATATAGTAGAGAGCAAATTATTCCTCTATACAAAGACTCATCTATAGGTTTACCTGCATCATCTTTGCATAAAGACATACTTATTCCCATAGGAGTTCTCATGGTGGAGGATTATTCCATACCATAGTCCCAAGATGAACTTAAGTTCCCCCATACTGCTCATTTCAAACTTCCCTTGCATAAGTTTAGCAAACTTCTTGCAAAGGTTGTTTTCTGTAGACCCAAAAATTATGTCATCTACATAAATCTGGACTAAGATTATCTTACCTTTGGATTCCCTTAGGAATAGAGTTTTGTCTATTTTCCCTCTTGAGAATTTGTTCTCAATAAGGAAAGTAGACAGGGTTTCATACCAAGCCCTTGGGGCTTGCTTTAACCCATACAAAGCTTTCATAAGTCTATAAACATAATCAGGTTTGAGAGAATCTACAAAACTTGAAGACTGCTCTACATAGACTTCTTCTTTTGGATTTCCATTCAGGAATGCTGATTTTACATCCATTTAGAATACTTTGAATCCTTGATATGCTGCATAGGCAAGGAACATTCTGATGGCTTCCAGTCTTGCTACTGGGGCAAAGGTTTGATCAAAGTCAATACCCTCTTCCTGTCTGTATCCTTTTGCAACAAGTCTTGCTTTGTTCTTCACAATGATTCCATTCTCATCCATTTTGTTCCTAAAGATCCACTTTATTCCAATGATGTTGTTGTCTCTTGATTTAGGAACTAACTCCCAGACCTTGCATCTTCTGAACTTATTCAGCTCCTCTTGCATGGCATTAATCCAATGTGGGTCTAGGATAGCTTCTTCAAATTTCTTTGACTCCAGTTGAGATAGGAAGCTTAAGCATAGCATTGTGTTCAAGTTCCTGCTTCTAGTTTGCACTCCATGTCTTAGATCACCAATTATCTGATTTACTGGATGATCCTTTAAGTTTCTAACAGCTGGAGGAAGACTGTCTTTTGGTTGAACACCTCCAATCTCTTCAATATGATGTACCTCTTGATGTACTTCGGTATCTAGAGAGTCTTGTACTCCCCCTTGACAGTTGCCACAATTTTCCATTCCTTGATATGCAGTTAAATCTTCTACAATGGAAAGCTTGTCCATTCTCTCATTTATACCTGTTGGACTGCATGAACTACAAGGCAACTCACTGTTGATTAATCTAGTTTCATCAAATACAACATGTACAGATTCTTCTACAACTTGAGTAATCAAGTTGTAGACTCTATAAGCCTTACTATTATTGCTATACCCAACAAATATCCCATCTTGGGATTTGGCAGAAAACTTAGTTAAATAAGACTTATCATTGTTAAGGATATAGCACTTGCAACCAAAGATCCTAAAATAGGATAAATTTGGTTTTCTACCTTTCATAATCTCATAGGGAGTCTTTTTGTGGCACTTGGTGATAGAAGCCCTATTGATCACATGACATACAATATTTACTGCCTCAGCCCAGAAATATTCTGGGAGATAAGTGTCACTCAATAGAGTTCTACCAGCCTCAATCAATGTTCTATTCTTCCTTTAAGCAATACCATTTTGCTGTGGTGTTCTAGGTGAGGAGAATTCTTGAAAAATCCAAAACTCTTCACACAATCTTATCATACTTTCAGATTGAAATTAAGTGTCATGGTCACTTATGATTTTGACCACTATACTGTCCAGTTCATTCTGAATTTGTTTGATAAAATATGTAAAACACTTGGGGTTTCTGATTTATGTCTCAGAAAGAACACCCAGGAATATGTAGAATAGTCATTTACTACCACAAAAGTGTAGACCTTCCTACCTAGACTATGAACTGGCATAGGACCAAAAAGATCCATATGTAAGAGGTATAGACACCTTACTAAACCTTTGTTTTCAAGGCTATGAAAGTAGGATTTTGTCTGCTTGCCCTTTTGACAAGCTGAACATATCCCTTCCTTATACTTAACTTGAGGACCATTCCTCACTAACTCTTTGCTAAAGAGATGACCAATTGTTTTGTAGTTAAGATGGGCAAGCCTCTTGTGCCATTTGACACAATGAGAAGCTCTCTCATCAGCTACAAGACAAATAGGAGAACCTTTGTTCTCACACTCAAAATTGAGACAGTACACATTCCTCTTTCTATATCCTATCAAAATGATCTTTTGATCACTTCACCTTTTGATATGACATCCATTCTTAACAATGAAATATCATATCCTAAATCACTCAGTTGGCTTATGCTTATAAGGTTGTGTTTCAAACCCTTCACATAGGCCACTTGAGTGATAGTAATCTGGTTACTAGAAATGTTACCAAACCCTTTGATGATTTCTTTTTCAGAGCCACCAAAGATTACTTTAGGCCCATTTGAGATAGGTAAATACTCCTTCACCAATCCCTTTATTCCAGTCATGTGCCTGGAACATCCACTGTCAAAGTACCATATAAGGGCATGGTGACTTGGACTCACCTGCAATAAAGAATTACTTTCCCTTATAACCCAAGTAAGTCTTGGGTCCTTGGTTCAAGTTAGCTTCATTCTTAACAAATCTACCTACAGCTCTTCTAATAGGTAGACTGTTGTTCTTCCTGACACTAGTGTTGTGCCAGCAATCTATGGCATAATGACCTGTCTTGCCACAGCACCAGCATTCATACTTATTGTATCTATTTTTAGATACATTCTTGACAGCCTGGTTGACAGCAAATCTTTTGTATTTTGTTGGTAATGCTGCAGCTACACCCACTGGTTTCTTATAACCATGGGGTTTATGAACATGGGCTATCTTATTGACATAAGCACCCTTGTCATTCAAAACTTCAGTCTTATTATGACCAAGAGTATTCTCAAGGTCATACTTGTTAGAAAGCACTTGTACCTTTCTAAAAACTACAGGGACTTTAAATTCAATGGCTGAACTGAGGCCTTGCCCTTTCTCATGAATTGGGCAGCCCTGGTGTTACCTTTAAACCCTATTCCAGCCTTACCCTTTTGAGCCACAAACTCATCTATTAAGGGTAAAACTGATTTTGGCTTGGAATAACTAGCCACCAAATCTTTCTCCTTCTGAAGTCTGACTTCCAGACTTTTAATTAGATCATTTTTGTATGTGATTGTGCTCATCTGAATAACAGTTATAGTTTTCAGTTTGGTAATCTCATTCAATTTTTGATCTAATTCTTTCTCTAAGTCAGATGCAGCCATCTTAAGTTCTGCAATATCCTTAGCCTGAGTTTTGGCCAGGTTCATGCTTTTCTATAGAGCCTGCAACAAGTCCCCATATTCATCTATCAGCTGATGAATATCTCCTTCAGATTCAGATCCATCCACATCACTTGATGCAGATGCAGTTGACTCTGTGCCAGTACTACAAACTGAATTACTAGACAAACATTGTACCTTACTAGGACCAGGCTGATCCTGACATTTGTCTTATTTTGATATAGCCAACAATCTACTACACTGATGGTCTTCCTGTGCATAGATAGAGTCCTGCAATTGCATAAACTCTTCTTCTTCATCAGCTGCATAAAGACCAATGTAGTCCTCAGCTTCATATTCAGACTCTAAAGTTGATTGGTCTGTCAATCTTTTCTCCTTCTTTGCAACAAAGGATTTCTCCTTCTTTCTCTTTTGTTGATTCTTTCTTTTATTAGCAGACTCCTTTCTTTTGTCAGGAAACTTAGCCACAACATTTCCAGGCTTATTACAGCAATAGCAAAATATCTTTGATGTTGTAGATTGCTAGGCTTTGACCTGCTCCTGTCCTTCCTAGATGACTTTCTCTTTTGAAAATAGTCATCAGCTGGATGTGATGTGGAGGGCCTTGACTTCCACTGCTTCTTCTTTAGAAATCTCTGAAACTACCTTGTGAAGGCAGTAAAGTCTTTATTTGATTCACTATTGTCTGAACTTTGATTGCCTGAATTATTTGAAACAATTTCAGCAACTTCCCTAGGAGGTGATGGAGACATCCTCCTATTCTTTCTAGTGGCTTCAACCTTGAATGCCACAGACTTCTCTCTATGCTCTCCTTTAGCATTTCTTTCTTTCTCGTTTCTAGTCATTAGTTGCATTTCATAAGACAGCAACTTTCCAAACAAAGTTGGAGGAGAAATAACTGCAAGTTTGGCCACTTCCCTAATGGCAAAAATCTCGGTATCCCAATCCTTTTTCAAGGATCTTAGGAATTTGTCATTCAGTTCATATGTACTGAAGACCCTTCCATAAGACATCATCTCATTTACAATTCTGTAGAACTTCTTATATCACTCAAGATATGTTATCTGACTTCCCTTGTCTGAAGCTTTCATATTCCTGATTTAGCATAGACTTTCTATCTTGTCTAACTTCTTCAGAACCCTCCATGTAGACTATCAAAGTGTCCCACATTTCCTTGGAGGTCTTGCAGTGAATTAAATTCTGAAAGGTTGAATCATCTATGGCACTTACTATGATATTCTGAGCTCTTTTATCCATAGTTGCCAGTATAATCTCATCCTTAGTCATCTCAGAAAAATCATTGGGAGTTCTCTGGTTTGCATCTAGAACAGCCATCTTCATTGGAATATAAGGACCTTCTTGTACTTTAATATAGATCCTTGGATCAGAAGCCTCCATAAACAACCAGACCCTTTCTTTCCATATTCCAAATATCTGCTTCCTGTAGATGGGTAATTTCATAGAACCTAATTCCTTGTGATTTTCTCCAGAACCCATTTTCTTGATTCTTGATTCTGCCTTTGGGATCTAAGTCAGACTGTTAAGTCCTTCTTTAAGCAACCTCCCTCTAATACCACTTGATAGTTTTAACTTCAAGACAACCTAAACACCTAAGGGGGGGGTGAATATGTTCTTTTCCTTGTTTTAACTTAAGGCAGAATTTAGCTACAGATCTTTAATATAAATCTCAAATCTCTACAACTACCACAACACATACAATCACAGAAACTATAATAACACAAGCATCACAGATTGCACATAGATTTATAGTGGTTCCCAAAGGTCTGGGTACATCCACTTTCCCCCTTCACATATCTAGCAGTGTGCTAGATTCGGCCTAACTTCTTCCTTTTCTTCTCAGATCCATAGATCTTACAGCTCAGAACCCTGAAAGGTTCCTACAACTCAGAACCCTATAAGGTTCCTACAACTCAGGCTAACAGTCCTACCTCAGCCTTGCCCCAAGGCCTACAACTCAGGCTTACAGCCCTACCTTAGCCTTGCCGAAAGGCCTATAACTCAGGCTAAAACATCCCTACCACTCAGTGAATTAAATCTATTACACTCAGCCTTTATAACATAGGCTTACAACTCAGATCTTTGAAAAGATCCTACAAAAATTAATATGTAATTTGATGGTCTCTTACCCTTGTTGAGAGAGAAGGGATAAGAGGATTCTTGATCAGCTTCTTGATGAACCTGATGACAGAAATCAAACTGTGCTTAGCTTTCTTCAAAGTTTCTTGAATCTTGACTTAGATGAGTTGATCTCCCTTGAAGTTGACTGACTGCCAGCTTCCTTCTTGGATTCCAGATATGGATCTGGATCTTCTTAGTAGATTAGTTCAGGATCTACTTATTTAGAGACTTGTGATTGTCTCCTTCTTGACCTCAAAATAGCTGGAGCTCTCTCTCCCCAAACCTTCTTAAGTTTCTTCTGAATTCTGGAATGAATTCCCCTTAGACAAAATCTGAGTGGATGAACATTACAGAATGTCTTCTTAGATCTTCCTACGAAAATCTTCTTTTGTGACTTGCACTTTCTTGATCAGAGATCAATCTCACAATAGTTGTGTTAGTTGTGTGTCAATTCATAATCTTCTTCTTCTGAATCCATCTATATATAGACTTAGTCCATGGTAACTGGCTGATCCGGTTTCTAACTAACTTCTGACAAGTCTTACATCTTCAATAAACTTGTTGTAAGTCATAGCTGTCAAGTCTTCAAATAGTTGTTGAGCCTTTGTCTCTGTCAGCAAAGCGTCGAGATTGACTTTCATAAAGTGTCGAGACAGTCTGCCATTATGTGTCGACACATGTGACTTAAGTGTCGACACAGACTTTGGTGATGTCGACATAGCTGCCTTGATGTCGACACAGCTTCCTTACACTGCATCTAGAGAATGTGTCAACACTGATTATTTGTGTCGACACAACCACATCTTCACTCCACAGCAATCAACTATGTTGAAATTCTGCTGTGTGTCAACACAAGTCCTGTGTGTCGACACAGTTGATATAGTCTCAGAATTTGTGTGTCGACTCTGCTTCTGTGTGTCGACACTACCTCCCGGTGTCAACACATTTGATGTCGGCTAACATATTCTGTGTGTCGACACAGTTGCTTCATGTGTCTACACAGCTTTTCCAAGTGTCGACACAGGCTTGCTTAAGTGTCGACACATGGACTTAGAAACTTTTTCTGCATTTTAGCCAAAACTTAACCTGCACATATAAACTCAAAATAACATCAAATACACCTTGATGTATATCATTGAGCTAAGTGAGGCTTCTCCAAATCAGGTACACATTTTCCAATGTACCCAACAACTGTTGCTCTGTGGTGGGATAATCTTTCACCTACAATAAAACAGATTAGCTATTCTTGACCCAGGTCACCTTGAGTCCTTGTTTATTTACATAATTAAAACTAGAAATGTATGAGTATTTGGTTGGATTTTATAACTTAAGGGATGAAATCTTCTAGGTAGAATAATCCACTGATTAAATGGATTAACATATTGTCCTTGTTAATTAAATGTTCTGTTAGAATTAAGTTTCTGTTATTATGAACTGGGGTCGATGAATTCTGGTAAGTTCGTCGATCTGAGGTTGACGAATGGGAATGAGTTCGTCGAACTCCACTCAGAGAATGAAAGTATTAATTTTTTGGGCCCCAATATCGTCGATTTCTGGTCGACGAACCATACTGGTTTCGTCGATCGCAGTTCAAAGAATAATTATAATAAAAGTTTGTGTTTGGAGTTCGTTGACTTGAGTTCGACGAACTATACACATTTTGTCGATCTGAGTTCGACGAAATATGCTGAACATTATTATAGTTAAGATTTTTCTTATTCTTTCTTTTTTTCTTATTCCTTTGTTTTAATTCTGTTTGTTTAACAATATTATTATTTATCTTTTATTTACCTTTTTCAGAAACAAATTTTATAGGAATTGTTAAGATATTTTTCTGAATCAGTGGGGGTTGGCTTGATGAAGCACATAAGCCCAGCTTGCCATTAAGCCTGACATTCACTATGCTTGTGATGTCCATCAACTTGATACTTCTCCCATTTAGGAATTCTTCAAGCTGCCTAGCCTCCGCTAATTTATTTCTTAATGATATAACCTGTACATTTGCAAAAGTTATTTCATCTTTTAATTTCATGTTTTCTGAAATGAAATTTTATTATTCTGTCAATTTCTCTCTAAGTTGTTTAATCTCTTTTTTAGAATTAATTAAATTAATACATAAAGATTTTAATTCAGTTCTAAACTCATCTGAATTAAAATCAAAAGAAGACAGTACCTGATCTTCCTCAGATTCAGATTCTTCACCCTCTGACTTATCATCTTATGCTTCTGAACAGCTGCATGATGCATTGATGGCCATCAGGAAAATCTCCTTTACCTTTGCTTCCTCTTCATCTCCACAGGAGCTGAAAGATGAACATTCATCTTCAGTTTCACTCCATGTTTCAGCCACAAAGCCTTTCTCCTTTCTTTTATGCTTGCTGGAGGATGGCTTGTTATAGTGCTGCTTCCTAGTTTCTTTTTATCTTCTTCTCTCCTTCTTTTGGTTCTCTGGACACTCTGAGATGAAGTGTCCAGGATTCCTACAACCAAAACAAACAACCTTTTTAGTTTGTTTTTTGTCATACCTTGGTTTATCATCTTGCCTTGATGACTTTCTTCTGAAATCCCTCTTGCCCTTCTTGTAAAATCTCTTGCCTAAGAGACTCAGTAATTCTTCACTGGTTGTTGAAGCTTCTGATTCTTCAGTTGCTTTGAATGCAATGCTTTGCTCCTTTCTTGCTGATGAAGGAGTCTTCTATTCTACAGCTTCTCTAGACTTTATGAGCTTCTCATAGGACTTGAGCTTTCCAAGTAGAGATTCTATGGAAATCTCATTTAGACTTTTGGCTTCCTTGATTGGCCAGATTTTAGAATCCCATGAGCTAGGGAAGCACATGAGGATTTTGTCATTGACTTCTGTTAGGGTGATGTCCTTATTCAGATTCTTCAGCTCATTGATGATTGAGCTTAGTCTGTTGTACATGTCACTTACAGACTCTTGCTCATGCTTCTTGAAGTTTTCATATTGTGAGATAAAATTGGATCTCATATCATTTCTCTCATCTGCTGAACCAGCAACCATCTGGTTAAGGGAATCCCAGATAGCCTTGGTTGATGTGCACTCAGCCACCCTCTGGAAAATGTCATCAGACATTGTATGAGCCAGAATATTCATGGCCTTTGCATCAGCTATTTTGGCCTTTTTCTGAGCATCTGTCCACTCGTGTGGTAGAACAGCATGTGTACTGGAACTTGCAGTAGATGTTGCCACTGGAACTGGTGATCCTGTCAAAATAGAATTCAAGATATCCTCATCAATAGAGTTCATTTACAACTTGATTCTTGCCTTCTAGATAGCAAACTTATTTATGTTGCAAACTAGAGGTCTGGTGCTTGCATAGTCTTTGTTCTGTGCCATGATATGAAAACAGCAAAACTATAAAAAGAAAATCAGATCTAGCAAGGATCTTTTGGTTCAAGTGTTAGCTTGTAGAACCAAAGGAACACCCCTCTATACCAATTGAAATATAGGGGTTAGACCTGATTTACTCTAGAGGGGGGGGGGTGAATAGAGTAATTAAAACTTTGGCTATTTTTAAATTTATCAGAGTAAAAAAATAGGTGATACCAATAATAATATAGAAGGAAATAAAAAAAGGTTAAGCTAATCTATATATTACAGCATGGTAAGAATAAGAAAGAAAATGATCACACATAGACAACACAAGAATTTTATAGTGGCTCCCCAAACTGGGTACATCCACTCTTCTACCACCCTTGTAGGAATCCACTATCAGGTTTTTGATCAGGTGACTGTCACCACAAGATCTATTTCCAGGGAGATCTCACAATCCTTTAGGCTTTTTATCAAGTGTCGAAAAACCAAGAATAAACTTTTGAAGGGAGTTAATAAACCCTTTATATAGGAGGTGAGGGAGGTGATGATGTCTTCTCTTTTCTCTATACAACAGAGAAGACTAGTGGATTTGCTGTTTGTAAAGACTCCTTCTGAAATACTAGAATGATTCAGAAAACTTTGAGCCATGCTCAGGGTGTAGGTCTTTAGCCTTGTCTGAATGAATCCTGGAACTTTCTGACTGATTCAAAGATGTTGTCCTTGAATGTTCCTGGAGGAGGGGTTGAAGAAGACTCTTGATATTGACTGGTTGTTCATGTTCACTCTTCAGAAAGGACAAGGGAGAAAAATAAATGTTTTCTGTATGCAGAGAACAATTTCTGTATGATGTTGTTCTGTGCAACTTTATTATCTTCTATGTATTAATCTTATGTTCTTACTGTAGGTTTGGTCTGTGTATTGATTCAGATCTCTATGTCTAACTGTGTGTCTTACTTACTGCTGTCTGAAAAGAATTTCTCTTTTTTATATTATGCAGTCAATAGTTTCTCCTTGGAAATTCGAATTTCTTACATTATTTGCTGATTGCCCTGGAGAAAGAAACGGCTGGAATATTTGACTTTAAGGTGTTTCCCCAACTGTCCCATTAAAATAAGAAAGTAATTACCCTGATGGAGACCATAATTAATGATGCCAATAACGGCTATATTCAGAATAATATGAGCATTAAATACTCAGAAAATTATTGTTAAATAATATAGTAAATAAGGATAGAAATAAGGAAAACTGCTTAGTCTGGCTCGAGACAAAAATAGTCGACCTCTGAACAGAATTCGTCGACTGGAGTTCAAAGTTCATCGACCTGAGAATTCTTATTCGTCGACCTGAGCTCTATGAACTGCATTCTGTAAATAACTTGCTAAATCTGCACTCTGAGTTTGTCAAGCTGAGAATCTGTCTGAAAGAAAAGATCGTCGACCTGAGCTCGAATATCGTCGAGCTCAACTCAGAGAAATAACTCTGAGTTCGTCGATCTGAGATCGACGATCATCGAGCTTAGTTCGAATAATTTTGAACTAATCATTTTGATCTCTGAATCTTCTAAGTCTTGAATCTACTGAGGTCCTCTTCTTGCTGGTCCATGAAGGCTGAACCTAAAGACAAGCCTAAACTCTAGGACTCAAGGACTTAACCCTGGCTATACAATGTGGGTCAAACATAGCCTAATTAGTGTACCTAGCCAAAATCCAAACTACGGATCCAACAGCCACCTGTACTGTAATCGCCGGGCGATAACCATCACCGCCTTTTGATATCTTCCCGAGCGCCTTCTTAAAATATTCAGCGGGTTATCGCTCGTGGTAACACTAACGCCAGGCGGTAGCTTCCAGAGCCATACACTAATAATTCAGATGGCTACCGCCGCATGGTATCTCCCTATCGCCGCACGATAGCACTCAATGCTCTTGTCCACTCAACACTCTCAACGTCTGCCTGTCCATTCAATGCTCTCAATGCGTCGGCCGCTACCGCCGCGTGTTATCTTGCTACTGCCATACGTTAGTGTCCAGACACTTAAAGTTGATTCAGCATTTTCCCCCAGCTCAGGTGCAATTCTTTTAAAAAAGTGAATCCTGAGCCCAAGATAGCTCGCTTGACTTAAAGATGGGCATAAGGGGCCTAGCGCGAATCGGGATGTTACACAACCACTAACGTCGGGTGCTAGCCTTACCGTGTCACAATATCAAAAGTGGCATGAATATTATTTTAGATATTTTCCTAATTTAATGGAAAGCTAGCCACACCGCATAAAAATTCCTCCGCCGAGCGCTAGCTCTGTTGCTGGATGTAGCTTTTTTAAAGATGAGTATAAAAGCATGTGTTTCTTTTCCTGAGGAAACAAGGAGGAGAAGTTTTGGACGTCTAGGGTTTGGTTATCACCTCTATTAGTGCAAACCACCATCTCTGAGCAAGGAAAAGTAAAATTTCTCCCTCTATTTCATGATCAAAGAACTCCAAAGAGAGAAGTCTCTAATGACCATAAACGGTTGATCGAGTTAGAAGAATGACGTTAAGAAGCCTCGATCGCGCACCATTCTACAGAGGATTTCTGATTTGAGTGAGCAACAATTTCAAAATCTTTTATTTTCTTTAACCATGTTTTATTTTGTTCAGATAAATTTCCCGGTGTGTACATCGAGTTCTTGGGATGAGTTTGTGAGAAATTGGCCTAGGAGACCGTTAGATTTTCTAGAGGAATTTGAGGGAAATCATCTTTGAAGGACATCTAGATCTGGGAGATCTAGTCGGCTCTAAGACCCTTTCTGGGAGAAAGGTGAAGATTCAGCTCGTTAGTCTTCTTGGGAAGAAGAGGGAGAGCCAACCAGACCAGGTTGAGCGTCCGTATAGAAACCAAAAGAAAATTCTTACTTTCATCTCCTCTGATCTCCTTCGTCATGGAGATCAAGTTATATTGTTGTAAACCCTTGTGTTTAATTTTGAATAATATTATATCTCTTTCATTTTATCTTAAATTCATGGTTGTGTGTTGTTAGGGATCTAAGGGGTGTGTTCAAATTAAGAAAACAAACATTCATAGGGAAAAATGCTTATGTGACATATTGTCGTGCGGTAATGGTCTACCACCCCATAGTAGCTTCCAGAGTAGGTTGCCCTACCAAACTTGTTTTTCTGTGACCTACTGCCACTTGGTAGTAACCTGCTACCCCGTTGTAGCTTTCAGAACAAGTTGCCCTGGTTAAATTCTTTTTAATTCTAAATTTTAATTGAAAACCTTATTCACCCCCCCCCCCCTCTAAGGTTGGACACCAGATCCAATAAGTGTTATTAGATCTAGGTTATTCCACAATGATTTCTCAACCAGGAATAATGTCTAACCCTGATCTCGAATCGACAAGTGGTGATGAGACTTTGTATACTGGAAAATCACTAGCACCAACTCTGTTTATAGGTGTGAAATATAATGGGTGGAAAACTTTAATGTGAAAATTCCTTATATTATTAGATACAGAAGTTTGGAACGTAACTAGTATCAAGCCCCCAAATAATTTCAATAAGCATGAATGTTATTTAAATGTCAAAGCTATGATTAGTCTATTTTGTGGGCTTGGTCATGAAAATTTCAAACTCATCTATACGCTTCCTACAACTTATGATATATGGAAATTTCTTGATATTACTTATAGTTCTCCTTATATAAATAATGAATCTGAGCAATTTTTCATGGATTCATGTGAAGAATCAAATGAAGACCTACTTTTGGAGGAAGACACGCCAACCACATCAAGCGTAAGGGAAGATGAAAATATATCTTTGGAAGAGGAAAGCATAGTGGAAAATGACCAAAGAACCTTGAGTTGAAATCCTTCCATGTCCAAGAGCGCTATAAAAAAAATCAAATTCCCTTCTTGTTTGTAATTCTATTTCTACATTGCATGTGCTAGATGCAGCTAAATGCAGAATTAAGAAGCTGAAAAATATTAATTCAAAATTGTGCTTAGAAAATAAAAAATTTAAAGCAAAATTTCATGAAAAATATTTTTTGATGTGTCCCGTTCTCCTACTTGCTCTTTAGTTAACACTTCTACATTGTGTACAGATTATAATTAATTAAAAGAAAAAATATAAGGTTTTTGAAAAAGTCCTTCTTTTTTGCAAAGGAACAAAATGAGAAATTTTGTTTAGAAAAATCATCATTGAAAGGTGATTGTGCTAGATGCAATAATTATAAAATAGAAATTAAAGAAATTATGAAGCTCATATTGAATCTATAGTTTCCATTCTTAAAAATAGCACAATCGCTTATAATAAAGCTAGACAAAACTACAAAAGTAAAAACAATGTTGTGAAAACTAAAATCAACTTCAGAAAATACAGAAGAAAAATTCATAGAATGTTAATTTACAAAATAAACTAATATCCAAGAGCAAGTTCAACATGAAATTCCATAACAAGAATATATTAGAACCAGGGAGTAAGGAAAATCAAGTGTATGCAAATAAAACTCCACAACATTATTATCATCCACATTTATCCACTCAAATCACTCCCAACTTAAAATTAAATGAATAAAAAATCCTTTAAAAATCATTATCCTATGAGTCTTTGTGTTAGACAATGTAAATTTTACTTGGAAAACCAATTCATCGTAACTAAATCTCCCACGCATGGTGTTTTAAGTAAAGATTACTATAAGAGGACTCAAACCAAATTGTATGGAAATCTGGTGTATAAAAAGAACATTCAACCAAAGTATGAGTGGTGACCCATTAGTAAGAATGATATGTAAGACCCCCCCCCCCCCCCCACCTAGAACACAAAATACGGTCGAGGGGAGTCTTATGCTCAGAACAGCAGCCTTGCAGTAGCGCCAACACACGGGTTTACCTATACCACAAGATGTCTATCCTGCCAGCTAAAACCAATATCATCATTGCCAACCCAACATAAGAATAAAAGGAGAATTCAAATCCACATAAGTTCATAATCCAAATACATCAAATAAAAAGAAGCAACCAAGGCTTCTATAATATCAGAGTACGTTATGCAAAAATGGCTACAAATAAGTCTCTCAAAAACTCACATCAGTCACTGACGACAGTGATGGTATCGTGACTTCAGGCCCTGTCGTCCTAGCATGGATTCCCTCCTATATAACCCATTGCTGCTCTATCTGCATGGATTCCTCCTAAATAGAAGACGTAACAACCGTTAGTCAAAAAGACTAAGTGGCTATCACATCCGCTCCCTCGGGGACTCTTAGGCATCAGGAAGAGAAAGGTAAAGGGATACAATATATATAATAGTTGTAGTACAAAAATAGGTGGCAAAGTGCTACACTATATCAGTGTATATCAAAGAAACTACAACATATGTATATCAATCTACACTAGCAGTTCTATCATATAACTGTATACAAGTAAAGTCCTACAGCAAGAAAGTAACTCAACTTATATGAATGCTCATACAGATATATAAGTTAAGGATCAGCTTAGCAGTAAAGTAACTCATCATATAAGAATGCCCATACAAACTTATATGATAAGGATCTTATGTCGTACAATGCTATGTTATGAATGACTTATGATGACTCACCCATGCTCACACACATGCAACTGCTATGTTGATACAGACTTGAGTTCCCACTTTTTGAGCAGGTAGTTAACCTCTCAAGCATCATCCGTCATGGCTAGACGGTGATAGTGGAACGAGCTTTCCACTACTAGGCGGGTCTACACACTACCAAGCCTAGGCCTCTATATGCCTTAATGCTAAGAACACAACAATAGAGATCACATGTGTACTATGGCTCAGAGGGGTCTCGGGTAGATGTGCACCAAGAACACAACCCAAACTAGAATATCATCGTGGTACGGAAGGTGCCTCTGTGAACACATCACCAAAGGACCAAGGCCAACTGTCGAATAGTATAGAGGAGCCCTCAGGAAGTAAACACCGAGGACCAAGGCCAAACCGTGCAAGTCTGTCTGTCAACTCCCATCGGTGTGACGAATGGCGAGCCTGTAGACCTTCCATACTATCCTTAACCCAGGATTATGACATCGCGTGTCAACTCACACCGCATGAAATTTCATATATAAGGGCTCCACTTTGAGTCCCCTTTATTTATTCACATATCGTGCTCAACAACATGCAAGGGCTCTGTTGGGTATTGTATGCACAATTACCTAGATTTGAGGAAGCCACCTGTCAAGCTAAGATGAATTCACAATGTATTTGATGAACTATTTTTTAGTTGTCCTTGTAGTTATTCAATGCTAAGTACACACCAATGTCAGGGTGCAGTGGGTCAATATACACGGGTCTGTGCAATGTAATCCCTCGTTGAGCAGATCAGTGTGTTGGCCTACGTGTACTCTCTCTATTGGGGTGTACTTAATTTCAAGTACAGGGTTATAATAAAGCAAGAGCAGACAAGGAGCAAGGATGGGCCAAAGACTAGCTCACGGGACGAAAGACGAAAATCGTCTAAGTGTAATTCGTCGAGAATCACTAGGTGATTCTCGCCGACTCGTCGAGAATCACTAGTGATTCTCTACGAGTCGTTGAGAATCACTAGTTGATTCTCGCCGGGTTGGGTCGGCTGTCTTGATACAGACAGGAAAATTATCCAAGGTAGAATCGTCGAGAATCATTATGATTCTCGCCGATTCGTCGAGAATGACCTTGCATTCTCGACGATTCGGTGAGAATCAAAAGTGATTCCCACCGATTCTCCCCGGCCTCTACAACCTGTGTTGCCAGAATTCACCAAGTAGAATTCGGCGAGAATCGTAGGTGATTCTCGCCGATCCGTCGAGAATCACCTACGATTCTCGCCGATTTTGACTTGGCAAATTTTCAGAAATTTCTGGACCGGTCCACGTTACCTGCAGCTGTTTGAACCGGACTTTGGTCTTTACTTGGGTGGGACCCACAACGGTCATCTATTGACCTAGTATATATATACCCCGTATGTATGAACAGGACAGACACGAAAAACGCGAATTCAAAAAGGACGAGCCGCCGTCGAGCCCTAAATCCCCGATCTTGCTCCGCCGATCGTCTCCGCCATTCGTGCAGTAGTCGCCTCTGTTAATCTCAAGTTCTTCCAGATCACCGGCGACAGAAGCTTAGGTTAGCATAGCGTCTCACGCGTCTAACTAGAGATCCCTTGTCTCATGATTCGTTGATCGGGAAAAACCTTCCCTTTCCGAATCGATCGAGACGATCGATCCTGGTGTGACCGTTGGAAGACCTTGCTTCCCTTGCTATGAAGTTTGAATCAAGATAGCACAGCAGCAGCTCTCCGTCGCCGCCTGTTATTCCGAGAACCTTGCCGCCGCTCCAAGCCTCCGCCGGTTTCGGGAAGATTCAATCCAAGTGAGATCTAGGGTTGTGGACTCTTCGTTGACTTCAAGAACACGTCGTCAAACGAAGAGGGACACCTTAGTCTCCAAACGTCATTTGTATTTCTTACAAGCTAGTTTCAATTTCTTTGTAAAGGACCGATTGGTCTCTAGTTGTAAGGGTTGGGTGCAACCCATGTTGTGGGAGTGGTGACTCCTACGTGTGGAAGGGTTCCTTCCGTTAGTGCAAGGATTGGATTTCAATCCTGTTGGTGAAGTGACCGAGTCGTCCCTGGTTGGGAGATAGGTCGAAGGGGGAAAGTGGACGTACCCAAATCGGGGAACCACTATAAATTGCCTGTGTCCTCTCTGTGCTTCGTTGTTTTATTTTCTTGTGCAGGTATAATTTCAATTCCGCTAACACGCATCAAAGACACCTATTCCCCCCCCCCCCCCATAGGTGAAGGTAGTTGACACTAGGTGGACTTTCAAGTGGTATCAGAGGGAGGTTACTCAACAAAAAGGTTCACACCTTGAGTAAAATCCTGCCACCAGTGTCAAAAGCATGGAGCTGGATTATGGGATCTCTCCGCTAAGACTTCCCGTGTGCACAAAGGACTATTATCCCATCTGGAAGATGCGGGTATCCTTTTATTTGGAGGCCATCGACCCTCGCTCATCAATCATCTTGGAAGAGGGTCCATTCATTCCCATGAAGGCCTCCTGATCTGGAAAGGATATGCAGATCCCCAAGGAGACTACTGAAATGTCTGAGATTGAATTCTCTCTATTCAACTTGGATAAAATGATTCGTAAAATCATCCTGGATGTCTGGACTGGACCTTCCCGGTCAAAACTTGAAAAGTGTAGGACGGCCAAGTCCTTGTGGCAAACTGTATCAGACCTCATGGAGGGATCAGACAGAACAGGGACAAGTAGCCAGCAAGAGGATGAGGCATATATGGGGGTCAGCATTTCTGAAGAAGAAAGTGATGACCAATTTCACAGTATCAGGGCACTTGTGTCTTTATCAGAGACTGAGGAGGAAGTTGAGGAAGACTGCTCAGTTGAAGATGACTCAGCTGCCCCAGTCAGTTCTACCATTATCCCTGATCAGCTAAGTCAGGACCAGGTAACTTCGTCACCTTGCCCCTCTCTTCCTCAAGTTCCAGAAGACAGGAATAGTTTGGATGACCGCCCTTCAGAAAATCCTGATTCCTTGAAGAGAGCCCTTCAGCAAAGCAACCTACTTGTTGAGGAGCAAGCTAAGGAGATTGCTCGGCTAAAGATCTTGTTGGTTCTCCAATTGGCATCCAACAAGGTTAAGGACTCCAAAATCACAGATCTAGAGAGTAGTCTAGAGAATGAGAAGAGGATAGTATCAAACTTTTCCAAGGTTGATGCTATCAAGAGAAAGGAAGAAAATGGATGGATCTCCCGAATTATCAATTCATGGAGAAATGGGGAAACGGTATTCAGACCCCCCACACCAGGAAGGAAGGGTACTCATCATGCCTACAGGTATGATCACAGGAACAACCGTGGTCACTGCAAGGGTGATCTTCCCTCATGTGGAGGCACCCAAAATGCAAGGGCTGTCATGGCCACCCAGAAGAGAATACCTCCGGCTTCCACCAAGCCCTTTGTATTCTCGGCCATAGCCCCTACTCGTCATGAATCTGCCAGCATCAGCTCACAATGCGCCTCGCACCTCCCTAGGACTCTGGAAAGGGGGGATAGAAATCATGTTGTTAGGACTCATGAGGTCCTTGGAAGGGGGCTGACTGAAAAGAAGGCACCACCTCCCAGGCCTCATGACGCCTGCCATATGCATTCTTTCCACCCTTCCAATAGTCACGGTGGAAGAGACAATTCTGTGAGCATATCTGGCTCTATTCCGTCTAGACCTAGAACTATGACTACCTCTGTCATCCGTATAGGTCACAAACGGCGATACAACATTCATGAGTGTTGGTGTTGTGGCAAAGTGGGTCATTTTGCCATAGATTGTTGGCACAACTATTCTGTATCAATAGCAAGGGGACTTCCACATCCTCGAGGCAATGTTAGTCTTCCCACCAGGATTCCTAAGGGAAGGCAGTCCAATTATTATGCTGACAGGAACCTAGGACCCAATACATATTGTGTAACGTCCCAATTCGCGCTAGGCCCCTTGATTGCGTATTTGAGTCAAGGGGGCTGTGGTGAGCCCAATGGGGGATGTGGGTGAACAGGTGCGGACGTGCGGGAAATGAGGAAAACAAGGCAAAACAGCATTTTTGGCTGACACGGGTATGGACACGGCCGTGTCCATACCCGTGTGCCTCATAAAAATTGGCTTACCAGTCAGAGAGGTACACGGGCATTGGGACACGGGCGTGTCCCTAGCCGTGTGCCAAGGACACGGGTCGGGACACGGCCGTGTCTCTACCCGTGTGCCGCAACCCTGACCCGGCAGAAAGTGGTTCTGGGAGGAACACGGCCCTAGACACGGCATGCCACACGGCCGTGTCACCTGAACACGGGTAGGAACACGGCCGTGTGCCTACCCGTGTCTGCGATGTATAAAAAGGAAAAAGTTGGGAAACCCTAGCATTTCATCTCCTTTCTTCTGCCCCGAAATTCCTGAGAGGGTTCTTGGCTGGAGGAGGAGGAAGAGCTTGCCGGAGCCATCCTTGGAGGAATCAAAACGCCGCCACCGTCAAGGGAAAAACAATGCCGCCGCGAAGGAGTGCGAGGCTCATGGCCGGCCATGGTGGTACCGCTGGACTTGAGGTGAGCTTCCTCCCCTCTCCCTTGGTGCTAGATCTATAGTTATGATAGGAGAGACATCGACTCCATAGAGTCTTGATGTGAGGAGGAGAGTTCTTAGGATGAGCCATGCCTAGGTTTTAGGCTTAGTCTCCCTCAACCTTCTCATCCTTCAAAGTGGAGATGAGAGGGGTTTTCGTTGGGGGTTTGGCTTTGAAAGGAGAAATAAGGTTGGGTGTGATTTCTGGAGAAGTTTATGCGAGGTCGTTGCAAGGAAGAAGATGAACGGATGTCGTTCATCTCGCCTTAAGATGCGTGCAGAAATCTGATTTCTGCACGCGGCGACCTTCGTGGCCAATTTCGGAGGTGTTCTGGCCAGATCTGGGTGATCAACTCAACACGAAAGTCGTAGCCCTTGATATTACCTTTCCAACGAGGGGTTGCTCGTTTCCATGCGATACATGTAGCCACGGGAAAGCTGGTTCGAGTCCGCTGCGTTCGGGAAAATTCCTGTACAGGAAACTGTTTCCTGTACGTATTCGAGTTGAATTTCTGGTATGTTGCGACCAGATCTGGGCGATCGACTCAACACGAAAGTCGTAGCCCTCGCGAATACCTTTCCAACGAGGGGTTGTGCATTGTGATCGGATTCCTGTAGCTCCGGGAATCCCAGTTTTAGTATTGGACTATCCTATGTTAATGCACTTGTTAAATTATAATGTTAGCACTCTTGCAATGATTGTGATTTGCTCATGTGATATCTTGCTCCCATATAACTATAATGTCGTTGTTACTATAATTTAGTATGGTTACTCATTTGGTTGTGTAATAAGGGATAACCATGCAATGGTAGAGAAATGGATTGGATGGGAAGGCTAGATATTAGGAGTTGCTATTGGTAAAGGATATATTTATACAAATTGGCGTTGAACATATCTAATGTACGTAGTGTTGAGGTGAAATCATTGAATAGGTGGGCGTGAACATGACGAACACTATGTGAAGAGTATTTTGTAACTGTAATCCGAGCCCAAGGGGTTTATTAACAACCGATGCTTAGAGTTGAAGTCTCCCTACGGGTAGCATCGAGTGAGTTGTTTTGGGGCATGTGATGTGCGACGATTCATCGTGTCGCGGTGTTGAGATAATGATTGTGGCAGGTCTACGGGTTCGCCAGTCGTCACACCGATGGGAGCCAATGGGTAGACCTTGGGCGGTAGGGTTAGATACTTGGTGTCCATAACCCGAGATCTCCTCCGTGCCATGAGAACGGTTGGGCTTGCACCTCGTGCGTTTCCGAGGTTCCATCCGGTTCGAAATCAAAGGCCAGGTTGGGCTGTGTTCTTGGTGCACATTTACCCAAGACCCCTTCTGAGCCGTAGTACGCATGTGAGCTCCGCTGTTGTGTTCTTAGCGTTGAGGCGTACGGGGGCCTAGGATAGGTAGTGTGATACCACCTAGTAGTGGAGACGCCCGCTCCACTGTCGCCGTCTGGCCACGACGGACGACGCCTGAGAGGTTAGCTACCTGCTCGAAAAGTGGGAACTTCTAGTCTGTGTTGACATAGCAACTTGCATGTGCGTGCGCATGAGTCGGTCATAACATAACATTCATAACATGTCATTCATTGCATACACAAGATCCTCATCGTATAAGTTTGTATGGGCACTCTTATACGATGAGTTCCTTTACTGTTAAGCCGATCCTTAACTTATAAGTTTGTATGGGCACTCTTATAAGTTAAGTTGCTATTCTGATTACTTATACCTGCTGTCATTTATATGGATATTTGTAGAACTGCTAGTTGTGTAGCGTAGTTTATACTTCATCATATTTACTGTCACCTGCTTGTTTACTTGCTTATGTATATATATTGTACCTGTATTCCTTTCTCCGCCCGGTGCCGAGGAGTCGCCGGGGAGCGGATGTGAAGCCACTTAGTCTTATGACTAACGGTTGCTACGTCTTCCTTTTTAGGAGGAAACCCCGCAGGTAGAGCGGCAACGGACTATGCAGCAGGACAGCCAGGCCCGGATGATAGGACCTGAGGTGGTGGTGCCATCGGCACCGTCAGTGACAGTAGTGAGTGTTTTCATGTAGCCGTTTGGCAAAACATTTCTAGACTCTTGTTTCTTTTGTGCAAGCCTGTTGTGCTTGTTATCTTCCGCTATTTTTGGACTTTAACTTAGCTGTGAACTGAACTGCTTTTAGCTTTATTTTTCTGTTATGGTTGGGTTGGCATAATTGTTGTGATATGGATTGTAGCCGGCGGAATAGGCGTCTTGTGGTAAAGGCTAACCCGTATGTTAGTGCTACCGCAAGGCGGCTATTTCGGGCATAAGACTCCCCTCGTGCCGTGTGTTGTGTTCCGGGAGGGGGGTCTTACAAATGGTATCAGAGGGAGGTTTCGATCCTCCGACCTGTGGGTTATGGGCCCACCACGCTTCCGCTGCGCAGTCAGGTAACAAATGGTATCAGACTAAGCCGATCTTCACCTACAGCAGTCAGGTAACAATGGGCCACTCCCGTTCGATTAGTCGGTTTGGGGACAAACCGACTTAGCGGAAGCAGTGGTGTGCCCATCTGTAATTCACACTAAGTTGTCCAACTTTGACATTAGTTTTAGCCAACCTGACCCTAGTTTGTACCTTGCGTATAGGTCCCAGCGCAGGTGGAGCCGGTTGGGGGCACTCCTACCCCTTCCGTCCCTTCACAATTCCAGCAGTCGGAACTGGGACAAACGCTGTCAGCCATATTGGATGCATTTAAAGCCCAGCAAGCTCCGGTGCAGCAACAAGCGCCAAGCTCCAACTGGTTGAGCACCTTCCATGCCCTGTCCCCTCCTGCCTATCTTGGGACAGAATCGCCGGTGCGCACCGAGGAATGGCTTGATACCGTGCAGGAATTGATGGCTGGCATAAGATGTCCGAACAGCATGGCGGTGACATTGGTAGTGACGCTGCTAGAGCTGCACGCCAAAAGGTGGTGGAAGTCCCTCATGGGCTCCATCTTCCAAGGGCGGTTGTACACGGACATCGGTTGGAACGAGTTCACCGAGGCTTTTCTGGAGCACTTCATCCCTTCTTCTGCTCGGGATGGACTTGAAGAAAAATTTCTGCAGCTGAAGCAGGGATCGAATTCGGTAACGGAGTACCAGAGGGAGTTCCAACACCTCGCTAGGTTTGCCGATTCCTATGAGTTGGACGATAGAGGCTATGCGAAGCGCTTCTACAAAGGGTTAAGGGACCCCCTGAGGCAGGCCCTTTTGTTTATAGCCGATGGAAGCCTGGCAGAAATCATTGACATGGCAAAGAGACTGGAGGCGGACCACATGGGATGTGGCAAGAGGCCTGCGGAAGGAGTAATTGAAGTCGGCCCTAGTAATAGAAGGCGGAATGATCATGGCAGAGGAAGGGGAAACCACAGAGGCAGTCGGTGGGTCAACCGGAACTATCGGGTGGAGTACCCAACTCCGCAACCACTACCTTTACCACCACCACCGCAGCAGCAATATTATCAACAACCTGGGGGCCGACGTGAGATGATATGTTTTGAGTGCAACCAACCGGGGCATGTCCGACGAGTTTGCCCGCGACTGATCGGGGGTGCCCCTATTGCTCCCCCTCCAGTAGCTCCACGGGGACGAGGGCACATGCGTGGCCGAGGAAGAGGACCACCAGGGAGAAATCAAGGACATGCACGGGAGCATGTATTCGCATTGGATATGACTCAGGAGAGAAATCCGCAGGAAGTCATCACCGGTACGTGCAAAATTGTTTTAATATTATATGACTTGTTGGATTTATGATACAAATGATACGCGCTATTCTGAATAGTGATTACCCCTTTTGGAACCTAGGCACTGTCGTGGTTAGCGGGAGACCCGCCTATACGTTATTTGACACGGGTGCGTCTCACTCGTTCATTTCGGAGGACTTCGTGAAGGACTTGGAGGGAGTGCAACACTTCACGGGCATTACTCAAAGGGTGCGCCTTCCGGACGGCTCTGAGATGACGTCGTCAGCAAGTTGCGACTTCGACACCCTTATTGGAGGAAAGTTCTTTGAAACTCCGGCTACAGTGTTAAGAATCCCGGAGTTCGATCTCATCCTGGGCATGAAGTGGTTGGACTGGCACCACGCCAGGATCAATTGTGCGGAGAAGCAAGTTATGTTGAGGCATGGAGACTCGGAAGTCATTTTCCAAGGTATTAAATTCGCACCCCGTAAATTATTATCTTCAATCCAAGTTATGAAATCTCATATGGAAGGGGACGAGGTCTATGTAATTTGCTTCGAGTTGAAGAAATTGACATTAGAGGTCAAGGATGTGCGGGTGGTGCGAGAATTTCCCGAGGTATTTCCCGAGAAATTGCCAGGACTACCCCCGCATAGGGAAGTGGACTTCCAAATCAAGCTAATTCCGGGTGCCAAGCCCGTCTCGCGAGCTCCATACCGAATGGCTCCGAAGGAACTTGCAGAGTTTAGAGTTCAGCTTCAGGAATTGGTGGAAGCAGGGTTCGTTCGCCCAAGCTCATCGCCTTGGGGAGCGCCCGTTTTGTTCGTCAAAAAGAAGGATGGCACCTTGCGGTTATGTATTGATTATCGAGAGTTGAACCGGTTAACGGTGCGGAACACCTATCCCCTACCGCGCATTGATGAATTATTCGATCAATTGGTGGGATCGTATTGGTTCTCCAAGTTAGATCTGCGTTCGGGATATTATCAGCTGAGAATACAAGAAGATGACATTCAGAAGACGGCGTTCAGTTCGAGATATGGTTTGTATGAATTCACCGTGATGCCGTTTGGGCTCACAAACGCCCCTTCCGCCTTTATGAGCTTGATGAACAAGGTGTTCGGCCCTTATTTGGACATCTTTGTCATCGTGTTCATCGATGATATCCTAGTCTACTCCAAGACTGAAGCAGAACACGCCGAACATCTAACTTTAGTGCTGAGGAAACTAAAGGAGCACACTTTGTTTGCCAAGTTCAGCAAATGTGAGTTTTGGCTTCGAGAGGTCGCGTTCTTGGGCCATGTGATTAGTGGGGCGGGGCTAGCAGTAGATCCGGCCAAGGTGCGGGCCGTGAAGGAGTGGTCGCCATTGAAGTCAGCGGCCGACATACGAAGCTTTCTTGGACTTGCCGGGTACTATCGCAAGTTCGTGAAAGGCTTCTCGAAGATCGCCCTTCCCCTTACTACGCTGACCAAGAAGGGTGTGCCGTTTGAATGGACACCCCAGTACGAAGCTGCATTCCAAGAGTTGAAAGACAGGTTGACGACTGCACCCATCCTAGCTCTTCCATCTGGGAAGGAGGGCTTTCAAGTTTACACGGATGCGTCGTATCAAGGGATGGGAGCTGTGTTGATGCAGAATGGGCATGTGATCGCTTATGCTTCAAGACAGTTGAAGAAGCATGAAGCCAGCTACCCGGTGCATGATCTAGAGTTGGGAGCGGTGGTATTCGCCTTGAAGATGTGGAGGCATTATTTATACGGCGTCCACTGCGAGATCTACTCGGATCACAAAAATCTAAAGTACGTTCACACCCAAAAGGAGTTAAACTTGAGACAGCGGCGGTGGTTGGAGTTCTTGTGCGACTATGATTTCACCTTGAACTACCACCCCGGGAAGGTTAATTCCGTAGCTGATGCCTTGAGCCGGAAAGCGCCGGAAGCGAGCACGGAATCCCGCTTGATGAGGATGGAGTTAATCCGGACGTTGCAAGAGATGGAAATCACTTTGGTCTTTAAGAATCAACCGGAAGAGTATACCGAATATTTGGCCGCGATGAGTATAGTTTGCAACATATGAGACCGGATCCGTACGGAACAAAAGAAGGATGCGGCTTTAACCCCGGTTTTCAAGTCAATGGAGGATGGGACTACGGAAGAATACTCCCTAAAAGACGGCCTCGTCCATTTTCGTGGCCGGCTTTACATCCCCGAAGGTGACAACATTCGGGAGGATATTCTACAGGAGGCCCATTGCTCCAAGTACTCGGTGCACCCGGGGATCGCGAAGATGTACACCGATTTGAGAAAGACGATGTGTTGGCCGGGCATGAAGAGGGATGTCAAGTACTTTGTTACTCATTGTGTGGCCTGCCAAATGGTGAAGGCAGAGTGCCGAAGCCCCGGTGGAATGCTACAGTCGTTGCCCATCCCCGAATGGAAATTTGAGGACATCTCCATGGACTTCGTCCACGGGTTACCTCGCTCGCGCTCGGGGAATGATTCTGTGTGGGTGATAGTTGACCGGTTGACCAAGGTAGCCCGATTTATCCCAATGAAGAAGGAGGCGCAAGTGGGCGTCTTAGTGCGTCTCTTTGTGGAACAATTTGTGCGGTACCATGGTGTGCCAAAGACGATCGTCTCCGACCGGGATGGTCGGTTTACTTCAAGAGAATGGAGGGCTGTACAGGCTTATTTGGGCTCGCGCCTCGCCTTTAGCACAGCCTTTCACCCACAAACGGACGGGCAGTCTGAACGAACCATCCGAACATTGGAGGACCTTCTGAGGTTGTGTGTGCTAGATAAAGGAGAACCATGGGAGAGACTCTTACCTCTCGTGGAGTTCTCTTATAATAACAGTCATCAAGCTAGTATTGGAATGGCACCTCATGAAGCTTTGTATGGAAGGAGGTGTAGAACACCCTTGTCCTGGGTGCAAGACGAAGATCCGAAGACATTGGGAAATGAGTATATTGATGACACGGACGCGGTGGTTAGGTTGATCCGGAATCGAATGCTAGAGGCTCAAAGCCGACAGGCGAAATATTACAACGCAAGGCACCGTATGGTAGAGTTTCAAGTGGGTGATAAGGTGTTCCTGAAGATTCGACCGATGCACGGAGTGTCACGAGTACGTGGAGTCAAGAAGCTCAGCCCAAGGTATGTTGGGCCCTATGTTGTAGTGGAAAGGATTGGCCCTCTGGCCTATCGATTGGAGTTACCACCGGAGCTGGAGAACCTTCACGACGTGTTCCATGTATCGTCGCTTCGGAAGGCTTTGTTGCGACCTGAACAGTATATCCCCACGACGGATGGTGCCATGGCGTCTGATAGGTCTGTGCGACTGGAGCCGGTGCGGATCGTTGATAACGAGACAAGGACCTTGCGCCGCAAAAGTGTTCCCTTGGTGAAGGTGCTATGGTCTAATCACGGGAAGGAAGAGTGCACATGGGAGCCAAGGGATTTGATGCAAGAGCGCTACCCGGAATTATTTACTCCAGGTAAAAAAAATTTTATTTGAAAGCATAGTTCCCTTTTTATGTGTTTCACTCCCATAGGCTTACCCTGATTTCGGGGACGAAATCTTTTATTTTGTTTATAGGATTTGTAACGTCCCAATTCGCGCTAGGCCCCTTGATTGCGTATTTGAGTCAAGGGGGCTGTGGTGAGCCCAATGGGGGATGTGGGTGAACAGGTGCGGACGTGCGGGAAATGAGGAAAACAAGGCCAAACAGCATTTTTGGCTGACACGGGTATGGACACGGCCGTGTCCATACCCGTGTGCCTCATAAAAATAGGCTTACCAGTCAGAGAGGTACACGGGCATTGGGACACGGGCGTGTCCCTAGCCGTGTGCCAAGGACACGGGTCGGGACACGGCCGTGTCTCTACCCGTGTGCCGCAACCCTGACCCGGCAGAAAGTGGTTCTGGGAGGAACACGGCCCTAGACACGGCATGCCACACGGCCGTGTCACCTGAACACGGGTAGGAACACGGCCGTGTGCCTACCCGTGTCTGCGATGTATAAAAAGGAAAAAGTTGGGAAACCCTAGCATTTCATCTCCTTTCTTCTGCCCCGAAATTCCTGAGAGGGTTCTTGGCTGGAGGAGGAGGAAGAGCTTGCCGGAGCCATCCTTGGAGGAATCAAAACGCCGCCACCGTCAAGGGAAAAACAATGCCGCCGCGAAGGAGTGCGAGGCTCATGGCCGGCCATGGTGGTATCGCTGGACTTGAGGTGAGCTTCCTCCCCTCTCCCTTGGTGCTAGATCTATAGTTATGATAGGAGAGACATCGACTCCATAGAGTCTTGATGTGAGGAGGAGAGTTCTTAGGATGAGCCATGCCTAGGTTTTAGGCTTAGTCTCCCTCAACCTTCTCATCCTTCAAAGTGGAGATGAGAGGGGTTTTCGTTGGGGGTTTGGCTTTGAAAGGAGAAATAAGGTTGGGTGTGATTTCTGGAGAAGTTTATGCGAGGTTGTTGCAAGGAAGAAGATGAACGGATGCCGTTCATCTCGCCTTAAGATGCGTGCAGAAATCTGATTTCTGCACGCGGCGACCTTCGTGGCCAATTTCGGAGGTGTTCTGGCCAGATCTGGGTGATTGACTCAACACGAAAGTCGTAGCCCTTGAAATTACCTTTCCAACGAGGGGTTGCTCGTTTCCATGCGATACCTGTAGCCACGGGAAAGCTGGTTCGAGTCCGCTGCGTTCGGGAAAATTCCTGTACAGGAAACTGTTTCCTGTACGTATTCGAGTTGAATTTCTGGTATGTTGCGACCAGATCTGGGCGATCGACTCAACACGAAAGTCGTAGCCCTCGCGAATACCTTTCCAACGAGGGGTTGTGCATTGTGATCGGATTCCTGTAGCTCCGGGAATCCCAGTTTTAGTATTGGACTATCCTATGTTAATGCACTTGTTAAATTATAATGTTAGCACTCTTGCAATGATTGTGATTTGCTCATGTGATATCTTGCTCCCATATAACTATAATGTCGTTGTTACTATAATTTAGTATGGTTACTCATTTGGTTGTGTAATAAGGGATAACCATGCAATGGTAGAGAAATGGATTGGATGGGAAGGCTAGATATTAGGAGTTGCTATTGGTAAAGGATATATTTATACAAATTGGCGTTGAACATATCTAATGTACGTAGTGTTGAGGTGAAATCATTGAATAGGTGGGCGTGAACATGACGAACACTATGTGAAGAGTATTTTGTAACTGTAATCCGAGCCCAAGGGGTTTATTAACAACCGATGCTTAGAGTTGAAGTCTCCCTACGGGTAGCATCGAGTGAGTTGTTTTGGGGCATGTGATGTGCGACGATTCATCGTGTCGCGGTGTTGAGATAATGATTGTGGCAGGTCTACGGGTTCGCCAGTCGTCACACCGATGGGAGCCAATGGGTAGACCTTGGGCGGTAGGGTTAGATACTTGGTGTCCATAACCCGAGATCTCCTCCGTGCCATGAGAACGGTTGGGCTTGCACCTCGTGCGTTTCCGAGGTTCCATCCGGTTCGAAATCAAAGGCCAGGTTGGGCTGTGTTCTTGGTGCACATTTACCCAAGACCCCTTCTGAGCCGTAGTACGCATGTGAGCTCCGCTGTTGTGTTCTTAGCGTTGAGGCGTACGGGGGCCTAGGATAGGTAGTGTGATACCACCTAGTAGTGGAGACGCCCGCTCCACTGTCGCCGTCTGGCCACGACGGACGACGCCTGAGAGGTTAGCTACCTGCTCGAAAAGTGGGAACTTCTAGTCTGTGTCGATATAGCAACTTGCATGTGCGTGCGCATGAGTCGGTCATAACATAACATTCATAACATGTCATTCATTGCATACACAAGATCCTCATCGTATAAGTTTGTATGGGCACTCTTATATGATGAGTTCCTTTACTGTTAAGCCGATCCTTAACTTATAAGTTTGTATGGGCACTCTTATAAGTTAAGTTGCTATTCTGATTACTTATACCTGCTGTCATTTATATGGATATTTGTAGAACTGCTAGTTGTGTAGCGTAGTTTATACTTCATCATATTTACTGTCACCTGCTTGTTTACTTGCTTATGTATATATATTGTACCTGTATTCCTTTCTCCGCCCGGTGCCGAGGAGTCGCCGGGGGAGCGGATGTGAAGCCACTTAGTCTTAGGACTAACGGTTGCTACGTCTTCCTTTTTAGGAGGAAACCCCGCAGGTAGAGCGGCAACGGACTATGCAGCAGGACAGCCAGGCCCGGATGATAGGACCTGAGGTGGTGGTGCCATCGGCACCGTCAGTGACAGTAGTGAGTGTTTTCATGTAGCCGTTTGGCAAAACATTTCTAGACTCTTGTTTCTTTTGTGCAAGCCTGTTGTGCTTGTTATCTTCCGCTATTTTTGGACTTTAACTTAGCTGTGAACTGAACTGCTTTTAGCTTTATTTTTCTGTTATGGTTGGGTTGGCATAATTGTTGTGATATGGATTGTAGCCGGCGGAATAGGCGTCTTGTGGTAAAGGCTAACCCGTATGTTAGTGCTACCGCAAGGCGGCTATTTCGGGCATAAGACTCCCCTCGTGCCGTGTGTTGTGTTCCGGGAGGGGGGTCTTACATATTGGGCTCCTAAGGTAAGGTAATATTCTTTGGTGCAGGGTAGTCTAGACTTCCGTGTCATGATGGGAGCTAGACAGAAGATGTTCCAAGATTGGTCTGGAACAAGTATCTGGAACGCAAGAAGTACTATCTTCAATGGGATACTAAAATTGAACATCTGGTATGCTCTAATCAGAGGGACTAAATGATGAATCTTACAATCCCAGGTATCATTGATCAGCCTAAATAATTGAGTCATATTATGTCGACATCTACATATATATATATATATATATATATATATATATATATATATATATTTACACATCTATGTGTGTTCTCCTAAGGACAGATCAAAACTGTAAAAATCCCCCTTAGATACATTATTAAAGATGTGTCAGTAATTCGAGAAGGCACATCAAAAGGCATACATTATAAGCTGAAAATTAAAGCCGGCACGTCATTAGGAGTCACTGAGAATGACAACTAACATCAAGAATATTTCATTTATCGATCTCGACATAACTTATGAAACCTGCTAGCCAATGTTAGTGAGTTAGGAATCTCAGAGTTGATGTGCCTCCTAAGCTGTGTGGTATGTTAAACCACACGTGGCTTAAGAAATGATCTTTTCGAATCCTTTACAACCCCTGACAAATACATAAAATTGAAATTCCGGCAATTCTCATCGAACCGAAGCTCTTCCCATATATATAAACCCGGTTATAACATGAATCCCGCCGACCCAGTAAATCCCGCCGACCCTTCGACTTCCCGTCGACCCTTCGACTTCCCGTCGACCCTTGAACTCTGGAAATCCCATCTTCAACCTCCGATTGTCGCCAATATCCTGTCCAAGCCACTTCCGCTACTGGTATCAAAGCACCTCCCGAAACTTTGTCCCAGCACTTCCCGATACTCGCCGAAGCCCATCAACTTCCCGATCCCAAATCACTTCCTGATTCCAAGCCTCTTCCCGATTCCTCGTCTTCAATTTCGACTTCAACTTCATAGTGACCTAACGACCCTCCGGAAGACTCTCTCTTGCAGCCGGTGACATGCCTACGCTTGTCTCGGATCGGCTCGCCGCAACTCTGATTAAGCAACGTGGTGCAGGAACATTCACTGCATCTCCTCTCAAGGTAATCCCTCTATCGTCCCTAACCGTGCCTTGAGCTTAGTGTAGATTTTACTCTCAACCTCCTAGTTTCGAAGATCCTTAGACTTGGAAATTGGTATTCCCTTTCTTCCTAGTTTGCTATGGCCCCACGGACTACTGCAGGCCTGGTCACTGGTTGCGAGCTAGTAAGAACCGGATTCTCCCAGGCCTCAGACGAGTTCCGCAACATAATCATCATGCTCGAGGAAGCGGGACTGACGTTCGTGCTGGAGCACCCCTGCAAGATTTTGGATAAGGAGGTACTGGAGTTCTTTGCCACTGCCAAGCTCCGTCATGAAGACACCTCCATCAAAAGCAAGGTTGCTGGGAAGAAGAGCAAGCTATCCGCCAGGAAACTGATCCAATGCTTGCGGCTATCCAGTTGTGGGGAAGAAGACTACCTGGAGGACGAGGATAGAGCAAGGACACTTTCCTTCTGTGGACTGGCCCGGGGGATCAAGTCAATCAAAAGGAAAGATATGAACGAGGAGGGGAAATTGCTGTCCGACATCGTTGGGAAGGCGCTAATCTGCAAACCAGGATCCCACGACCATATCTCAGGAGAAATGTTCAAGATTCTGGTGGCTATCGTCTGCCGGAAGCGGTTCAATTGGGGAGCCATGCTCTTTGGAAAAATTAAAGACACACTCCGAAGCCCCAGCTTCGGCAGAATCATCAGCCTCTATCTGAATCAGCTGGACGACGATACTTTCGACATGAGCAAAGGAGTGCCTCTGCACTATTTGAAAAGGATGGACGCAAGCATATTCGACCGGTGGGAGCGTCGAATAGGGCAAGTCGCCAGGGAAATCGACCACGAGGATGCATCACCGGCTGAGGACACCAGTGCTCCTGCACATTCTATGGCTGCCCCCAGTGAAGTTCCTGATGCACTGATTACAGGAACTGAGGGGGAGCCTGTACTCTCTTCTGCAAACACCATATCTGATATTTCTCAAATAGCAAAAGATGCTGTGGAGGCTGTGCAAGAAGACCGTGAGGAGGAAGTGGCAGAAGTGGAAGAGGAAGAGGATAGTGAGGAAGATATAAATTACCTGGGCGATGAGGTGGCTGATGAAGAGGAGGTGGATGCAGTGGAAGAAGACATGCATAATTCTGCAGATCAGGCTGAGCACATGGAGACTGAGGTGGAGGAAGAAGTAATTGAGCAGGAGAAAGTGGTGGACCCTCAGGAGGATGCTGCTGGTTCATCAGAGGAACAAGCTCCTGAGAGGTCGGATCCAGGAATATAGGGGGAGCCCTCTCAGCAACCCGCTGTCCCCCCTATAGACTCTATTCTAGTGTCCAGCTCTCCCAGTACTTCTGCTGGGGAGCCCGACCAGGATCTGCATGCCGCTCCTTCCCTCCAAGCAAACCTGGCAAATCTCACTGTTAATGTTGTCCAGGGGATACTGGATGAGATCAAGAGTACGTTTAAGAAATCCCACAAAACGATGCTAAAGAGACTGAAGGAATTTGAGGATCTCATGCTCAAGAACATAGTTCAGATCAACCATAAACTAGATGTGATGGAGAAGAAATTTGATGAAAAGTATACAGAGGCAGGCACAGCTGTATCTCTTCTCATGAAAGGACTGAAGAAGAATACTGACGACCTGGGCGTGGTCAATCATAATGCACATGTTGTGGCAAATAGCATACAGAAATTCGATGCCAACATGGTGCTCCTCAATAAAAATCAACAAGACCTGCTGGCTGAGTTCTCTAAATCTCTGAAGCACATAGATGAGTCCCTGCACTCCTATGCAAACTCCATTGCAATCGAAGCCAAAAGGGGGAGAAAGAATATACTGCCAAAATGTAAGGGCTTCAGCACATCATCATTGAAAACTTCGATCAGTCTAATGTATTTGTATATGACAGTTGCCAGTGGTTGCTCAACCAGGCATTAGGCAACAATACAACCAATATTCCTGAGGTTAATCCTGTTCACGAGACTACTGAGAACAATACTGTGGATGACGAAGGAGCAAGTGTAGAAGTTGTTCCGTTAAGCGAAGCTGAGTCGAAGAAAGCTGCTGAAAGGGCTGAACGAAGAACCTGATTTGATCAAGATGCCTTAGCCAAAGCCAAAGGCAAAACACAAATCAAAGAAGGAACTTCAAAGGAAACACCAGCTGAAAAGAGGATCAGATCGACGGAGGAGGATGTGAGAAATGAAAAATGGAGTCCTGTATCAAAGAGTATCATCTTGGACACATTTTTGTTACAGCAGAAGGGGCACATAAATCGAAGTGAGTTATATAGCCAATACGAATGGGAGCGGCACAAAGAATTTGAAGCCAAACGCAACATATTCTTCAGAAATAACACAGTGGCAGATAAAGCCCCTCCTCCCAGATATCATCCTAAGCCTAAGGAATATTTCGAAAGACAGAGCAAGAAATTCCTGGCTCAGAAGCTTAAGGATGATCTTGCTAAAGAAAAATAGGCTTAGGACCTTTTCGCCCCTCATTGCACATCTATGTTTTCATATTATCTTACGAACAAGTATTGTGATTTTATATATATGTGCGAATAGAAATATAGAAACCGGAAAGTGGAGTAATGCAATTTTTTATTATTCAAAAAACTGAGTATTACAAAGGTATAGCCTCCCTTATATAGAATGGAGGAGATAGGAGAGAATACAAATACCCAATGTGGGACTAAATACACAAAAACATCATCTACAAAGCTAACCGCCAATCCGCCCAGGAGACCGCCTAACCGTGCGGTTAGTAGGCACTAACTGCCCGGTCACCATCAGAGAACACGCAGCCGACCACCGAGATCCCAGAGATTAGCCGGCAGACCGCCCGGCTACCAAACCGCCAGTCTTAGCCGCCTGTCCGCCAAGGTCTATACAGCAACACAGAGATTAGCCGGGCTGACCGCCCGGCTACCAAACCGCCAGTCTTAGCCGCCTGTCCGCCCAGGTCTATACAGCAACACTCCCCCTCAAGCTGGAGCATAGATGTCAATCATGCCTAGCTTGCTGCAAATGTGGAAGAAAGAGGCGGACACAGGTTTTGTGAATATATCTGCCAGCTCTTTCTCCGAGGTAACAAACGGAGTGCAAATCTGGTTCTTCAACACTTCTTCTCGAATGAAGTGACAATCAACCTCTATGTGCTTTGTTCGCTCATGGAAGACCGGATTTTTAGAAATGTAGATCGCAGCTTTGTTGTCGCAGAACATGGGAAGTGGATAGTTGTAGACCTCTCCTAGATCCAGCATGAGAGCCCGCAACCATTTTAACTCACACGTGGTTGATGCCATGCTACGATATTCTGCTTCCGCACTAGACCTGGAGACGACTGACTGCTTCTTGCTCTTCCAGCTAACCAAGTTTCCTCCAACAAACGTGCAAAATCCGGAAGTCGACTTGCGATCCCCTTTGTCGTCTGCTTAGCTAGCGTCGGAGTACGCTTTGACTCTTAGGTGACCGTTTTTCTGAAAGAGAAGACCTTTCCCAGGTGCGGACTTCACATACTCCAATATCCTTAGAGCGGATTGAAGATGACATTCCCTAGGCGACTGCATAAACTGGCTGACCTTTCCCACTGCATAGGAGATGTATGGTCTCGTCACCGTAAGGTAGATGAGTTTGCCAACAAGACGCCGATACCTCGTAGTATCCAATAGAGGTGGTGATTCGTCTGTCCATGTCTTGTCTTCTCCAGGAGCCATGGGACACCGGGCAGGTTTAGCACCCGTCAATCCTGCCTCTTTCAACAAATCAAGAGCATACTTCCGTTGGGAGAGAACCAAGGAACCCGGTTTCCGAGAGATTTCAATTCCCAAGAAGTATTTTGGAGAGCCCATATCCTTCGTGACTAGGTGTTGGCGGAGATGGACCTTCGTCAAGGCTACACCAGCTTGATCGTCGCTAGTAAGAAGAATATCCTCCACGTAAACAGCTAGCACAACCAGACCCGAAGATGTCTTGCAAATGAACAAGGAGTGATCAGCCGAACTCCTGGTGAAACCGATAGCTTCAACGATGCTACTGAACTTATCGAACCACGCCCTGGGACTTTGCTTTAGGCCATAGATGGCCTTCTTCAACTGGCATACTTGAGTCTCCCCCTGAGCAACATACCCAGGAGGTTGCTCCATGTAGACGTCCTCGTGAAGGTCACCATAGAGGAAGGCATTCTTGACGTCCAACTGCGAAATAGGCCAATCCTTGTTGACCGCCACCGATAAAAGGACCCGAATGGTGCTGAGGCGAGCAACTGGCGAGAACGTGTCAAAGTAATCAACACCATAGGTCTGAGTAAACCCTTTTGCAACAAGACGGGCTTTGTACCGGTCCACACTGCCATCAGGACGGAACTTGACGACAAACACCCAGCGACAACCAACCACATCCATGCCAAAAGGAGGAGGCACAAGGGTCCAAGTGCCCCGGTCAGAGAGAGTAGCAATCTCGTCATCCATGGCAGCCTTCCAGTGAGGAATATCAAGGGCTTCCTGGTAGGTGCGAGGTGTGGTAGTCACGGAGATGGCTAGGGCGAAGTCCCTGCGAGAAGGTGTTAGCCGATCATAAGAAATAACAGCTGCCAGCGAGTGCTGGGTGCACGTCCGAACCCCTTTGCGAAGGGCAATGGGCAGCTCTAGGTTCGCGAGTTCCTCAGTCGCCGGTGCATCCGTGGCAGAGATAGCTGGCCCGGGAGAAGAGAGAGACGGCCGAGGGGACGAGGGAGAAGGATCATGATCAAGAGAAGGAGTGGCTGGTGGAGGTGGTGATGGAGGAAGCTCAAGAGGAGTGGATGTGGTGGAGAGAATGGGTGGAGAGGTCGAGTCGGTAGGAGAAAGAGGGAGGTTCGATCCATCGACCTGTGGGAGATCAGAAGAGAAGTAGGCGGCATTCTCAAAGAATGTCACATCCGCCGAGACGAACTGCTTGCGATGAACAGGGTCAAAGCAGCAGTAACCTTTTTGAGTTGTGGAGTAACCCAAAAAGATACACTTCGTAGCACGAGGGGACAATTTGTCGCGAGTTGCGGCAGGGCTATGAACAAAGGCAGTGCACACAAAAATGCGGAGTGGTAAGGGAAAGGGGTCCTTGGAGGGATAGAGGATGGAAAAAGGGGTTTTGCCTTTGAGTACGGTAGAGGGAATGCGATTGATGAGGTAGCAGGAGATGAGGACCGCGTAGCCCCAATAGCTACGAGGAACCTGCATCTGCGTCATGAGAGTGCGAGCGACATCGAGGAGGTGACGGTTTTTACGTTCTGCCACCCCATTTTGCTGGGAGGTATAGATGCAGCTAGTTTGATGAATGATGCCATGTTGCGTACAGAAAGAAGCGAAATCACTACTCAGATACTCTTTTGCATTATCAGAGCGAAAAATTTTGACAGAAGCATCAAATTGATTTCTAATCATATAAAAAAATGACGTCCATACAGAAAAAAGTTCGGAGCGATCCTTTAATAGATACACCCACGTACAGCGAGAATAATCATCAATAAATGTTACAAAATAGGAACTTCCACGCCCGATGGTGAGGGTAGGGGAAGGTCCCCAAACATCATAGTGAATAAGGTCGAACGGCTTGGAAGAGCCATGACCTTTCTTAGGAGGAAAGGGGGAACGGTGATGCTTGCCCAGTTGACAGGCATCACAGTTGATAGGAGAGTCCTGCTGAGGTAGGTGAGGAAACAGTTGGTGGATGAGACGCGAGGGAGGATGCCCCAGGCGAAGGTGCTACTGAAGAAGATCTGTATAAGCGGGAGAGAAAATGGTAAGAGCAGATACATCATCAAGGAAGTAGAGACCGCCCCTCTCAGTCCCAGTAGCAATCGTCCGCTTGGAGTCCGGGTCCTGAAACGAACAAGAAGAAGGAGTAAATGTTACCGAACACTAAAGTTGCTTGCAAAGAGAAGTAACCGACAATAAATTGCACGGAAACTTGGGCACATAAAGAGTATCCGCCAGGCGAAGGGACGGAGTAACTTGAACCATGCCCGTTCCATGCACCGGAGAGGGAGAACCATCCGCAACGAGAACAGGGGGCAACCGATCATGTGTTTCTAGGAGAGAAAAGCACTGAGGATTGCCCGTCATATGATTAGTGGCGCCAGAGTCGATTAGCCATTTACCTTGGGTAACCACGTGGGCACTACCTGAAGTCGTGGCCACGGAGGCAGATGGCTTGGAAGAAGTAGGAGTATCACCAGCGGGACGAAGATGCGGATGCTTTGTCCAGCAGCGGTCAACCAAGTGTCCTGGGCGGCCACAATGAGTACAGAGGTAGCGAGAAGGGCCACGCCCGCCAGAGTGGTTACCACGACCACTAAATCCACCACGATGAGCCTGGTGGGCATAGGCATCCGGAGCTGGAGGAGCGACAAGCAAGGGGCGTTGGAGCAGAGAGGTAACAGCGGCAATGCGGGCAACAGTATCATCCAGGGTAGGAGACTCAGCCTCTCCAAGAATTTGCTATCGGATCATATCGTATGAGTCCGGAAGCCGCAGAAGGTAACAGACCACTAGGAGTTCCTGGAAGTGCTTCAGCTGAGTGGCCACATCTGCCAAGAGAGGACGATTTTGTAGAATCTCAGCTCCAAGGGCTTGGACTTGTTGGTAAGCTGCAGGAGGGGACATGGACTGGCGAGCAAAGAGATCCGCATAGAGAGTATAGATGCGAGATGTTTGTCCCCCCTTGGAGTAGAGAGCGGCCAAGTGATTCCAAGCTTGTTTTACCGTCTCATCGTGACGGATGACTGGAAGACATTCATCGGACAGGCTGTTCGCCAGCCAAGTACGAACCAGCGCATCATTCGCATCCCAGTCAGTAAACTGGGCAGAGTCCGCAGGCGGAGGGTCATCGGTAAGATGATGACGCTTGCGCTGAGAGCAGAGAAGAAAAGTGAATGAGACACTCCAGTCGGGATAATTGGGCCCCAGAAGCTTAGAGACGGTGCCAAGATTCCCGGAAGCAGGAGGAGGAGGAGGCGGTGGGACAACGACAGTAGACGAGGTGGAGCCATCAGAATTGGTCATCCTGGAAGAGAGGTCACGTGGTTAAGAGGAGAGACCGGGCGAGCAAAGGAAGGAAGAGATCGCAGCTGTCACAATTAGACCAGCGGCAAGCAATGCCACAACCAAGCTGCGAAGCACAAGAAGAGAAGCCGCACGGTTAACAAGGGAAAGAAGAAGAAGCCGCGCGGATAGAGAGAAGAAGCTGCAACAGTCATGGTGTCAGCACACTAGCGGCAAGAAGGGCAGAGAGGCCGCCTAAACAAGGCAGAACTCGCGCGAACAGAGAGAAATCGCGTGGATAGGAAGAAAAAGATCTGCAGCGGTCACGATGGCAGACACCAGCGGCCAGAGAAGCCACGACCAAGCCGCAGAACCAAACAGAGGGAGAGAAGTCGGGCGGCTAGCAGACAGACCGCGCGAACAGAAGAGGAGGATAGAAGAATCCACGGGAGAAGAGAGCTCGCGCGAGCTGAAAGACAGGCCACGGCGAGTAGGCAGAGGTCGCACGGACAGAAGAAAACGCAATCAGGAGGACTAGATCGAGTCCTCTGATACCATGTGCGAATAGAAATATAGAAACCGGAAAGTGGAGTAATGCAATTTTTTATTATCCAAAAAACTGAGTATTACAAAGGTATAGCCTCCCTTATATAGAATGGAGGAGATGGGAGAGAATACGAATACCCAATGTGCGACTAAATACACAAAAACATCATCTACAAAGCTAACCGCCAATCCGCCCAGGAGACCGCCTAACCGTGCGGTTAGTAGACACTAACCGCCCGGTCACCATCAGAGAACACGCAGCCGACCACCGAGATCCCAGAGATTAGCCGGCAGACTGCCCGGCTACCAAAACGCCAGTCTTAGCCGCCTGTCTGCCAAGGTCTATACAGCAACACAGAGATTAGCCGGGCTGACCGCCCGGCTACAAAACCGCCAGTCTTAGCCGCCTGTCCGCCTAGGTCTATACAGCAACAATATATATATATATATATATATATATATATATATATGTGATGTCATGCTTTGACTCAAGTATTGTTATGTTTGTTCTTGTTTTCTTAAAGTTTTAATCATTCTCTGGATGGTGGTATTCATCTTAGCTAGTAGGATTTTGGCTTCGTCAAATAGGGGGAGATTGTTGGGTATTGTATCCACAATTACCTGGATTTGAGGAAGCCACCTGTCAACCTAAGATGAATTCACAATGTATTTGATGAACTATTTTTTAGTTGTGCTTGCAGTTATTCCATGCTAAGTACACACCAATGTCAGGGTGCAGTGGGTCAATATACACGGGTCTGTGCAACGTAATCCCTCATTGAGCAGATCAGTGTGTTGGCCTACGTGTACTCTCTCTATTGGGGTGTACTTAATTTCAAGTACAGGGTTATAATAAAGCAAGAGCAGACAAGGAGCAAGGATGGGCCAAAGACCAGCTCACGGGACGAAAGACGAAAATCGTCTAAGTGTAATTCGTCGAGAATCACTAGGTGATTCTCGCCGACTCGTCGAGAATCACTAGTGATTCTCTACGAGTCGTCGAGAATCACTAGTTGATTCTCGCCGGGTTGGGCCGGCTGTCTTGATACAGACAGGAAAATTATCCAAGGCAGAATCGTCGAGAATCATTATGATTCTCGCCGATTCGTCGAGAATGACCTTGCATTCTCGACGATTCGGTGAGAATCAAAAGTGATTCCCACCGATTCTCCCCGGCCTCTACAACCTGTGTTTCCAGAATACACCAAGTAGAATTCGGCGAGCATCGTAGGTGATTCTCGCCGATCCATCGAGAATCACCTACGATTCTCGCCGATTTTGACTTGGCAAATTTCCAGAAATTTCTGGACCGGTCCACGTTACTTGCAGCTGTTTGAACCGGACTTTGGTCTTTACTTGGGTGGGACCTACAACGGTCATCTATTGACCTAGTATATATATACCCCATATGTATGAACAGGACAGACACGAAAAACGCGAATTCAAAAAGGACGAGCCGCTGTCGAGCCCTAAATCCCCGATCTTGCTCCGCCGATCGTTTCCGCCGTTCGTGCAGTAGTCGCCGCTGTTGATCTCAAGTTCTTCCAGATCACCGGCGACAGAAGCTTAGGTTAGCATAGCGTCTCACGCGTCTAACTAGAGATCCCTTGTCTCTTGATTCGTTGATCGGGAAAAACCTTCCCTTTCCGAATCGATCGAGACGACCGATCCTGGTGTGACCGTTGGAAGACCTTGCTTCCCTTGCTACGAAGCTTGAATCAAGATAGCACAGCAGCAGCTCTCCATCGCCGTCGGTTATTCCGAGAACCTTGCCGCCGCTCCAAGCCTCCGCCGGTTTCGGGAAGATTCAATCCAAGTGAGATCTAGGGTTGTGTACTCTTCGTTGACTTCACGAACACGTCGTCAAACGAAGAGGGACACCTTAGTCTCCAAACGTCGTTTGTATTTCTTACAAGCTAGTTTCAATTTCTTTGTAAAGGACCGATTGGTCTCTAGTTGTAAGGGTTGGGTGCAACCCGTTTTGTGGGAGTGGTGACTCCTACGTGTGGAAGGGTTCCTTCCGTTAGTGCAAGGATTGGATTTCAATCCTGTTGGTGAAGTGACCGAGTAGTCCCTGGTTGGGAGATAGGTCGAAGGGGGAAAGTGGACGTACCCAAATCGGGGAACCACTATAAATTGCCTATGTCCTCTCTGTGCTTCGTTGTTTTATTTTCTTGTGCAGGTATATTTTCAATTCCCCTAACACGCATCAAAGACACCTATTCCCCCCCCCCCCCATAGGTGAAGGTAGTTGACACTAGGTGGACTTTCAGGCTCTACACAGAGTCCCTTATCAACATATCATTCCAGTGCGGCAAACACACATGCACTTCCAACCCTTCCAGATTCCCATACCACACAAGGGTTATTTATTTACACAGGTGGCAAGCTTACTTACACAATATACCAATCGCACGATGCTACCCGTAGGGAAACTCAACTCAAAGCAGTGGAGTATTATACATATTCATCTAATCATCATATCACATAGCCATGCAAACCTAGGCCCAAACTCAATGCACTTGATGCCTACAGCCTTAGGATAACACCAAGTGAAAAGCATCGAGTTTACTTAACCTTACTCGCCGAATCATCGAGTGGCGTCGAGTACATTCAACACACTCGACGCATATATTATCCAGAATATTCCTAAGTGAAAGGCGTTGAGTTTACTTACCCTTACTCGATGAATTGTCGAGTATGCAAACCATTACTCAACGAATCATCGAGTGGCATCAAGTGCACTCAACACACTTAATGATTACATTTTCGATAATAACTTAAGTTGAAAATCATTGAAAGGCATTGAGTCCACTCAACGCCGCTTTGACTTCACTAAACGCCTGCAACTTCCAGAAAGTATTCTAAGTAAAATTCATCGAGTTGCATTGAGTCCACTCAATGACTCAGCTTAATCCGTTGAATGGCATTGTGTGGTGTTGAGTCCACTCAATGCCTTAGCTCATTCATCGAAAGGTATTGAGTGGTGTTGAGTCCACTCAATGCCTCTGCTTATTCGTTGAATGGCGTTGAGTGCACTCAACACCATGAATCCAAAAAATATTCTAAGTCACATCTTCTTTATTCATTAAGAATACATATACTCACTCAACGAATTCATCGGGTATTCATGAAGTTATTCAACAAATAGAATTAGTCTCTCGTCATAAGTCATACTCGACGAATTCGTTGGATATTCGTGATGATATTCGACAAATTTAACTTGTCGAGTCTGGCGCACCCCATGCCCGAGGCAACTCTCCTGACTCAAAACATGTGTGAGGGGTCTAGCTTGAAATAGGACATTACAAATCCTATAAACAAAATAAAAGATTTAGTCCCTGAAATCAGGATAAGGCAATGGGAAAGTGAAGTACGAAAAATACAATAAACTTTTAAACTTACCTTGGGAAAACAACTCCACGTCGCGCCTTTACATCAAGTCCACCGACTCCCAAGTGTATTCTTCTTTCCCGTGATTAGACCATTGGATGTTTACCAATGATACACTTTTCTACCGCAAGCTCCTTGTCTCGGTGTCCACTATCCGCACCAGCAGTAGTTGAATGGATCTATCAGTTTCCACTATTCTATCTGGGGTAGGGACATGTTGGTGAGGCCGTAGTAGTGCCTTCCGGAGCGAAACACATGGAAGACATCATGCAAATTCTCCAGATCTGGTGGTAGCTCCAGCCGATTGGATAAAGGGCTTATTCTCTCCAATATGACATAAGGCCCCACATATCTCGGGCTAAGCTTCTTCATACCCCGCATGCGTGGCACTCCATGCATCAGCCTGATCTTCAAGAATACCTTATCACCCACTTGAAATTCCACCATTCGATGTTTCTTATTATAGTACTTTGCCTGCCGACTTTGAGCCTCAAGCAAGCTGTCTCGTATCAATCTAACAAGCGCATCGGTGTCATCAATGTATTCTATCCCCAAAACTTTTGGATCTTCATCCTGTACCCATGACAATGGAGTTCTATACTTTCTCCCATAAAGTGCTTCTTGGGTAGTCATCCCGATGCAAGCTTGATGACTATTGTTTTAAGAAAACTCTACCAGAGGCAAGAGTATTTCCCACGGTTCTCCTTTATCCAATACACAGTCTCAAAATATCTTCCATTATCCTGATGGTCCTCTCAGACTGACCGTCTGTCTGAGGATGAAAAGCTATGCTGAAGTTAAGGCAAGAGACCAGATATGCTTGTACTGCCTTCCACTCCTTAGAGGTAAAGCATCCATCACGATCAGAGAATATCGTCTTATGCATGCCATGGTACCGCACAAATTGTTCCACAAAGAGCCGCACTAACACATCCACAGATGCCTCCTTCTTCATAGGGATGAATCTGGCTACCTTTATCAGGCGATCCACGATTACCCTAACTGAATCATTCACAGAGCGCGAGCGAGGTAACCCGTGAACAAAGTCCATGGAGATATCCTCGAACTTCCACTTAGGGATGTGCAATGGTTGTAATAATCCTCCAGGGCTCTTGCACTCCACCTTCACCTTTTGACAATCCTCACAGTGTGTAACAAAATACTTGACAGCTTTCTTCATTCCTGGCCAAAACATGGTCTTCTGCAAACCACTATACAGCTTAGAAATCCTAGGGGGCATCGAAACTTGGTGCAATGTGCTTTTCTCAATATATCTTCCCATATTTCCCCACCCTTGGGAATGTAGAGTCGGCCATGAAAATGAACAAGGTCGTCCTTTAGTGCATACTCTTCAATAGTTCCATCTTTAATTTACTTAATAATAGGGGCCAGAGTAGCAACCTTCCCTATCTCTGCCCGAATATGATCTGGAATGTCACATACTATACTCATAGCGGATAGATACACAGTATACTCCTAAGAATGATCTTTATACACCAATGTGATCTCCATCTCCTCGAGCATCCGAGCTAATTCCATACTCATAAATCGAGACTCAGGGCTCGATTCCGGTACTTTTCTACTCAACACATAAGCCATAGAGTTTGCTTTTCTGGGGTGGTAGTTCTAGGTAAACTCGTAATCACACAAAAAATCTAACCACTATCGTTGTCTCAGATTAAATTCCTTTAGAGTATGAACATACTTTAAATTCTCATGATCCGAAAATATCTCGCAGTAGACGCCATATAGATAGTGCCTCCAAATATTCAAGGCAAACACCACTGCCCCCAACTTCAAATCATGAACCAGATAATTGGCTTCATGCTTCTTCAGTTGCCTCGAAGAATAAGAAATCACGTGCCCATGCTGCATCAATACTGCTCCCATCCCCTGATATGACGCATCAATGTAGACTTGAAATCCTTCCTTCCCAGATGGAACGGCTAGGATGGGTGCAAAGGTAAGTCTATCTTTCAGCTCTTGGAATGCAGCTTCACACAGGGGTGTCCACTCGTATGGCGCACCTTTCTTTATTAGAGCTGTGAGAAGAAGGGCTATCTTTGAGAATCCTTTCACGAACTTGAGATAATTCCCAGCAAGTCCAAGGAAACTCCATACATCGGCCGCTGACTTCCAAGGTGACCATTCCTTCAAGTCACGCACCTTGGCTGGATCCACAGCTAGTCCAGCACCCCTAATCACATGGCCTAAGAAGGCAACCTCTCGGAGCCAAAATTCGCACTTGCTGAACTTGGCAAACAAGGTATGCTCCTTTAAATTCTTCAGCACCAAGGTCAAATGTTCAACATGCTCCTCCTATGTCTTCAAGTAGACTAAAATGGCATCGATGAAGATTATGATGAAGACATCTAAGTATGTCTAAAACACTTTGTTCATCAAACTCATGAACGCGGAAGGGGTATTTGTGAGCCCAAACGGCATCACGGTGAACTCGTATAAAATGTACCTTGAGCTAAAAGTTGTTTTATGAATGTCCTCCTCTCGTATTCTCAATTGATAGTACCCCGAGCGCAGATCCAGTTTGGAAAACCAGTGCACTCCTAACAACTGGTCGAATAACTCATCAATTCGGGGTAGAGGATAGGTGTTCCGTACCGTTTAACGATTGAGTTCCTGTTAATCTATCTATAACCGTAGCGTTCCATCCTTTTTCTTGAAAAACAATACAGGGGATCCCCAAGGTGATGGACTGGGACGAACAAACCCTGATTCAACTAACTCTTGCAGCTGAACTCTAAACTCTGCTAGTTCCTTCGGGGCCATTTGGTAAGGGGTCCTAGAGATGGGCTTGGCACCCGATACTAACTTAATCTGGAATTCTGCCTCCCTATGAGGGGGTAATCCTGGCAATTTCTTAGGAAACACCTCATGGAAATCTCGCACCACTCCCACATCTTTCATATCAACTACCATCTATTTTAGTTCGAAATAGATCATATATACTTCATCCCCTCCTATGTGGGCTTTTAAGGTCTGAATTGAAGATAATAACATACGAGGTGCAAGTCTAATACCTATAAAGATGACTTCAAAGTCCCCATGCCTCAATATGATTTTCTTCGCCACGCAATCAATCCTAGCGCGGTGCCAATCTAACCATGTCATACCCAGAATGAGGTTGAATTCTGGCATTCCCAACACTGTTGTAGGGGTTTCAAAGGAATTTACTCCAAGAAGTACCTGTAATTCACACTTTGCGGATGCAGTCATCTCAGATCCATCTGAGAGGCATACTCTCTGAGCAATACCAATGAAGTATTGCACTCCTTCTAGGTCTTTAACAAAGTCTGCATACACAAATGAGTGTGTGGCACCGGTATCGAATAGAGTGTAAGCAGGTTTCCCACCAACCATTACGGTGCTTAGGTGCTAATTATACAGACTCATGCTAGACTCTTAGAATATCTTAGACTATTTATAGAGAAAAGTGTATAACATAGTAATTAAATCACAACATACCCGCAATCACATCCTGAGGATTCTGCTCCTATGCCATGCCCAACACGAACACCTGATCCCGGGTAGGTCCGGGATTACTTCCTCGTGGTCCTCGTCCTTGACCACACATATGTCCCCGTCCTCGTGGAGCTGCCGGAGGAAGGGCAGGGAGAGCATTTCCACCTAGCTGCGGGCAAAAGCACCAGATGTGGCCTGGTTGGTTGCAATGGAAGCAGATTCGCTCATATTGCTCCCTGGGATGTAGGTGAACTTGTGGTGGTGGGGGTAGTGCTGGATGTGGGGTCGGACGCTCTATCCTAAAATTTTGACGGAAGCGACCCCCGCCTCTGTTGTTTCCTCTTCCTCTATTATCCTGCCTCTTCCTATAGCTAGGATCGACCCTTATCACACCCTCGGCTAGTCTCTTATTACTCCCTAAATGATGTACCTCCAGCCTTTTCTCCATATTGATAATCTCTACTGAGCTTGCATCTGCTATAAACAAAAGGGCTTGCCTCAGAGGATCCCACAAGCCTTTGTAGAATCGCTTAGCATATGCCCTGTCATTCAACTCGTATGCATCAATAAACCTAGCGAGATGTTGAAACTCTCGCTTATATTCTTCAATAGTCTTGGATCCCTATTTCAGCTACAGGAATCTTTTTTTAAGTTCATCCCGAGCAGTAGAAGGGATGAAGTGTTCCAAGAAGGCTTCAATAAACTCACTCCAACTAATCTCAATGTACACCCAGCCTTGAAAGGTGGAGCCCATGAGGGACTTCCACCACCTCTTGGCAATGGATTCCAATACTGACACGACTAGTGTCACAGCCATGTTGGCTTAACATTGAATTCCCACCATCAATTCTTGCACTGTGTCGAGTCAATCTTCCGTATGCACAGCCGACTCTATCCTAAGGTAGGCAGGAGGGGAGAGAGCTCGGAAAGTGTTCAACCTGTTTGAGCTCGGAGCTTGTTGTTGTTGTAACACCCCAAAAAGGAGTTGGAGAGAATAGGATTTTAGTCGACCTGGGAGCTCGACGAATATCGTCGAGCGGAGCTCGACGATTTAGGCCTATTATCTGCCTCGTTCGACGATCTGTTGAAAAATGAGGTTATTGCCGAGCAGTGACTCGTGTCAGATGACTAGTGAGCATCCTGTAGGCGGTGGGTAACTTTTCAGCCTAAACCCGAGCCATTGCTGTATTTTGATGAGTTTATCGTGTGGTTGGGGTGAAACCAGAGACCCTTTATGCAGAGGGGTTGGAATTTGGAAATCATTATTTCCTTTTTCTCTTTCTCTCTTCCTTGTGTTCCAGTTCTGTAGTAGAGAACTTGGCCAGGGCTTGCTGAAGTTGCTAGAGTGGATCTTGTGACTGGAATGCAGATCTGAATCTAGATTCGTGAAGGGTAAAGTAAGGCGCTCATTTCCATCCGCGTAGAAAAGTTGTATCATGGCTCCGATGAGAACGTCAAGGTTAACAATATTTCTACTTGGACATGTGAAGTCCTTATTTTGGCATGTGCATGGATTTCCCCCACCAAAAGGTGGAATGTTGAGGGATTTCTATTGGTTTGATTCTTAAAATCCCCAAGAAGTCTTGCATATAAGTCCAAAAATGTGTAGTACGGAATAGGCATCCTGTGTAAAGACCATCTGGATAGGTTGGTCTGTATTGGTGATGTTTTATTTTGCACACCAAAGAAGACTCCGCGTATAAAAGAGTATTTTGTGGATTCAGTGTGTTGTGCCTGTGAATTGGAGTAACGGGAAGTACTGGAATAGAGTTATAGGAAAATACCCTCGAAGTTTGTGCTATATGCTGGCACTATAGGATGTTGCAGGGATTGGGTTGAGTTTGGGCGTAGAAAGAGAACTTCTGTTGACCCCACCAAGCGATCGTGAAGAACGCTGGCATTTAATCCCGCTTTGATTGTGAAGCCAGTCCTTCGAGGACGTTGTGGCTATTACGAGCTATAAGCTGTTAAAGGCCTGTGAGCCGGACGGACAAGGGGAAGCCGACCCACGTCAGTCTAGACATTGAACTGGCGATTTGAGCAACGGGCAAGGGCTGAACTGTAACGGCGTTATGGTTGTATAACTTGAGTGCCTAAGTTATTGGCTTGTTAGGATCATATAATGCGAGTCTTGGGATGTTCGCCATCAAGACTAAAGTCTATAGACGTGGGTTGTGGAGCATGAATGCTCAAAGTTTACCGTTGGGTTTGAGACCTGAGAACAATGGTGGGACCCTGGTTTTCTTGTACACCGATAATATGCCCTGAGTGCCCGGAGCGTCGGGTCGCGCGGTCGATGTTTGCGATATATTGATTGTGCGTGAATGCACATCTTGTGATATATCTACTTGTGAAAATGCTCTGCCTGCAGGGAAGGAATACCACTGCCCGGGAAAGGGGTATGGTCATTATAAATTGGTTAGCTGAATGTTGATTGTTGCCTTGTTTACCACTGTTGCAGTGGATTGTCCCCATGTAGGCACCGGAGAGCCAAGCAGGAAATAGTGGGCTAAAGCCCTTGCTGCTGTTACTGGCCCTCGATGGTCGAATAAAGAATTTTACTATTTTCATATGTGGTCAGCTTGTGTGCCAATGTTTGTAATCCACATTGATGAAATGTAACTATAAGGCCTTGAGGCCATAACTTTTGTGTAAAGATAAATTCCTGTGTAGTTATATATAAATGGTGTTTTATATATTGTGGACATTCAAACGAGTTGAGTTCAAATAACCTTAAAGCTTCTGTTAGTATGCTCTAAGTTAGGATGTGAATAGTATTTGGTATTAACCTGTAACCTTTCCGCCTGTTTGTGAACTATGGTGTGGGGCCCTGGACGTACCCTCTATTTTATTTCATTTAACGGGTTGAGACGTTACAAGTTGGAATCAGCTTGTCTTGGTCTTCCTCTGTCGAATTCGTGGTCAAATTCTTTTATGGGGTGGCAAGCACGTGTAAGTGCGACCCGCTTTAACATAAATAAACTCAAGAATGTCCACTAAGTAATGCAAATATACCTGTTTGAGGAACCTGCGCATTCCTATAAAGTGGTTGCTTTTGCAAAGTCGCTAAAGTGTGTCTTTTACATGTATAGGTAACCCGAAGTTGTGCGTGTCAGTCTAAGCCCAAGAGTTCTGATGAGAGTGTGGCACTAGTTGAGGTGCATACACCTCCTCCTTCTGTGCAGACAATACGTTTAGTTGTTAAAGCGCTATTTGCAATGATTCATGTATAGCCTAATGGGCAGGCGCAACCTACAATGGTGCCAGAATAGGTTGGTGTGAGGCCAGGAACTGTTGAGGCTATTGTTGATCCTCGAGCAGCTAAACAGCAGTTGAAGAAGTTTATGAGCTTCAATCCTCCTACATTTACGGGTGTGAGATCCCCAACGCAGGTGGAGGATTAGTTGTCGCGCGTCAAGTGAATATTGACGGCGACAAGGACGGAGGAAGAACAAAAAGTCACCTTTGACACCTTTTTGCTGGAAGTAGAGCCTCGGCTATGGTGGGATGAGATAGAGTTGAACCACTTAGCAGGCAGACAACTAACAGAAGTCTCGATAGAAGAGTTTTCGAGATTGTTCTTGGCAAAAATTTTCCATCAGCACAATGCATGGCCATGGAAAATGAGTTCTAGCGTCTAACTTAGGGTGAAAGTAGTGTCGATACCTACTAACATGAGTTTACACGGTTGGGACGTTATGTGGGGTCTATCTTCGCTGATGAACAGCGTAAAACCAATAGGTTCTATAAAGGGCTGCGGGATGAGTTAAGATTCCTGCTCTCAGTTCGAAGAACCAAGGGTTTCAAGCATTGGTGGATACGCCTTGTGCATTGGAAAATGATATGAAGCAGGTACAGGGCAAAAGGGACTTGGCTGTAACAAAGTCCAAGTTCAAAGTACCGCGTCCTAAAAAATCGAACTACCGAAGGAAGTGGGGTAAGAGATCCAAGTCTTCTGGACAGGCTCCTTCTACTGTTGCGTCGGGAGAAACTTCGAGGCAAGATTTGCGTTCCTGCTATACATGTGGTAGGGTGGGGCATCTTGCCCGTGACTGTCGGGTTGGTCCGCCAAAAGTTGAAAAGAAGATAGGAGCATCACATGATGATAAGGGAAAGGCAGTGGTGGAGTCCTCTGCATCCCAAGCGCAATCCCGTGTGTATAATCTTTGCCAATAGGAGGCCAAAAAGCCAATTGACGTCATCACAGGTACAAACTAAGATATTGGTTTAGTAATTTTCATACTTCATACCTTGTGTGTAGCTTGTGCATGATGTGTTTGTCTTAGGCCTTGTCCTAATTCGGGACTGTCTGGCGAGAGCACTATTTGATACTGGTGCTTCACATTTATTTCTATCTGAGGACTTCGTAGCGCGAATCGGAGTGCCTAGTCATATGACGGTAGATAGTGTGAAGGTGTTGTTTCCTAACGGATGCGTAATGTGTGTGGTTAGGGCTTGCTACGTGAAAGTGCGGATAGGAAGTCAGGATTTTTGGTTGGATGCATCCTTGCTACCTGTTGGGTATTGTATCCACAATTACCTGGATTTGAGGAATCCTCCTGTCAAGCTAAGATGAATTCACAATGTGTTTGATCCTCTGTCTTCAAGTTGTGCTTGCAGTTATTCCACGCTAAGTACAAACCAATGTCAGGGTGCAGTAAGTCAATATACACGAGTCTGCGCAACGTAATCCCTCGTTAAGCAGATCAGTGTGTTGGCTTACGTGTACTCTCTCTATTGGAGTGTACTTACTTTCAAGTACAGGGCTGAGATAGATCAAGAGCAGAAGAGGAGCAAGGATGGGTCAAAGACCAACTCATGGGCAGAAAGGCAAAGAATCGTCTAAGTTAAAGTCGACGAGAATCACTAAGTGATTCTCGCCGATTCGATGGGAATCACTAGTGATTCTCGCCGAATCGTCGAGAATCACTCGCTGATTCTCGCCGACTGCATCCGGCATACTCAACGCCTTCAAGATTTCTGCTAAGGCAGAATCGACGAGAATCGTCAACTGATTCTCGCCGAATCGTCGAGAATGACTTTGCATTCTCGTCGATTCGTCGAGAATAGTTGTGATTCTCGCCGATTCTCTCCGGATGGCAAGCTTTTCAGCAGGAATTCTTCTAAGTAGAATTCGATGGGAATCATAAGTGATTCTCGCCGAATCATCGAGAATCACCAATGATTCCCGCCGAATTTTCCTTAGGCGTTTTCCGTCGACTCGTTGGACCGGACCATGTACTCAGGCGCTGTTTGTACCAGAATTAGGGTTTCGTCTTGTGGGGCCCACAACGGTCATAAAGGAGTATTCTACAATATAAATACTCTCCTATTTTGAACGTAAGAGGTAGCGAAGAAAACAAACAAGTCGGCCGTCGCAGACGTGACCTAGCAGATCGCGAATTACCTTCCGCCGCTGTCGCCGCTCGAAAGGTTGTCGCCACCGCTGATCGGATTCTTATTGATCTCTCGACGACAGAAACTTAGCCAAGCAACGCGTCTCACGTTTCTTTCTTGAGATCCTTTGTCTCTTGGTTTGTTGAATAGGAATACCTTCCCCTTCCAAATCGATTGAGATGATCGATCCAAATAAGATCGTTGGTAGACCTTGCTAGCTTTGTTAATAAGTTTGGATCTCGAAAGCATCGCTGCCGCAATCCTTGCCGCCGCCGATCTCGGGGAGATCTTCTTCAAGAGAGTGCTTAGGTCGTGGACTCTTCGTCTTCTTCAAGAACGCTTCATCGAACGAAGAGGGACACCAAGCACTCCAAACGTAGTTTGTATTTTGTACATTCTATTTTTACTTTTGTTGTAAAGGAACTTTGGTTCCTCATTGTAAGGGTTGGGTGCAACCCGTGGTGGAGGAGTAATGACTCCTTCGGGTGGAAGGGTTCCTTCCATAGTGTGATGATTGGATTTCAATCCGGTTAGTGAAGTGACCAAGTCGTCCCTTGTTGGGAGATAGGTCGAAGGGGGAAAGTGGACGTACCCAAATCGGGGAACCACTATAACTGCCTGTGTGTTTCTGTGTTGTGCTTGTTTTGTTTTATTGTGCAGGTAAATTTTAAATTCCGCAAAAAGACTGCAAATCACCTATCCCCCCCCATAGGTGAAGGTAGTTGACACTTGAGTGACTTTCAAGTGGTATCGGAGCGAGGTTACTCAGCAATAAGGTTAACACCTTGAGTAAGATCCCGATTCTAGTGTCAAGAAGAAGACAAGACTAAAGCATGGAGCTGGACTCTAATGTCTCTCCTCTGAGACTCCCTGCTTGCACAACGGAGTATTATCCCATCTAGAAGATGAGAGTTATGTTTCATCTGGAGGCCATTGACCCTCGCGCATCACTCATTTTGGAAGAGGGTCCCTTCATTCCCAAGAAGGCTTCCAGCTCAGGAAACTGAAAGTGAAGGGATAGATACTACTCTAGAGGGGGGGTGAATAGAGTTATCAAATTTTGCACTAGACAAAACTTAATAGTCTACCCAACTCTCTTGGAGTGAGATGCGGAATGAAAAGATTATAGATATAGAAATAACCCTAAAGCCTAACACAAGTGTTGTGCACAAACTCAAGCTAATTGTAATTACAGTTAAGGCTTGGAAATCCTATTCAGCAACTAGCAAACCTAGTTATATCTAATCGCAGCCACAATGCAGGAATTTAAACAAGGCAATCCAGACGACACAAGGAATTTATAGTGGTTCCCCAAACAACTTGGGTACGTCCACTCTTCTACCAACAAGGTAGGAATCCACTCAGGTTTTTGATCAGGTGCCCTGCCACCAACAGGATCTGCTTCAGGTAGATCAAGAAACCCTTTAGACTTTTGATCAGGTGTCTAAAAACTGAACACAGGTTTTTGATCAGGTGCCCTGCCACCAAGGGATACTTTTGAAGGGAGTAATAACCCTGTACAGGAGGGGGAAAGAAGGTTAAGATGTCTTCTCTATTTTACAATAGATTAGAGAAGCACAAAGACTTGCACTGAGCTAGAAAGCTCAAGGAATCAAGGCTCCCCCTGGCTCAAAGAATGTCCAGGTGAAGTCTTGTTTCAGTGCAGAAACTCTTCAAAAATATTTGAAGGAAAAACTACAAGAAGATAAATAAAATATAAAATGGAAATCTTCTAGCAGCTATCTTCTTCTTCTTCTTCTTCAAAATAACTCTGAGTTTGAACTTCCTGGAAACAGGAGAACTCAGGTTGAAGAAGAGCATAAGAGCTTAACACTTCTCAGTTGAATTGAATATTGCTGAGAGCAGTGAACTTGGTCTTGATGAAAGCTTGAATGCTTAAAATGAATAACTGGTTAGCTAGCTGAAATCCTTCTCCAAAGGATTCCTTTTATAGCAGCAACAAGCAACGGCTCTCTTCAATTTGAACTGTTTGACTTCTTCTGAAACTTGAAACCTTGGCTGCAAATATCACAAAGACAAACAAACTCTGCAGCAAAATATTCTATAAAAGGGATAAACCTTTTTCTAGGAAGCTGCAGGAAGCAATCTGATAATACAGGTACTAAATAAAATCACATCAGAGATAAACTCTTTATAGTAAAAGGAAGACTTTTCAGTCTAACGGCTATAAAGGACTGACAGCAGATAAAGTAAAATACAATGTCAGCTAATAAGACAAACAACTTTATCTGAAAAGATTTTACTCAGGCAAAAGAGATGGAGCAGATATTGCCTGGAAATATTATCATAAAACAACTGAAATAAGATGCCAGATAATGTATTAATTAATTAAATATAATAAATAAATACAAAATAAAAAGGCAGACAGAAAACGTCGAACGACCCTCGGAGATCGTCGACCGACGCACGAAGATCGTCGAACTATCAGACAGATAGTCGAACGATCCAGATAGTCGAACTATCAAAGGAGATAGTCGAACCATCACAGCAGATAGTCGAACTATCAGAAGATAGTCGAGCTATCAGATAGTCGACCTATCAACAGATAGTCGAACTATCAAAGCAAAACCGATAGTCGACCTATCAACAGATAGTCGAACTATCAACGCAGAACAGATAGTCGAACTATCAACAGATAGTCGAGCTATCAGATAGTTGAACTATCAAGGCAGATAGTCGAACTACCAAGGGAAAATAGATAGTCGATCTATCAGCAGATAGTCGAACTATCAAAGAATGACAGATAGTCGAACTATCAACAGATAGTCGAGCTATCAGATAGTTGAACTATCAAAGCAGATAGTCGAACTACCAAGGGAAAACAGATAGTCGATCTATCAGCAGATAGTCGAACTATCAGAAGAAAGCAGATAGTCGAACTATCCTCGTAGATAGAACGTCGAGCAACTGATCGACGATCGTCGAATAGTTAGTCGACGATAGTCGAGCGGCATTCGACTATAGTCGAATGAACAAACTACTTAACCAAATTCTTTATCTGGAAAAGCGGGGACTCTACAGCTAGACCACTAACCATTGACCATAGATATTTCTTGGGCCAAGGGACTAAAGGAGAAGACTAAACTCAAATCAAACTAGGGTACCAACAATCTCCCCCTATTTGAGTTAAGTCTCTCAAAAACTAAAACACAGAACTAGCTATAGAGCAATAAAACAATACAGGAAATAGATAACAAATAACTAGCAATTATCAAACAATCAGATATATATAACAACAGTCAATCAGAATTAAGAATCTACAGAATCTGGTTTAGGGTCAGAAGAGCTAGGAATAAAAGAAACTTTCCGCAAGGGATCAATAGCTTCTTTCTTGGACAGCTTCAAATCTTGCACACCAATAATCTTCAGTTTTGCAGCCCTTGGAACAACTGCTTCTGGATATTTTTCCATATATTTAGAAGGATCAAATACTTCAGGGCTAACCTGGATCTTATTGAGTTCCTTCATTCTGAACTTTGACATTGTTATAAATCCTGTAGAGTCCTTTCCTTCAGCTTTGGCTTTCTTTATTTGAGCTGATCCAACAAGTTCTATGAATCGAGCCATCCTGAAATCAGGATCTAACTCTTGGCTTTCATACACATTTTCAGATGATGTATCTATAGGCTTCACAGTTTTAAATTTAACAGATAAATCTAATAAACTTTCAGCTGTACCTTTAACTTCTTGAACAACTAAAGCTGGAGGAGGAGCAAATTCAGCAAACTTTTTACTTGATTTTTCAGAGAAGATGGTTCTTTTACCTTTTGCAACATCCTTAGCAACATGAACTGGTATATCAGGAGAAACCTTTCTCTTGGGAGATGGAGGAGGTGAAAAAGTTGGCTTTTGAAATACAACCTCCTTTACTTGCTCTTTAACCTCAGTATTATGCCTTTGAGTACCAGTATATGATTTGCCTTGGTGGCTCTGAGAACTTTTCCTTGAATGAGGCTGAGAAGGAGCAGATTTTGCAGATGGAGCAGATGGATTAGCAGATAAATTCCCAGAGGCTCCTGCACCAGGAGGTGGAGGAGGAGGACCTCTGGGTGTCCATTTGGAAGCAGGACTATCATATCTCTTAGATTTCTTTCTCTCCTTTTACTGGTTCTTGGAAAACCACATCCAATGTTGGAAGTCTTTCGACTTAGGGTCAATCCCTTTCAATATGTAATAGGGAGTATCATTGTCTCGATTAGGAGGAGGAGGAGCAATAGCTTTCCTTTTTCTCTTTGCAGCTTTCCTTTTCTTAGAGTCCTCAGACATATCTGAATCATCTTCATCTTTAGACTGAGATGAGGGAGGATGATCATAAGGGTCATAGGCTTCAGATACAGCCTTTTCCTTTGCTTTCAGATCAGCTTTCTCTTTTTCTTCTTCTATGGCATCTTGAGCCAGAAGAGAATCCAGATTAGGTCCTGGAGAGTCATCCCATACAGAAGATTTTTCATCTTGCAAAACTTTTTTTTTCTCTTTCAAAATATCTTGTACTCTTTGCTGCCAGGCAGCTCTTGCTTTCTCTTCTTCTAAACTTAGTACTAGAGTCTTTTCATCTTGACTTTTAGATTCAACATCTTCTATATCAGCTTGAACAACTAAAACATCTACAACAGATTCTCGAACAACTACTTCTACTTGAGCAGCTATATCTTCTTTAATATAATCTGTAGATTCATGAACACAAATCTGCTATATAAGCTAAAAACATTCCTTCTAGGTATTCACAAACTAGCAAATCAATTGACTCGTCAATAAAACGGATGAGTGAATTACCTTCATACTTTACCAACTCCCAGGATTCATCTAGATAGGATGTAATAATGCCTTCTAGGAAACGAGCAACCAAAGGAGTGGTGAGATCTTCTAAACAAACTTTTACAGCAAATTCAGATAACATAACTGCATCAGATATTTCTTTTTCAGATAACACTGAAACTGATTCTTCTTGAGCTGGAGCAGTCTCTTCTTGAACTGTCATCACTATATCTGTCACCGCTGAAGGATCTGCTGGAGGATCTGCTGGAGGGGAGGCTGGAAGCTCTGAGACATCTTCATAGAACATCTCCCCCTGCCTGATTTCAGTGGGGACTGAAACCAGGCCCCTTGAAGAAGAGGGCTCAGCAGATTTAGAGAGGGATTGGATGGTAGCAGTCAAAGTAGCAATGGAGGAGGCAAGTGGAGCAATTGCCTCTTCAATCATGATTTTGATTGATGGGGTAATCAACTCCAAAATGCTGGATATGAATGCTGGGGTGACTTCAAAAGAATGTGGGGGAACTGCAGATGATGGAAGATCAGCAGGAGGAATGTATTCCTGATGAACTGGAAAGCGAACAGGAGATGGAGAATGATGTGGAGATGGAGGAGGAGATGGAAGAAGATAATGAACTGGAGAACGAATAGGGGACTGACGAGGTGTTGGAGTCCTCTCAGATCCTAACAAATCAAAACTAGGATCAAATATCCTAGCCAGATGAGAAGGAATAGGAGATACGGGAGGAGAAGGAATAACAACCATGGTTGTATCTCGAACAGGAGAAGCAGGAAGTCGTACTTCAGCTGAAGTTGATGGAACTTCAACGGAGGTAGACGGAACTGAAGAGGATGGAACTACTTCAGTAGAAGTTGATGGTAAGGTAGAAGAAGATGATTGAAGAGAAGGATGAGCTGAGCCAGCTTCTAGCGGGTGAGGAGTGACTGAATCAGTCCTTGTGCTCTCGGATGTCGCTGGAGCAACCCCTGTGAGAGCGAGCTTCAAGAAGGTCCTCTTCCACTTGGAGAACAAATTCGGATCCATCTTCTTGCTTGCATTAATGGTTGTAGCAGTTGAAATCAGCAGCTGGGGATACTTCTTTTTCAGAAAAATTCCAATAACCCTGCCTAGGGTAACCTCTTTCTTACTGTTCTTTTTCCTTATTAAATCGAACAAAACTCCTGCCCAATTAATCCTTTTCTGATTTACAATTGCACACATCAGTGCAAATTGTTATCTAGTAATGTTGTCATGGGCGGAGTGCTTTCCTAGAAGCACTTTTCCAACTAACTCAGCAAGAAATTTGATCTTGAAGGGAAAATTCACCTTGAGCAGCTTCGTGGGAATGCCCTCCACATGTCCCAGCTCAGTCAGCATTCTTTCGAACTCTGGAGCATCTTGCTCGAAATCTTCTTCACCATTTATCAATCCAAATACATCAGTCAGAATGGCGGGAGTTAAAATAACCTCTTCTCCGCCAATAGAGCCGGTCATCGATTCGTCGGTGGAGGACGAAGTAAATGCCCATTCCTTAATCTCGGGAATATTTAACTTAATCCTTGTAGACATTAGTCTTTCTAACCATTGATCTCTGCATAACTGGAGGATTTCCACAATCCCTGATTCACAACAGCTGAAGGCATCGAAGTCGACACTGAATCCTGCGTCGAACTTCACAACTGCGAGCAATGCTGGAGAAATCTCCATTGAAGTGCTGGAGAAAGCGCGCGAAAGACGGAGAAGACGAATCGGCAGAAAATCATAAGAGGACGAGCAAGCGGGAAGACGGAATGCGAAAGGACGCTCTCCGTCGACGATAAAGCAAAAGATCTTTTAACCTAGGTCGACTATCGGCTTTATATTAAACCGGAGATAGTCGATCTATTTAAAAGATACTAGACCCGATGGTCGAACGGCCGTTCGACGATCGGTCCAGAAGCAGAGTAGTCGAGCAATCGTTCGACTATTTTGGGATTCTCAAACAACAAGCTGCCGTCATCCAGAGATCGACGATGAGCTCGACTTGTTCGACGATGGTCGAACGCCGGTCGACGATCTTCAAACAGTTAAGCTAATATCAACCAGAGGTCGACGATAGGCTTGATCCGTTCGACGATCTTCGAGCATCGTTCGACGATCTTCAAACAAGTTTCAACATTGGCAGATATAGTCACACTTAGTCTCTTCCATTGATCATGCCTAGTTGAACCAAAAAGAACAGATGCTTCTGTTCATCTAAGGGCTTGGTGAATATATCACCTCTCTGAAACTCAGTGGATATGAACTCAAGACAAATCTTGTTCTTTTCCACACAATCTCTCAGGAAATGGTGTCTGATCTCAATGTGCTTCGTTCTAGAGTGGTGCACTGGATTTGTGCAATTGAGATAGCACTGGTACTATCACACATGATTTTGGTGTTCTTGTGTGAGTAATCATAATCCACAAGCTGGTTTTGAATCCACAGGATCTGTGAACAACAACTGGCAGCTGCTATACATTCAGTCTCTGCAGTTGAAGTTGAGACAGAAGCTTCTTACAGAACCAAGAGACCAATCTCTCTCCCAGGAACTGACAAGTTCCAGAGGTGCTCTTCCTGTCAACTCTGCAACCAGCATAGTCAGAGTCAGAGTATCCAATTAACTCAAATTCTGATTCTGCTGGGTACCAAAGTCCTATATTTGGACATCCCTTCAGGTATCTCAAGATTCTCTTTAGAAGAATCAGATGAGATTCCTTGGGGTTGACCTGGAATCTAGCACAGAGGCATGTAGCAAATATTATATCTGGCCTACTTGTAGTTAAAAATAATAGGGAACCAACAATGGCCCTATAATTCTTTTGATCAACTGGCTTGCCGTGATCATCAGAATCAATAACTACATTAGTAGCCATAGGTGTAGGCATTGCTGAAGCATCAGCCATCCCAAATTTCTTTACCAATTCCTTGGCATATTTGGATTGGGAGATGAAGATACCATCAGCATCTTGCTTAACTTGGAGACCAAGAAAGTAAGACAGCACACCCATACTACTCATCTCAAACTTAGAGTGCATCAGGTCAGAGAACCTTTTGCAAAGTTTGGGATCAGTGGAGCCAAATATAATATCATCTACATACACCTGAACTAACAGGATTGTGTCCTTGTGATGCTTGACGAAAAGGGTTCTATCAACTACTCCCCTAGTAAAGTTGTGCTCTAAAAGGAAACTAGCTAGAGTCTCATACCAGGCTCTGGGTGCTTGTTTTAGTCCATATAGAGCTTTCTGCAACTTGAGCACATGTGAGGGCTGAGTTGAAGAAACAAACCCTGGTGGTTGTTCAACAAACACCTCTTCCTTAAGCTCACCATTCAGGAATGCACTTCTGACATCCATTTGAAAGACCTTAAACTTCATGTAGGCTGCATAGGCCAAGAAGATCCTTATTGCTTCTAGCCTTGCAACAGGAGCAAAGGTTTGGTCATAATCTATACCTTCCTCCTGTCTGTAGCCCTGAGCTACAAGCCTTGCTTTATTCCTTACAATAATTCCATTTGCATCCAACTTGTTTCTATACACCCACTTGGTGCCTATGATCAGTTGGCCTTTAGGTCTTGGAACCAAAGTCCAAACTTTACATCTCTCAAACTGATTGAGTTTCTCTTGCATAGCAATGATCCAGTGGGGATCTAGCTCAGCATCTTTAAAGGTGAGGGGCTCAACCTGTGAGAGGAAACAAGCATGCATCACATCCTGTCTTAATTGGTGTCTTGTTTGCACACCAGCTGATATGTCTCCAATCACTTGAGATGTGAGGTGATCTCTAAGTGTGACAATATCAGCAGGTGGGATGTGATCTTCAGCAACAGTTGGGATTAATTCCTCAGGAGGAATTTGATCTACTGTTGGTGGTACAACAACAGCTTCTGCAATGTCTTCATCACTGTCTGATTAAGTGATCTGAAGAGTTGATAGTTGAAGAATTTCTTGAGTAGCATCAGGTACCTGCAATGAACTAGAATAAGGAGAATTTTCCTTCTCCTTGTAAAACATCTGAGACTCATCAAATGATACATGCACAGATTCTTCAATTTTACAGGTTGATTTGTTATAAACCCTATAAGCTTTGCTTACTTGGGAATATCCAAGCATAATTCCCATTGAAGCTTTTGCTTCAAATTTTCTAAGATATTCTTTATTGTTATTATGAATGTAAACAACACAACCAAATACTCTAAAATAATTAATTTTAGGTTTCTTTCCTTTAAGCAACTCATAAGGAGTTTTACACTTAAGCTTGTGTATCAGACTTCTATTCAAGACATAATTGGCTGTACTAACCGCTTCTGCCCAATAGGAGAGAGGCATATTAGCATCTGCCAACAATGTGCTAGCAGCATCAATGAGTGTTCTGTTCTTCCTTTCAACTACCCCATTTTGTTGGGGAGTTCTAGGAGCTGAGAAGCTATGTTTGATACCTTCTCTCTCACAGAATTCTTGCATGAGAAGAGAGTCAAACTCAGTACCATGATCACTTCTGATCAAGGCCACATGAGTAGAGTACTCAGTCTGCACACATAATAGAAAGTCTGTAAGGGCTTTGAAGTTATCAGCCTTAGTTCTCAAAAAGAAAACCCAACTGAACCTAGAGAAGTCATCTACAATTACTAAGGTGTAATACTTCCCTCCTAAACTCTGTACATTTATTGGGCCAAAAAGGTCCAAATGTAATAAGTACAAGATTCTAGGAGAATCACTTTTATTTACAGATTTAAAAGAATTCTTGGTTTGCTTGCCCAGCTGACAAGCCTTGCAAAGGATCTCCTTCTTGTAGGGGCAAGAAGGTAAACCTCTAACAAGGTTGTGTTTAGATAACCTAGATATATTTTTATGGTTAACATGACTAAGCCTCTTATGCCACAAAGAATTATTATTAATTGTTACTTCATTAAATAAACAGATTTCAGAATGAGTTGAATTGAAATCTACTAAATAAATATTACCTATTCTAATGCCTACTAAAACAACATTATTATTTAAAGTAATATTACAAGAAGAGTTAGAAAATGAAACCTGGTAGCCAGCATCACATAGCTGGCTGACTGAGATCAAATTGTGCTTCAGTCCTGTCACAAATGCAACTCTCTTGAAAGTAACATCTCCAATTGTGATTCTGCCATAGCCTCTTGTCTGACCACAGCTTGAATCTCCAAAGATAACCTTTGGGCCGAGCTTAGCTTTGAATTTTGACAGATGATTTTTATTTCCTGTCATATGCTTGGAGCATCCACTATCCAAATACCACTTATTTTGAGTGATAGGATAGGCCTTCACCTGCAAGACATTTATTTAGACAGTGTGGACCCAGGTAACCTTGGGTCCCTTGTTTTTCACATAAGAAAAGCTAGAAATAAATGAAAATGCAGGCTGAGGGTGATAACCTAATGGGTGAGATCTCCTAGGTGGGATTCTCCATGCAGATGATGGGTCAACAAACCTAGGGTTTCTATTTTCATTTAGGTTTCTACGGGTTTGATTATGATTTTGAAAATCATATTGAAAACATCGATCGACGTTCGACGATGGGCGCTCAGATCGTCGAGCTTCGTTCGACCATTGAGCTTCCGATCGTCGAGCAGCGTTCGACGCTCTTTGTATTTCTTTAAAAAATTTCTTCCTCTTTTCTCTCTTAGCTTTATTTAAAGTTTTATTAACTTGGTTTACTTGCTCAGTGTTCTTCATTCCACTAGCTGAAATGAAGTTCACTGGAGTTGAAAGATTATTTTTTAGAATAATTGGGGGTTCACTGGGAGAAGCTCCTAAGCCTAGTTTGTTATTGCCTGACCTAGTGTTAGTCATGCTGGTTATCTCTAACAGCTTAAGGCTTCTACCATTTAGAGATTCCTCTAACCTTTTAGACTTAGCTAACTCTATTTTAAGAAATTTAATTTCTTCACTATAAGTAGTGAGATCTTCCTTTAATCTAATTTAAATTCTTCAGAAGTGAAGTCATAAGAAGATAGTACCTCATCTTCTGTTGGCATATCTTCTTCTGAATCTGAACTCTCTGCAGCTGAGTGATTGCTGCAGGCATCTATTGCTATCAGGCAAACTTCCTTTGCCTTCTTCTCTTCCTCATCCTCACTGGAGCTAGAGGAGGAAGATTCTTCATCAGAATCACTCCAGGTTTCAGCAATGAAACCTCTCTCGTTCTTCTTGTTCTTGTAGGAGGATGGCTTGGAGTGCTTCCTGTGCTGTTCCTTTTCTTTCCTCTTATCTTTGTTCTTCTCCTCTGGACAATCTGGTAAGATATGTCCAGGTTTCCTGCAACCATAACAGATAATTTCTTTAGCAGGTGAACGGTCATACCTTGGTTTGTCTTCATAGCGTGAAGACTTCTTTCTGAATTCCTTTCTCCCCATCTTGAGAAACCTCTTGGCAAACAATGCCATTAGTTCCTCATTGGATTGGCTACCTTCAGAAGCATCAGCAGCCTTAAGAGCTAGAGATTGCTCTTTTCTTGTTGGAGTAGGGGTCTTTGCTTGAGCTTCTGCTTCCCTTGTCTTCAGCACTTGCTCAAAAGACTTGAGCTTGCTGAGAAGGGCTTCAGTTGAAATCTCATTTGTACTTCTGGCTTCCTTGATGGGCCAGATCCTTAGATCCCATGTGCTAGGGAAGCACATAAGAATCTTATCATTGACCTCTGTCAATGATATGTCCTTGTCAAGGGTCCTCAGCTCATTGATGATTGAGCTGAGCCTTGTATACATGCCTTCAACTGATTCAGCATCAGTTTTCTTGAAGTTCTCATATTGTGAGATAAGGTTGGACCTTCTGTCCTTCCTTTCATCAGCTGAACCAGCTACAATCTAGTTCAGTGTATCCCACATGGCTTTTGCTGAGGAGCAGTCAGCAACCTTCTGGAATACCTCATCAGACATTGTCTGAGCCAGAATGTTCATCGCCTTGGCATCTGCTATCTTTGCCTTCTTGTACTCATCATTATAGTCTGGAGGAGGCACTGCACTCATATCAGTTGATGATGAGGCAGTGGCAGCAGCAGGTGCTCTTGGGGTCCTAACAAAATAGAAGCAAAGATACTTTCATCAATAGAATTCATATATAATTTTATCCTTGCCTTCCAGATGCCAAACTTAGCTAAGTTGCATGCTGGAGGTCTGGTGCTAGAATAATCCTTGGACTGGGCCATGATAGTGAATATCTATAATCCTTGGTATTTATCAGGATCTTGTGACTTAGGTGTTAGCCTATTCAGTCAGTCAACCTCCCTCTGATACCAATTGAAAGTGAAGGGATAGATACTACTCTAGAGGGGGGGTGAATAGAGTTATCAAATTTTGTACTAGACAAAACTTAATAGTCTACCCAACTCCCTTGGAGTGAGATGCAGAATGAAAAGATTATAGATATAGAAATAACCCTAAAGCCTAACACAAGTGTTGTGCACAAACTCAAGCTAACTGTAATTACAGTTAAGGCTTGGAAATCCTAATCAGCAACTAGCAAACCTAGTTATATCTAATCACAGCCATAATGCAGGAATTTAAACAAGGCAATCCAGACGACACAAGGAATTTATAGTGGTTCTCCAAACAACTTGGGTACGTCCACTCTTCTACCAACAAGGTAGGAATCCACTCAGGTTTTTGATCAGGTGCCCTGCCACCAACAGGATCTGCTTCAGGTAGATCCAGAAACCCTTTAGACTTTTGATCAGGTGTCTAAAAACTGAACACAGGTTTTTGATCAGGTGCCCTGCCACCAAGGGATACTTTTGAAGGGAGTAATAACCCTGTACAGGAGGGGGAAAGAAGGTTAAGATGTCTTCTCTATTTTACAATAGATTAGAGAAGCACAAAGACTTGCACTGAGCTAGAAAGCTCAAGGAATCAAGGCTCCCCCTGGCTCAAAGAATGTCCAGGTGAAGTCTTGCTTCAGTGCAGAAACTCTTCAAAAATATTTGAAGGAAAAACTACAAGAAGATAAATAAAATATAAAATGGAAATCTTCTAGCAGCTATCTTCTTCTTCTTCTTCTTCAAAATAACTCTGAGTTTGAACTTCCTGGAAACAGGAGAACTCAGGTTGAAGAAGAGCATAAGAGCTTAACACTTCTCAGTTGAATTGAATATTGCTGAGAGCAGTGAACTTGGTCTTGATGAAAGCTTGAATGCTTAAAATGAATAACTGGTTAGCTAGCTGAAATCCTTCTCCAAAGGATTCCTTTTATAGCAGCAACAAGCAACGGCTCTCTTCAATTTGAACTGTTTGTCTTCTTCTGAAACTTGAAACCTGGGCTGCAAATATCACAAAGACAAACAAACTCTGCAGTAAAATATTCTATAAAAGGGATAAACCTTTTTCTAGGAAGCTGCAGGAAGCAATCTGATAATACAGGTACTAAATAAAATCACATCAGAGATAAACTCTTTATAGTAAAAGGAAGACTTTTCAGTCTAACGGCTATAAAGGACTGACAGCAGATAAAGTAAAATACAATGTCAGCTAATAATACAAACAACTTTATCTGAAAAGATTTTACTCAGGCAAAAGAGATGGAGCAGATATTGCCTAGAAATATTATCATAAAACAACTGAAATAAGATGCCAGATAATGTATTAATTAATTAAATATAATAAATAAATACAAAATAAAAAAGGCAGACAGAAAACGTCGAACGACCCTCGGAGATCGTCGACCGACGCACGGAGATCGTCGAACTATCGGACAGATAGTCGAACGATCCAGATAGTCGAACTATCAAAGGAGACAGTCGAACCATCACAGCAGATAGTCGAACTATCAGAAGATAGTCGAGCTATCAGATAGTCGACCTATCAACAGATAGTCGAACTATCAAAGCAAAACCGATAGTCGACCTATCAACAGATAGTCGAACTGTCAACGCAGAACATATAGTCGAACTATCAACAGATAGTCGAGCTATCAGATAGTTGAACTATCAAGGCAGATAGTCGAACTACCAAGGGAAAACAGATAGTTGATCTATCAGTAGATAGTCGAACTATCAAAGAACGACAGATAGTCGAACTATCAACAGATAGTCGAGCTATCAGATAGTTGAACTATCAAAGCAGATAGTCGAACTACCAAGGGAAAACAGATAGTCGATCTATCAGCAGATAGTCGAACTATCAGAAGAAAGCAGATAGTCGAACTATCCTCGCAGACAGAACGTCGAGCAACTGATCGACGATCGTCGAATAGTTAGTCGACGATAGTCGAGCGGCATTCGACTTTGTCGAACGAACAAACTACTTAACCAAATTCTTTATCTAGAAATGCGGGGACTCTACAGCTAGACCACTAACCATTGACCATAGATATTTCTTGGGTCAGGGTACTAAAGGAGAAGACTAAACTCAAATCAAACTAGGGTACCAACAGAAACGATCTCCAAATCCCCAAGAGTCTCGAGGAGATGTCTGAGACCGAGCTCTCACTTTTCAACCTGGACAAGCTGATTCGTCAGATCATCACTGACGTGTGGTCTGGATCATCTCGGTCAAGATTGGACAAGTGTAATACTGCAAAGTCTATGTGGCAAACTATCTCAGATCTCATGGATGGATCAGAGACAGCTAGGACTGGATGCCAGCAGGAGGATGAAGCCTATGTGGGGGTCCTCATTTCTGAAGATGAAGGTCAAGACCAATCTATCAGTATCAGGGCTCCTGTGTCCATGTCAGAGACTGAAGAATAGGCTGAGGAAAGAAGTTCTGATGAAGCTGACACAACAGTCTCTGCCGATCTTAATGCTGACCCGGAACATCAAAGTCAGGATCAGGTAACTTCTTCATCATGCTCCTCTCCCCTTGAAGTTCCTGAAAACAGGAATAGTTCAGATGGTTGTCCTTCTAGTGATGCAAGGGATATGGATAGCTTCAATCAAAAGATTGAAAATCTTGATTCCCTTGAGAGTGCCCTTCAGAAGAGCAACTTACTTGTGGAGGACCAAGCTAAGGAGATTGCTCAGTTGAAGACCTTGATGAATCTCCAATTAGAATCCATCAAGGTAAAGGACTCAAAGATCTCGGATCTAGAGAGTCATCTAGAGACCGAGAAGAGGATAGTTTCTAACTTTTCCAAGATAGATGCTATTAAGGGAAAAGCAAAAAATGGGTGGATCTCCCAAATCATTAATTCATGGAGAAATGGGGAAACTGTGTTCAGACCCCCCACCCCGAGTAGGAAGGGCACACATCATGCTTTCAGGTATGACCACAGGAACATCCATGGTAACTGCAAGAATGATCGGCCCTCAGGTGGAAATGCCCACAGTGCAAGAGCTGTCATGGCTACCCATGAGAGAATACCCAAGGCTCATCCTGAACCCTTTGTATTCTCGGCCTCTGCCTCAACTCATCATGAATCTGCAGGAACCAGCTCTCACTATCATACTTACCTCCCTAGGACACAGGAAAGGGGGGTCAGGAAACATGCGGTAAATACCCATGGGGCCTCTGGAAGTGTGCTGACTGAAAGGAAGGCACCACCTCCCAGGCCTCATGACACTCATCACATGCTCTCTTTCCACCCTCCCACGTGTAACGGTGGAAAAGGCAATTTTGTGAGCAGAACCTGCCCTGTTCCGTTTAGACCTAAGATCATGACTACCTCAGTCAGTAGATCAGGTCAGAAACGGCGATACAACATTCATGAGTGTTGGTGTTGTGGCAAGGTGAGTCACTTTGCCGTAGATTGTTGGCACAATCCCTCTGTGCCAAGGGCAAGGGTATGTCCACTTCCTCTGGGCAGATTTATCCTTCCTGACAGGATTCTTGTAGGAAGGCATTCAAGATTTTATGATGACAAGAACCTAGGACCCAATACATATTGGGTTCCTAAGGTAAGATAATCCTTTTTGCAGGTTAGTCTAGGTTCCCGTAAACATGATGGGAACTAGACATGTGATGTTCCATCAATGACATGGAACAAGTATTAGGGATAAGAACAGTGCTAACTATAATGGCCTACTCAAATTGGACACTTTGTGTACCTCAAATAGATGATCTGAATGATCAATTTTATGATCCCAGGTACACGCATTCAGTGTCAAGACTTGAGTCAGATTATCTTGATGTTTACATTTATATATATCCTCATATTTATCCACAAGAATTTGTCAATTCTTACTTTTAAAAAAAAATGAATGGTTATATGTATATATACACACATATGTTCACACACTTGATGACAGACCGAAACTGTTAAATGATCCTTAGGTACAATTTGAATATTTCCTTGTAGGTACATATTTATATATTTGATAATGAATCTCAATAGGCATAAATCAGCCCATTTGAAATTAAAGAATGTATGTTAGTGGGTGTAATAAAATATTATAATTTTTCACCTAGAATAACTCTGGAATTACGTATAGGGCTCATATATTGTTCAACTCGATCGAGGTTTCGTGATTAAGAAATATAATGAAGGCTAAGGCTTGAAATTAACATGCCACGATTAATTTGTATAAAAAATCCCGTCGCACTCTCCTCGATCGTACGAAAGAAATAATTAGTAAACCCCATCGAATCCCATCGACTTCCCCGGTTCGGAGGATATAAATAGAATAAATTGGTTTGACCCTTCATCTCCCCAATATCGCTGAACTCCCGACGAATCCCCTAGAGTATCCCGTCAACTTCCCAGTCTCCTCGCGTAATCTCGTGGTCATACGGAAGCTGCTTTGCCTGGTGCTCACTGTCTCTCCTCCAGGCTCCCATCCATAACACCCTCAAATCGCAAGGACCATCCCGTGCTCCCGTCGATTCCATTAATCCTGCACCTTCTCGTCAGATTTCCATCACCGGTCGACGATCCTTGCAGTCGCCATCGTCCATTCAAACCGCTCGGCGCTAGGGTAAGTTTACCTCATTCTTGAAGGTTCGTGTCTAAGTGTATCTCCTATTCTAGAAGTACTGATAGGGTTAGATTTCATGTTTAGGTTTGCAATGGCTCCTAGAACCACTGCAGGACTCCTCACTGGAAGTGAACTGGTTCGGACAGGCTTCTCTCATTCCTCCGATGAGTTCAGGAATATTATCCTCATGCTTGAAGAGGCCGGACTTACATTCATCCTGGAGCATCCTTGCAAAATTCTGGATAAGGAGGTGCTGGTGTTCTTTGCAACGGCAAAACTACAGCGTGAAGATACAGTGATCAAGAGTAAGAATGCTGGAGTACAGATCAAAGTGTCTGCAGGAAAACTGACACAATATTTGCAGCTCTCCAGTTCTGTAGATAAGGACTATCTGGAGGAAGAGGATCGAGCCAGGACTCTCCTCTTCTGTGGACCAGCTCGAGGAACGAAATCAATCAAGAGAAAGGAAATGAATGAGGAAGGGAAGCTACTGTCAAATATCGTTGGGAAAGTCCTGATCTGCAAACCAGGCTCCCATGATCATATCTCGGGAGATATGTTCAAGATCTTAGTGGCTATAGTCTGTCGAAAGAGATACAACTGGGGAGCTATGTTGTTTGAGAAAATAAAAGATACTCTGCGAACCCCAAGTTTTGGAAGAATCATCAGCCTGTTTCTCAACCATCTGGATGGAGATAAGTTTGATATGAGTAAGGGAGTTCCTCTACACTACCTGAAGAAAATGGATTCAAGTGTTTTTGATAGATGGGAAAGAAGAATTGGTCAAGCAGCTGTTGTTGAAGAACCTGATGAATCCCTGGCTGATTCCCATGGGGATGAGGACAATAGAACTCTAGAAGATCCCGTTGCTGAACCTAGTAAAGTTCCTGATCTGCTGCTTGCAGGAACCGAGGGGGAGTCTCTACCCCTTGCTACTAGAACTCACAGGACAAATATCTCAGTCTCTATTCCTGCTGATGTTGTTTCTGACATCTCTCAGATAGCCAAAGATGCAGTTGATACCCTGGATGAGGAGGAAAATGAGGAAGCCTTGGACAATGATGCAATTGACAATGAAGAAGAGGATGATGTAGTTTAAAATGAAACAACCTTGAAGATGGTGGAGATGGTGGAGCCACAGGAGGATATTAAAGTCCCATATGAGGAACGAGCTCCAATGGTAGCTCCTAAGAAATCTGGTGCAACAATGGAGGGGGAGTCCTCTCAGTAGGGGCTGATTAGCATTCTTGAGAAATCTACAGAGGCTGCCACTATCCCCCCCATTGGAAACGGTGCAAGTGTCAAGCTCGTCCAGTGAATCTGCTGAAGAGCAAGACCAAGGCATGCCTCAGGGTTATCCACTACGACCAAATCTAGCAAATCACACCGTGAACATCATTCAAGGGATAGTGGATTAACTCAAAGATTCTTTTAAAAAATCACACAACAAGGTATTAAAAAGAATTAAGAAATCTAAGGAGCTAATGCTGAAAAATGTTGTGGAAATCAATCACAAGATTGATCTGATGGAACAAAAGTTTAATGCTAAGTACACAGAGGTCGGTACTGCTGTCACACTTCTCATGCAAGGGCTTAAGAAAAATACGACCGATCTGGCAGTAGTAAATAAGAATGCTCATGTTGTGGCCAACAGCATCCAAAAATTCGATGCGAACATGGTGATTCTAAATACAAATACAAAAAACTACTGACTGAGTTTACAAAGACTGTGTAGCACATCATTGGTTCACTGCACACTTATGCAAACTCAATTGCCCTCGAAGCCAAAAAGGGGGAGGAAGAATTTAAAGCTAAGATGGCAGGGCTACAACAGATTATCATTGACAACTTCGAAAAGTCAAATAAGTATGTTTTTGATAGCTGTCACTGGCTCGTTCAGCAGGCATCAGGTATTCAAATTCCAATTCTGGTTCCTTCTCCTGATGAGGTTACAACTACTGTTGATGAGATTGCAAGTGTTGAGGAGGTTCCGCTTAGCGAAGCTGATGCCAAGAAGGCTGCCAGGGCTGCTGAAAAAGCTACTCTCAGGGCCATGTTTGACCAGGAAGCCATAGCAAGAGGAAAAAGGAAACTCCAAGAATGGACGTCCAAAGAAACTCCAACCGAAAAGAAAGTAAGATTGAAGGAGGATGAAGTGAGAAATGAAAGATGGAGTCTTGTTTCAAGTAGCATTATTTTTGATACTTTTATGCTACAGCAGAGGGGGGAAATAAATCGGAATGATGTATACAATCAGTATGAGTGGGAGCTGCATAAAGAATATGAAGCTAAACGGAATATCTTTTTCAGGTCCAACACCATGGAAAATAAAGCTCCTCCCCCCAGATATTATCCAAATCCCAAGGAGTATTTTGAGAGACAAAGCAAGAAATTCTTAGCTTAACAACTAAAGGATGATTTAGCTAAGGAGAAATAGGCTTAGGATTATGGCTTGTCTTTCCTCAATGCACGTTTTTATCTTCATGTTGTTGTATGAACAATTCTTGTGGATATATATATATATATATATATATATATATATATATATATATATATATATATATATATATATATGATTTCATGATTGACTCAAATATTTTTTTGTTTGCCTTTATTTCTCTGTGTCTTGTCCTTCTTAATTTGCCTTGTATATTACTCTGGTTGGTGTAATTTATCTTAGCTAGTAGGATTTTTGCTTCTTCAAATAGGGGGAGATTGTTGGGTATTTTATCCACAATTACCTTGATTTGAGGAAGCCTCCTGTCAAGCTAAGATGAATTCACAATGTGTTTGATGCTCTGTCTTCAAGTTGTGCTTGCAGTTATTCAAATCTAAGTACACACCAATGTCAGGGTGCAGTAGGTCAATATACACGGGTCTGCGCAACGTAATCCCTCGTTGAGAATATCAGTGTGTTGGCTTATGTGTACTCTCTCTATTTGAGTGTACTTACTTTCAAGTACAGGGCTGAGATAGATCAAGAGCAGAAGAAGAGCAAGGATGGGTAAAAAACAAACTCATGGGCAGAAAGACAAAGAATCGTCTAAGTTAAAGTCGACGAGAATCATTAAGTGATTCTCGCCGATTCGACGGGAATCACTAGTGATTCTCGCCGAATCGTCGAGAATCACTCGCCGATTCTCGCCGACTGCATCCGGCTAACTCAACGCCTTCAAGATTCTGCTAAGGCAGAATCGACGAGAATCGTCAACTGATTCTCGCTGAATCGTCGAGAATGACTTTGTATTCTCTCCGATTCGTCGAGAATAGTTGTGAATCTCGCCGATTCTCTCCGGATGGCAAGCTTTTTAGAAGGAATTCTTCTAAGTAGAATTCGACGGGAATCATAAGTGATTCTCGCCGAATCGTCGAGAATCACCAATGATTCCCGCCGAATTTCCCTTAGGCATTTTCCGTCGACTCGCTGGACCGGACCATGTACTCAGGCGCTTTTTGTACAGGAATTAGGGTTTAGTCTTATGGGGCCCACAACGGTCATAAAGGAGTATTCTACAGTATAAATACTCTCCTATTTTGAACTTAAGAGGTAGCGAAGAAAACGAACAAGTCGGCCGTCGCTGACGTGACCTAGTAGATCGCGGATTTCCTTCCGACACTGTCGCCGCTCGAATGGTTGTCGCCGACATAGATCGGATTCTTCTTGATCTCTCAGCGACAGAAACTTAGCCAAGCAACGCGTCTCACGTTTCTTTCTTGAGATCATTTGTCTCTTGGTTTGTTGAACAGGAATACCTTCCCCGTCCAAATCGATTGAGACGATCGATCCAAATAAGATCGTTGGTAGACCTTGCTAGCTTTGTTACGAAGTTTGGATCTCGAAAGCATCGCCGCCGCAATCCTTGCCGCCGCCGATCTCAGGGAGATCTTCTCCAAGAGAGTGCTTAGGTCGTGGACTCTTCGTCTTCTTCAAGAACGCTTCATCGAACGAAGAGGGACACCAAGCGCTCCAAAGGTAGTTTGTATTTTGTACATTCTATTTTTACTTTTGTTGTAAAGGAACTTTGGTTACTCATTGTAAGGGTTGGGTGCAACCCGTGGTGGAGGAGTAGTGACTCCTTCGGGTGGAAGGGTTCCTTCCATAGTGTGAGGATTGGATTTCTATCCGGTTAGTGAAGTAACAGAGTTGTCCCTTGTTGGGAGATAGGTCGAAGGGGGAAAGTGGATGTACCCAAATCGGGGAACCACTATAACTGCCTGTGTGTTTCTGTGTTTTGCTTGTTTTGTTTTATTGTGCAGGTAAATTTTAAATTCCGCAAAAAGACTGCAAATCACCTATCCCCCCCCCCCATAGGTGAAGGTAGTTGACACTAGAGTGACTTTCACTACCGATATCTAAGTTTGATGTTATCTTGGGAGTGGAATGGCTTTCAAAGCAGCATGCTTGTTTTGATTGCAACTCAAAGGAAGGCATACTAGGTCAGAATACTGAGCTTGAGACTAAATTTGCCGGTATACGAGGAGTGAGCAGGATCTTGATGTTCTCTCTCCAAGTCGCCAATGTTGTTCGAAAGGGCGTGGAGTTATTCTTCATGCTTATTCAGGCTGTTGAGCTAAAGGCCAGTGTGAGTGACGTTCCGATAGTATCGGAGTTTGCTGATGTGTTTCCTAAAGATCTTCCTGGGTTACCGCCCCAATGGGAGATTGACATCGATATTGACCTGGTGCCAAGTGCAAAACATGTGGCCCGCTCGCCATATCATGTAGTGCCAAAGGAAATGGAGGAACTGAAAGTTCAACTATAAGAGTTGTTGGAACAGGGATATATACGCCCAAGTATGTCACCTTGGATCGCACCTATTCTCTTTGTGAAAAAGAAAGACGGTAGTCTGTGGTTGTGTATCGACTATCATAAATTGAACAAGCTGGCGGAGAAAAACAAGTATCCGATTCCACGGATAGATGACTTGTTTGATCAACTGGCTGGGTTAATGGTATACTCAAAGCTTGATTTGAAATCTGGCTACTACAAGTTGCGGATTCGGGAATGTGACATTCCCAAGATAGCGTTTTAAACATGTTACGGTCATTACGAGTTCACTATAATGCTGTTTGGGCTATGTAATGCTCCATCGGTGTTCATGGACTTAATGCACCACACTTTTACCAAGTATTTGGATTTATTTGTGATCGTCTTCATTGATGACATCTTGGTGTACTCTCAATCTGAAGAAGACCTTGCGAACCATTTACGGATGGTGTTGCACACCCTGAGAAGAAACAAACTCTATGCTAAGTTCTCCAAGTGTGAATTTTGGCTATCATCGGTGGCTTTTCTTGCCCATGTTGTTAATGCTGAAGTTATAGCAGTGGATCCAGTGAAAGTCACTACAGTACAAGAGTGGCCGATTCTGTCTATCATAGTTGAAGTCAGGAGTTTCCTTGGAATTACGGGCTACTACAAACGCTTTGTAGAGAATTTTTCCTGGATAGCTTTACCCCTCACCACACTGACGCAAAAAGGTCAAAAATTCATTTGGACGTCGAAGTGTGTACGAGCTTTTGAACAGTTGAAGAATCTTTTGACCACAGCGCCTGTTTTGACGTCTCCATGTGGTGTAGATGGCTATGCGATTTATAGTGATGCATCAGGGAGAGGCTTAGGCTACATTCTTCTTCAATTTGGAAAAGTGATAGTGTATGGCTCGCGATAGTTGAAAGTGCATGAGAGAAACTATCCCGTCCACGACTTAGAGTTGGCTGCGGTGATTTTTGCACTTATATTATTGTGTCACTATTTATATAGCGTGAAAGTAGATATATTCACGGACCATATGAGCCTGAAGTACCTATTGGTTCAAAAGGATCTCAATATGCGACAATGAAGGTGGATGGAGTTCCTCGGGGACAATACCTTTGATATTCATTACACTCCCGGGAAGGGAAACGTTGTCGCAGATGCCTTGAGTCGTAGGACTCCGACAAGGGCAAATTAGTTACAAATGCATGATGAGCGCCCGATCCAAGAGCTGGAAGCATTAGAGATTTCTTGTGTTGATAAGAATTCCACTATAAATGCGTGCCTAAACTGTACGGACATACAGTATAACCTTGCAAACAGGTTTCGGCGAGCAACAGAACTTAATGAAAGTTTGCGACGTTATGCAGTGGATGGGTCAAATGGCCAATTCTCCTGGGATGACAGTCTTTTGTTAAAAGATGGTCGTTTGTGCGTCCCAATTATGGGTAAGCTAAGATAAGAATTGATGTATGAGGCTCACTTTATGAAATACTCAATTAACCCAGGAAGCACAAAGATGTACAAGGACATACAAAAGTTGTCCTGGTGGCCGGGGTTAAAGAAAGACATAGCACATTATGTGGGGAAATGTCAGACCTGTTCCTTAGTGAAAGCAGAATGTCAGAAGCCTAGAGGTTCCTGAAGTCGCTACCTATTCTGGAGTTGAATTTTGATGATATTTCGATGGATTTTGTGCACGGTTTGCCAAGATCTCAACGCAGTAACGATTTAGTTTTTGTGATCGTAGACCGGTTCACTAAAGTGGCTCACTTCATTTCGAACAAGAGGGAAAATTTAGTGGAAGTCTTGGCTAAGCTTTATGATGAGCAAATAGTACGATTGCATAGTGTTCCTTATAGCATCGTAAGTGATCGAGACAGGCGCTTCACGTCGAATGATTAGAGACTAATCCATCAGTTGTTGGGGACAAAATTAACATATTATACAACCTTTCATCCACAAACGGATGGCCAGACTGAGAGGACCAACAGAATGATGGAGGACATGCTCCGAATGTGCGCCTTGGATTTTGGGAAGAGGTGGGAAAACCATCTCTATATGATTGAGTTTGCCTATAATAATAGCTATCAAGCTAGTATACAGATGGCAGCCTTTGAAGCATTATACGGTAGGAAGTGTCACTCACCGTTAGCTTGGGCGGAAAAAGGCGAGTCAAAATTATAAACGTAAGGAAGTCGAAGAGGCAAATTCGACAATACACTCTATCCGGGAGAGGCTACTGATAGCCCAAGATAGGCAGGAAAAGTACTATAATGCCAAGCATCGGAATGTGTAATTCGCGATGGGCGATTAGGTATATTTAAAAATCAAACCATTCAAAGGCGTGTCCAGGATTCAGCGCTTGAAAAAGTTAAGTTTGAGGTATATTGGTTCGTTTTAAGTGGTGGAGCGAGTTGGAGAAGTTGCCTATCGGCTAGCTCTTTCGTCAGAATTGAGTGGATTACATGATTTGTTCCACATATCGGTACTTTGAAAAGCCGTGAAAGATCCAACTCAAGTGATTGCGACTGATCGCATACCGGTCGAGTCTGGGCAAATGACGAAGGTTAGGCCGATTTGGATCGAGGATTAAGAGGATAAGCAGCTGTGGAACAATACAATCAGGATGGTCAAGTTTTTGTAGGACAATTTTCGCCGTGAGGAGCAATCATGGGAGCGGGAGCAAACCATGCGTGCTGAATTTCCGGAATTGTTTGTATAAAAATGTTTTAATATGTTTTTGTTGAAGAAAATGTGTGATATAACATATTTGTTACTGTATTCTGGGTGATGTATACAAATTTCGGGATGAAATTTTTTAAAGGAGAGGATTGTAACACCCCAAAAAGGAGTTGGAGAGAACATGATTTTAGTCGACCTTGGAGCTCGACGAATATCGTCAAGCGGAGCACGACGATTTTGGCCTAATATCAGCCCCGTTCGACGATCTGTCCAAAAATGAGGTTATGGTTGAGCGGTGACTCGTGTCAGATGACGGGTGAGTAGCAAGTAGGCGGTGGGTAACTTTTCAGCCTAAACCCGAGCCGTTGCTGCATTTTGATGAGTTTATCGTGTGGCTGGGGTGAAACCAGAGACCACTTATGTAGAGGGGTTTGAATTTGTATTTCATTATTTCCTTTTTCTCTTTCTCTCTTCCTTGTGTTCCAGTTTTGGAGTTGAGAACTCGGTTAGGGCTTGCTGAAGTTGCTAGAGTGGATCTTGTGACTGGAATCAAGATCTGAAGCTAGATTCGCGAAGGGTAAAGTGAGGCGCTCTTTTCCATCTACATAGAAAAGCTTTATCATGTCTCTGAAGAGAACATCAAGGGTAACGATCTTTCTCCATGGACATGTGAAGTCCTTATTTTGGCATGTGCATGGATTTCCCCCACCAAAAGGTGGAATGTTGAGGGATTTCCGTTGGGTTGATTCTTGAAATCCCCAAGAAGTCTTGCATATAGATCCGGAAATGTGTAGTACATATTAGGCATGTGTTGTGAAGCCCATCTGGATAGGTTGGTTTGGATTGGTTATGTTTTATTTTGCGCACTAGAGAAGACTCCGCGTATAAACGAGTATTTTATGGAGTCGGTGTGTTGTTCCTGTGAAGTAGAGTAACAATAAGTACTAGAATGGAGTTCCAAGAAAATACCCTCGAAGTTTGTGTGTTATATGCTGACACTGCAGGATGCCGCAGGGTTTGGGTTGAGTTTGAGCGCAGAAAGAGAGCTTTTGTTGACCACACCAAGAAATCGTGAAGAACACTAGCATTGACTCCCGCTTTGATTGTGAAGCCAGTCCTTCGGGGACGTTGTGGCTATTGTGAGCTATGCTCTCTTAAATGTCAGTGAGACGAATGGACATGGGGAAGCCAACCCACGTCAGTCTAGACATTGAACTGGCGATTTGAGCAACAGGCACGGACTGAACTATATCCGCATTATGGTTGTCTAACTTGAGTGCCTAAGTTATTGGCTTCGTTAGGATCATATAATGATAGTCTTTTGTTGTTCTCCATCAAGACTAAAGTCTCTGGTCATAGGCCGTGGAGCATAAATGCTCAAAGTTTACCATTGGGTTTGAGACTTTAGAACGGTAGTGGGACCCTGGTTTTCTGGTACACCGATAATGTGCCCTGAGTGCACGGAGTGTCGGGCCGCATGGTCGATGTTTGTGATATATTGATTGTGTGTGAGTTCACATCTTGTGATATATCTGCTTGTGAAAATGTTATGCCTGCAGGGAAGGAATACCACTACCCCGGGAAAGGGGTTTGGTCGTTATAAATTTGTTAGCTGAATGTTTACCGTTGCCTGGTTTACCACCATTGCGGTGGATTGTGCTCATATATGTGCTAGAGAGAGAAGCGGGAAATAACGGGCTGAAGCCCTTACTGTTGCTACTGACCCTCGAAGGCCGAATGAAGAATTTTACTGTTTCTATGTGTGGCCATCCTATGTGCTGATGTTTGTAATCCATATTGATGAAATATAACTGTAAGGCCTTGAGGCCATAACTATTGTGCAAAGATACATTCATGTGTTTATATATATATATATATGGTGTTTTATATATTGTGGACATTCAAATGAGTTAAGTTCAAATAACCTTAAAGCTTCTGTTAGAATGCTCCGAGTTAGGATGCAAATAGTTTTGGGTATTAACTTGTAACCTTTCCACCTGTTTGTGAACTATAGTGTGGGGCCCGTGTTGGACCCTCTTTTATATTTCATTTAACGGGTGGAGACATTACAATTGTATTGGGGCCTATTGAAATCTAAAGGAATCCAGAATAGCCGTGAGCGTCTGTCCCAGCTCTGATTGCTGAAACTGAGTAGGTACAGAAGGGGCGGGAGTGCCCCCTACTGGCTCTATGTGCGATGGGATCTACACATAAGGTATAAACCCAAGGTCAAGTTGGCTAATCATAGCATCAAAATTGGACGTACTTAGTGTGAATTACATATGGGCACACCACTGCTTCCGTTAAGTTAGTTTGTCCCCAAACTGACTAATCAAATGGGGGTGGCACCATTGTTTAATGACTTCTTTAGTTCAGGATCGTTGCATTCTGATACCATTTGTAACACCCCCCCTTCCGGAACACAAAATACGGTCGAGGGGAGTCTTACGCCCATAACAACTGCCTTGTTATTGCGCTAACATATGGGTCAACCTGTACCACAAGATGCCTATCCTCCTGGCTAAAACCAATATCATCATTGCCAACCCAACAAAAAATAAAAGGAGAAGTCAAATCCACATAAGTTCATAATCCAAATACATCAAATAAAAAGAAGTAATCAAGGCTTATATAATATAAGAGTAGGTCATGCCAAAAAAACTACAAATGAGTCTCGCAAAAACTCACATCAGTCACTGACGGTAATGATGGTATAGTCACTTCAGGCCCCATTGTCTTAGCCTGGCTGCCCTCCTGCATAACTTGTTACTGCTCTATCTGCGAGGTTCCCTCCTAAAAAGGAAAACATAGCAACCGTTAGTCAAAAAGACGAAGTGCCTATCACATCCTCTCCCCCGATGACTCTTAGGTATCGGGCGGAGAAAGGAAAAGGGGTACAATATATATAATAGTTGTAGTACAAAAATAGGTGGCAAAGTGCTATACTATATAAGAGTATATCAAAGCAACTATAACAATATGTATATCAATCTGCACTAGTAGTTCTATCATCAACATCATGTATAAAAGTAAAGTCCTACAGCAGGAAAGTAACTCAACTTATATGAATGCCCATGCAGACATATAAGTTAAGGATCGTCTTAACAGTAAAGTAACTCATCATATATGAGTGCCAATACAAACTTATATGATAAGGATCTTATGCAGTGCAATGATATGTTATGAATGACTTATGATGACTCACCCATGCTCACACACATGCAACTGCTATGTCGACACAGACTTGTAGTGCCCACTTTTTGACTAGGTAGCTAACATCTCAGGCATCATCCGTCATGGCCATACGGTGATAGTGGAATGGGTTGTCCACTACTAGGTGGGTGTCCACACTACCAAGCCTAGGCCTCTATACGCCTCAACGCTAAGAACACAACAGCGGAGATCACATGCATACTACGGCTCAGAGGGGTCTTAGGTAGATGTGCACCAAGAACACAGCCCAAACTGACCTATAGGTGTGGCAAGGAAAGTGCCTCAGGAATGCGCACCAGGGACACAGCCAATCTGTCAAATTAGCATGGAGAGGGCCTTGGAAATGAGCACTGAGAACACAGCCAAACCATCAAAAGTCTATCTGTCAACTCTCGTTGGTGTGATGACTAGCAAGCCCATAGACCAGCCACACTATCCTTAGCCCAGGATTATCATACCGCGTGTCTACACGCACCGCATGCATTTCACATATAAGGGCTCCACACTGAGTCCCTTATCAACACATCGTTCTAGTGCGGCAAACACACACGCACTTCCAACCCTTCCACATTTCCATACAACACAATGGTGCATCACTTACACAGGTGGCAAGCCACCTTATACAACATACCAAACCCACATTACTACCCGTAGGGAGACTTAACTCTAAACAGTGGATTATCTTACACATTTATCTAATCATCATATCACATGGCCATGCATTAACCTCATCCAATTCTTTATAAAAGTTAGACATTTACAATCAATTATGCTACCACAGGATTATCATTTGTTCAATCAACGTATCAATTTATTTGCTCTCTAGCTTACCCAAACCATTTGTTTGTCGACCTCCTTCAAACTGTTGTTACAATCGTGTTCCACCAAACTATTTATTTACTTATGGATCTATCAACTAAATTCCATCAATCATTTCTTTAGCATAATCACTAATAATTTAAGTTTAGTAAACCATATGCAAACCATAACATTAATCTACCATGATTTCTCTACCAAGTTCAACCAAGTTCTACACTAACCCGAGAATAATATGTGCACATGTCTTGACTGTACAGCAACTTCGACTAGACATTTCTGAGTCTACAAGACTCATATGAAAACGGGTAACCACCTTTTGGAAAGGTCATTCCAAGGGCTACGACTTTCGTGTTTAGTCGAAAGCCCAGATTTGGTCTTATCATACACGAAAATGGCGTTGATGTTCGCTGCACACAGAAAATAGATTTCTACATGCATCTTAAAGCAAGATGAACGACATTGGTTCATCTTCTTCCTTTAGACATTTATTAAAAGTTTTATATAGAACTTCCTCCTCCCTTATTCACCATCATTAGACCATTTCTCTTCACAAAACTAAGTCCACCATATTCACAAGAAGAGAGGAAAGGTTGAAGACATCAAATCTCTAGGGAACAAGCCCTAGCATGGAATCTACCTAAGAGATATTTTGAGTCGACATCTCTCCTAGAAAGTAACTACAGATCTAGCACCAAGGGAGAGGGTAGGAAGCACACATCATTCCTGGCGGTTCCGACCATGGATCTCGTCACTCTTCTTTGCGGCATCTTCTACTCCTTTGGTGTTTGTTCTGTACTGAAAGGAAGATTTGCTCCGACGATCTGCTCCTCTTCCGATGGTTTCGGCAAGGACAATTGCTCGGCAAAAATAGAAAAGTGATGGCTAGGGTTTTCCGTAAATCTCCCTTTTACAATGAGAATTAGGGTTAACTTCTTTGCCACGTGTCATCCTATTTTTGGACCGCTTATTATTGCTTTAAATATATCATATTGAAAGGACGCATCTAATTAAATCGTCTTGGCAAAATTCCTAAAATTCTGGTTTTGACCAAGCATGTGACAGCAAGTAGACTGCGCCAGAAAATCCGCTAAGTCAAATTCGTCGAGTAAGCAACCTTTACTCAATGAATCATCAAGTGGCGTCGAGTGCACTCAACGCACTTGATGCCTATAACCTCAGGATAACACCAAGTGAAAAGTGTCGAGTCTACTTACCCTTACTCGACGAATCATCGAGTGGCGTCGAGTGCACTCAACGCACTCGATGCATATATTATCCAGAATATTCCTAAGTCAAAAGCATTGAGTTTACTTACCCTTACTCGACGAATTGTCAAGTATGCAAACCTTTACTGGAAGAATTGTCGAGTGGCGTCAAGTGCACTCAACACACTCGACACCTACAATACTCAGAATAACTTAAGTCTAAAAGCGTTGAGTGGCGTTAAGTCCACTCAACGCCGCTTTGACTTCACTCTTTGCCTGCATCTTCCATAAACTATTCTAAGTAAAATTTGTTGAGCGGCGTTGAGTCCACTCAATGCCGCTTTGACTTCACTCTTTGCTTGCATCTTCCATAAACTATTCTAAGTAAAATTTGTTGAGTGGCATTTAGTCCACTCAACGCGTCAGCATAATCCGTCGAATGGCATTGAGTGGTGTTGAATCCACTTATTGCCTCAACTCATTCATCGAATGGCATTAAGTGCTGTTGAGTCCACTCAATGCCTCATATTATTCATCAAATGGCATTGAGTTCACTCAACGCCATGAATCAAGAAAATATTGAAGTCATATCTTCTCTATTCGTCGAGTATACATATACTCACTCGACGAATTCGTCGGGTATTCATGAAGTTATTCGACGAATAGTATTGGTATCTCCTCATAAGTCATACTCGATGAATTTGTCAGATATCCGTGAAAATATCCGATGAATTTTACTTGTCAAGTCCGGCGCACCCCGAGCTCGAGTCAACTCTCCTGACTCAAAACACGTGTGTGGGGCCTAGCGCGAAATGGGATGTTACATAACGCATGACTTCTAATAGAAATGGGTCATTTTTCCCGGACTCCCCATAAGCAAACATGAAGTATTTGGGTACCAAAGGGAACCGCCTCACACAGTCTCTCTTGGATAACAAAATCTCCTATCCATTAATATTCACCATTTGCATAAAGCAAGATCAAAATAAATGACATTTTTTTACTTTACGATATGCTTATCATTTTTTGTTTTGTTTTTGTTATTTCATTTGTTTGTTTAAGCCAACACGATATATAACTAGCCATAGAAATCTGAAAAATCAAAAACTATCAAGCTATGCAGGTTTCTGTTGCAAAACGAATCAATTGGCATAGTTAAAATCATGTTAGTTATCTCCAGTGGTATCCCTACTGGTAATAGTTCACAATTAATATAATAATGTTTTGCCCGTCTTAATATAGTTTTTAACAAAAAAAGGGAAAAGGGAGGAACATAGTGCCACCAGACTATGAGGGATAACTACCTACTCATTGATGCTACTCTTCTGAGTAAGTCTGAGAAATATTAAACTTCTGCAATATCCTCTTCATCATCTTTGACAATTCTCTCACCGCATCGCTCATCTCCCTTATCTTCTAACCCTATTCTCTTACCTCCCTACCTTGTACCTCAGCCTCCTCATACAGATCTTGACGGGGTTCCCGGAGTTATTCTCCATGATGGAGAGTAGGTTATGAAGTAGATGGTAGAGTGCTTGGTGCTATAGAGGTCTCCTCTGCCCTATATATCTGAGGTCAACTATCGTTTGGAAATGGTGTGCAATCAATGGTCAGATATTTGTACACTAAAATCCTTTGAATCATGCCACCCAATGGTATGGTGTTCAATCATTGGCGCTCTAGAGCTTTCAGGAAAAAATTATAATGCATCATAGATAAAATCAAATCTGAAAAAATGAATGATATACCTGCCAGGATGCAGTATGCCACCATAATGAGTTGAGCGGTTATCTTCTTTATGTCTCCTGAATTGTACATGAGGGAGTAGCGCAAGATGTCCTAGATAATGAGTACATATGGATTGTGAAAAGATACAGTAGTGATGAGGTCTCGATGATCTTTCTCACCACAGAGAAACTGATTTATTAAAGTCACGTTTTTAGAAGTCCTAAAGTACTCAATGATATATAGACATTTGGAGCCTGGAGTCAAGTCATACATTCTCTCCAAGTCCTCATGCTCAATTATCATAATGTGTGAGCCTATGCTAGACTGCACCCCTCCGTTTTGTGTAATCAATGTTGGATCCTAGAGGTTGTTATAAAATTCACGAACAAATATTGATGAAAAAGGGGCTTCCAACACAAGAACTAGTAAAACTCCTGCATCATCAAAGTACGCATATATATGGGGATACCGGTCCACGTCAATCTATATGACCATTGTCACACTCATAGTGGCACTCTCCACCATAGGGTAGGTCTGTGTAGGAGTTCGAGAATGTTTTGAGAAACTCCGTCGAGGTTGAGAACTGGAAGATGCCATCCTGAAAACAAAAAAATCTTAAGTAAATCAAACAATTGAACTCTATTTTTTACCATCACACAGTAATGTGTTACCGCCGCGCAGCAACATGATGAATTGTATATCGTCCCTTCATATCTCTCCCCAAATCTCCAGTTTTTAACAATTTTTTGTATAAAAAATTAGTGAATGAGGGTATGTACTCTTACATAGCTTAGATTCAAAAGATTCAACCTTAGATTTATGAAGAAAAACAAAAACCCTAACTTTACTTGCTTTGAAACTTCAAATCCCTAACCTACCTCCATAGATCTTGCCCTAACTTGTAAATCTTCCAAAAACACAACCTGAATCTAATCATAAATCAAAATGGGGAAGAAAAGGAATGGTTTTTTTACCTTGGATCAGATGAAGCGCCGGCAGAAGATCTCGTTATTGGGTGAGAATGAAAAAGAAAAATGTGAGGGGCTGGCCTGGGGCCGAGTCTATTATAGGCTTCCGCAGTGCGATACCACTACCGTCGGCAGTAGCATAGCAAAATATTTTAAAAAAATTAAATTAAAATTTTGAAAAATTATAAAAACACGCTTTTTTAATTTGCTCTTTTAGTTTGATTTGTTTGATCTTTAATTATTTAAAACCAAAAAAACAACAAAAGCCCAAAATAACACAAGAAAATATTTTTTTTGTCTTGTTTGTTTATTTTTTTAAAAAAATATGAAATAAAATGGTACTATCATTATTATTATGACATGCATGACTAGAACTTAAAGCAGAAAGATTACGTGCAATGTTTGGTTTAGAATTACTAAACTCAATTTAGTATTATATGTTTGTCTCATGATGTGTCTAATCTATTGGTACTTAGCTAATGAGTGCGACTATATAGGATAGTGTATGCTTAATATGAATTTAGGTATGTATAAGGATTTAGGTAGCAAAATGACTTTTCACTGACCACACATCCCTAGAAAATACACTCTTATAGAAACTTCAAAGCTTACATATTATAACTCGTGATATTGTAACTAACATACTAGGAATGAGTTGAAAAATCAATGTCACGTTATTCATGTTTCATATATAGAGCTTAGAGCTTTGGGCCAAAATTATAGTTGTAAGGTCTTTTGTGTACAAGTTAAAGTGTATTTATCTATATAGGTGGATTTCGATTGATTCGGGGACCTTGAAAAAATAAGTATAAATTGATAGAAAACAAAAAAGAGGAAAACTCATATATATGTTATAATAATATGTGTCAAGGATACCCCCCAAGAACTACTCATTTCTCCTGATAAGCCTCCTTGAGTATTGTGAGGACAAGAACCTTGGTCTATAGAATCGTTACAATCTTATGTAAAGATAGTTAATTGAGTTAGGGCACTTTGTTCTAGTCTTAATATATAGTAGATAGAAATGTGACATGATTTCTCACTTCACCATTTTTGTGTAAGCATATTGATTTATTGCGATAAAACATGTATTAATGATTATTTCTACAAGATGTTTTTTCTTTCGATGTTACATGTACACCTCTCATTATTCTATTTAACTCTTCAATACATAAAAATTACACTTAAATTATACTGGCTATCTATCACACAAGTGTACTAGTTAACGATTACTATTCATGATGCTTACAATGTTACATTGCATTAACTCTATAAATCATCTGACAATGTACGCCAAATCTTGTGTATTTAGTTTTTCATGTTGTGTCCAAAATTTCTTATGCTCTGCCATCATTTAAATCAAATGTTTTTCTTATGTTGGCCAGATCTATCCAAAAATTACTTTTTCTCCCATGTTTGTGAGTTTGTTGTGCCAAAATTTTATCTCTTTGTTTAATCGCTAGCCTATATCATTAGTTCCCTGCCCATTTAATAATATCAAAAGGGAGAGATTTATTTGTTCATGAGTATGTCATACTAGTCACCTAGGGGAAGATCATGTGTTGGGGGAGCACACATATAGGGGGAGTCATACTTCGTACTTTTATTTATATTTCATGCTTATTATTGAATTACACTATACCGCACTACTATTGATTTATATCTCATTAACGCGATTTGATATTATCAAAAGGGGGAGTTTGTTGGAACTCATGGTCCATATCTCTTTAGTTTGACAATATCAAATCCCAAGTTTTATTTGATCCTACATCTGTTGGGTATAATGTGTAGGTTTATTGGTATAAATAACGATTGTTTCAAGGTCTGTGACTTATCACCGGGCGCTAGCACTACCGTTGGTGCTAGCATTGAAGAATTAATGTTGAGAGCGCAAAGAGTCTTCTCTGTGACCTATTGTCGGGTGTTAGCCATATCGTCGGGCGCTAGCTAATTCAACTACATCATTGTCGTCAGGTGTTAAGTGTACCACTAAGTGCTAGCCAATTTGACTACATCACTACCACCAAGCACTAGCCCTACCGTCGGGCGCTATCTATTTTGATGACTATCGAATCGGCTACATTGAGGAGAAACCGCTACCGTCGGGTGCTAGCCTTACCTCGTTACGGGATCAAAAAGTGGCGCAAATATTATTTTGGATATTTTCCTAATTTAATGGACAATTGGAGACACAACGTGAAAAGGCATACAGCTGGCGGTAGCTTTTTAAAGACGAGTATAGAAGCGCACATTTTTTTGTGTAGACAAAGAGGAGAAGTAGTGTATGTCTAGGGTTCAGCTAACGCCTCTGTTGGTGCGAACTACCGTCTTCAAGCAAGGAAAAGTAAAATTTCTCCCACCCATTCGTGATTAAAGAACTCCAAATAGTGAAGTCTCCAATAACCATCAACGGTTGATCGAGAGCAAGAAGAACGACTTTCAGAAGCCTCGATCGTGCACCGTTCTACAAAGGATTTCTTATTTGAGGGATAAAATTTTTCAAAATCTTTTATTTTCTTGTATTTTCTTTAACCTTACTGAATTTTATGCGGAGAAATCATCTGGTGTGGATGTCGAGTTCTTGGGAGGAGTTCGTGAGATATCGGCCTGGGAGGCCATCGGATTTCTGGGAGGAATTTATGGGAAATAGTCATGGGAGGATGCCTAGATCTTGGAGATCTAGTTAGCTCTAAGACCATTCCTAGGAGAAAGGTGAAGAATCGGATCTTCAATTTTCTTGGGAAGAAGAGGGAGAGCCAAATAGTCCTGGATGAGGGTCGGTGTAGAAACCAAAAGAAAATTGTTAGTTTCATCGCCTCTGATCTCTAGCATCACAGAGATCAAGTTGTATTGTTTTAAAACCATGTATTTAATGTTGAATAAAATAATATTTCTTTTATTTCATCTCAAATTCATGGTTGTATATTGCTAGGGTTCTAAGGGGTGTGTGAAAATTAAGAAAACAAATATTTACATGGAAAAGTGGTTCTGTGACCTACCACTACGCGGTAGTAGTCTACTACCCTATGGTAGCTTTCAAAGCAGGTTGCCTTGAAAACTTTGTGTTTTCTGTGACCTACCGCCATGCAGTAGAAACTTACCACCCCACGGTACCTTGTAGAACTTGTTGGACCCCTAGTTTGTATTTGGGCTAGGTTCACTAATATAGGCTGTATTTGACCTACATTGCATAGCAAGGGTCTAGTCTAGTGTCTTAGGTATCAGTTAGGTCAATATATTAGTGAGACAAGATCAAGACATCAGAGACTTAGAAGACAGCAGAGACTGAACAAGGCAGAAATTGACTAAGTTAAAGGAGCTTGATGATCTTCGTTCTACGTTCGACGATCTCAAAATTAATCTCTTAATGCTGAGATCGACGATTGCTGAACTTAGTTCGACGATCTCTGATCTACTTTTAGGATTGAGATCGACGATCAACCATCTCAGTTCGATGATCTTGAAGCCTAGTTTGGAAAGCATAATTTAAGTTCATCGATCACAGGACTCAGCTCAACGATAGAGGATGTTTGAGTTCGACGATCATAGGACCAGATCGACGAAAACTGCCAGATCAACCATTATTCTTCGAAGTTATTGTTTTCCTTCATTGACTGAATATTTTATTTCTTATATGACTCTGAGTAATTGATGCATATATTCTCTGAATATAGTCGTTCTTTGGAAAGCATTAATTACTGGTATTCAGAGAGTTATTATACAGTTATTCATGGGATCGTTAGGGAAATGAATTTAATTCCCATATAGCCATTGCACAAGTTCCCATAATTTCGGCAGTCAATCAAGGTGTGCCAGTTCGAATTTAGATTGGATTATTCAAAAGGAATGATATACAGTGAATCAAGACACAGGAACATACATACATTCAAATAGAGAACATAAGACAAAAAGAAGAACAGTTTTCCAGTTCTTTACACAAGTGTTCTTCAAGGAAGCAAGAAAAGAAATTCTTCACAATCAGTCTAAGCTTTTTGGAAATTAAGACCTACACCCTGAGCAAGGCTTTGGATTCCTGAACCATTCAAGATCACAGGACAAGCCTTAACATCATCAGGATCACTCTCAAGTCTTCTCTCATTTGTTTGAGAATAGAGAAGACAACTCAACTTTTACTTTCCCCCACTGTATACAGGGTTCTTACTCCCTTCAAAAGTAATTCTTGGTTGTGAGGTTTCCTGATAAAAAGACTTCAGTGGTTTTCCGGCACCTGATCAAAAGACAGAAGGGTTGCAATATCTCCCCGGAAATAGATATTATTTGGTGGCAGTCAGCTGATCAAAAACCTGAGAGTGATTCTTACCAGGGTGGTAGAAGAGTGGATGTACCCAGATTTGGGGAACCACTATAAATTTCTTGTGTCGTCTAGTTGCTCATTTTCTTCTTGTTATTGCTGATTGCTATGATAATTCGAATAGCTTGCCTATTTTCTTTTATTTATTTATTATTGGTATCACTGATATTTGAACTCATATATAAAAGTAAAAACAGCTAAAAATTTTAATACTCTATTCACCCCCCCCTCTAGAGTAGATCTAAATAACCTACTTCTTTCAATTGATAACAGAGGATTATCAATTGCATTAAGTCATTTCTTTCAATTGGTATCAGAGGGTTGTTGGTTTCTTTGCTTGAACAAGCTAACACTTAAACCAAGATCCTTGCTTATTTAGATTTTCTTTTTCCTTAGTTATTCTTTTATCACATGGAACAGAACAAGGACTATGCAAACACAAGACCTCCAGTCTGTAACTTAAATAAGTTCAGTATCTGGAAGGCAAGAATCAGATTATACATGAACTCAATTGATGAAGACATTTTTAACTCCATTTTGACAGGTCCACCTCAACCAACTGCATCCACTTCTTCAACTACTAACACTCATTGTAAGACACCCCTTTTTTTCTTTTAAAACCCGGGGACTTAGGCCCAGAGTCGCCGCTTTGCGGTGACACCTTCACGTCCTGAAGGGTCATCACCACAAGGCGCCAATTCTGCCGGCCAATTCGATCACAGAAAGGTAGCACAATAATTGAAGTAAGAGCAATGCAGTCCACAATAATAAATCACATGTATATAAACTCTGCGAAGGGAGTGTCCCCAGAAAACATCAGAGTACAATGATACTAGAAATATAAGGGCTCATGCCCGGTACATCAAGTCCTCACTACAAAATCACTCAATGCGGAAGAAAAACTAAAACTCTACTGAAGGTCAGGACTCACGGTCCCTGCAGTCTAGACTCCAGTGCTAGACTACCCCATCTCCAAGCGTACCGGCCTCCTAAGCTGCTCCTCCATGCTAGGCTCCGCGATCCCCTAATATGGTATGGTTCGAAAACTGTTAGTCATAAAGACTAAGCCCTATCATCCCCTACCCCTTCCCCCACGGCTCCTAAGTACCGAGCGGAGAGGAAGAAAGGGAAGGACATGAAGGTGGAGATTTAATCAAGATACAAATGGCAGCGGAACTAATCTAGCAATTCTATAATAATATGACAGAAACAGAAAGTAAGAAAGGTAACCTTAACTTATGTGCGAAAGCGCATAAGCCAAGGGATCTTCTGCAAGGCTCCCATCGTATAGAGTGTCCCATACCACTTATACGTTGGGGTGTCGGTTATCAAACAACAGCATGTATATATATATTGAAATTAACCTTTGATTTATAAACTTGCCCACACAGGCTTATAGACCAAGGGGTCGTTTTGCAGGTCCTAACGTATAAGCGTCCCATACCACTTATACTTTAGGTGTCAGGGTTAAATGAATCGATTATGCTATGACATGCAAGTGGGTATGATGAAACATGCAAGTGCAACTCACACACCCAACTCTGTGCACACAGACCTTTAGTTCCCCCTTTCGGAGCCGTTACCTCCCAGGATACCTCCGTAGTGGCAGACGGAAGCGGTGGGTTGGGCCTCGCCCACCTCTAAACCAGTAAAGCACTACCGGTCAGACCTATCGTACGCCTCAATGCTTGGTGCACTAAGCGGACGCCTGCGTACTCTTGTCGGTTGACGCACCGGACTTCTGCTGGCAAAGTGCTAACCACACTTGCCGAGTCAGCGTATTGGCGTCGGTGCATCGACCCTCCAATACCGAAGACCCACCACCTTAATTTTCATTCCTTTTTATGCACATGCAAGTTTAATCGTAAACACATAGAAGCCGAGCCGAAGCTCGTCGGACCATCCCGTCCGTCTCTTGAGCAACCGAGCCGAAGCTCTCATCAATCTTCCTGTGCCAACAGTGTTTGTGAAAGGTGCTGATGAGTCCTCTTTATATACCTATTTTTGGACTCATCTAGGCTTATTTTCTTGTCTTTGCACACCGTTTAGCGTCATTTGCACTTCTTTTGGTTCGCTACGGTTTTCCACGTCTTGTGCACTCTTTTAGCCTATTTCTGTGTGTGTGTATTTTCCCTTTTTGTTTGCATATTATTTATGTCTGTGACTGCCATGATCGACATCCCGTCCAGTTTTCCTGCAGGTTCTGGGATCGTGTGGGCGTCCGGCATCGAACTTTCCCCATTTTTGGCAAAGGAGTCAATGGTCGTGCGTTTTTACCCACGCACGACCATCGACCTCTTTGGCGCACGATCATCGGTCGTGCGCAGTCATGACCTCTCCTGGGAAAGTTCTGTCCCGCCATATCGCACGATCACCAGCCATACCGCGCACGATCACTGCTCGTGCGCTGCCGGTCGTGCGCAGCCATTATATCTTTTTCCACTTTTCTGCCTCCATTTCGCACGATCACTGACTATATCGCGCACGACCACTAGTCGTGCGCCAGTGATCGTGCGCGCTGTTTAAATCTGTTTTCTATAAATAGCGCAGGTCCGCCCTAATTTTGGAGACGATCCAAATCCGCGATTTTTCCGCCGTTCTTCGTCTCGGACGAGGGTTTCCTCCGTCCCCCTTCATCTCCCACCTTAGGGAGGGTCTCCGGGCAAGCTTTCAACGCCAAATCAACGCCGGAGCATCCTCTCGGCCTCCTCCTTCATCCTCAAGCTTCAAGCGGAGTTTTGACCGAGCTTTCTCCATCAAGCAAGGAAGGGCCGGAGCCGCAATCTACGGATCATTTCAACGAAGAAGACGGGTCCATTGGGAGTGAGTGACACCTCCTCTACCCCAGACGCAGTTGAGGACCGAGCTTGGACTCGGATTGACAACCCGGGATTCCAACCGTGAACCCCCAACAAGGCTTCGGATTCGGTCGATTCGCACACCTCTTCCTCTTGTTGTTGTTAGCTTAGTTATTTTCCATGTATTGATGAAGAATGTTTATTTGTAGTTAACACTTACTCTTATTCATGTATATGTGAGTTAGTGTTTGTGTTATATTTACTTGAGGTGCGCCTTAATATTCCATCCACCATCCACCCTTGCCGCACTAGCAATTGCTAGTGGCGTGCGTTGCGAAGAGGGGCTCACGACCCTCATTCCGCCATTCTCACCACCTCATCCGCTAGCCTACTCGCCCATCCGCCAAGCGATTCGGTGCATAGCGGCCCGACTAGCCTTCCATCCCGCCTGGCGAAGCATCGCATAGCGGCGTTGCATAGGAGTAGCTTGTAGCTTTTATTTTCTGTTTCCGCAACCATCACAAACCCCATCGTTACCTTCGCCCTGAGGACTTCAATCTCAAGTCCTCCTCGACATTAACTCATCCCTTACTGTGTTCCTCAAGAGACCGACACTCGGGGATTTATTCCCAAACTTTATTACTTGTGCGACCGGTGCGCTTGCCGTTTTCCACGCATCAAGTTTTTGGCGCCGTTGCCGGGGAACACAGTCGTTTGAGTTTTTGAAGAGGTAGATGCGAGATAGTCGCCCTTGTCCATTTGTTCATACCCTGTTTTGTCTTTATTTTAGTTTTTGAAATTGTTTACTTTATTCTTCTTGTCCCTTCCTTGTTTTCTTTTTTTTTTTGAATATTGCAGATCCGAGTTATTTTATTCTTGTGTGTAGTAATTTCCGGTAAATATTTTTGTTCGCGATGGATCCTGCTGCTGAGTGCCGTATTATTGACGCTTTGCGGAGATGCATCGATGTCATAGCTGTTTCTAATGCCGAGCACTGTTTTCGGTGTATTCTATGTCAAGGTGTGGGCCATATGTTGAAGGATTGCCCTCGCTTGTGCAAGCCTTCTACCTCTGTGGACGCATCCGTAGCAGTCCCCTGTTCGCGGGAGACTACTATGGATAGGCCTACTAGGGTGTTGCCTGGCCCATACATTGACATGGCGCACCTTGCTCGATCTTTGCCCGTTGAGATTACGGAAGAATCTCTCGCCGCATATAGTTCCTTCATGGGTTCCTCAACCCCTTTTTACGAGCTTCCTCTGAGTGATCATTCTCACTCGGATGTTAGCCCGCAAGGAGTGGATCGGGAACTCATGGACGATCCTGTATGGGACGATGAGAGTGTTCCGATCGTCGACGGGGTGGCATCTGCGGATGATGTTGCGATGGGGCCTGCGCATTCTATGCCTGATTTTGAGAGCAGCCTTGCCCCTCCGCAATTTTTGCCGGAGTTTTCTACTCCTTTTTCTTGTGAGTCGGCTGATGAGGCCGTTATTGTGGATGATTCGGTGCCCGAGGTTGCGCCGAAGTGGGATGACGATTCTGCTATCTCCGATGGAGAATGTGGATCTTCGGACCACTATGACGCACCCCGGTGGGACGAGGAGTATTACCTTTCGGATGCGGAGGTTTTCACCTCCCTATCTGACGAGGCGGTCCCCCTTTCCACCGCGGACCTCGAGTTGTCGGATTTCCCCCGATACGACTCGTATGATACCGACGATGATCTTTGTTTGGATCCTGCTGAGAGTGAAGCCGGAGTCACTCTCCCATTTTCTGATTATTTTAGTTCTTCATCCTTTTTATTCCTTGATCCCCCTTCCATATCTGAGCCTGTGCGGGTTGATTCTCCGCTGATGTGCTGGGATGACGATGAGCCTTGTGCTCAAGCCGTTGCTTCCTACGAACCTGTGTGGGATGACCCCTTGCTCGGCAAGGATTCTTTTTGTGATGAGATGAGCGAGGACCAGGTCGCCTCCTCATCTTATTTCCTGCTTCCTCTACCTGAGCTTTTCAGGTATTATTATCTAGGTAGAGGGGTAACTGCTCTTTCCCCGTATCGGTACTTGCTACCGCAACGGATAATGGAACAGTTACCTGTTCATCTTCTCTTTCATAGGCCCATTAGCTAGAACTTTTCTTTTGCTGAATAAGTCGTGCTGGGATGACAATAACCCCAGTAGTTATCTTAAATTTCTGCATTTTACTTTTTATGTCTAGCTTAGTTTAGTATTTCTTTTTGTATATTTTTCTTTTGTTTTTGCGGAGCTCACCCCTGCAGGTTTCTATTGCAAATTCATTCTGGCGGGGTTGTGATTCTTCGTATGGCGGACCTGCTTCTACTTTTCATGCGTCTTCTGGTATGCTCACTAGCTGAGCATTGGGTAACTTCTCCCCTTTTCCTTTTCTTGATTTTAATTTCAATATCATATGCAATGTTGTTTAGTTTAAGTCTGGGGGAGAGCATGTTTACCCTTTTGCACGTGCACATTTCTTTTGCATACTAGAAGCTTTTTGTATTTTATTTTGTTTATGTTCATTGCATCGCACACCACTGCACCCACATGAGCGCGAGCTTAGCGGTTTGCGTGTCACGAGTTGAACCTGTATCTTTGTTCGATTTGGAAAATTTCTGTGCTAGTTCAGGATTGCGCGACGGAGTAAAATGTTGGCCTTGCTGTGTTTCTAGTCAACTGCTCTCGTTTTGTATAGAAATTTGAGTAGATTTAATTTTTCTGTATGCTTATAGCTTTATATTTTTCTATCTGCGTAAATTCTTTTTTTTATTCTACTCAAAAGTTGGTGAATCCGGTGTGAATCAAACGGTAGCGTAGGAATGTGTGTAGCCGCCACTAGACTCGTATTGCTTGAGTCGGGAGGAAGGATTATCTTTCTCGGTTGCTAAGAACTTGCCCCAAGCTATTCTTGAAGCATTGGTACACGGTTAGTCTAGCGTGAGAGTGACGTAGGCCACCTTTTGGCCCGGTTGAGCTTTGTACCCATTCCTAACATCGTCCTTGCTAGCCCCTTTGTGCCTGCCCTTTCTTTTGATTCAGCTCCACCATTATTTCACCAAAGCCTCATAGCCGATCCTAGTCGCACACCCAAGTCGAGCTTAGTGTTTATATTTTCATGTTGGGTTGTGATGTGGTATTTTTTATTCGTGAAAATGTGGAAGCGCGCCCAAGTTTTATTTGCTGAAATTGTATATTATGAAAAGAAAAAGTTTACAAAGAAAAATATTTGAAAAAGAGGAAAAGAGAAAAGAAAAAGAAAAAGAAAAAGTTTAATTGAAAATCTTTATTTGAGATGATTTGGATTTGGAGTAGGCGGTGCACACACTCATTTAGTAAATGTTAAGTCTGGGGGTGTGGTGCACCCGTGTTTATTTTGTGGGCAGCGGGTACTAGTTTTGTACGTTAGCTCATTTGGGTTAGGTGCATACCCTTCATTTTTACCCTTGTTTTCCTCACCGTAACCCAAGCCCCATTATTACCTAAAGTCCTACGGACTTGCGCTTGATGTGACTAGTGCCGTGGAGAGAGTGCGAACAGGCAAGCTTATGGTTTCCGACATTGGTGGATTCCTTTGGGGGTAATCTTGAGCCCCGGTCTTCGGCAATGCTCACCTTAGTGGCCTGTCTACTTTCTTCCAGCGTAGGACCGGATGATTCACCGTGATTCTACTTTTGAGTAGTAATAACTTTTTGATACGCATTGTGAAAAATATAAAATATTTTGTATACTTAAAAATTTCCTCTACTTTATTTTTTATGCACGCGAGCATGCGACTTCGCATGGTACTCCGTTTTGCAATTTCTTTGTTAGCTAGTTCATTTTCCCTGTCTGCTTAGGTTTTGTTTGCTCGGGACGCGCAAACGGTTAAGTCTGGGGGTGTGATGAGTCCTCTTTATATACCTATTTTTGGACTCATCTAGGCTTATTTTCTTGTCTTTGCACACCGTTTAGCGTCATTTGCACTTCTTTTGGTTCGCTACGGTTTTCCACGTCTTGTGCACTCTTTTAGCCTATTTCTGTGTGTGTGTATTTTCCCTTTTTGTTTGCATATTATTTATGTCTGTGACTGCCATGATCGACATCCCGTCCAGTTTTCCTGCAGGTTCTGGGATCGTGTGGGCGTCCGGCATCGAACTTTCCCCATTTTTGGCAAAGGAGTCAATGGTCGTGCGTTTTTACCCACGCACGACCATCGACCTCTTTGGCACACGATCATCGGTCGTGCGCAGTCATGACCTCTCCTGGGAAAGTTCTGTCCCGCCATATCGCACGATCACCAGCCATACCGCGCACGATCACTGCTCGTGCGCTGCCGGTCGTGCGCAGCCATTATATCTTTTTCCACTTTTCTGCCTCCATTTCGCACGATCACTGACTATATCGCGCACGACCACTGGTCGTGCGCCAGTGATCGTGCGCGCTGTTTAAATCTGTTTTCTATAAATAGCGCAGGTCCGCCCTAATTTTGGAGACGATCCAAATCCGCGATTTTTCCGCCGTTCTTCGTCTCGGACGAGGGTTTCCTCCGTCCCCCTTCATCTCCCACCTTAGGGAGGGTCTCCGGGCAAGCTTTCAACGCCAAATCAACGCCGGAGCATCCTCTCGGCCTCCTCCTTCATCCTCAAGCTTCAAGCGGAGTTTTGACCGAGCTTTCTCCATCAAGCAAGGAAGGGCCGGAGCCGCAATCTACGGATCATTTCAACGAAGAAGACGGGTCCATTGGGAGTGAGTGACACCTCCTCTACCCCGGACGCAGTTGAGGACCGAGCTTGGACTCGGATTGACAACCCGGGATTCCAACCGTGAACCCCCAACAAGGCTTCGGATTCGGTCGATTCGCACACCTCTTCCTCTTGTTGTTGTTAGCTTAGTTATTTTCCATGTATTGATGAAGAATGTTTATTTGTAGTTAACACTTACTCTTATTCATGTCTATGTGAGTTAGTGTTTGTGTTATATTTACTTGAGGTGCGCCTTAATATTCCATTCACCATCCACCCTTGCCGCACTAGCAATTGCTAGTGGCGTGCGTTGCGAAGAGGGGCTCACGACCCTCATTCCGCCATTCTCACCACCTCATCCGCTAGCCTACTCGCCCATCCGCCAAGCGATTCGGTGCATAGCGGCCCGACTAGCCTTCCATCCCGCCTGGCGAAGCATCGCATAGCGGCGTTGCATAGGAGTAGCTTGTAGCTTTTATTTTCTGTTTCCGCAACCATCACAAACCCCATCGTTACCTTCGCCCTGAGGACTTCAATCTCAAGTCCTCCTCGACATTAACTCATCCCTTACTGTGTTCCTCAAGAGACCGACACTCGGGGATTTATTCCCAAACTTTATTACTTGTGCGACCGGTGCGCTTGCCGTTTTCCACGCATCAAGTGCAACCCTAGTTACTAAGTTACTCTTGTCGGTTTGTTATTGCAGTTTACGTTAGCCCAGGACTGCCCCCGACATACCCCGTGAAGGGCTCTCAAGTGGCACTAGGAACCAAGACGGCGGCATTACGGCCCGAAGTTCCCTTTCGCAAGGCACTTATTGTTATTGGTTGATTCCCTTTACCCATTCCCTTCTCATATTACGATAGACTATCCTAGGGTGATTTTAAACCTTCCACTCTTCGGGGAAGACGATCTTTCGTCGAACCCGAGCACCTCTTAACTCTAGCTATCACCACTTCTCACTACTCTTCATACCATCCTATCGTGATATCATCCACAATTGTCCACCCAGACAAAATGATTAACTCCAATGACTTCCTCAGATCATGTCATATTGCATATCACAAATTTGTTATATGCAGACCGACCTAGACTATATGTCGAACCGGCTATGCAATGATCCAAAACTCATTCAAATGCCCTAAATTATTTACTGGAGACTTATCATGATATAACTAGCCTAAACCCAGAAAGTGGTAATTTCCCTAGTTTATTTGATGTTTAATTAATTTCCTCGAAAAAACCCAAGGGTTACCAGTTTGAACATGAACTACCCTAAGTAATCATGCAAGATGTCCAGAAATTTTACTATAAATATTATGTTATCCCAACATGGTAAATCCAAGGTATCACAATTTTTCTATCATCAAAAGGGCACTAAAACTATTTTAGAAATAATCTCTATCTTTTGTTATTTATGAATCAAGTACAGAAAATATCCATCCAAAAATTGTAAATTAATTATACTAAGCAGATAAGGCATTCAAAATAACATTGGCCAGGTTTCATAATTTTCCAACAAGTATATCATCCATAATTAATTTTTAAACCATAAAACCCCTTTCTAACATCTGTGAATGAAGTACTAGAATTACTCAACTAAAAATCATACAAAAATTCAGGGGCAACTATTCTGACCTAAAACATTTACCTCGAAGATTTCATATGGTTTCAATGAACAGAAATTTCTAAACAATTAAAACATCATTTAAGGCCATAACAAGCTTTACAAATGAAGTGCTAGCAATAATCAACATTAAATTCCAGAAAAATTGCTATAAGTTCTACCTGGTCCAAAACTCACTCTACCCGAATTTCACAGCTTTTAAGTAAGGTTTAGTGACTGGTTTTACCTATTTGATATTTTACCCAAAAATTAAGGTTAGAGTTTTAAGGTATCTACTTGTCTCCAAATTCTCCAAGATTCCATCCAGACGATTCTTATCAAGCTTTTGTCAACTCTAAAGATTTTCAAGGCAATACAAGAGCAATTGCCCACATGTCCTTCACAACCCTCAAAACCCTTCATTTAGGATTTGAGCTTGGATCCTAGGATAAATCAACCCTAAACCTCACCATTTTTCTCCAAGCAGGTTATAACACCCTTCTAAGTCAGAGGTCAGAAAATCAGCCTCTGTTGAGGTGATTTGACCTTTCCAAACTCTTAGTGCACTTTTTACTAAAAGATGTCTCGCTAATGCCTAGTTAAGGGTAGAAGATTTCCTACCCAAAACTCCTCCAAACTAGTTGGAACTTTGTACAGATCTAGGTTTTATAGCCAGGGACCACTCACCAAAATTTTGGAGGGTTTGGAGGTCATTTGACCACTCAAATAAATTTCTCTAACTTAATTAAATTAAAACAAAAACTTTAGGCAAAGTGTCTCCAAAAATTCCCATTTTTGGTCTGCCTTTAGGTATAGCTAAGGTTAACCCCCCTTGTTGGAACACTCTATTACTAATTTGGGTAAGGATCACTATGTTTGTCTTAGGAAACCAGGTTGACCTAGTTGTATAGTTGTAAAGGTCAACATTAGAATGAGTCTAGGGCTTAGAACTTAGGTTTGAAGCTGCCCCCAGGACCATTCCAAATATCAAGGATATAGAGCCAAGTCTAAGGAAATTTTCGTCGAACTGAGGTCGACAAAACGTCGAACTCGGTTCGATGCTCTCTGAGCTCTACCTGATAAATCGTCGAACTCCGGTCGACGATCTTCGAGCTCAGATCGACGATCTGCTTTTAGACAATTTTTGGTTAGTCTTCGATCTGCATTCTACGTTTTTCTAGCTCAGGTCGACGATCTCTCTTCAGCTATTCTTCAGGTCGCTGAGCTCGGTTCGACGATCTTCGAGCTCAGTTCGACGTTTTCTGTCTGCTTGATCTGTTTTCATCTCTGAGCTCAGTTCGACAATAGTAGAGCTCAGATCGACGATTTTTCTGAGAGATCAACGATTCTAAGGATTCAAATGCTGCCAGTCTTTGGAATGTTTTTGAAATCCCTCAGCATTTATGTTAAGGAGATCTGCCAGCCGTTTATCTTTATTCTGGAGTAAGTTTCAAGGAATTATTCAGGAAATGTTTTATTGGACCTTCCTCTAGAAGACAAGACTCTTTATGGAAGACATTTATGACTGCCAACGGCTATCCCTGACAAGAATATTTCAGAGAATAAGATTCTCCCTTCTTGTCTTCAGAAACATAGAGAGAATATACAACACTCAGAGAACAACAAGAAGAATTAAGCTGTGACAGATAACAAGTGATCATCTTCTGAAGAATCAGAATAACAGTCCTTTTTTGCTTACAGAAGAGTGATCACAGCCTCATCTCAAGAACTCCAGACACATCATCTTTCAGCCTTTTTGCTGAAACAATCCTTTGCTGGAGATCTAAAGTTCTGAAGGCCTGAGCAAAGCTTCCATTCCTGAACCTGTCTACAACTCAGGGGGAGCTTTGACAACAAAAGATCCACTAGTCTTCTCTCATTTGATTTGAGAACAGAGAAGACAACTTCACCTCTTTATCTTTTCTTTTTCTGCTGTAAAAGGGTTCTTGTACTCCCTTCAAAAGTTCTGTCTAGTTCTGAGAGCCTTATCAAAACTCAGTGGTGGCAAGACACCTTATCAAAAAATCCTGGTTTGGTTTTTGAGCACCTTATCAAAAGCTCATTGGTGTCAGGACACCTGATCAACTCATCCTGAGTGGATTCCTACCAAGGGTGGTAGAAGAGTGGATGTACCCAGGTTTTTGGGGAACCACTATATTTCCTTGTGTCTTCTGGGTTGTTTGTGTGATTGATTTGTTGTGTGCTGTGCTCTTTACTTCTTTATTTTTAACTCTTCATTAACACTCTACACTATACTATAAATTGAATTTTATATTTGCTGATCAATTTCAACTGTGAAATTAGTTTAAATAAACTCTATTCACCCCCCCCCCCCTCTAGAGTTGAGATAGATCTTACCCTCACTTTCACCCCTGCCCAAATTTCAGGTCATTTGGACAAGGGACGAAGAGTGGGCATCCATTTTAATTTCTGCCCAACTCTAGGTACAGCCCCCACTAAAACGGGTTCTGCGGTCAAACCGCTTACCCAAACGAGTTGAAATTAATTTTAAATTAAACTAGACTCAAAGGGATACAACTTTTGTGACTGGTCATTTTTCCTAAAACGGCCTCTAAGTGCCTCGTTTTGCAGCATCAAAATGTGCTCATCTAAGTATATTTTCCTTATAAATTATTTACATAACTTATATATTATAAACAGCTTTTACTGTTCATCTTCTACAGAACACGAAAACCAGAACACAGAAATGCTTATTTCCTGTAGCTCTTTCGCGATCCGTCACCGGCCGTCCGGTCACTTCCCTGGCCAACCACCACCACCACCACCTCCGTTGAGGCGATGGCTATCGGTCGGCGATGGTTTGGCCGCCGGAGGTGGCGGTTTCCGGCGAACTCAAGAATACATTTTTCATGGTTTTCCATGAAAATGAGAGATGAGTCCGGCTCCGTTGAGCTCGAACTTCCTTTCTAAGAATCCTAAGATCTACCCATGAAAGAAGAAGCAGAGGAGGACCTTGTTCGCGGTTTGGAGGCGAGATGAACGACGGGGTGCCATAGCGCGGTGGTGGCATTGTTGAACTTTTCATACAGCAAGAGCAAACGTCTGAATTTGTTTGATTGAGCGTGTAAACTTCTCCTCTTGCTCCAAGTGGGCTTTTATAAGTCAGCAATTGGGGAGGTGAAAGGGTAGAGCCTTAATGGTCATGAAGGCTCCTCTTAATAACCTTTCTGTTACCGTAAAGGGATAAGAAACGGTGGAAGATGAATAGGTGTTTACCAGGTGGCAATTCCTATTGGACCAACACTTCCTCCTTTATTATATAATCACAGAAGGAAAAACGGCCCGTAATTACTCCTGGTGTAACTTTCCACACCAGCATTTATTTCCATGCGTGTTAGAATAATTTCGGGCCTGAACCGTCGTTTCGGTCAATGTCACGGGCGTGACACATAGGTCACGGGCATGACAGGCCCGGGTGGCCAATTCTGGGGTCGACGATCGTCGAACTGAGATCGACGGTCGTCGAAGGGTGGTCATGCCCTAGGTCACGGGCGTGACACCTTGGTCACGGGCGTGATATGCCCGAATGGCAAATTCTGAGGTCGCCGACCGTCAAACTGAGATCGACGGTCGTCGAAGGGTGGTCACGCCCTAAGTCACGGGCGTGACACCTTGTTCACGGGAGTGACAGGGTCATGAGACAAATTCCGTGCTCGGCGATCGTCGTGCTGAGATCAACGATCACCGAAGGGGGGGTCACGCCCTTGGTCACGGGCATGACACCTGGGTCACGGGCGTGACATGCCCGAATGGCAAATTCTGAGGTCGACGACCGTCGAACTAAGATCGACGGTCGTCGAAGGGTGGTCACGCCCTAGGTCACGGGCGTGACACCTTGGTCACGGGCATGACAGGGCCAGGTCGAAAATTCTGCGCCCGATGATCGTCTCCCTGAGATCGACGATCGTCAAAAGAGTCACGCCCTAGGTCACGGGCGTGACGGGTCGATCACGGGCGTGACCAACCCGTGATCCGAAATCTCGGTCGATTTATTTCAATTTTTGGGCTTCCTAGGGTTCTGTCACGACCAACCGACTCCTAGGGGTCTAGCCGGAAATGGGATGTTACACTCATGCAGTTCCACCACCAGATTGGACTGATGCAAAGAAGAAAGCAAAGGTTGTTGATGCTAAGGCCATGAACATACTGGCCCAGACCATGTCAGATGACATATTCCAAAAGGTTGCTGATTGCACATCAGCAAATGCCATCTAGGACTACTTGAACTAGATGGTGGCAGGCTCAGTAGAAGAAAGAAAGGATAGAAGATCCCTTCTCATCTCCAATTATGAGAATTTCAGAAAAGAGGACAGTGAGTCAGTAGAAGAAATGTATGGGAGACTGAGTGCCATCATTAGTGAACTGAAGATATTGGACAAGGAAATCTCATTGACTGAGATCAATGACAAGATCTTGATGTGTCTTCCCAGCTCATGGGACACAAGTATCTGGCCAATCAAGGATGCCAGAAGCATTACAGAAATCTCCAGAGAAACTCTTCTAGGGAAGCTCAAATCCTTTGAGCACCTGACAAAGACTAGGGAGGCAGAGCAGAAGGCTTCTACTCCAGTCAAAAAAGAGCGAAATATTGCATTTAAGGCTACAGAAGAAACAATAGCTCCTATATCTAATGAAGAATTCTCGAGTCTCTTAGCAAAGAGATTTTACAAGATGGGCAAAAGAGACTTTAGGAAGAAATCATCCAGACAAGAAGATAAGCCCAGGTATGACAAAACACCAACTAAAGAGGTTGTTTATTTTGGTTGCAGGAAACCTGGACACTACAACTCTGAGTGTCCAGAGAATCAGAAGAAGGAGAAAATTAAAGATAAGGACTCCAGAAAATAGAAGTATATCAAGCCTTCCTCAAGCAAACATAAGAGGAAAGAGAAAGGCTTTGTAGCAGAAACTTGGAGTGATACAGAAGAGGATTCCTCATCCTCTAGCTCCAGTGATGAAGATGAAGAGGAAGCAAAGGCAAAGGAAGTTTTCCTAATGGAAATTGGTTCTTCCAGTATTCATTCAGAAGAAGACTCATCAGATGATGAAGAACCTATCTCTGAAGTAGACCAGGTTGTCTCATCTTTTATTTTATATCTAGAAGATTTCTTACTTGAATTTAAAACTATATGTATAGATTTAATTAGTTTAGAAAAAGAAATAAAACAATATAGAGAGCAATTAAATGATCAAAGTAATCTAATTGCAGAGAACAATCAACTAAAAGATGATATTACACCTGTTAATGAACAAATAATCAAATTAAAAACTGAACTAGCTGAGGCAAGGCAACTTGAAGAATCCCTTAATGGGAGAAGCCTCAAGCTTATGGACATTACAAGCATTGTTAATGATAGACTCATTGACAAGCTGGGCTTTGGTGCTTCATCAAGCCAACCCCCAGTGGTTCAGAAAAATATAATAAGGACTCCTGTAAAATTAATCTCTGAAAAGGGTAAAGAATTAATCTATGAAAAATCCCCAACAGCAAATAGAAACAAACCTAACAAACAGAAAAATAGAAACAGAAAAAATCAAAACAAAAAAAATGTTCAGCAGTTTTCATCAAACTCAGATCGACGAAATTTGAACAGATCGTCGAACCCAGATCGACGATCTATGAATGAAAATATTTACTATAATCAATCGTCTTACTGTGATCGATGATTTATGTATGGATCAACGAGCAGAGATCGACGAACATGGGGCACAGAGAATGAATACTATCCCTCTCTAAGCAGAGATCGACGATCTCAACCCATGTTGTCGAACTCAGATCGATGATCTCACTTTCAATCGTCGAACCTAGTAAGAAGTAATAAAACTCCTAATCCTGACATAAATTCTAACTTAAACAAAAACTCTAATCAGAAAAGGGAAACAGTTAATCCTTTCACACATTGGGAAATTCCATCTAGGAGATATCATCCACTAGGATATCAATCTCAGCCAGCTAGTTCTATTATTTCAAGTTTTTCTTATCAAGAAAATAAAGGACCCAAGGTAACCGGGGTCAAGAACAACTAACCTTCTAATTATTGCAGGTAAAGAGCTGTCCATCATATAACCAGCAATGGTATCTGGACAGTGGGTGCTCAAAGCACATGACAGGATGGAAGGACAACTTATCCAGCTACAAGTCAAAGCTAGGACCTAAAGTTATTTTTGGTGACTCCAACTATGGCCAGACTTAAGGCTATGGAGAAGTCAAAATAGGAGTTGTCACATTAATGAAGGTAGCATATGTAAGTGGATTGAAACATAACTTGATCTCCATCAGTCAACTTTGTGATGAAGGATTTCAGGTATCATTCAATCAGTCCTCTTGCATTATTTCTTCAGCTGACAACATAGTTGTTTTAACTAGTTCTAGAGTAGGTTACATTTATATTGTTAACTTTAACTCAGCGATAAATGAAATTTGTTTATTTAACCAATCTAGTAATCAGAATGAACTATGGCATAGGAGGTTAGGACATGTAAATTTAAAATACATTGCTAGGCTATCAAAGGACAACCTTGTAAGAGGATTGCCTTCCTACCCCTATAATACGGAAAGCCTGTACAGGGTTTGTCAACTAGGCAAGTAAACTAAAACTAGTTACAAATCCTATAATAAGAGTGACTCACCTAGGATTTTATATTTGCTTCACATAGATCTCTTTGGACCCATTGCTGTACAAAGACTATGAGGGAAGTCTTACACCTTGGTTATTGTAGATGACTTCTCAAGGTTCACTTGGGTGTTCTTCTTGAAAAACAAGTCAGATAACTTCATGTTTCTTACAGATTTTTTCAAGTGCATACAGATTTAGTTCTCTACTCAAGTTATATATATTAGAAGTGATCATGGTACTGAGTTTAAGTCTCTTCTTATGTAAGAGTTCTGTGAGAAGGAAGGTATCATGCAATGTTTTTCTGCTCCTAGAACTCCTCAACAAAATAGGGTAGCTGAAAGTAAAAAAAACAGAACTTTGATTGAAGCTGCAGGTACATTACTTGCTGATGCATACTTGCTCATTTCCATTTGGGCAGAGGTAGTGAGCACAGCTAACTATGTCCTGAATAGAAGCTTAATACACAAGCTTAAGGATAAGACCCCCTATGAGCTACTCAAAGGAAAGAAACCTAAAGTAGACTATTTTAGAGTATTTTGTTGTGTCTATTACATACATATTAACAATAAAAAATACACTAGAAAGTTTGAAGTCAAGTCTGAAATGGGAATTTTTCAAGGATATTCCTAAGTAAGCAAGGCTTATAGGGTTTATAATAAATCAACTTTGAAAATTGAAGAGTCTGTACATGTATCTTTTGATGAAGCTAACATGTTTTATAAGGAGAAGAATGCTTCTACTAGTAAAACATTGTAGGTACCCACCTTGTGTGAGAAGTTGGAGAATGTGACCCTTACCCCTAAGGCTGTCACACATCCTTCTACATATATTGCTGATAGCAGTGATGAAGAGGACAATGTTCAAACAAAAGAAGTTCCAATAGCAGTCTTGATTCCACATGAGGAATCAATCCCTGAAACTGTTGAACAAACAACTCCTCCTACTGATTTAGTCACACTTAGAGATCATCATGTATCTCAGGTGATTGGAGACATATCAGTAGGTGTGCAGACTAGGAATCAACTCCACCAGGATCTGATGTATTTCTGCTTCATTTCTCAAGTTGAATCTCATTCCATTCAAGATGCTGAGCAAGATTCCCACTAATTCCTTGCAATACAAGAGGAGCTCAACCAATTTGAGAGATGTAAGGTTTGGGAATTGTTCCCAAGACCAAAGAATTACCCAGTCATTGGAATAAAATGGGTGTTCAAAAACAAGTTGGATGCACAAGGAGAAATTATAAGGAACAAGGCTAGGCTTGTTGCTCAAGGTTATAGGCAGGAAGAATGCATTGATTATGATCAAACCTTTGCACCAGTAGCATGGTTAGAGCCAATCAGAATTTTCTTGGCCTATGCTGCATCTAAAAAATTCAAAGTCTATCAGATGGATGTTAAAAGTGACTTTCTAAATGGAGCACTAAAAGAAGAGGTGTATGTTGAACAACCACCAGGTTTTATTTCTCCAACTCAACCCTCTTTTGTTTATAGATTGTATAAAGCTCTTTATGGCCTCAAGCAAGCTCCAAGAGCTTGGTATGAGACCCTAGCTAGCTTCTTATTAGAGCATAAGTTTTCTATAGGCATGGTAGATAGGACTTTGTTTTTCAAGCATCATCATGATAAAATACTGTTAGTACAAATATATGTAGATGACATAATATTTGTCTCTACAGATCCCAAACTATGCAAGAGGTTTTCCAACCTTATGCATTCTAAGTTTGAGATGAGTATTATGGGTGAGCTCTCCTACTTCCTTGGTCTCCAAGTGAAGCAGGCACCTGATTGCATTTTCCTATTCCAATCTAAGTATGCTAAAGAGTTGATCAAAAGGTTTGGGATGGCTGATGCCTCAGCTAAGAAAACACCCATGGCTACAAATGTTGTGATTGATTCTGATGAACATAGGAAACGAGTTGATCAAAAATTGTATAGGGCCATTGTTGGGTCCCTTCTATATCTCACAGCAAGTAGGCCTGATATAATTTTTGCTACATGTCTTTGTTCTAGGTTCCAGTTGAACCCTAAAGAATCTCACCTAGTTTTATTAAAAAGAATTTTGAGATATATAAAGAGTTTCCCAAATCTAGGACTCCGGTATCCTACTGAGTCAGAATTTGAGTTTACTGGATACTCAGATGCTGACTTTGCTGGATGTAGAGTAAACAGGAAGAGTACATCTAGACATGCCAGTTCCTGGGTGCTAGGCTTGTCTCTTGGTTTTGTAAAAAGCAGACATATGTGTCTACATCAACAACAGAAGTTGAATATATAGCAGCTGGCAGTTGTTGTTCCCAGATACTATGGATACAAAATCAACTCCTGGATTATGGATACAACTTAAATAATTCAACTATATTTTGTGATAGTACTAGTGCTATTTCTATAGCACAGAATCCAGTTCATCATTTTAGGACAAAGCATCGTTTTAGGGAGTGTGTGGACAAAAAGAAAATTAATCTCACCTTCATCCCTATTGATTTGCAAAGGGTAGATATTTTCACCAAACCCTTGGATGAAAAGAAACATCTATTCTTTATGAATCAGCTAGGTATGATTAATGGAGATGAGATTATTTGACTTTCTGTCTAAGATCGACGATTTGTTTACAGATCGTCAAACGGAGACCGACGATCTGCTAGCATCTCGTGAAGTTGATCGTTGAGCTGAGATCGACGATCACTTCTTAGCGAAAAAATTGTCGTCGAATAGAGATCGACGATTTCTGGTTCAGATAATTCATCATCGATCTGAGATCGATGATTTATTCTTTCTCTTCAATCTACGATTATCGAACTCATTTTATATTAAAATAATTCGCAAACCACGGATTTGAAGTCATTTTTTATTAGTTTATTCGCCCGACTAATTCTGTCTCTTCGTTTTCTTAAACCTTATAATCTAGGGTTTAGACGGAAATAGTCCCGCGCTTTCTATTTCGCTTCTGCACTTGATCTTTGTTTTCTTTGCAGGAACTCTCAAATGGCAATCACAGTGACGATTCTGTCAAGCATGAAGTTTGATTTTGGCTTCGACATTGATTTTGAATCATTCATGCACTATGACCAGATTTTTCCGGATGTGTTTAAGTTGTTTGATGAGCCAAGGTTACAGAAGTTGATGACGAAAAGGATGAAGTTGCAAGTGAAAGAAATTAAGGAATGGGCTTATACATCATCATCCCCAGATGGACAGTTGTTGGTTGGAACCATTTCTGAACAGGCAGTAAGTCTAACCGTTTTTCGTTCTTACTGAGATTTTGGGTTTCGTTAATGGTGAAAATGATATTGAAATGGATAAGGAATAGTTTGCTGCCATGCTTGCCAGAATGGGTCATGCTGATGCAAACCCTAGCATGTTTCTGAAGAAGAACTTGTCGCCTCAATACAAGTTCTTGGCAGATATTGTGGGAAAAGTGTTGCTTGGGAAGCACACTGCCCATGATAATATTTCCAGGCATCACTTTCTTTTGATGAGTACCTTGGTAAATCAGAAGACAGTGAATTTTGCTGTAATTTTGTTTGAGTTTATAAAGAAGAAAACAAATAAGAGAGAGGTCTCTCTTGGAAGAATTCTAGGGATTTTTCTCACTAAAAAATGCCCTGAATTGTTTACATCCCCAATAGTCTTTATTAATGCTTCCAAGAGGCTGACTCCAGTTCTTTTTTGTAAGTGGGAGAGGACCATCTCCAGGCCCTCCAGGGATCCCTCCTCTCATAGGGCATCTAAGGACACAAGGACTATTTCAGTCACTCCTCACCCTAGGGAAGATAAACCAGAGATTCCTCCTCGTCCACCTCAACATCCAGCTAGACCACCCTCTCCACTACAACATCAACCAACTCCACCTCCAAGCCCTCCTCCATCTCCTCCTCCAGCATCTCCATCACCAACTTATCTAGAGGAGATCCCTTCCACTACAATTTCTATCCAAACCTCACCCACCATTGATCTTAACATTCCTTCACCAACTCTATCTCCTTCTCCTTCTCCACCTCATTCACCATCTCATGAACCTTCCCCCCATCCAGAACCCATGGATATCCCTAAATCAGCCATTCCCCCTACCACTTCCACCATCTGTACAACATGTGGACAATCCACTTCTTCTCTACCATCCACATCTTCTGACAAATCTGCTCTCATTTCTCTTCTTACCTCTTCCATCAAAACTATTGTAGAGGATGCCATTGCACCTCTCCTGGCTTCAGACAATTCCATTGTTGCCTCTATCTTTGGCCCTTCCTAATCAAGGGTCCTGGCAGTAGACATTACTGCTGCCAGGCAGGGGGAGATATCCAGTAAAGAAGTTCCTCCTCCTCCAGCAGTTGCAGCAGTAGAGGCAGTTATAGTTTTTGTCAGTTGCAGATATAGTTTTGATAGATGCAGAGCTTGAGACATTTTTGTCAGATGATCTTTTTGACTCTTTGGAAGTAAGGGTTCTTTCTGTTGAACATACTATCCATCCTTTAGGGGAATTGTCTATTATCCTAGATCTTTTTGATCTTCTTTATAGCTCAATTCTTTCATTTGTTACACCTCAGTATTGTACAGATATTGTGTGTTGTACTGCTCTAGTAGCACAGATATTTTGCAACAGTTTCTCTAGAGTTTTTTCAGCTCCAGTGCCTGAGCTTTCTGCAGGTCCAGAGGCTGAGCCTATCAACATGGCAGAGGTTGAGATTTCAGAGATAAAGGCTTTCTCTCCTCCAACCTATGTCTGTTCTACTTCTCAAGTCCCAGACTTGGATGAAATTTTAGCTGCTGATATAGCTGAAGAACTTTCAGTTTCAGTTCCAAAAGAAGTAATTGCAGAGATTGATGCTTTGTATGATAATCGCCAAGGATCTTCTAATGATGATCAAGCTGAGGATTCATATTCAGATTCAGATGACAGTAAAAAGAAGAAAATGTCCAAGAAGAGGAAAGCTCCAATGATGGAAGTGCCAAAGTCTAATCCTCAAGATGACATCCCTTACTTTTTCAGGCACAACATTACTCTCACTCCAATAACTCCTCACTGGATGAAATATTCTAAGAATGAGTTGAAGGCTCAAAAGAAAAAGAAGAAAGACAGGTTCCTCTCCTATCAAAGTTTTTAGGAAGGATCCACCTCCTCCTCTTCCTCCTTCAGCAGGTGTTATTGGCAATATTGCTTATAAAACTGCTAACTACTCCCAACAGTAGAGATCTTATACCCCTCAATCTCACAGTAGACCATGCAGGTCCTACTCTAGGGGTTATTCAAGAGGGAGAGGTAGACAGCATGATCAGGCTGACAATGAAGACAGTTCAGATTTCAGCAGGAAATCCAGAATTCCTGGAAAGTTCAGTGAAGTCAAACCTCCTCCTAACCTTCATGATAGTAAGTCCCAGTAATTAGAAACAGAAACAAAGTTTCAAGAACAATCAATTAAGCACAGGAATCATCAGAATATTTCTCTTGATTCAGAAGAAGATACATCACAGTATGAACCTGCGCTAGATCCAAATTTCAGGATGGCTAGGTTTCATGAACTGATTGCTCTCTCCCAGATGAATATAGCTAGAGAAGAAGGAGTTGACCCTTCTCAATTTTCAACAATGTCTAAATACAGAAAAAAAGAGCTTGAAAAATTTATTGTAGATAAGAATATTTTTGATGCTAATGCCTACATATAGGTTCACCCTGAGTTAGTTGTTCCCAGAGCAGCATCTCTAAAGGTTCTTGGTGAAGCTACCTTAAAGATGTCAAGACAGCAAGTAGCAGATCCTAAAAGAAAATTTGAATTTTCTAAGCCAGCTCCTGAAAAGTCTTAGAACTCTTTTTTTTGTGTTTATATCTCTTTCTGTAAATATCTGTTGAATTCTTTTTATATTCATGACAGATATGTTTTCTTAGATTTGCTGTTGTATTCCTTTTTTTATTTTGTTTAGTGACCTCACCCAAATAGGGGGAGATTGTTGGACCCCTAGTTTGGATTTGGGCTAGGTTCACTAATATAGGATGTATCAGACCTACATTGTATAGCCAGGGTCTAGTATAGTGTCTTAGGTGTCAGTTTGGTCAACATCTCAGTGAGACAAGATCAAGACATCAGAAACTTAAAAGACATTAGAGACTAAACAAGGCAGAAATTGACTAAGTGAAAGGAGCTCGACGATCTTCATTCTGCATTCGACGATCTCAGAGTTAATCTCTTAATGCTGAGATTGACGATTGCTGAACTTAGTTCGACGATCTCTGATCTACTTTCAGGATTGAGATCGACGATCAACCATCTCAGTTCGACGATCTTGAAGCCCAGTTTGGAAACCATAATTTCAGTTCATTGATCACAGGGCTCAGCTCATCGATAGAGGATGTTTGAGTTCGACGATCACAGGACCAGATCGACAATAACTGCCAGATCAACCATTATTCTTTGCAGTTATTGTTTTCTTTTATTGACTGAATATTTTATTGCTTATATGACTCTGAGTAATTGATGCATATATTCTCTGAATATAACCGTTCATTGACAAGCATTAATTACTGGTATTCACAGAGTTATTATACAGCTATTAATGGGAAAGTTAAGGAAACTAATTTAATTCCCATATAGCCGTTTCATAAGTTCTCATGATTTCGGCAGTAAATCAAGGTGTGCCAGTTTGAATTAGATTGGATTATTCAAAAGGAATGATATACAGTGAATCAAGATATAGGAGCATACAGACATTCACATAGAGAACACAAGACATAAAAAGAAGAATAGTTTTTTAGTTCTTCGCACAAGTGTTCTTCCAGGAAGCAAGAATAGACATTCTTCACAATCAGTCTTAGCTTTCTGGAAATCAAGACCTATACCCTGAGTAAGGCTTTGGATTCTTGAACCATTCAAGATCATAGGACAAGCCTGGACATCATCAGGATCACTCTCAATTCTTCTCTTATTTGTTTGAGAATAGAGAAGACAACTCAAGTTTTACTTTCCCCCACTGTATACAGGGTTCTTACTCCCTTCAAAAGTAATTCTTGGTTGTGAGGTCTCCTGATCAAAAGACTTCAGTGGTTTTCCTGCACCTGATCAAAAGCTAGAAGGGTTGCAATATATTCCTAAAAATAGATATTATTTGGTGGCAGTCACCTGATTAAAAACCTGAGAGTGATTCCTACCAGAGTGGTATAAGAGTGGATGCACCCAAATTTGGGGAACCACTATAAATTTCTTGTGTCGTATGGTTGCTCATTTTCTTCTTGCTCTTGTTGATTGTTGTGATAATTAGAATAGCTTACCTATTTTCTTTTATTTATTAATTATTGGTATCACTTATATTTTAACTCTGATATAAAAGTAAAAAATAGCCAAAAAGTTTTAATACTCAATTCCCCCCCCCCCCTCTAGAGTATATCTAAATAACCTACTTCTTTAAATTGATATCAGAGGATTATCAATTGCATTAAGTCATTTCTTTCAGAACTTGTTGCCCTAGTGAAATTCTTTTTAATTTTGAATTTTAATTAGAAACATTCTTCACCCCTGCCCCCCCACCCCCCGCCCTAAAATTGTTCACCATATCCAATAGAGCCATTTCCCTTTTCTGATATATTTCACTGGGAGCCTTCCCCTAGTAACTATATGAAGCCATGTCTATCGAAGTATACTAGGGAGACTGATCTTGTGTCTCATTTACAATCAATTCAGTTAGTCGTCACTCTAAGTACTCATTTAGACGTGATAAGGTACAAGTTGCTCATTACCTCGTTCATTGGACAAGCATGAGAGTGGTTTTATAGATTTCATCCCCATTCCATCTATTATTTTGTCGAGTTCCGAATGGAGCTTCTTCTGAGGTTTTCTACCTTTAAGAAGAGGAAATCTTGTCCTACAGCACTTTTTGAGATCAACCAGTAGGAAAATGAGCATTAGTTCATTTTGTAGATCACTTCCAAAAGGAGATAAGGGAAGTAAGGAATGTTAATCCTTAGCTATATAAAGTGGCCTTGATCAATGATCTCCGTTAGGGACCTTTAAATTTCGAGGCAATTTTTAGAGATCCAAGAACTTATCATGAAATGATTAGCCTTACTAATATGTATATCCAAGGCGAGAGAGCTTATCCTTCCTACATCTCAAATTTGACTATTAAAGAAGGCAAAATGGATGTGGATAGTTTGTCTCAACAAGACCTACTTGCCTACACTTCCAACCTCCCACTTAAAGAAGAAGGAACTTTCGCCATCATCGCCCCCATGTTGGTCATCAACTATTTCAGCAAATTAAAATTCTATTGGTCACCCCATCCGCTCCATCTGCTCCCATACTATCAGTGATGCATGTATATCCGCCACAGTAACCTCTGCTTCCACCTCTAGCTATTCAATCTCTTCCGCAGTTTGATGATTCACATGAGTATTTCATTCCTCTTAATGTCTCTGTGGACAAAGTGGTTTAAATTCTCTGGAAGCGGCCTAACTATAAGACACATGCTCCTTTGTAGAAAGAAGTCAAGTCTCAAAACCTCTCACTCTATTGTTAGTACTATAGAGAGAGGGGGAACTTGACTTAGAATTTTAGATATCTCTGCATGCTGGTAGAGAATCTGTTGATGGAAGGCAAGTTGCAAGACCTAGTCTTGAAGAATGATCCAGCTAAACTATTCACTTCTAAAGACAAGGAAGTGGCAGAAGTTTTCTTGGAAAGCAAAGAAGTGAACGATGTTGGCCACCTTGGCAATGTTAATTTTGAGGATGAGTACATTGATGTCAATGATAAGGGCTCCATTAGCGGCCTCTTCTGTATTCATAGAGGGTTCAGACACGAGTCATCCTCGAAAGCTAGCATCAATAGGGTTTTCCAGCAAGAGGTAGCTACCACTTGTTCTTCCGCTCCAACCAGGGGGTCATCATTTTTGTCCAATATGACCTCCCTTCAACTGCAAATCCTATTATTGACACTGTGGCAAAAAATAGTCATTGAGGACTATATAGTGCATAAAAATTTGGTAAACATTGGTAGTTTGGTCAATCTTCTTTTCAAGCCAATATTCGAGTCCCTAAAGACTAGGAAGCCTTTAATTTCCACTGAAGGGCCGCTCTATAGTTTTTATGGCGAAAGAAAAGTATGTGAAGGGAGTGTCACTCTATTTGTGACACTCGAAGGAATCACCAAGCTTGTTTAGTTAATAGTAGTTGATGCTACAAGTAGCTACTATACCATATTCGGAAGCCCTATACTCAATAAGTATCAGGCAGTGGTCTCCACCTTCCATTTTGCCATCAAATTTTCACTTTAGGGGAAGCAATACTAGGTTACGCATGATCAAAAATTAGCTAGGGAATGCTATGTTAGGATGGTAAATTTGATTGAGCAAGTTCCTCCCCAGGAAGTTATCCTGGCCCAGTCTATCCTAAAAATCTCCAATCATCAAGAAGCTTCTGAAGAGCCAGCATAAGAAAATATCTGATAAGTACCTCACCTATAACCATCCAAGGTGATCCTAGAAGTGTCGGGTTGTGAAGATGGGGAGAAGAATCTCTCCATCAACTTCGAGCTTCTAGAGAAGGAGAAGGTTCAGTTGATCTTCTGCCTCTTGAAGAAGATAGATTTCTTCATGTGGTCAGCTGAGGACATGCTAAGAGTGTATTCAGATGTAACCTTCCACCACCTGAATATTGATCCAAATTTCAAGCCAATTAAGTAGAGGAAGAGGTTGGTGGCAACGACCCTAGCCTAGCCAATCAGGGAGTAGGTGGCCAAACTCTTAAAAGTCAAGTTTATTCGTGAAATTTAATATCCTGATCGGGTTTCTAATGTTGTAATGGTTGAAAAGGCTAAGAGAAAGTGGAGAATGTGTGTTAATTTTTCTAAGTTAAATAAAGCATGCCTGAAAGATTATTACACATTGCCTCAAATAGATTCTTTAATTGATTCCATTGTTGGGTATTCGTGTATGAGCTTTTTAGATGCATTCTATGGTTATCACCAGATTAGGATGCATAAGATTAATGTTCCTCACACATCATTTATAACAAATGATAGTTGTTACTGTTATTTTTTAATGCCTTTTGGCTTAAGCTTGCGGGTTTGACCTATTAACACATGATGGACTTTGTTTATAAGCAGCTGATGCGTAAAAATCGTCTCACGGACTACAATCCGAATAGGCAAGTGTACCTATCGTTTTATAGTATAGTGATATAAATAAATCAAGGTCGTATAAAAACTCGGCGTTGGCAAGTAATATTACTCACAATGACTCTATTATCCTACCGAACGATTGATGGGCTTTGAAAATAAAAATGAACAAAGTGTAATTAAAAGAGAAATAAAATATTGCAAAAGAGTGCTCAATCGACGATTCTCTTTGGAATAGAATAACGGAATAATTTAGTTTAACATTCGTAATTTTATAAAGACTGTGGCGGATCCGAAAATAAGAAATAATCTCACTAGAGCATTAAATCTCCTAACTTCTAGATGTTTTGATCAAAATCTCTTTACAAATCAAAAGGCCTAAAGTTGCATTATCGAAGTGACCCGCACTATTGGATTTGACTCCAATCCGGAGGATTTACGACATCCTATCTCTAGGGTTGCGTGTAACTCCTTCCTTCCTTGAGTGATCTTTCACATTCACGAGCCTCTCGGCTAACTCGAATATGAGATCGAAATCTACTATCGTATACTAGAAATACGGGGTCGATATTAAATAAATCAAGGTTGGATCGAAAATAAAAATACGAATGTAAACCATAAAATAAAAGATACATTATCTCATCGCAAAGATTATCGCGAGCGGGTACAAAAAGAACTCGCTAAGCATGATTAAGAAGGAAATAACAATAATAAGAAAAAGCAAATTCATTTTTATTTATGATAAAAGAAGGGGTACACAATAATAGTAGAAGAGAGAATACTATACTATCAAAACAAAAAGAGATTAGAAAAAAAACTTAATAAGAAAATAAGAAAAGAACACTCAGTTGCTCTCTACAAAATCTCCCCTCCCCAATGCATGAGATCAAGGCTCCTGTTATAGAGGAGGGGGAAGGTTCTAGATGGAGATGGAGATGAAGGGACACAAGGAGGTGGCTATCCATACATGATTGAAGAGATGCATGAATGACATAAATAAGGGGGAGAGAGAAGGCTAGATTCATGCATTTTATTTTAGGAAAATGAAAAGAAAATTAAATATAAGAGAGGGGGGATGGATGAGTCTTAAATAAGCATGAGAGAGAGGGAAAGAAGGGGTGAATGTGAAATAAAAAGGGAAAAATAATTAAGGAGGAGAGAGAGAGAGGGGGTCGTCCACATGCATGAAGAATTGCATGCATGTGGTTGGGTTGGACCTTACGGGGGCTTCTTGGGCTTCAATGGGCAGCTACATGGAGTGGGATTTGATGTTGTGGGCTGTATGGGGTCGAATTTGATGTTTGGGGGCTGTATCAAATGCAAGTGGGCTGCTTGGTTTTGGTGCTGAGGGCTGCTTTCTTCAAGTTGGCTGCACCATGGCTTCATCAAAGAGGAAGTGGGTTGCACCATGGCTTCATCAAAGAGGAACTGGGCTGTACTAAAGGGAGGGGCCGACCATCATGTAGCTACAAAATAAATAAATAAAAACATGGATTAGTTATGTTATAAATCCACATAGAATAACAAAGTTAAAACAAGATTTTAAAACACAATATCAAAAACATTAAAACATTAAAATTAAAACATTAAGATATAACATAACATCATAACAACATAAAATTCATAAAATACAAAACTAAACCATAGGGAATTTATGCTAGAATAACCAAAATATTATGAATAAAAACTACTTATCAAACTCCCTCATGCTTAGGCTTTTGTTATTCCAGAGCAAAAGTATGAGAAATATTTATAAGATAATTATAAAATTTTCAATTAAACTTAAAAATTAATTTACACAAAAATCTAGCCAAAAATAAAATGTAGGGATTTACGAATTAAGTCCTAAATTATGAATTTAAAGTGAAAAGAGAGAAATATTGAGCCAAAAATTCTCTAATAAATTAACTAGCACTCAAAATTGAGTAAATTGCAAACAAGGTTAGATTGAAATTATTAAACCATAACTTAAAAGAAACTTAAGGAAAAAAATGCAACCTACTACTTATGATCTCCCAATATTTTAATTTAAAAACTAATACAATAATATTGGCTAAGGGGTTTAGGGAGGAAATCATCATGAAGAGGTCTTTGATTGGAGGTGATCATCATTATTTTTTTCTTCACACCCCACAAAATTTTTTTAAAATAAAATAAAATATATATGTAATACAAGAAAATGTTAGACTAACATCCTATCACTTCCCATGATATATATGAACTTTTAATTCCTCTCCTCATTTTTGGGGTGCATATGTTTACCAGAGAATAAGGAACTAACATCTCCTTATTCCCATGACATATGATCTAACAAATAAGAAAGAAAAAGAGAATTGGGTAAGGATAAGAGGCTAAACAAGATTTTAGAAAATAAATTAAAATACTAGAGAGCAACTACTAGTAGATTGAGATTTCCATGTGGTAAAAATAATTAGAATCCAAAATTGTTAAGCAAAACTACTACAAAATTGAAACTATTTAAAATAAAAGAGAAAAAGTGCTAAATAAATTTCTCTAAGCAAATTAAAATCATAAGATTATCCTCAAAACTAAATCACTAAATATTAGATTTAACTAAATATGATGAAATAAAAGATTAACAAATAAAAAATAAATAAAATGCTTATAAACAAACTCAAACTGAATTTCTGAAAATAACAAAAAGCTAAGCATGAGGTTTTTTTATTTTTCTTACATTTTTCATTTTTTTAGGGTTTTGAAATATGATCTTTTTTTTGGAATTTTTGATTTTTCTAATTTTTTTAGGTTTTGCATTTTCTAGTTTTTTTATTTTATTTTTGATAAAGCTAAAGAAAAAGATAGTACTATAATAATAATTTTTTTTGTGTTTTTGGTTTTTTCCATTTTTAAATTTTTTTGAAAGACTTAAAAAGAAAGGGAAAACACTCCTCCATACTTAAAGTTCAACATTGAACCCAATGTTGAATAGTAAGTATGAGGAAAGAAAAAGAAAAGAAGAAAAGAAGGGGGTGCAATAAAGTAAATACTTAAAAAAAACATGACTTCCATGGAGTCGTGAGGCCGAAAGATGATTTCGCTCCCCCAGACTTAAGTTGGAAACCAGCTCAGGCCTAAGGAAGAGAAGAAATGATGGATCCAAAACGAACCGCCGGAGGTTTTATTCCTACAAAACAAAATAAGTAAACAAAAAAACAAAAAAAAGTGATAAGCAAGGGGTGCCTCCCAAGAGCGCTCTTTGTTTAACGTCATCTGAGCCCGACGTTATTGTTTAGCTAAATGGAAAATAAAAACTTAAATGAAGAGGTAACTCCCTAAGTATGCGCTTAGGGGAGTAAATCAAAAAAGGAAAAATTGAAGAATCGCACCGACATGCGGTGGAATCTTCAAGGGAATGACGCCCGAAAATGAACGGAGGGAGTTGTAGAAGAACTCCTCTGTATATAAAACGGGAAAGAAGGGGTCGTCAAAAGAAGAAGAAAAAAAGAAGAAGAAATAGAAAGAGAAATAAAAGAAGTAGAAAAAGAAATTTCATCAATGGAAATTTCACAAGGAGAAAGGGAATCATGTGAAATTTCGGGAGAAGAAGGGGCAGAAAGAACTAAAGGAGAGTCATGTAAAATAAAAGAAGAAGAAGAAAAAGATTTGCTAAAAATAGAAAAATTTGGAATAGTTGAAATTTGAAGCGAAATGGAATCACAAACGTCTTTAGAAAAAGAAAGAGAATGATGAGATGTCTCGTCATCATCAAAAGGTAAGAAGCACGCCGGAGTATCCATGGGGGTGTCATCCAAAAGAGGAAAGAAACAATCCGGAATATTCGAATATTTTTCCTCCTCGAGAGGAAAAAGACAAGTCGGGATATCCGGTGACTCATTACATAATGAAATTGGAGGAGATAGAGAAGAAGACGAAGAAAAAGATGCAGTCTCACGAGATAAATAATCCATAACGGTTTTTAAATGCGAATTAATATTATCATGAGAAGTTTGCAATTCAAAATACCCATTATCGATTGAATTAAAATTTAGAGGCACGACGCTTGCGTGGGAAAATCATAAGAAAAATAAGACGGGTTCCCCATCTCCCAAGTAGGATAAAAATTGGAGTAAGAGTTAAATTAGCCACTTTGACCTGCTCAAGAAAAATTGAAATCAAAAGAGGTATGGGTTCCCGAAAGACATGCAAAATTAAAATGGTTATATCCTCAAATTTCCACTCCGGCACCGGAATCGGCTGCAGCAAGCCTGCCGGGTTCCTACACTCCGCCTTCACGAGCTGGTAGGCCTCGCAATACGTCACAAAGTACGTAATATCTTTCTTCATACCCGGCCAGTACATCGTCCTCTTCAAATCCTTTACCATCTTGGTGATCCCCGAGTGTACCGAATACCGGCTGTAGTGAGCTTCCGTCAAAATGTCCTCCCGGATCCGTCCTCCTGCTGGTATATAGACTCTGCCTCGGAAACACAGGAGACCATCCCTCAAAGAGTAATCTCCTATTGTGCCTTCCTCCAAGGCTCGGAATATCGGCTCAGCTCCCTCATCCAGCATCTGCCCATCTCTGATGCAGTCTCGAATATCATCAGTAGTAACCATCGACCCCAGGTACTTTATGTATAGCTCTGGGTCATCCTCAAACACTAGTGAAATCTGCATCTCCTCGAACGATCTAACCAACTCCAAGGCTATTAGTTGCGGGCCTACTCCTGTCGTACTCGCTCTCCAGCTCAGAGCATCTGCGACCATGTTCGGATTCCCCGGGTGGTAGTGCATGGTGTACTGGTAGTCCGACAGAAATTCCACCAAGCATCTCTGCCTGATGTTTAACTCCTTCTAGGTGTCGACGTACTTCAGATTCTTGTGGTCGGAGAAGATATCGCAATGTACTCCGTAGAGGTAGTGTCGCCAGATCTTAAGAGCAAAAATAACTGCCCCCATCTCCAAATCGTGCACGGGGTAGTTCTGCTCGTGTTGTTTCAACTGACGGGAGGCATAGGCTATTACGTGCCCGTTCTGCATCAGAACGACACCCATCCCCTGATAGGAAGCATCTGTATACACCTGGAATCCCTCCTTCCATGATGGAAGAGCAAGGATGGGAGCCGAGGTGAGACGATCCTTCAGCTCTTGGAAGGCAGATTCGCATCGAGGCGTCCAGATAAAAGGGGACTCCTTCTTCGTCAGAGACGTAAGAGGGAGGGCAATCTGAGCTTACCCCTTTACGAACTTCCGGTAGTAACCGTTAAGTCCCAAGACACTTCGAACATCCGAAGCTGACATTAGTTGTGGCCAATCCCGTACTGCCTGGACCTTCGCCGGATCCACTGCCAAACCTGCTCCACTGATGACATGGCCCAGAAAGGCCACCTCCTTTAGCCAGAACTGGCACTTGCTGTACTTGGCATACATCTCATGCTCCCGCAGCTTCCCCAAGGTCAAGGCCAGATGTCTCGCGTGCTCCTCCTCCGTCCTTGAATAGATAAGGATGTCGTCGATGAATACGATGACGAAGACGTCCAGATACTCCTCGAACACCCGATTCATCAAGGCCATGAATGCGGAGGGTGCATTCGTGAGCCCGAACGGCATCACGGTAAACTCGTACAACCCATATCTGCTGCTGAAGGCCGTCTTCGGGATGTCCTCCTCCCGAATGCAAAGCTGGAGTACCCTGACCTCAGATCCAGCTTTGAGAACCAATGGGCTCCATCCAGCTGGTCAAATAGCTCGTCTATCCTTGGTAAGGGATAAGTATTCCGGACCGTCAACCTGTTCAGGTCCCGGTAATCTATGCACAGTCAAAGGGTCTCGTCCTTCTTCTTAACGAACAGCACTGGAGCTCCCCATGGTGAAGAGCTAGGCCGACCGAATCTGGCCTCCACTAACTCCTGAAGCTGGCTTCGAAATTCCACCAACTCCTTTGGGGCCATTCGATAGGGAGCTCTGGATACCGGCTTAGCCCCTGGTATGAGCTGAATCTGAAAGTCCTTCTCTCGGTGCGGGGTAGCCCTGGTAGCTTCTACGGAAACACGTCGGTGAAGTCCCGCACTACTGGAATATCTGAAATGGAGTCCTTGGCCATAACCGCCTCAAAAAGGACCTGATAAACTTCTCCCCCTGCAGGTGGGCCTTAACGGCCTGCACAGATGATAATAAGGTACGGGGTGCTGGTATAATACCTTCTATGACAATGAAGGAGTCGCTGTGCCTCACGGTGATCCTCTTCGCCACGCAGTCGATCTGTGCATGGTTCTAGCACAGCCAAGTCATGCCCAGGATCAGATCGTAATCTGGCATCTACAGAATTGTCGCTGCTACCTCAAATGCCTTCCCGCCGATCCTCGCTTCCATATTGCAATGAGCAGAGGTCATTATCTCTGATTCATCGGGTAGGCGCACCCTCATCATCTTCCCGGTGAATGGCTCCACACCTTCCAGTCCTTTCACAAAATCCTCCTACACGAACGAGTGTGAAGTACCAGTATCGAAGAGAGTGTGAGCGGGCTTGCCGCTAACGAAGACTATGCCTGGGGTAATTAAGTGTCTTAGTATTTTTTTTGTAGTTGTCTTCTCTTAATTTCTAACTAGGTTATGTCTAGAATACTAGTTTTTATGAAGAAAATTAAAAGTACTGTCATACCTGCGATAACCTGCTCCGGGTTTCGGGGTTTTGTCAAGTCTAGAGCATACACCTGCACCCTCTCTGGCCTGCGGCCTCGATCCTGAAATCCTCGTCCTCGGTCCTGTCCTCGTCCGCCAAACTGCCGAGAAGGTGGAGCGCCCTGATGTGCTGGTGGGGGTGCTCGCCTCATAGGGCAGTTCCTCTTGATATGCCCCGGATGGTTGCACTGATAGCATACCGGTGGTTGCTCTGCTATCCTTGGCATTTATAGCATCTGTATAGGCTGGGGAGCCAGTACCCCCTGACTCCTCTGCTCCTGCCCAAAATCCTGACGAGGCTGATCCCCGTTCCTTCTCTCCCCAATAACCTGGCCCCGAGGACAGTCTCTACGACCTCCAATCACTGAATCATCAGCCGGTCTCTTCCGGCTCTTCACTGTAAGCTGATCCGCCTCTCTCTTCTTAGCCATCTCCAGAATCCTGGCCAGACTCCCCTCTGAGACGAAAAGGAGGGCCTGTGTCATGTCGTCTTGCAGCCCCTTATAAAACCTCTGGGCATAGCCAGCATCGTCTAACTGATAAGCGTCCACATAACGGGCCAGGTGAGTGAACTCCTGATAGTACTCCACCATAGTCCTGTTCCCCTGCCTCAATCGCAGGAACCTATCCTCCAGGTCATCCCTCGCCGACTGAGGTACAAAATGTCCCAGGAGCGCTGCTCTGAACTCCTCCCAAGTAATATCAGCGCAATCCATCCCCGCAAAGGTGGTGTCAAGCTGAGACTTCCACCACCTCTTTCCGTGTGACTCTAGACAGGAGACCGCCAAAGCAACTGCCTCCTCAGTGGGGCATCGAATCCCTGCTAGCATCTCGTAAATGGTGTCCAACCATTCCTCCGTACGTACTGCAGACTCCGTCCCCTGGTAAGCTGGAGGGGAAAGTCCCCGGAAGACAGTCATCCAATTGGCCCCGGGGTTTGGCTGTGGAGCCGAGGCTTGCTGAGCTCTAAAGGCCTCCAGAATGGCCGTCATTATTCGCCCCATCTCCGTCTGGTGGAACGGAGCTGGAGCCGGCGGAGGCGGGACCACATTCGGAGCCTGGGGTGTCCCCTGCTGTGATGTAGGGTTTGTCGCAGGCTACAAGTAAAAATTCCGTTTGTTAGAGAGCGAATGAATGGAATTTTAAGAGGGATTAGGATGGACTTTCACATGTGGCCCAAGATTTTGTGGACTACTTCTCTTTCGATCGAGGTTCCCTCTGATACCACTTGTAAGACCCCCTTTTTTTTTCTTTTTCGACACCGGGGTCTTAGCCCAGAACTGCCGCTTTGCGGTGGCACCGACTCATGGGAAGGTCGCCACTACAAAACGCCAATTTTGCCAGCCCTTTTCGATCACAAGAGAGAGAAGTAATTATACATAAATGTAAACAAGTCCACAGAAGCATGTATAAAAGTGAAATCACATCCAGTCCATCAGTAGATAATAACAGGAAATAGATAATAGAAGTACTGCAAGATACGGTTCAGATGAAATATAGATTAACGGGCTCGAGCCCGGTACATCAGAGTCCTCACTACAAATCACTCATCGCAGAACTATAAAGGTACTAATCACTCACGGAGTTGGTCGCAGGTGCACCGGTGCTAGACTGACCCACCTCCATGCGCACCGTACTCCACTGGTGCCGGTCCCTGGACTGCTGGTCCCTGTCTCCCATCCAAAGCTCCTGTAATATTGTGGTTCGAAAACCATTAGTCATAAAGACTAAGTCCTATCATCTCCTACCCCTCCCCCCACGGCTCCTAAGCACCGAGCGGAGAGGAGGAAACGGAAGCTACAAAGGTGGAGATTAATCAAGCAGGTGACAGGGGAGTTATTCTAACAACTATCTAGAACAAAGTACAACTAGCAATTCTATGATAGTAAGTGGTAAAGAAGAGAAGTAGTAAGTAGCAATTGTATAAAAAGGCAGCTAGAGAACAGTAAGTAAACAAGTAAGTAAGTAGGTAACCTTAACTTATATGAATGCCCATACAAACTTATAAGTTAAGGGTTCTTCTGCAAGGCTCCTATCGTATAAAAAGTCCCATACCGATTTATACGTTGGGGTGTCGATTGTATGTAAATATGAGTGTAGTGATATGTTATGCCATGATTCATGCAAGTGCAACTCACGCACACGACTCTATGCGCACAGACCTTTAGTTCCCCCTGTTCGAGCAACTAGCTTCACTTCTAGGAACCTCCGTAGTGGCAAACAGAGACAGGGGGTCGGGCCCCCCACTCCTAGGCGGGTATCCACACTATCGGGCCTAGCCCTTCCATATGCCCCTAGAAGAACACAACCTAGAGTATCCGCGTACTACTGCTGGCTATACCCACCAGACTTTCTTGGCTAAGTGTCCCACACCGCCGAGTCAACGTACCGATGCCGGTGTGAATGACAATCAGATATAGAAGACCTACCACCTTTATTCTGTACTCCAACCCTCGAGCCCTCGGCTCCCCGGACTGTCCCGTCCGTGCATCTAACTTTAGAGCTACCGTCTGAATGGCAACCAAACCAATTATTCTACCTTCCTAGCTAACGAGGTGTATGTGTGTGTAACCCTAATCATACTAGTTGCTCTTTAGATTATTATTTCTACAGTTTACGTTAGCCCAGGACTGCCCCCGGTATTCCCCGTGAAGGGCTCTCAAAGGGCACTAGGAACTATGATGGTAGCTGAATCTCACCGTTCCCTTTCGCAAGGCACTTATTGTTATTGGTTGATACCCATTACCCGATCCACTTTTAAGTTACTTTTGATCTAGCCCTAGAGTATTAAGACTCTTCCTCTCCTTCCCGGGGTGGACGATCTTTCGTCGTTCCCGTACGCCACTTAACCCTAACTAATCTCACACTCTACTTATCCTGACCTCCAGTAATGAACATAAACTTAACTTGCCCTAACCAACCAGCAACTACCAAAATTCCATCTCCCAAAGTACATTATCCGCTCGAGTTCAGTTTCCGTGATTTTACTATATGCAGACTATCTGTAACATCCCATTTCCGGCTAGACCCCTAGGAGTCGGTTAGTTGTGACAAAACCCCAGAAAACACATAAAATTGAAATAAAGCGATCAATATTTCGGGTCACGGGTTGGTCACGCCCGTGATCGACCCGTCACGCCCGTGACCTGGGCGTGACTACTTCGACGATCGTCGATCTCCACGAGACGATCGTCGAACGTGCTGTCTGGGCATGTCACGCCCGTGACCAAGGTGTCACGCCCGTGACTATGGGCGTGACCCCATCGACGATCGTCGATCGCCGTGAGACGATCGTCGACCTTGCGGCCCGGGCATGTCACGCCCGTGACATGAGTGTCACGCCCGTGACCTAGGCGGTGACCAGCCTTCGATGATCGTTGATTTCAATTCGACGATCGTCGACCCAAAATCTGCCGTTCGGGCCTGTCACGCCCGTGACCCAAGGTGTCACGCCCGTGACCATCCATCGACGATCGCCGATCTCAGTTCAACGATCGTCGAACCCAGAATTGGCTATCCGGGCCTGTCACGCCCGTGACCTATGTGTCACGCCCGTGACATTGGCCGAAACGACGGTTCAGGCCCGAATTATTCTAACACGCGTGGTAATAAATGCTGGTGTGGAAAGTTACACTAGGAGTAATTTCAGGCCGTTTTCCTTCTGTAATTATATAATAAATGAGGAAGATATGGTCCAATAGGAAACCGCCAGCTGGACACACCTGTTCAGTTTCCACCGTTTCTTATCCCTTCACTGTAACCGAAACGTTAAAGGGAGAACTTTCATGGCAATTAAGGCTTTACCCATTCATCTTCCCACTATCTGACTTATAAAAGCCCACTTGGGGCAAGAGGAGAAGGTTACACGCTCAAGTAATCGGATCAGACCTTTGTTCTTGCTGTAGGGAAGTTCAGCAACGCCACCACCGCGCCATGGCACCCCGTCGTTCTTCTCGCCTTCAAACCGCAAACAAGGTCCTCCTCTGCTCCTTCTCTTTCATGGGTAGATCTTAGGATTCTTAGAAAGGAGGTTCGTGCTCAACGGAGCCGGACCCATCTCTTGTTTTCATGGAAAAACCATGAAACAGATATTTTGAGTTCGCCGGAAATCGCCACCTCCGGCGGCCAAACCACCGCCGACCGCTAGCCATCGCCTCAACGGAGGTGGTGGTGGTGGTGGCTGGCCAGGGAAGTGACCGAACGGCCGGCGACGGATCACAGAACGCTTACAGGAAAAAAATGGTTTTCTATCTGTTCGGGTTCATGAAGAAGATGAACAGTAGAATTAATATTATAATACATAGATTATTATATATTACTTAATGGAAAATAGATTATTTGAACATATTTTGTGGCTGCGAAACTAGGCACTTAGAGGCCGATTTAGGAAAAATGACCAGTCACAAAAGTTGTAGCCCTCTGGGTCTACTTTAATTTAAAATTGATTTTATTCAATTTGGGTGAGTGGTTTGACCACAGCACTCATTTTGGTGGGATCAAGACCTAGGCTAACCAGAAATTGAAATGGTTGCCCACGGTTCATAACATGTCCAAATGACTTGAAATTTGGACTGGAGATCTATAATATGTGTATCGAGAGGCTTTCCAAAAATGAGAATTTTTGGAGAACTTTTGCCTAAAGTTTTTGTAAAATTTTAATAAACAATATAAAATTAATTAGGAGATGAAATTAAGTCCAAACTCCCCCAAATTTTGGGTGGTGGTTCCTGGCATCAATGTTAAGATCTGTACAAAATTTCAACTCGATTAGTCGAGTTTTGAATAGGGAAGTATCAAGTCCTAGATAGGTCTTGGTGAGGGGTACTTTGGGGAAAAGTACGATTGGAGATGGAGTGGACAAATCTCCTCAAAAGAGGCTGAAGTTGTTGGCCACTGATTTGTTGAGTCTATGTCTACCCTCTTGGGTAACATGGTGTGGCTTAGGGTGGATTTTACCCTAAGAGATTGGCTCAAATCCAACGGGTGGGAGTTTGAGGTTTGTGAAGGACATAGGAGCAAAAGCTCTTGTATGCCCTTGAAATTTGGAGGAGAGGGGGATGATATGATGAAAACCCTCTGGTTGAAATGGTGAAGGAATTGGAGGTAATTAGGTACCTCGGAAGTTGAGGTTTTGGATTAGGATAAAAATGTAATTTAGTTATTTTAAGCACTAAATCTAATCCAAAAATTATGAAACTCGGGAAGAGGGAGTTTTAGGATGTTTTAGACTTATGATAATTTTCCTGGAATTTTATGATTAAAAAAATATCATACTTCATGTGTTTAAGGATTATTAGCCCGATTTGTTGTTTCAAATATTTGGAGGTTTTAAATTAATTATAATCAGTTAAAATTCTGGATTTAGATCTTGACCAGTAGAACATTGATCCCTGGATTTTTATAGAATTTTTATGTTGAGTAAATCTAGTAGTTTATTCACAGATGATAGAAAGGGCTTTTATGTTTAAAAATTAATTATAGATAAAATACTTGCTGGAAAATTGTGAAACTTGGCCAGTGCTAATTTTAGGCCTTTATCTGCATGACATAAATTATTTATAATTTTTGGAAGAATATTTTCTGTACTTGATTCATAAATAACAGAAGTTAGAGATTATTTCTAAAATAGTTTTCATGCCCTTCTAATGATAGAAAAATTATGATACTTAGGATTTAACCTATTGAGATAACCTAGTATTTATCATAAATTTGCTGGACATCTTGCATGAGAACTTAGGGTAGTTCATGTTCAAACCGGTAGTCCTTGGGATTTTCGAGGAATTTAATTAATGGCCAAATAAATTAGGAAAATTTCCATTTTTCGGACTTAGGTCATTTATATCATGGTAAGTCTCCAGTAAATAATTTAGGGCATTTGGATGAGTAATGGATCATTGCATAACCGGTTCGACATGTAGCCTAGGTCGGTCTGCATATAACAATTGTGAATTGAAATAAGACATGATCTGAGGAAGACATTAGAGTTAAATAACTCATTTTGTTTGGGTGGGCAATAGTGGAGGAAATCGCATTAGGAAGATATAAAGAGTAGTGAGTAGTGGTGATAGTTAGAGTTAAGAGGTGCTCGGGTTCGACGAAAAATCGTCTTCCCCGAAGAGTGGAAGGTTTAAAAATCACCCTAGGATAGTCTATCATAATGTGAGAAGGGAATGGGTTAAGGGAAATAAACTAATAATATTAAGTGCCTTGCGAAAGGGAACTTCGGGCCGTAATGCCGCCGTCTTGGTTCCTAGTGCCCCTTGAGAGCCCTTCACGGGGTATATCGGGGGCAGTCCTGAGCTAACGTAAACTGTAATAATAAACTGGCAAGAGTAACTTAGTAACTAGGATTACACTTTTCACAAACACTGTTGGCACAGGAAGATTGATGAGAGCTTCGGCTCGGGTGATTTGGAAACGAACGTTTGGGTCCGGGGAGCCTCAGCTCGGTTGGTTAAGAGACGGATGGGATGGTCCGGGGAGCTTCGGCTCGGTTGGTTGGAGATGGACGTTTGGTCCGGGGAGCTTCGGCTCGGTTTTGTGTGTTTACGAATAAACTTGCATGTGCATAAGATAGGAAAAGTTAAGGTGGTGGGTTTTTCGATATCGGGGAGTTCGATTGCACCGGCACCGATATCGTTGACTCGGCGAGGTGGTTAGCACTTCGCCAGCAGAAGTCCGGTGCGCCAGCCGGCAAGAGTACGCAGGCGTCCGCTTAGTGCACCAAGCGTTGAGGCGTACGATAGGTCAGAGCAGTGGTGCTTTTACTGGTTTTGAGGTGGGCGAGGCCCAACCCACCGCTTCCATCTGCCACTACGGAGGTATCCTGGGAGGTAACGGCTCCGAAAGGGGGAACTAAAGGTCTGTGTGCACAGAGTCAGGTGTGTGAGTTGCACTTGCATGTTTCATCATACCCACTAGCATGTCATAGCATAATCGATTCATTTAACCCTGACACCTAAAGTATAAGTGGTATGGGACGCTTATACATTAGGACCTGCAAAACGACCCCTTGGTCTATAAGCTTGTGTGGGCAAGTTTATAAATCAAAGGTTAATTTCAATATATAACAACCATTGCTGTTTGATAACCGACACCCCAACGTATAAGTGGTATGGGACACTCTATACGATGGGAGCCTTGCAAAAGATCCCTTTTGCTTATGTGTTCTCGCATAAGTGAAGGTTTAAATTCATATGTTTGCTTTTCTTACTGCTAGACCTATTATAACAATCATATTAACTGCTCACTGAATACAACTTGCTAGATTAAGTCCATAGTCACCTGTTTCTTGATTTATCTCTACCATCATGTCCTTCCCTTTCTTCCTCCCCGCTCGGTACCTAGGAGCCATGGGGGAAGGGGTAGGGGATGATAGGGCTTAGTCTTTATGACTAACGGTTTTCGAACCGCATCATTTAGGGGATCGTGGAGCCCAGCATGAAGGAGCAGCCCCAGAGATCGGTGCGCCTAGAGATGGGGCAGCCTAGCTCCGGAGTTCACACAGCCGGGACCGTGAGTCTCGACCTTGAGTAGTTTCTATTTTCGCTTCCGCATGAGAGACTTGTAGTGAGGACATATTGTACCGGGCATAAGCCCGTATTTATAGTACTCTGATGATTTCTGTGGACACTCCCTTCGTGGAGATTTTATCTTATTTACATGTGATGTATTACTGTGGACTGCATTGTTCTTACTTCAATAATTATGCTACTTTTCTGTGATCGAATTGGCCGGCAGAATCGGCGCCTTGTGGTGATGACCCTTCAGGACGTGAAGGAGTCACCGCAAAGCGGCGGTTCTGGGCCTAAGACCCCGGTGGTTGAAAAAGAAAAAAAAAGGGGGTCTTACAAGTGGTATCATAGGCAAACATCGATCAGACGGAATTAGCAGTCCACAACCCTAGGTCACCCCCCGCTCGAGTTTAGTTTGGGGACAAACTAAGCAGCGGAAGCAGTGGTGTGCCCATATGGGGATCACATATAAATTGTCCACCTTTATGTAATATTTGAACGTTTTCTCAGCGTGTGTTTTTGTTACGCAGCCTCTAGCACGGACTACGCCACAAGGTGGAGTTCAACAGGCTCAGGATGTTGCACCACCCCCACCGGCCCCCACTCCTTTCCTTCAGTCAGACATGGGACAGACCCTGACTGCCATTCTGGAGGCCTTCAGGGCCTAGCAGGTTCCGGCCCCGCAGCCAAATCCGGGGGCCAACTGGCTAAGCATCTTCCGAGGACTGGCTCCCCCGTCCTATTTGGGGACAGAGTCGGCTGTTCGGACGGAAGAGTGGCTAGATATCATGTACGAGATGCTGACCAGGATTCAGTGTCCATGGGAGGAGAGGGTGGCTCTGGTTGTCTCCTGCCTGGAGTCCCATGCAAAGAGGTGGTGGAAGACGCTGTTGGACACGACCTTTGCTGATAGGGAGGTTGCGGAGGTTACTTGGGAGGAGTTCAGGGCCGCACTGCTGGAGCATTTTGTTCCGCAGTCGGCTAGGGATGATTTGGAGGAGCGGTTCTTACAGCTGAAGCAGGGTACCCGGACCGTGGTGGAGTACCATCGAGAGTTTGACCATCTGGCTCGATACGCAGATTCCTACCAGCTGGACGAGGCAGGGTATATCAGGAGGTTCTATAAGGGCCTGCGGGAGGACTTGAGGGAGGCTCTGTTGTTTGTATCTGACGGGCCCATCTCCCGGATCTTGGAGATGGCCAAAAGGATTGAGGCTGACTGGCACACCACCCGAGGCCGGAAGCGGCCAGCAGAGGATCAGGGACGGAGAGGTAGGAATGACCAGCGGCGGGGTGCTGTACCAGAGGGGAGGAGGACAGAGGACCAGCCTCGTCAGGACATGAGGCAGGAGCCGAGGGAACAGGTGGTATTAGCCCCTCCCCCTCTTCGGATGCAGGAGATGCCGAGACCCGGGGGAATGGCGTATCCCCCACCAGAGTGTTTTCTTTGTCATCAGATTGGGCACATTCGGAGGAACTGCCCCATGAGGGGGGCACCACCTCCAGCACATCAGGGCGGCCCACCAGCTCAGCATTACGGAGGCCGAGGATGCGGTCGTGGTCGTGGATACCAGTGGGGAGATCGTAGACAGGAAAGAGAGCAGGTATATGCTTTGGACCTTGCACAGCCTTGAAATCCGGAGCAGGTCATAGCAGGTACGCAGCAATGCTTCTTAATTTTCATAGAATTTCCCTTTTAGTTGTTAAAACTCAGAACCGCACTAGATAGGTTAACAAGGAAAGAAAATTCTTTATAGAACCCTAAGATGTTTAATCACCCCAGGTATAGTCTTCATCAGCGGCAAGCCGGCCCGCACGCTGTTCGATACTAGTGCTACTCACTCCTTTGTGTCGAAGACGTTCGTAGAAGGACTGGAAGGTGTGGAGCGGTTCACAGGCTCGAGGATGAGGGTGCGACTACCAGATGGATCTGAGCTCCTTACCACAGATCACTGCAATATGGAGGCAGAAATTGGTGGAAAAGCGTTCGAGGCTCCAGCGACGATTTTGAAGCTGACGGATTACGACCTGATCCTGGGCATGGCATGGCTGCACTGGAACTATGCCCAGATTGACTGCCAGGCAAAGAGGATCACCGTGAGACACGGGGACTCTTTCATTACCATCGAAGGTATAAGACCTGTCTCTCGTATACTCTTATCTTCGGTACAGGCCGTTAAGGCCCATCTGCAGGGAGAGGAGGTCTATCAGATTCTTTTTGAGATGGCGGAAGTTAAGGAGTCGGTGACAGACATCCCGGTGGTGCGAGATTTCGCTGACATCTTTCTAAAGAAACTACCAGGACTACCTCCACACCGAGAGCAGGATTTTCAGATACAGCTTGTGCCGGGAGCCAAGCCGGTGTCTAGGGCCCCTTATCGGATGGCCCCAAAGGAGTTGGCAGAGTTTCAGACTCAGTTGCAGGAATTAGTTGAGGCAGGTTTTGTTAGACCGAGTTCCTCGCCATGGGGAGCACCGGTCCTGTTCGTGAAGAAGAAGGATGGGACACTCCGCCTGTGCATCGATTATCGGGCACTAAACAGGCTGACCGTCCGGAATACCTATCCGCTCCCACGGATAGACGAATTATTCGACCAGCTGGAGGGGGACCATTATTTCTCGAAGCTGGACTTGAGATCAGGATACTACCAGCTGCGGATCCAGGAGGAGGATATCCCGAAGACGGCCTTTAGTAGCAGATATGGCCTGTATGAGTTCACCGTGATGCCCTTTGGGCTCACGAATGCTCCGTCGGCGTTCATGAGCCTCATGAACCGGGTTTTCGAGGCCTACTTGGATGTGTTCGTCATAGTATTCATAGACGACATCCTGATCTACTCTAGGATGGAGGAGGAGCACACTCGGCATCTGGCACTGACCTTGGAGAGGTTGCGGGAGCATCGCCTTTATGCAAAATTCAGCAAGTGTCCGTTCTGGTTGAAGGAGGTGGCCTTCCTAGGCCACATCATCAGCGGAGCCGGGTTAGTAGTAGATCCAGCAAAGATTCGGGCAGTTCGCGATTGGCCGCAGCTGAGGACAGCCACCGATGTACGCAGTTTCTTGGGACTTGCCGGTTACTACCGGAAGTTCGTGGAGGGGTTCTCTCGGATTGCCCTCCCCCTCACATCTTTGACAAAGAAGGAGGCACCTTTTGTTTGGACCCCGCAGTGCAAGGCGGCTTTCTAGGAGCTGAAGGACCGACTCATCTCGGCCCCTATTCTGGCCCTTACATCCGGAAAGGAAGGATTCCAGGTGTATACCGACGCATCATACCAAGGGATGGGAGCGGTGCTGATGCAGAATGGACATGTCATAGCATATGCCTCCCGCCAGCTGAAGACCCATGAGAGGAACTACCCGGTGCACGACCTCGAGATGGGAGCGGTCATTTTTGCTCTGAAGGTCTGACGCCATTATCTTTATGGAGTCCACTACGATATCTTCTCCGATCACAAGAACCTGAAATACGTGGACACGCAGAAGGAGCTGAATATCAGGCAGAGGCGTTGGGTGGAGTTCTTAGCAGATTATCAGTATGAGATGCACTACCATCCAGGGAAGGCAAACGTGGTGGCCGACGCGTTGAGCCGGAGAGCTGCCACTTCCGAAGCTGGGCCCCATGTTATGTCCATGGAGCTAGTCCAGTCATTCAGAGATATGCAGATATCCCTAGTGTCCGAGGATGACCCAGTTCTGTATAGGGAGTATCTGGCATCGATAGTGGCCATTGACGATATTCGGGATCGCATTCGGGACGGACATAGGACAGATGCGTGGGCGGAGCCGATGTTCCGAGCTTTGGAGGAAGGTTCGACAGGAGATTATTCCCTGAGAGATGGTTTGCTCCACTTCAGAGGCAGAGTATATATACCCGCAGGAGGCCAGATCCGAGAGGATATTATGATGGAGGCGCATTGCAGCCGGTACTCGGTACACCGGGGATCACAAAGATGACCGCTGATTTGAAGAGGACGATGTTTTGGCCGGGCATGAAGAAGGACATTACGTACTTCATGACCCATTGCGAGGCGTGTCAGTTGGTGAAGGCGGAGTGCAGGAACCCCGCAGGATTGTTACAGCCACTCCCAGTGCCAGAGTGGAAGTTTGACGATATAGCGATGGATTTTATACATGGTCTTCCCTGGTCTCGGACAGGGAACGACTCGATTTGGGTGATTGTCGATCGGTTGACGAAGGTGGCCCGCTTTGTACCGATCAGGAAGGATGACTCGGTGGGAGTGCTGGTACGGAAGTTTGTGGAGCAGTATGTCCGATATCATGGCGTGCCCCGGACGATAGTGTCGGACCGCGATGGACGGTTTACATCCAGGGAGTGGCGGTCAGTGCAGGCATATTTGGGCACCCGGTTGACTTTTAGCACGGCCTTCCACCCTCAGACGGACGGGTAGACAGAACGCACCAACAGGACCTTGGAGGATTTACTACGACTGTGTATACTGGACCGAGGGGAGCCGTGGGAGAAGATGTTACCATTGGTTGAGTTCTCCTACAATAATAGCTACTAGTCCAGCATCAGGATGGCGCCTTATGAAGCCTTGTATGGACGAAAATGTAGGACCCCGCTTTCTTGGGTTCAGGACGAGGATCCGAAGCTGCTGGGATCGGATTTCGTTGAAGACACTGAGGCTCAGGTGAGACTGATCAGAGATAGGATGTTGGAGGCGCAAAGCAGACAGGCTAAATACTATGACGCCCGGCATCGTCAGGTGGAGTTTCGGGTAGGGGATCGAGTGTTCTTGAAGATCCGGCCCATGCACGGAGTCTCACGGGTGCGCGGTCGGAGGAAGAAACTCAGCCCTAGGTATATGGGCCCTTACCGGATCCTGGAGCGGATCGGACCCCTAGCCTACAGGCTAGAGTTGCCACCAGAGCTGGCAGCTCTACACGACGTCTTCCACATCTCTTCGCTGAGAAGGGCTCTACTACGCCCGGAGCAGCGGATTGACCACCGAAGGGCCGGTAGCTTCAGACCGATCGGTTCACTTGGAGCCGGTTCGGATCGACGACAAAGGAGTGCGGATCTTGCGCCGCAAGAAGATCCCCTTAGTCAAGGTTCTGTGGAGAAATCACGGTCAGGAGGAGCACACCCGGGAACCGCAGGATCTGATGAGGCAAAGATACCCGGAGTTGTTCAGTCAGGTACATCTCACCACCTCTCAGTATACTATAGTCGCCTTCTTGTTTTGGAATGTTAAGACTAGATACGGAAAATCCAGGACCTAGGCATGCGCACTTAATCAGAAATGTAGGGGCTAATCTTTTGTTTATTGGGGAGATTGTCTTCGTTATCAAACGAACAGTCGCCTGAACCCAATAGAAAGATCGTATGGGATGTTACAAGTTTAATTTATTCCGATAGAAATCCCCGTAGGCTCAACCTCAATTTCGGGGACGAAATTTTTGTTTTGTTTATTGGGATTTGTAACATCCCATTTCCGGCTAGACCCCTAGGAGTCGGTTAGTTATGACAAAACCCCAGGAAACACATAAAATTGAAATAAAGCGATCAATATTTCGGGTCACGGGTTGGTCACGCCCGTGACCGACCCGTCACGCCCGTGACCTGGGCGTGACTACTTCGACGATCGTCGATCTCCACGAGACGATCGTCGAACGTGCTGTCTGGGCATGTCACGCCCGTGACCAAGGTGTCACGCCCGTGACTATGGGCGTGACCCCATCGACGATCGTCGATCACCGTGAGACGATCGTCGACCTTGCGGCCCGGGCATGTCACGCCCGTGACATGAGTGTCACGCCCGTGACCTAGGGCGTGACCAGCCTTCGACGATCGTCGACCCAAATTCTGCCGTTCGGGCCTGTCACGCCCGTGACCCAAGGTGTCACGCCCGTGACCATCCATCGACGATCGCCGATCTCAGTTCGACGATCGTCGAACCCAGAATTGGCTATCCGGGCCTGTCACGCCCGTGACCTATGTGTCACGCCCGTGACATTGGCCGAAATGACGGTTCAGGCCCGAATTATACTAACACGCGTGGTAATAAATGTTGGTGTGGGAAGTTACACCAGGAGTAATTTCAGGCCGTTTTCCTTCTGTAATTATATAATAAATGAGGAAGATATGGTCCAATAGGAAACCGCCAGCTGGACACACCTGTTCAGTTTCCACCGTTTCTTATCCCTTCACTGTAACCGAAACGTTAAAGGGAGAACTTTCATGGCCATTAAGGCTTTACCCATTCATCTTCCCACTATCTGACTTATAAAAGCCCACTTGGGGAAAGAGGAGAAGGTTACACGCTCAAGTAATCGGATCAGACCTTTGTTCTTGTTGTAGGGAAGTTCAGCAATGCCACCACCGCGTCATGGCACCCCGTCGTTCTTCTCGCCTTCAAACCGCGAACAAGGTCCTCCTCTGCTCCTTCTCTTTCATGGGTAGATCTTAGGATTCTTAGAAAGGAGGTTCGCGCTCAACGGAGTCGGACCCATCTCTCATTTTCATGGAAAAACCATGAAGCAAATATTTTGAGTTCGCCGGAAACTGCCACCTCCGGCGGCCAAACCACCGCCGACCGCTAGCCATCGCCTCAACGGAGGTGGTGGTGGTGGTGGCTGGCCAGGGAAGTGACCGAACGGCCGGCGACGGATCACGGAACGCTTACAAGAAAAAAATGGTTTTCTGTCTGTTCGGGTTCATGAAGAAGATGAACAGTAGAATTAATATTATAATACATAGATTATTATATATTACTTAATGGAAAATAGATTATTTGAACATATTTTGTGGCTGCGAAACTAGGCACTAAGAGGCCGATTTAGGAAAAATGACCAGTCACAAAAGTTGTAGCCCTCTGGGTCTACTTTAATTTAAAATTGATTTTATTCAATTTGGGTGAGTGGTTTGACCACAACACTCATTTTGGTGGGATCAAGACCTAGGCTAACCAGAAATTGAAATGGTTGCCCACGGTTCATAACATGTCCAAATGACTTGAAATTTGGACTAGAGATCTATAATATTTGTATAGAGAGGCTGTCCAAAAATGAGAATTTTTGGAGAACTTTTGCCTAAAGTTTTTGTAAAATTTTAATAAACAATATAAAATTAATTAGGAGATGAAATTAAGTACAAACTCCCCCAAATTTTGGGTGGTGGTCCCTGGCATCAATGTTAAGATCTGTACAAAATTTCAACTCGATTGGTCGAGTTTTGAATAGGGAAGTATCAAGTCCTAGATAGGTCTTGGTTAGGGGTACTTTTGGGAAAGTACGATTGGAGATGGAGTGGACAAATCTCCTCAAAAGAGGCTGAAGTTGTTGGCCACTGATTTGTTGAGTCTATGTCTACCCTCTTGGGTAACATGGTGTGACTTAGGGTGGATTTTACCCTAAGAGATTGGCTCAAATCCAACGGGTGGGAGTTTGAGGTTTGTGAAGGACATAGGAGCAAAAGCTCTTGTATGCCCTTGAAATTTGGAGGAGAGGGGGATGATATGATGAAAACCCTCTGGTTGAAATGGTGAATGAATTGGAGGTAATTAGGTACCTCGGAAGTTGAGGTTTTAGATTAGGATAAAAATGTAATTTAGTTATTTTAAGCACTAAATCTAATCCAAAAATTATGAAACTCGGGAAGAGGGAGTTTTAGGATGTTTTAGACTTATGATAATTTTCCTGGAATTTTATGATTAAAAAAATATCATACTTCATGTGTTTAAGGATTATTAGCCCGATTTGTTGTTTCAAATATTTGGAGGTTTTAAATTAATTATAATCAGTTAAAATTCTGGATTTAGATCTTGACCAGTAGAACATTGATCCCTGGATTTTTATAGAATTTTTATGTTGAGTAAATCTAGTACTTTATTCACAGATGATAGAAAGGGCTTTTATGTTTAAAAATTAATTATGGATAAAATACTTGCTGGAAAATTGTGAAACTTGGCCAGTGCTAATTTTAGGCCTTTATCTGCATGACATAAATTATTTATAATTTTTGGAAGAATATTTTCTATACTTGATTCATAAATAACAGAAGTTAGAGATTATTTCTAAAATAGTTTTCATGCCCTTCTAATGATAGAAAAATTATGATACTTAGGATTTAACCTATTGAGATAACCTAGTATTTATAATAAATTTGCTGGACATCTTGCATGAGAACTTAGGGTAGTTCATGTTCAAACCGGTAGTCCTTGGGATTTTCGAGGAATTTAATTAAATGCCAAATAAATTAGAAAAATTTCCATTTTTCGGACTTAGGTCATTTATATCATGGTAAGTCTCCAGTAAATAATTTAGGGCATTTGGATGAGTAATGGATCATTGCATAACCGGTTCGACATGTAGCCTAGGTCGGTCTGCATATAGTAATTGTGAATTGAAATAAGACATGATCTGAGGAAGACATTGGAGTTAAATAACTCATTTTGTTTGGGTGGGCAATAGTGGAGGAAATCGCATTAGGAAGATATAAAGAGTAGTGAGTAGTGGTGATAGCTAGAGTTAAGAGGTGCTCGGGTTCGACGAAAGATCGTCTTCCCCGAAGAGTGGAAGGTTTAAAAATCACCCTAGGATAGTCTATCGTAATGTGAGAAGGGAATGGGTTAAGGGAAATAAACCAATAATATTAAGTGCCTTGCGAAAGGGAACTTCGGGCCGTAATGCCGCCGTCTTGGTTCCTAGTGCCCCTTGAGAGCCCTTCACGGGGTATACCGGGGGCAGTCCTGGGCTAACGTAAACTGTAATAATAAACTGGCAAGAGTAACTTAGTAACTAGGATTGCACTTTTCACAAACACTGTTGGCACAGGAAGATTGATGAGAGCTTCGGCTCGGGTGATTTGGAAACGGACGTTTGGGTCCGGGGAGCCTCGGCTCGGTTGGTTAAGAGACGGACGGGATGGTCCGGGGAGCTTCGGCTCGGTTGGTTGGAGACGGACGTTTGGTCCGGGGAGCTTCGGCTCGGTTTTGTGTGTTTACGAATAAACTTGCATGTGCATAAGATAGGAAAAGTTAAGGTGGTGGGTTTTTCGATATCGGGGAGTTCGATTGCACCGGTACCGATATCGTTGACTCGGCGAGGTGGTTAGCACTTCGCCAGCAGAAGTCCGGTGCGCCAGCCGGCAAGAGTACGCAGGCGTCCACTTAGTGCACCAAGCGTTGAGGCGTACGATAGGTCAGACCAGTGGTGCTTTTACTGGTTTTGAGGTGGGCGAGGCCCAACCCACCGCTTCCGTCTGCCACTACGGAGGTATCCTGGGAGGTAACGGCTCCGAAAGGGGGAACTAAAGGTCTGTGTGCACAGAGTCAGGTGTGTGAGTTGCACTTGCATGTTTCATCATACCCACTAGCATGTCATAGCATAATCGATTCATTTAACCCTAACACCTAAAGTATAAGTGGTATGGGACGCTTATACATTAGGACCTGCAAAACGACCCCTTGGTCTATAAGCTTGTGTGGGCAAGTTTATAAATCAAAGGTTAATTTCAATATATAACAACCATTGCTGTTTGATAACCGACACCCCAACGTATAAGTGGTATGGGACACTCTATACGATGGGAGCCTTGCAAAAGATCCCTTTTGCTTATGTGTTCTCGCATAAGTGAAGGTTTAAATTCATATGTTTGCTTTTCTTACTGCTAGACCTATTATAACAATCATATTAACTGCTCACTGAATACAACTTGCTAAATTAAGTCCATAGTCACCTGTTTCTTGATTTATCTCTACCATTATGTCCTTCCCTTTCTTCCTCCCTGCTCGGTACCTAGGAGACATGGGGGAAGGGGTAGGGGATGATAGGGCTTAGTCTTTATGACTAACGGTTTTCGAACCGCATCATTTAGGGGATCGTGGAGCCCAGCATGGAGGAGCAGCCCCAGAGATCGGTGCGCCTAGAGATGGGGCAGCCTAGCTCCGGAGTTCACACAGCCGGGACCGTGAGTCTCGACCTTGAGTAGTTTCTGTTTTCGCTTCCGCATGAGAGACTTGTAGTGAGGACATATTGTACCGGGCATAAGCCCGTATTTATAGTACTCTGATGATTTCTGTGGACACTCCCTTCGTGGAGATTTTATCTTATTTACATGTGATGTATTACTGTGGACTGCATTGTTCTTACTTCAATAATTATGCTACTTTTCTGTGATCGAATTGGCCGGCAGAATCAGCGCCTTGTGGTGATGACCCTTCAGGACGTGAAGGAGTCACCGCAAAGCGGCGGTTCTGGGCCTAAGACCCCGGTGGTTGAAAAAGAAAAAAAAAAGGGGGGTCTTACACTATCCTAAGATACGTGAGGAGTATAAGGGGAGGTACTCCAAATTGTCTTCCGAATCTCCTATAATATTTACTGAAGGTCTATCGTGACATAATATAGCTAAGACCAAGATTTCCAAATTTTCCTATTTATCGGGCATTTCATTTATTTATTCTAAGCTTCCAAATGCCCTAGTATGAACATGAAGTGCACTAATGAGCCAACAATAAATCATCATAAAATCAGTAAAAATCCTATGATATATTTAAAAAGTAATTCCAAGTTTTGAGAAATTCCAGAGGTGTTTAGGCCTATATTTCCTAATTTACCATCTTAGGTCATTTGTACTATATTATGAAGGAAGTAATGTAAATATGTATCCAAAAATCCAAGAAAATTATATAAGCTTTATGGTGACCTAAAACCAACAGAAACCAAGTTCCATAATTTTTCTCTAATATTTGGGCTCTGAATCTATTTTAATGTAAAATGCTAATTTTCCCAGCCTAGTGAAAGAGATACTATTTATAATCATCTAAAATTCAAGATAAAATTACAGGGTGGCTAACATGGTTCTAAACACCCACTGACCAAATTTCATAATTTTCCAATTAGTAACTGGACATTAATTGTATTTTTTTGACTACATATCATAATTAGTACGTTAAAGAAGCAAGTACTAAAAATAATCATATAAAACTTGCAAGAAAAATACAACAGGTATAACATGCTATAAGATGCCCTAAGACAAGATTTCAAAATATTCCTGTGAACAAAAATTCCAGAATCATCAAAATAAATATCTAGGGCACAACTAGGGTTGTAAATGAAGTACTGTATAAATAAACCCAAAAATCTCAACAGAATTATAAAATGGCCATTTAGATTATAAAATCACCCTACTCTAATTTTACTTGATTTGAAGTTCAGTTGATAGCTTAATAATTCAAATTAAGGTTGGTGACCTAAACTAGGGTTAGGATTTTAGGTGGCCTAGCTATCTCCAAATACCCTAAAATTTTGTCAAGAAAACTTTCATGGCCCTTTGGTCCTCTCCACCAAATTTCAAGTCAGTACAAGGTCATTTAACCCCATGACCTTCACAACTCACCAAGTCCCCATTAAGGGACCTACCGTAGGGTTCTAGGGCCACCCTACCCAAGTCTCTCCAAACTCCCTTGGAGGGTGTGTCATGCCCTGAAAAGCTAGTGACCAAAATATCAGCCTCTGTTGAGGTGATATGACCACCCAAATACCAAGGGGGTATTTGATCCTAAATTATCCTATAAGGACCAACCTAGGGTTGGATAAAAACTTAATCAAAACATCTCCAAATGATATTTAATTTTTACCAGAACCTTATGATAAACCCAGGGACCACTCACCAAAATTTGGGAGGGTTTGGAAGTCATTTAGCCATCTAATTAAATTATGCTAGGATTATAGAATTTTTCTAAAAACTATAGAAAAATATTTCCCAAAATCCTAATTTTTGGATAACATCTGGATATAGATAAGATTAGGCCACACCCCAAATTTCAAGTCATTTTGATGACTGGATTGGAGTGGGGAATTTTTCTAAGGTCAGGACAGCCATATGGGTAGACCTCACAAAAAAGTGTGATGTGGTCTAACAAGAACTCCAAATTGAGTGTAATAAATTTTGAATTAAACTAGACTTCAAGGGATACATTTTCTATGTTTACCACTTTTTATGTTTCAGCCCCTACGGGCAATAATTTTCAGTTTAAACCTAGTGCACAGTAAAGGGAATTAATTCCTAATTATACAATATATAATATAATAAAATGCTACTGTTCATCTTCTTCTTTAGCCCGAACCAGTAACCTAAAAAAAAAGCTTGAAACCTGTAGCTTTTCTAAAGCCATTTCCTGGCCACCCAGCCATCTCCCTGGCCGGCCACCACCACCACCTCCTTTGTTGAGGTGAGGGCTACCGTCGGGCGGCGGCACGGCCGCCGGAGAGGCGGTTTCCGGCGAACCCGCCACAATGAAATTTTCGAAAAACATTGAAAAGCTCACTCAATCTTGCTGCTTTGAGCTCGACATCTCTCCTAAGTAATTTCTAAGATCTACCCATAGAAGAAGGAGTAGAGGAGGACCTTGTTCGCGGGCTGGAGGCGTGGAGACCGTCGGGAAGCCATTTGCGCGGTGGTGGCATCGCCGGAAATTCTTCAACAGCAAGGGGAGGCTCGAAAACTTCGGGTAACAGCTGGGAAAAACTCCCCTTAGGCCTCTAAAGGTGTTTAAAAGCTTGGGCAAGAAGGGGGATCGGCCAAAAGCTGGTGGTCATTAATGGCCCATAAAAGCTTGGCTCGACCATGATGAAGGGGGGCTGAATCGGCCCTATGACAGCTGGAGGAGGGCTGGAAACTCCTCCTCTCCCTGAGAGGAGTTGAATCCAGTAGTTTCAGGGTAAGGGAAAGAGTCATGACATCAAATGCCATTGATGGCCGTGACTTCATGCTTTCGGCCATGGCCGCAACCGTCCTTTTGCAAAACTAGCGGTCCACGTGGCACAGCATGACTGGTCAACTTAAATCAAATGAAACTTATCAGGTCTTATTGGAGAAGATGGCTCACTCCTGAACCAGTCCGGTTCAGCTAAACCAGCACCAAGCTAGAAATAAAAATGACAGAAAAAAGTCTAAGTATAATGGCGTTGAGTGAGCTCAGCTCACTCAATGCCATCAAGCTATGGCGTTGAGTGAGCTCTGCTCACTCAACGCCATTTAAGACTATGGCGTTGAGTGAGCTCATCTCACTCAACGCCATCCGAATTATGGCATTGAGTGAGCTCAGCTCACTCAATGCCATCCGGATTATGGCGTTGAGTGAGCTCTGCTCACTTAACGCCACCCGGAATATGTCTTTTTAGATGATGGCATTGAGTGAGCTTAGCTCACTCAACGCCATCCATGTTATGGCGTTGAGTGAGCTCTGCTCACTCAACTCCATCCAGACAACACCAATTGGCGTTGAGTGCAGTCAGTGCACTCAACGCCGTTCAGCTTATGGCGTTGAGTGCACTCAACGCCATCCCGCCTGACCGTTTACATGGCATTGAGTGAGCTTAGCTCACTCAACGCCATTCCTGCCGACACTAGATGGCGTTGAGTGCAGTCAATGCACTCAACGCCCTTCAACCTATGACTTTGAGTGAGCTAAGCTCACTCAACGCCATCCTGCTTATGGCTTTGAGTGAGCTAAGCTCACTCAACGCCATCCAGCCCATGGCATTGAGTGAGCTTAGCTCACTCAACGCTATTCCAAGGTCACGGGCGTGACAGACCGGTCACAGGCGTGTCAGGCCCATGATGAAATTTCTGAGCTCAACAATCGTCTTCCTGAGGTCGACGATCGTCGAAGGGGTCACGCCCTAGGTCACGGGTGTGATGGATCGGCCACGGGCGTGACCACCCCTTGACTAGAAATTTTTGTCGATAATCTTCAATTCCTGGGTTTCTTAAGGTTCTGTTATGACAAAACCACCTCCAGGGGTCTAGCCGGAAATGGGATGTTATATCCACTCTTCTACCACCCTAGGTAAGAATCCACTGCAGGAATAGTTGATCAGGTGTCCTGGGCACCAATGAGCTTTTGATAAGGTGCTCAAAAACCAACCCAGATTTTTTGATAAGGTGTCTTGCCACCACTGAGTTTTGATAAGGTCTCAGAAACCAAACACAAAACTTTTGAAGGGAGTTTTGAGTAACCCTTTTACAGCAAAAGAGAAGAAAATTAGGTGAAGTTGTTCTTCTCGGTCAACAGTCAAAGAGAAGACTAGTTGATTGACTATGTCAAAGCTCCCCCTGAGATTTGCAGTTGTTCAGGAGAAGAAGCTTTGCACAGGGTGATAGGCCTTCAAAAGATGAGATCTCCAACAAAAGATAATTTCAGCAATGACTGAAATGTGATGTGTTTGGAGTCTTGATTGATGAAGCCTTGAAAAACTTGAATCAGAGATGAGATACTATAATCCTGTTGTTCTTGTGTGTGTCTCACAGATCTCAGATAATGTTCTTAGTTTTCTCTTGTTATTATTCTCTGTCTCTATTGTCTGAAAAAGATATATTTAAATCCAATCTTCTAGATAGCCGTTGGCTAGTCATAAATGACTTCCTTAATTGATAACTGTCTCTAGAGGAAAGTCCTAAGAAACATTCCCTTTTAGTTTCCTTGAAACTTGCTTCAGATTGATTGAAACGGCTACAAAATCCTTTGCATTAAATGCTGGATATGAAGAAATTTGAATTCCATAACTGACCGAATTTGAAATCCCGACATCGTCGATCTCTCAAGAAAATCGTCGATCTGAGCTTACTATCGTCGACCTGAGCTCAGAGACTGGATTTTAAATTGAGAAAGAAATGTCGATCTGAGCTCGACTATCGTCGAACTGAGCTCAGAGATCTGGATTTTAACTTGAGACAAAAACGTCGATCTGAGCTCGGGGATCGTCAAACCGAGTTCGACGACTTGTTGAACTGAGCTCGACGATAATCGCCTTAGTCTTCTGCACTTGTAGTATGGACTAGGAGGTCTTGGGGGCAGCTTTCAAACCTAAGTACAAAGCCTTAGATCTATTCTAGTTGACCTTTAAATCTATACAATGAGGTCAAGACACTCTCCTATGAACATAGTGATCCTTACCCAAATCAGTAATAGGGTGTTCCAACAGACATCTTCCACCATCTCTTGGCATGAGACTCCAAGCAAGAGACCACCAATGGCACCTCTCCTCCCAGGGGCACCGTATCTCAGTCAACATCTCGTACATAATTTCCAGCCACTCCTCCATCAGAACATCTGACTCTGTCCCTAAGTAGGATGGGGGAGAGAGTCCTCGGAAGATTCTCAGCCAATCTGCCCCTAGATTTGGCTACGGAGCCGGAACCTGCTGGGCCCTAAAAGCCTCCAGAATGGCTGTCAGAGTCTGCCTCATCTCTGACTGTAGCAACGGAGTGGGGACCGAGGGAGGTGGTGCAACATTCAGAGCCTGCTGGACTCCGCCCTGTTGTGTAGGCTGTGTTGGAGGCTACATATACAAAAACCATTCGTAAGCAATTGGTTCAAGCCTAATTAGAAGTGGACCATTACATGTGATCCCCACATGGGAACACCGTGCTTCCGCTGCTTAGTTTGTCCCCAAACTAAACTCGAGTGGGGGTTTCTAAGGGTTTGTGGACCGCTACTCCTTCGATCGAGGCCCGCTCTGATACCACTTGTAAGACCCCATTTTTTTTCTTTTTAAAACCACCGGGGTCTTAGGACCAGAACCGCCGCTTTGCGGTGACACCTACACGCCCGAGAAGTTCGTCACTACAAGGCACCAATTTTGCCGGCCATATCGATCACATATTAGCAGCAATGTATATAAGAGTATATAAAACAAACTCTAACAAATATTTCCACAAAAGATCACATATAAAAAGAAGTAATAATATCCATGAAGGGAGTGTCCATAGATATAATAATAATATGAAATATACTGAAATGAGGGCTTATGCCATGTACATCAAATCCTCAATACAGAGTCACTCATTGCGAAAGCAAAACGGAACACTACTAAAGATCAGGACTCACAGTCCCAGCTGTCTGTACTCCGGTGCTAGACTGCCCCATCTCCAAGCGTGTCGACCTCTGGGGCTGCTCCTCCATATTGGGCTCCATGATCCTCTAATTGATGTGGTCTGAAAACCGTTAGTCCATAAGACTAAGACCTATAATCCCAAACCCCTTCCCCCATGGCTCCTAAGCACCGAGCGGGGAGACAGAAAGGAGAGGACATGATAGTGGAGAATAATCAAGAGACAGATGACGGCGAACCTATGCAAGCAATTCTATGAGTATCATGACAGTAAGTGAAAATATGAAAGTAACCTTAACTTATACGAGAGCACATAAGCTAAGGGATCTGTTGCAAGGCTCCCATCGTATAAAAAGTCCCATACCAATTTATACAATGGGGTGTCGGTTTACAAGCGAACAATATTTATCATAGGAAAAATAACCATAACTTATAAGCTTGCTCACGCAAACCTATAAGCTAAGGGGTCGTTTTGCAGGTCCTATTGTATAAAGCGTCCCATACCACTTTATACAAAAGGTGACAGGGTTATATGCAATTGTTATGCTATGACATGCAATTATGCTATGATGTGAACATGCAAGTGTAACTCACCCATACGACTCTGTGTACACAGACCTTTAGTTCCCCCTTTCTGGAGCCGAACCTCCCAAGATACCTCCGTAGTGGCAGGCGGAAGTGGTGGGTTGGGCCTCGCCCACCTCTAAACCGGTAATTGCACTACCAGTCAGACATATCGTACGCCTCAACGCTGGTGCACAAAGCGGACTCCTCCGTACTCTTATCGGCTGGCGCATCGGACTTTTGTGGCGAAGTGCGAAACCACACTTACCGAATCGACGCATTGGCGTTGGTGCATCGACCCTCCAATACCGAAGACCCACCACCATTACACCTTTAATGCACATGCAATAGTTATGAATCCAACCACATACCGAACCAAAGTTCACCGAAATATCCCGTCCGTCACAACCAACGACCGAGCCAAAAGCTCGTCGGGCCAACCTGCACATCACCAAAACCCCCGGGCCTACAGCCTATGTGAACCATCCTAACATTCCGAGACATCAAGGTGAGTGAAAGTGAATCCCTAATTATGCTAGTTACTCTTGCATATAAGTTTGCCTACAGTTTAGGTTAGCCCAGGACTGCCCCCGGTATACCCGGTGAAGGGTTCTCAAAGGGCACTAGGAACTATGATGGTAGCTGAAGCCCATCGTTCCCTTTCGCAAGGCACTTATTATTATTGGTTGCCTCCCTTTACCCATTCCCTTTTTATATTATGCTAGACTAAACCTAGTGTGATTTTGACTCTTCCTCCCTTTAGGAAAGACGATCCTGCGCCGATCCCGAACGCCACCTAACACTAGTCAACTCCACACTTTACTCAACCTGTCTTCAAAAGGTGACCCCAATTACTTATCCAAAATCAGTAGACTATTAGAATCCTAAACCTTAGGCCTACACACCCACATCACCTATTTTCTGTTCTTTTACTGGTCGCAGACCATACTTAGCGATACAATGCACATATTGGGCAGCACTTCAAATAATCATCCAAATGCCTCAAGATAATTAATGGGGGCCTATCATGACCTAACTAGGATAAATCCAGTAAATTATATTTTTCCTAATTAATCTGGCATTTATTAAATTTTCCCAAAAGATCTATGTACGACAAGTTTGAACATAAAGTACCCTATATAGTCAAGCAAGATGCCTAAAATAATTATGATAAATACTAGGCTTAATCAATACTGTAAATCCAAAATATAACTTTTTTTCCAGTAACTAAAGGACCCAAAAACTATTTTGGTAATATATCCTATTTTCCTTCAATAATAAAGTATGTACAGCAAATAACATCCAAAAATTGTGAATTAATTTTCTTATGCAACTACTGTCCTAACAACATTATTAACAAGGTTTCATGATTTTTTAATAGGAAATAAGCTCTGGATAAATTAAACATCAAATTCCCAAAATGATGGGTTTGTATAGTGAGTACTTCAAATAGCTTCTAAACATCATGAATTAATTTCTCCAAGTATTTATTGAACTAAAAGAATAGTGACCAAATTTCATAATTTTTTCAATATGAAAATATCTCTAAATAATTTATTGGCCATAAATGGCCCTTTTGAATCTTGTGAAAAAAGTACTGAAATTAACCAACTAAAATTTATAATAAAATTCAGGGATAATTATCTTGACCTAAAATATCTTCTGTCAAAGTTTCATAGGATTTTAATGAACAGAATGATCCTAATAAAAAAATATCATTTAAGGCTATATTATGTATAACAAGTGGAGTGCTAAAAATATTGTTCATAAAATTCCAATAAATTCACTAAAGGTTCTATCTAACCTAAAATCCATGCTCCCTAAGTTTCATACCCCTTTAGTAACTTTTGTGGCTTATTCTACACAAACAGTGATTATGCCCTAAGCTAGGGTTAGGCTTTTGAGATGTCCATCCATCTCAAAATTCTCTAAGATTCATACCAGAGGACTTAGGCTACTCAGTAATCATTTCCACCAAGTTACAAGATCACACAAGGGCATTTGCCCCCATACCCTTCACAACCCTCAAAAGCCCCTCCTCAGGGTTTGAGTTTGAATCCTAGGTCAAAACTACCCTAGACTACCCCATAATCCCTATGGGGGTGTTAGAGATCATGCCAAGTCAGTGGTCAAAATATCAGCCTCTATTGAGGTGATTTGACCACTCATCCTCAAGGTGCACTTTTTACTTAAGAACCCCTCCATAAGGCAAAATTAGGGTTAGGTCTTTACCTATCTAAAACACCTCCAAATGAGGTGAAATTGTATACAGAGCAATATAATGATACCAGGGACCACTCACAAAAATTTGGGAGGGTTTGGAGGTCATTAGACCACTTAATTAAAATACCCTAATATTATTAAATAAAAACAAAAACCATACACAAAGTATCTCCAAAAATTCCCAATTTTGGACAGACGCTTGATATAGCTAAGGTTGACCCCTTGCCCAAATTTCAGGGCATTTGGATAAGGGATTAAGAGTGGGCACCAATTTGAATCTCAGAATAGCCCTAGGTATAGGTCCCACCAAAACGAGTGCCCTGGTCCAACCAGAGATCCAAATTGGTTCAAATCAATTTTGGATTAATGTTAACCCCAAGATCTACAACTTTTATGTTTTGTACTTTTTCATCAGAGGCACCTAACTATTATTAATATTTAATTAAAAATAATATAATAATGGTGACAAAAAAATCATTTAATTGAAATATTTTCATTTGATCCCGTACGGATCTTGGTGCAAATCCAGCAGCTGGGGCTCATCATCTACCTTCAGCCAATGGCTGAGATAGCCCGAGCCTGGACCACCTTCCAGCCACCGTTGTCGCCCATCCCGGCTCTTCCCCGGTCGGCCACCGCCACCAACACCTCCGTCGAGGTGGTGGCTATCGACTGACGGCGACTCGGCCGCCGTAGGGGCGAATTCTTGCGGTACTACCAAGCGGATTTCTCGGCCCTAAATAATGAAAACTAGGAATTGGTTTGGGCTCAATTGAGCCCGAACCTTGTACCTAAGCATTGTTATGATCTCCCCATGAGGCAAGGAGAGGGGGAGGACCTTGCCGGCGGCATGAAGTCGAGTAGATCGCCGTGAAACCATATTTGAAGGCGGCACCACTAGGTTTCTGCAACAACATAGTGGTTGGGCTCAAAATCTTCAGGTAAAGGCTGGGAAACATTCCTCTGGGTCCACTGATGGTGTTTAAAGGCTCTATTGAGGAGGGGAGAGGCTGGATTATCAATCGCAATTAAAGCCATTAATGGCTAGGCTCAGATTGGGAGGAGGGGGGCCTGAACCAGCCCCTTGGTGGCTGGGAAATGGCTGGAAACTTCTCCGCTTCCCCAGGGGAGTTGAATCCAGCCATTAAGGGTGGCCTTTGGCCTCCCTTGGCCGGGTTTGACTTGCCTCTTCATTCCCTCTTTTCTATCTCCTCCATTAACAAGGAATAAAGCTCACCCTCTCTCCTAGTCACCAAGTTGACTTGGTCAACTTGGAGAGCCACTTGGAGCCCATCCATGCACATTATTCCCTAATGAAGCCACATGAGGAGGCTTGAGCTTGGGCTAGCCCATTTGGGCTTGGTTGACCCAAAGTAGGCTTGGGTTGACTCTAGTCATTTTGACCTTTTGGGTTGACACCAATGGGTCCTTAGTTACCCATTGGCCTCCCCCAAGGGTCTAGGTAGGGTTGGGTAGGTTGAATTGGCACCTTGGAGGTCAATTGACCCTTAATAAGGGCACTTTGACCAAGTTAAGGCTAGAGTTGACTTTGGTCAACATGACCATTAGGGTTGACCCCAAGGGGCCCTTAGTGACCCATTGACCTCACTTAAGGTCTAGGAAGACTTAGGTAAGGTTGGTTGGGCATATTGGAGGTCACTTGCCTCTTATTTATGGCACTTTGACCTTTTTAGGTCTTAGTTTGACTTGGGTAAACTCAGCCTCTAAAGTTGACCCCAATGGGTCTTAGGTGGCCCATTGACCACACCCTTGGGTTAGGAGGGCATGTGTGGGATCTTAGAGTCATGGTGAGGCCTCAAGGTCATTCTACACTAGAGTTTAGGAATCTACTATTTACAGACCATTCACCCTAGTCACCCTTGTTTCCAAGTTCACCAGATCCACTTGGGCTTCCTAGGGTTTTGTCATGACCTAGTCATGACAAAACCACTCCTAGGTGTCTAGTTGTCTGAGGGATGTTACAGTTAGGGGAAGTACAAAGTAAAAGAGAAACAAATAAAGGAATATACCGAGAATTATAGCCGGAGCTTGAAGTTGCCGGAGATGGAGGATGCTGTGATAGGAGGCCGCGAGTTTGATAATCGTAGGTAGAGGTTGAAGTCACCGGTGACAGAAGAAGCTGTGACAGGAGGCCTCTTTTGAGGAGCTTGATTTCGGGGGCGAGCGGAAGATTAGGTGTATGAGGGGCTTATGAAGTTGTGATTAGGTGAGGGAGGAAGCTGCAACAGGACCTGAAAACTTGCTGTCGGTGAAGAAAAGAAAGTCATGATTAGGTTTTGAAGGGGGCGAACGGGGGATGGAGATGGTAAATAAGCCCAGTCAAAAGATTTTAGCCTTTGGAATTTTGTGCGGGAGTTCTGCCGCCAAAAGATTTTAGGCTTTCAAAATTAAGATTCAAATAAAAGTAGATTTTAGAAGGGGAGATATTAAATTGTCTGACATGGGATGAGACCTGAAAGCTTGCTGCTTCCTTCTGAAAATATGGAAAAAGTTACGGCTCATGTAAAAAAAGCTGGCGGAGTACCTTAAAAATAAAAAAGAAATCAAACTCCCTCTATGGGCTGCTGTCAGAGAAATCAAGCCAAAATACTTCTTTATGATAGGGTACTGCTTTCGGTGATATTAAATAAATATTTGTATAGGTTGGATGGTTGAGATTATGAGATTTGTTTAGATTTAACAGTTTAGATGAAGTCCTAAAGGCTTCTTCATAATATAGTATAGATGTATATATAATATATATATATATATATATATATATATATATATATATACATATGTATATATATCCACCTGAGAATTAACATCTTCTAATGTCTCCAAGAAATAATTATTCAATTCAAACTTTTCGTGAATTAATTCTGATTTAATCATCAAAACAATTCTTGTTCAAAAAACTATTCAACGTAACTTCGAGTTCATATACAAGTAGCATCGAATTCTGGCTTCATTCAGACAATTTGTAAAATTGGTTATGTAGTCGATGTTACGTCGACACTATATAAAAGTATATGTCGATATAACTTTTTAAATAACATCGATTTATCATATTCTATTGCTCTAACTTATACTCGAAGTAGCGTCGATATAATGTCAAAGATGCGTCGACTTCTTGTCGATGCTTGTTGGCATTTCTTGACTTTCCTCTTAAATTCATTGTGTCGTTTTATGTCCTTTACACCATTTACATCATAGGACTTCTAAGACCATATTACCCTCTCTATACATCATGGATAATAAACCTAGGATGTAAAATCACTTAAAGTAATTTGTTAAGGTAAATTATAAGGGTTTTTACCAACAACTTTCCATATCTTGGAAAAAATACCATCTTCTATTATTTTTATGAGATATGCAAACAAGCTTAATGATCTTAAGCATTTAAGGCTGAAATCTCTGCTAGTTGGAGTAATAATCCAAAGGTTATCAATGAGAAACATCCTGCACTTAATATGTCTCGTTATCCACTTAATATTGAGCTGGATACTTCAACTATCAATCTATAAACACTAGAGGGGCAATCATCATTGCACCCAATCTGTCGAGGAGGATCAACACATGAGGCTCAGCGTGATTATGAGGGTGCTTTGGGTAAAGTTGGGAGGAAGGTAAATAAAATGTCAAAGATGCTCAAGTACATGATGAAGGCGCTCAAGTTTATTCCTTTTAGTGTAGAGAGGGCAGAGTGGGCTAGTACTGATGAGGAGCCTTCGTGCCAACCACTTCATTGAACCAGAATGAAAAGGGACCAGGGCAAGGACAACAACACTAAAAGAGAGTTTAGTGAAGACTAATTTTATTTTTATGAAATAAAGAGGTTTTGGAAAACTTTTAGGACTTACGTGGCCAGTGACCAACAGTTGTTACTAGCACTGGCGATACTCACTGTGACTATTTGTTGTGTTGTTTTTGTTAAACTTATCATGTTATGATATGCTATCTTATGTTGTGTTATTGATGTAGAGTAGGATCTGGTATGGTGCTTTTGTAGTTTGAATTCTCCTACTCCACTCATGATGATTTTTAGGTGGAGGAGGTTTGGGTAACAATTGGGGATCAAGTGTGGTGATCCCTTTTGGTATCCAAATTCTATGTGGAGACTTGTTTAGAATCACTGATGATGGAATACAAAGAGAGCCAATTGGGAAGATCCCTTGTGGTAACCAATAGCTCTAGTTTTTGACAATATAGAATGGGTTCTTGTTATTGTATTTTGACAGACTGGTCTCCATTCATACCTTTAGGGATTTTTATTTAATTATCTTTTGTAGCCAATTTGAAAATAATTTTGACCTCTAACATGATGATTAGTAGGAAGCTTAATCTCATTTGCATTTTTGTTGGGTAAAGATGGAATTTGTGGATGACCAAGATGACTGTAGTTTCCACTCCTATTGTTTGGTATAGTGTGGTGAAACATATGTATGAATTTTTCTTGATGTTGTGAGTTTATAATCTTCGTAAGTATGTTAATTTTAGTTTCCAATTCTTCATTTCTTAGTTTTGTTTTTAGTCTTGCTTTGTTATAGGCGATTATGCTATTTTTAAGAGTGCTGACAATTGAATTTATGTGAGTATTATAATCGTTTCTTATGCTTTCAAAGGTTTCAATCATTTACTTAATTTTTATTTTAAGGTCTTTACACTTAGCAAACATACTTTCACTAAATGAGTTTGCAGTTACAACAACTTTAAGCACATTATTTAGTTTTACTTTAAGGGCATAATATTCCAAAAGTAATTTATAATTAGTATCACTTAATTTTGTAATTTTACGCTTAGAAATTTCAAGAGCATGTAATGTAGAGATAGAGGATATATCGAAGAGAGAAAAATTTAGTTTGCTTACGTTTGTATTAGAAGGAACGAGAATTGATCATGAGGCCCCTAGGATATCTTCATTATTCTGTCCTTCCTTATCTACTTGTGAGAACAAGAAAAAAGAGACCGGAAAATGGTATAACTGAAATTTTATTATGCCAAAAAAATATCTATTACAAAGGTATAGCCTCCCTTTTATAGAATGGAGGAGAGAAGGGAGAATACAAATAAGCAATGTGAGACTATTAACAAGCGACTATAAACAAACTAAACCGCACCAGCCGCACGGTTAGGCAAACCGCCCGGCTACATCAACAACCCGCTGGAGAGACCTCAAGAAAAGCAGAGCCACCAAGACGCCTGTGCAAAACCGCTAGACCACCAGGTATCCAAGTCACCAGGATAAGACCGCTAGACTGCTCGGTCTCCAAGCCGCCAGAGCCAAACTGACAGACTGCCTGGTCTCTAAGCCGCTAGAGCTAGACCGACAGACCGCCCGGTCTCTAAACACTAACACTCCCCCTCAAGCTGGAGCATATATATCAACCATGTCCAGCTTGTCGCCAATGTGAAAAAGTGAACCAGACACAGGCTTGGTGAAGATATCTTCTAACTTGTTGTCGGAGGTAACGAACGGAGTATAAATCTGTTTCTTCAAAACTTCTTCCCGAACAAAATGGCAGTTGACTTCAATGTGCTTTGTCCTCTCATGAAAAACCGGATTTTTTGAGATATATATATCGCGGCCTTGTTCTCACAGAACATAGGTAGAGGATAGTTGTAAACCTCCCCTAAGTCAAACATGAGAGCACGTAACCACTTTAACTCACATGTCATTGAAGTCATACTTTCATATTCTGCATCTGCACTAGACCTGGAGACAACAGACTATTTTTTGCTCTTCCAGCTCACAAGGTTTCCTCCCACAAAAGTGCAAAAGCTCGATGTGGACTTGTGATCTCCTTTGTCGTCAGCAGAGCTAGAATCTTAGTACGCTTCTACCTTTAAATGACCATTCTTCTGAAACAGTAACCCTTTACCTAGCGCCGCTTTTATATATTCTAGTATCCTTAGGGCATACTGCAGATGACACTCCGTAGGAGCTTGTATGAACTGGCTAACCTTTCCTGTAGCGTAGGAGATGTCAGGTCTGGTTACCGTGAGATAAATGAGTTTGCCGACCAGACGTCGGTATCTCGTAGCATCTGATAGAAGAGGCGAGTCATCTGTCCAGGTTTTATCTTCTCCAGTGGCCATGAGGAATCGGGTAGGTTTAGCTCCAGTCAACCCTATCTCTTTTAGAAGATCAAGAGCATACTTACGCTGGGGGAGAACTAATGAATTAGACTTCTGAATTATTTCTATCCCCAAAAAGTATTTTGGGGAGCCCATATCCTTTGTGACCAGATGTTGACTGAGGTATTTCTTTGTCAAGGCAACCCCAGCCTGGTCATTTCCAGTGAGAAGTATATCATCCACATATACGGGTAGAACCACCTGACCCAGAAAGGTTTTGCGAACAAATAACGAGTGATCAGCAGAACTTCTCATAAAACCCACGGCTGCCACAATGCTGCTAAACTTATCAAACCAAGCCCGAGGGCTTTGCTTTAGGCTATAGATGGCCTTCTTCAACCTGCATACCTGTGTCTCCCCCCTGAGCAACATACCCAGGAGGTTGCTCCATGTAGACATCCTCCTGAAGTTCTCCATAGAGAAAGGCATTGTTGACATCTAGTTGGGAAATGGGCTAATCCCTGTTTACTACCACGGAAAGAAGAACCCTAATAGTGTTGAGACGAGCAATAGGAGAGAAGGTATCAAAATAATAAACGCCATAAGTTTGCTTGAAGCCTTTGGCGACAAGGCGTGCCTAGTAACGATCCACAGTGCAATCTGGTCTGAACTTCATAATAAATACCCAGTGACAGCTAGCAACATCTGTGCCAACTAGAGGAGGAATAAGTGTTCATGTACCACACTCAGTTAGGGTGGTAAATTCCTCATCCATGGCAGCCTTCCAATTAGGAATGGTAAGAGTTTCATGGTAGTTGCGGGGAGTAGAGGCGGCAGAGATAGCCAACGCAAAATTCCTGTGAGAAGGAGTAAGACAATCATAGGAAACAACAGCAGCAAGAGAGTGTTGGGTACACGCCCGCACCCCTTTGAGAAGAGCAATGAGAAGATCAAGATCAGCGGGTTCCTCAGCATCTGGAGCGTCCGTGGCGGAGAGAGCTAGCCCGGGAGTGGAGAGCAATGATGATGGAGAAGGAGGAACATGAGATGGTGTACATAACGAAGGAGGAGATATTTCGGCAGGGGTAGACGGTACGGAGAGGAGAGTAGGAGGAGAAAGCTCAGTATGAGGGAAAGGCTCAGTAGGAGAAGCAGGAACATCAGGAAGAGGTGCGGAGTCATGAGAGAAATATGATGCGTTTTCAAAGAAGGTTACGTCAGTGGAGAAGAACTATTTGCGAATAATGGGGTCGAAACAACAATAACATTTCTGAGTTATAGAGTAACCCACAAAGACACATTTGGTGGCACGAGGGGAGAGTTTATCGCGGGTAACTAAGGGAGCATGTACGAAGGCTGTACAACCAAAGATACATACAGGAAGGGGGAAGGGTTCCTTGCTAGGGTGGAGAATGGAGAATGGGGTTTGACCATGGAGAACGGTGGATGGAATGCGATTGATGAGGAAATAGGAGATTAGAACGACATAGCCCCAATAGGCACGAGGAACCTGCATCTGTGTCATCAGAGTGCGAGCGACATCAAGGAGGTGACGGTTTTTGCGCTCCGCCACACAATTTTGCTGTGAAGTATAGACAGAACTAGTTTGATGAATAATCCCATGTTGTATACAGAAAGATGAAAAAATTATGACTGAGATATTCTTGGGCATTATCAGATCGAAATACTTTAATATAAACATCAAACTGAGTTTTGATCATGAGATAGAAAGACGTCCATACAGAGAATAATTTGGAGCGATCTTTTAAAAGATACACCCACATACAACGAGAGAAATCATCAATAAACGTGACAAAATATGAACTTTCCCGACCAACGGTAAGGGTAGGAGAAGGACCCCAAACATCAGAGTGGATGAGATCAAATGGTCGGGAAGATCCAAGAACTTGCTTTGGTGGGAAGAAGGAGCGGTAATGCTTGACAAGCTGACAGGCCTCACAATTTAGGGGAGGATGGAGGAAGTTGGGGCAGAAGCTGAAGAAGAAGACGTGGAGGAGCATGACCAAGGAGAAGATACCATTGGAGTAGATCTGTGGAGGTGGAGGAGAAGGCGGATAGAGCGAAAATGTTGTCAAGGAAGAATAGGCTGTCACTCTCAGTCCCAGTAGCAATCGTCCGCTGGGAGTCCAGATCCTGAAAAGAACAAGAAGTAGAAGTAAATGTGACGGAACACCGTAATTGCTTGCATAGAGAGGTAATAGATATTAAGTTGCATGGGAATTTGGGCACATAGAGAGTATTCGCCAATTGAAGAGACTGAGTGACTTGAACCACTCCCGTCCCATGGACTGGGGATGGAGAGCCATCAGCGAGAATAACCAGGGGCAACCGATCATGTGCTTCCAGGAGAGAAAAATACTAGTGAGAGCCAGTCATATGATTGGTAGCACCTGAGTCGATCAACCATTTTCCTTGAGTAATGAAGTTGGCATTACCATAAGACGTGACCACCGAGGCAAAAGGCTTTGAAGAAGAGGAGAAAGTAGAGATATCGAAGAGAGCCATAGGAGCAGAAATAGGTTGCGCAAACAGAGAGACGGGTCGCGCGAACAGAGAGGCGGGTCATGCGAACTAAAAGGAAGTTCGAGAGAACTGAGAAACAGGCCGCGCGAACAGAGAAACAGGTCGCGCGAACAGGCAATCAACAAACACAGCACGAACACAAGGAAGTTTGTGAGAATAAGAAGACCGCAGAGGACAAAAAAGGAAACCGCAATGGACACAACCAAAAAGCAGATCAAAGCAGGGAGAAGGCCGTGTGGTTAGACAGAAGGTCGCACGAATCGGGGGAAAAAGCAGACCGCGCGAACTAAAAAAGTTCGCAAGAAAGGCGAGCAGGGAGTGCGACCAACAGAGACCGCACGAACAGAGGAGGAGCTGCGTGAATCAAAGGAGATCGCGGGAAAAACAGAGGCAGAGAAACCGCGAAAAAAGGTCGCGGATAGAACTAGAGAGATAATAAAGGCTGCGCACACAAAGGGCAACGACAAAGAGGAGAAGAACAGGCCGCGACGACTAGGAGAAAGTCGTGGAGAAAAAGAGAAGGTCGCCGATAGAAAAGAGGAGAGAATTAAAATCGCGCGGACAGGGCCGAGCAGACCGCGCGAACAGAGTTGCACAATCAGGTGGAAGAAATCGAGTCCTCTGATACCATGTGAGAACAAGAAAAAAGAGACCGGAAAATGGTATAACTGAAATTTTATTATGCAAAAAAAGTATCTATTACAAAGGTATAGCCTCCTTTTATAGAATGGAGGAGAGAAGGGAGAATACAAATAAGCAATGTGGGACTATTAACAAGCGACTATAAACAAACTAGACCGCACAAGCTATGCGGTTTGGCAAACCGCCCGGCTACATCAACAACCCGCTGGAGAGACCTCAAGACAAGCCGAGCCACCAAGATGCTTGTGCCAAACCGCTAGACCGCCAGGTCTCCAAGTCACCAGGATCAGACCGCCAGACCGCCCGGTCTCCAAGCCGCCAGAGCCAGACCGACAGACCGCCTGGTCTCCAAGCCGCCAGAGCAAGACCGACAGACCGCCCGGTCTCTAAACACCAACACTATTGATGAATGTATGTCTTCTCTTTCGCTTGAGGTGCATTTTGCGAGTTTATCAGGGATGGAGCTTTCTTGAGTACCTTTGTAGACATGAGTTTCCTCCACTTCTTGAGTTTGATTCATAACCAATAAAGGAGGTCAATGAATCACCAAGGACCCATTGGGGTCAATTAAAGAGATCAAGTCGACCAAAGTCAACTCTAGCCCTAAAATGGTCAAAGTGCCCTAATTAAGGGTCAAGTGGCCTCCAAGGTGCCAAACCTACCCTACCCAACTCTTCCTAGACCTTAGGGGAGGCCAATGGCTCACCAAGGATCCAATGGGGGCAACACAAATGGTCAATTTGACCAAAGTCAACTCAACCCTAGTTTAGGTCAAATCAACTCAAGTTGACCTAACCTAGCCCAATCCATTTGGGCTAAGCCCAATTTGAGTCGCCCACTAGCCTCATGAGGTTTATATTTACATAATTAGCCATTCATTTTTTGAAATAGTGACTAGGAGAGAGAAAGCTCCACTTCCCTTTAATGGAGGAGAGAGAAATTGAGGAGAAAGAGGACATTTATGGCTTTGAAGGCAAAAGAGCCTTCTCTCTTCATCTCCAATGGCTTGGTTCATCTCCCGCATAAGTTCTGAGAAGATCAAGGGACTTTCCAAGCCCTTTTAGTTGCTGGGTGCACTGAACAACCACGTAACCGAAAACATTCATCCATGGCCATTAATGGCATTGAAGCCATGGCCCTCCCCCTCCCCCCATTTGTTTATTTTAAAAGCTTCCTTAGGCCAAGAGTAATCGGTTCCACATTTTCCCTGAAAGATTTGAGCTCTCTAGTAGTGCAATTGGAGAGCACCCAAAAACTTAGAACCCGGCCATGGCGACTAGGCGATGGGCTATGCTCCAGCCCTCCCAAAAGGTCCTGTCCTCTTCCTCTTTCTCAGTGGATAGATCCACATCCACTGGCCGGCTTGGGAGGAGCTCAGGTGGCTAGGAAAATGCCTCTCAAATCATCCTTGGATGGGAAAATTGGGTTCGTTGTCTCAAGGAGGAAGATGAGCCAATTCCGTCCATTGGCGCTTGAAGATTCGTGCGCTAATTTAATATTAATATTTGGAATTATTTCATTTCTGTCACATAAAATGCAGTAGTTTAATTTAATTATTAAAAATAATTAGAGGCCTTTTCGGGTGAAATGGTTGGCATCAACGTTGTTGCCCATGAAGTCTAGTTTATTTTAAAATTAGTTTCAATCAATTTGGGTCACTGGTTTGATCACAACACTCAATATGATGCAGCCTATACATATGCTTAACCATAGATTAATTTGAGTTCCCCCACTAAACCAGCCAGGCAAATGCTTTGAAATTTGGACCATAGGATATTTATACAGACTCACTTATCATGTCCAAAAATGGGAATTTTTGAAAAATAATTTTTAATAGTGTTTGTAAAAATTTAATAAATTATGTATGATTTAATTAGATGGTCTAATGAGCCAACAATTCCCCAAAATTTCGGTGGGTGAACCTTAGGGTTATGATAGGTCACTAGAAAAAAATCTCAGCCCATTTGGGGCTGATTTGATTAGGTATTGATGTAACCAAAATTTGGTCTCTTAAGGGTAAATTTGGGCAAAGGTTGTTTGATGGCTTGAGTGGACAAACCTCATCCAAAAGGGATGAAATTTGGACCACTGCCTCAAAGTCTTCTAAAACACCCCCTTAAGAGAACTTGAGTGGTTTGGGGTAGAGATGCCCAATGACCCTAGTGTAGGCCCTAGAGATGACGTTTGGGGCCTAGAGAAAGAAATTGGATAGTATGTCCATGGAAGGCCTTGGATCTTGGTTGCTGAGTTCTTAGGGCAAAAATAGTCTCTGAAAAATGGTTTTAGGATTTTTAGGTACTTACACCCTCTTAAAAATAATTATGGATAGTTTAGGGCACTTGGGTCCAATATTTAATTACATGCTCAAATGAATTTGGATACTCATGAAATTTAGTCAATGATCTTAATTAGATTATATTATTCCATAGAAATTTTACTATGAATTTTGGATTGATAATTTTAGTACTTCATTCACAAACCATGAGATTGATTCAATCACAAAATAATTATTTTAGAGTTATATGCTTTCTGGAAAATTATGTAACTTGGTCAAGGAACATTTTAGGACATATTCATGCTCTGATAATTTTTATAAATATATTGAAAGACTTGTCATATTGGATCCTTCATAAGTGCTCATTTGTTGAATATTTAACATAATTCATTTATGTAACCAAATGGTGTTAAAAAGTTATAATGCTTGGTCAATAGCCTTTCCTGGTCATATTTATCATCTTGTAATTTTCTCATAATTTTTGGAAGGTTGACTCTAATTTTCCCCTATTTATCTTCATATTGTGGTTATTTATCCAATTATTTTTTGAAGGTCATATCCACCTTGGAAAATTAACATTTTTTGTATTTACTGTTATTTTGATGTTAGTAGTTGATCATAATTTTTTCAAGACCATAATTAGTTAGAAAAGTGTACTTGGTGTTCAAAAGCATAGGTGAATTGATTTTACAGAAAATATAATAAATACTAAATAAAGTAGGAAAATTACAATCTTTTGGATTTATTCATAAAGTATTATGATAGACCCCGAATAATAATCTTAGGCCATTTGGATGATTATTTGGAGTATCACCTTCCATGCATAACATGTAACTCATTAGGTCTGCACACAATAAAACTGTAGAAATAAGGTAACATGTAGGCCTTTATATGGGAAGGTGAGATATTTGGTGTATCTGGTCTAGTTGAGAATGAATAAGGTCACCAATGGAAGGCAGGTAGTGAGAGCCTGGTTGACTAAAGACAAGGTTGTACTAAGGATTGACGGAGGATCGTCTTTCCCTGGAGAAAGAGTCTAAATACACTTAGGGTTAGTTCAAGTGTAATTCCCAGAGGGTTTGGAAATGGGTAGTTACCAATAATAATAAGTAACTTGTGAAAAGGAGCTTTGGGCTTCAGCCCATCGTAGTTCCTAGTACCCTCGAGAGCCCTTCACAGGGAATGCCCTGGGCAGTCCAAGGTTAACCTTAAACCGTAAGATTAAAATGTTAAAGAGCAATTAGGAATACTAGTACTTCACTTTCACTCACCCCGATGACTCGGGAGGTTAACTTGACTGGGTTATCCGAGTGGTGGGCTCAGTAGTTGTGTAAATGGGCAAGTTAGCCCGGCGAGCCGTAGGCTCAGAAGGTAGTGTTAACGGGCAGGTTATTGTTGGAAGCCAATGGCTCAGAAATTTATGGTTTCATGTACATAAAGTGGTGGGTCTTCGGTATTTGACGGTCGTTCATACCGACGTCGATACGACGACTCGGCAGGTGTGGTTTACACTTAGCCAAGGAAAAGACTGGCGATTGGTCAGCATAGTACGGTGTGACTCTAGTGTGTCCTAAAGAGGCGTATGTAAGAGCTAGGCCTGGTAGTTTGAATACCCATGTAAGACCCCTCTCCCGAAACACAAGACACGGCTGAGGGAAGTCTTACTCCCAGAACAGCCTCCTTGTGGTAGCGTTAGCACATGGCTAATCTGTACTACAAGACGCCTATCCTGCCGGCTAAACATATCATATATGCCAACCCAACATAAAGAATATAAAATAGAAGTCAAAATGAACACTAGTATAATAGTCTAAGGTACAATAGAAATATGAAGCAACCATGGATTCTATAAAATCAGAGTACTTGCCAAAAAATGGCTACAAAATGAGTCTCTCTAACTCACATCAGTCACTGATGATAGCGATGGTACTGTCACATCAGGCCTTATCGTCCTGGCCTAGCTGCCCTGCTGCATAACCTATTGTTGCTCTATCTGCGGGGTTTCCTCCTAAAAAAATAAGATGTAGGAACCGTTAGTCATAAAGACTAAGTGGCTATCACATTCGCTCCCCCGACGACTCCTCGACACCGGGCGGAGAAAGGACAAGGGTATAATATATATTTAAATAGTAGTACAAACATGAGGTAAAGGATTAATCAATATCAGCGAATATCAGAGTAACTACAACAACTAAGTATATCAATCAACTTTAGCAGTTCTACCATCAACAATAGTATATGTATAAATCTACGACAGTAAGTAACTTACTTATATGAATGCCCATACAGACATATTAGTTAAGGATCCGCTCAACAGTATAGTAACTCATCGTATAGGAGTGCCCATACAAACTTATACGATGAGTATCTTGTGTATGAAATGTATGTAATGATATAAATGCAATGCAATGACTCACCCATGGTCATGCATAAGCAATTGCTATGTCAACATAGACTTGTAGTCCCCACTTTTCAAGAAGGTAGCTAACCTCTAAGGATTCATCCGTCATGGACAGACGGTGACAGTAGAGAGGGATTCTCCACTACTAGGCTGGCATTCACACTACCTAGCCTAGGCCTCCGTACGCCTCAACGCTAAGAACACAATAACAGAGCTCACATGCGTACTACAACTCAAAAGGGTCTTGGGTAGATGTGCACCAAGAACACAGCCCAAACTGGCCTATCATCGTGGCACGGAAGGTGTCTCTGTGAACATATCATCAAAGGACCAAGGCAAACCGTCCACTAACACGGAGGGTGCGTCAGGAAGTAAACACCGAGGACTAAGGCCTAACCGTACAAAGTCTATCTGTCAACTCCTGTCGGTGTGACGACTGCCGAGCCCGTAGACCTGCCACACTATCCTTAAACCACGATTATGACACCGCATGTCAACTCACACTACATGCAATTTCACATATAAGGGCTCCACTTCGAGTCCTTTTTATTTAATCACATCTCGTGCTCAACAACACGCAAGGGATCCACACCGAGTCCATTATCAGCATGTCGTTTTAGTGCGGAAACACCCTCGCACTTCCAACACTTCCACATGTCCTTCACAGCAACATAACGGTACTTTATATATTCATCAACCATTTGGTTATCATAATTACATATAGACTTTTGTCACTTAACTTTAACATCAATTGGATACAATCTCTTTACAAAGTTCAAACCATTCGTGCACGTATGGATCTATCAACTAAATGCAAACAACCATTTGTTCATCGCAATCACAACTAACTATGTACAACAAACTTCAAGCCAACCTCATCATTATTCTTCATAGTACAATTATCAAGTACGTCTTTATCGATTCACATTTTTAAACCATTCCTACCATCCCAACTCGTCAACCCATTCGTTCACTAACCTCCACTAAATCATATCGTTCAAGTAATATTCACTACACCATTTGTTTATTAAGGATCTATCCAACAAATGCCATTAACCATATTTTACCACAATTACTTATAGACTATACTCACCAAAACGTTAACGTTATTATACTACGGCCTCTCTCTACCAAATCCGAAGCCGATTCCACACAAAACCCGAAAACTATATGTGCAGGAAAGATTACTGTAAAACAAATTCGATCGGGGATTCCCGAGGCTACATGAATTCATTGAAGGCGTGTATCCCCTCTTTTGAAAGGTCTTTCCGTGGGCTACAGCTTTCATGTTCATCCCACAACCCAGATCCGGCTTCATAATGTCCGACAATGGCCTCGAAGTTTGTTGCGCGCAAAAAATAGATTTCTGCGCGCATTTTAAAGCGGGACGAACGGCATCGGCTCCTCTTCTTCCACTATTTATTTCAACACTTCTCACAGATTTTCCTCCACCATTATTAACCCTCATGAGGCCATTTATCTTCACGATCTCAGTCCACAAACTTCATTTGAAGTGAGGAAAGGTTGAAGACTCTACCACAGGACATAAGTCCTAGTGGCCTCCTCCTAGAAGATCTTCGCCTCGCAAGTCTTACTCCATTGAGTCGACATCTCTCCTAGAAATAACTATTAATCTAGCACCAAGGGAGAGGGTAGGAAGCTCACCTCATTTCTGACATTTTCGGCCATGGATCGCGTCACTCTTCTTTGCGGCATGGCTCTCTCTTCTTTGGCGTCGACCTTGGCTCTCGTTCTCCTCCTCCCGTTCCTTGTCTCTAAGAAAGGCTTCGTCGTAGTCATTCTCCCAGAAAATTATGGAGAAAGTAATAAGCGGTTAAGACTTGGATGATTATATTTAGGGGGCGGACAAATATAATTAGGTTTTTCTGATTAGGGAGCTACCGCCGCGCGGTAGATTGCTACCACCGGCCGGTATCCCCAAGAACGACTTCTTTCGCAAGCCACTGTCCAAACTTCCCACTCAGGTGTCGCCACCTGTACCTCAATCAGCAGGAGATACCCTTCTACCGCCTCGCAATAACATCCCGAGTGCCCTGTCAAAATAATCTAGCAGCCTATCGCCCCCGGTAATACTAACGCAAGGTGCTAGGTTCCCGGACCGTATGATACTTGAATCACTCGACTACCGCAGCGCGGTATTCCTCAACCGCCGTGCAGTAGCGCCGCTCGACGATTGTTGAGTTGACTCGGCATCACTCAACATCTCGACTATTCCGCTACCGCGACGCGGTATCACGCTACCGCCGCGTGGTAGCACTCAATGCCGCTGAGTCCACTCAATGCTCTCAACGCCTCGGCTATCCCGCTACTGCCGAGCGATAGCTACTATCGTCGAGCGAAAGTGCCCAGACACTTAGTGTCAATCGACACCTCCTCCCCTGCTCAGGTGCAAGCATATCTACCAGCACACCCTGAGCCCAAGTCAGCTCTCCTGACTTAAAAGTGCACACAAGGGGCCTAGCGTTAATTGGGACATTACAATTCCTTTAAAAAAATTAAAAGATTTCATCCTCGAAATCAGGCTAAGGCTATGGGGAGAGAAAAGCATGAAAATAAAATAAAATATGCTTTTAAATATTTCTTTAGGGAAATAATTTCGGGTAGCGCTTTTGCATCAAGTCCACCGGCTCCCAAGTATACTCCTCCTTCCCATGGTTAGACCACAAGACATTTACCAACGGGATACTTTTTCGCCGCAAGCTCCTTGTTTCAGTGTCCACTATTCGCACCTGCTCTAGTCAGACAGACCTATCCGTTACTAGTGGACCATCTGTGGTGAGGACATGTTGAACGGGCCGTAGCAGCGCCTTCTAAAGTGACGACATATGGAATACGTCGTGTAAATTCTCTAGCTCCGGTGGTAGCTCCAACCGATAGGCCAAAGGGCCAATTTTTTCCAATATTGCATAGGGCCCAACGTATCTTGGGCTGAGTGTAATATCTCTCAAACAACTAGACCCATAGGAGTGGTTTTGTCATGACTAGGTCATAACAAAACCCTAGGAAGCCCAAGAAGACCAAGTGAATTAGGGAATGAATGTGAGTTCACCATGGTCTGCAAATAACACATTCCAATTACCTAACCTAGGATTTGACTTTAAGGACTCACCTTGTCTCTTTGACCCCACCATAATATCCCTAGCCCTTTAGGAGGTTTATTGGGTCACAAAGGTGTTGGAGTTACCATGGTGATCTAGAAGTGGTCAAACATGTGATCTCACTGCCAACGCGATATGAGCATGCAGGGTCGCACATAAGAGCTGTGGATAAGTTGGAAGATTGACTGTGTTGGTAATGGTTACCAATCACCATAGTGTATGGGGGTCAGGCAATCGTTGCCAAGAAAGTTCAATGAGAATGGATAGTCGACGACTAAGGCTGTTTCGACAAGAGTCGTCGAGTATGACTCGACGACTGAGGCTGAGTCGATGAGAGTCGTCGAGTATGACTCCACGACTGAAGCAGGGTCGACGAATATCGTCGATCATCGTTCGACGATTGTCGTCGAACGCGGATCGACGAATATCGTCGACCACCGATCGACGAATATCGTCGACCGCCGTTCGACGATTGTCGTCGAACGCGGGTCAACGAATATCGTCGACCGTCGATCGACGAATATCATCAACCGCCATTCGACGATTGTCGTCGAACGTGGGTTGACGAATATCGTCGACCGCCATTCGATGATTGTCATCGAACGCGGGTCGACGAATATTGTCGACCGGGGTTCGACGATTGTCGTCGACCGCCGATCGACGAGAATCGTCGAGTGTCGTAGAGTATGACTCGACGAATGAGGCCATTCGTCGAGAGTCGTCCCTGATTCTCGATGATTCTGCGGGTGATTCTCGCCAAATCCATCCGCTATTTCTCGCTGAAAGATTCGATGACCCTTCACTGTGTGGTCTGCGGATATTGATGCTTTTAGGTATGTTAATACTTTTAGTATAAATAGGGACTTAGGGTTTTGGGAAGAAGAGGCGATTTTTCCTGCGGCCGAATAGAACCCGACGGAAGCGTTCCGTCGTTCTACCGATCCGCCGAATCCTGAACCCCGCCGGACGGAAGTGTTCCGCCGCCGTGTTTGCTCCGCCGACCTCCTCCTCTCCGACGATCGTCGTCGGTATTGCCTTTCCTGGCGCGGACCTAGCAGTCCGTGGAATCGCAAGGTAAGGTCAATCTCCTTCTCGACCCTTCGTGCGACGAAGCTAGGTGTTCTCCAGCTCGTGTGGATTTCTGCAGAAACGTAGACATTATTCTACGTGAAACTCCCCACCGACATGACTCAGATCTTGGAGCATCTTGGTTGAGTTATGACTCAACACCGAAGAGGTAATTTTGCCATGTTATTTTGATAACTTCTTGATTCAACATTCATGGCCCGATCCATTTCTCTTTGGGTTGTTCTTGTTTTATTCCTTCCGCTGCATGCACAAGTGTTGTGCCAACCTCCATAGAAAACCCAACAATGGTATCAGAGGGAGGTTTTGGCCATGATTGTTGTATTGGAAGTTAGGTTATTCCAGTACGTGTAAACCTAGGGATTTAAAAGTATTCTAAATGTCTAGATTTAATCTTGGAACCCTGCCAGGAACGTCTGGATCTTCGTGGTTATTTCTAATTGTTAGAAATTTTTGTCTACTTAGCAGTAACCGTCTCTCGAATGGTTAGTGAACCAATGTATAGTTTTGGATTTTGCATCCAACAATGAGAGACGAGCTTGTTTACTATTTTAAGTTTAGTTGTCTTTGTTTTTTTCCAATGCATGTAAATCTGAAGATTTTGAAGAGTCCGGATGTTCAGATTTAACCCTTCTTTTCTATCAAATGTTGATAATGTAAGGTTGTGCACATAAGTGATGCATGTGGATTTTAGAATTGTTCTTCTCTGGATGTGCACATTGATCAAATGTTGATCGTGGTTAATTGTTAACCTATAATTGAAATCCCTTCCTCTAATATTAAGTGTTCGGATGCCTTCCGATGGATGACACTCTTCCTTCCTCGATCGATGAAGTGTGGGCTTGCAAAAGCAAGGTGCATTAATCTATCTTGGTAAGGGTGCGAGCGGATAATTGTGATATCCCACTGTCGACATCGGGTAGAGCTTAACTAGGTGACCTCAAAGGTTGAGTGCCTAGAGGCATAGGGTTGGCATGCACCATATGATGGATGCGAATAAGGAGTTATTCACCAACCATACAAGAATTGCATGAGGATGCAATTGGCAAGCGTTGCCTACCTAAATAACCGCATTGTGAGAGAAAAGCCAAAGCTTACTCATAGTGTTGGTGAAATACGGATCTTGTCCACTAAGAGAGTAGCTCGCATGAACTCTCCGAATTGATAGTGAGGGCTATTATTTCGAATAAAATAGTGGGAGCTTTTTAATTGAAGTCCAAATTAAGAAAATAATTGTATTTTGAAATTTTGGAACTTATTTATTCTGTATGAATTCTTGTAGAATTCCATGGCAAGTGGTTCACGCTCCACTCTGTCTCTGAGAGCCATCCTTGAGAAGGATAAGCTCAGTGGGACTAACTACATGGACTGGTACAGGAACCTGAGAATTGTTCTCAGGCAAGAGCGAAAGCTCTATGTCTTGGAAGAAGAAGCCCCCGAGGTGCCGACCGGGAATTCTTCCCATGCTGATAAAGATACTTATAAGAAGTATACTGATGAAGCCTTGGACGTCGAATGCCTTATGCTTGCCACCAAGTAACTCTGAGCTTCAGAAGCAACATGAGAACATGGGGTTCAAGGAGGTTTGACGTCACCAAAGCATTGTTTCAGTGCAAGATGGGAGTTCGAGACTCAGTAGGGACTCACGACTCAAGATGATTGGGTAAATAGAGAACCTTGAAAGACTGGGTTTTCCTCTAGGTCAAGAGTTTGCCATAGATCTGATCCTGCAATCGTTGCCAGACAGTTACGAGCTGTTTGTCTTGAACTACAACATGAATGAAATAGACAAGACACTGCCCGAGCTCCTAGGCATGTTAAGAACTTCCGAGATCAATATGAAGAAGTCCAAGCCTGCCAGGCCCATACTGATGGTGCATAAGGGCAAGGGCAAGGGCAAGGGCAAGGGATCTAAGAAGACGAACGTGGGACCTAAGTCACATCTCGAGCCCAAGTCTTCTGCACTGATGAAAAAGAAGAGCACGATGAAGGAGGGGAAATTCCACCACTGTGGCAAGGCTGGTCATTGGAGGAGGAACTGTCCTTCGTACATTGAGGGTCTGCAGAAAATGAAGGGAGGTATGACTTCCACTTCAAATATTTATGTTATAGAGATAAACCTTTCTTCTCCTTCATCTTGGGTATTGGATACCGGATGTTGTTCTCACATTTGTACAAATGTGCAGGACTGGAAAGGAGAAGATTGCTGAGTAAAGGGGAGCTGGACCTGCGCGTCGGCAATGGAGCAAGAGTTGCTCCTGTAGCCGTAGGGGTATACCGTCTTTCTTTGCCCAGTGGGATTGTCTTAGAACTAGATAACTGTTATTTTGTTCCGGTAATAACTAGAAACATTATATCCATTTCATGCTTGTACATGATTGGATTTTCTTTTATAATTAAGAACAACAGTTGTTCTATATTTAAGAATGATGTTTGTTATGTTGTAGCCCAATTGTTTAATGGTCTTTACATTTTGAACTTGGGCCATCAGATCTATAATATAGAAAATAATAAAAGACTAAGAACAAATAACTCAAACCCTACATATCTCTAGCAATGTCGTTTGGGCCATATAAACGAGAAGCGCATATCCAAGCTCCATAAAGATGGACTTTTGGACTCATTTGATTATGAATCATTTGAGCGATGCGAATCTTATTTGTTAGGCAAAATGACTAAATCCCCTTTCACTGGTTATACTGAGAGGGCTGAGGATCTCTTGGGTGTTGTATATAGTGATGTATGTGGACCCATGAGCTCCATGGCTAGAGGTGGGTATTTCTACTTCGTTACATTTACTGATGATTTCAGTAGATACGGATATGTGTATCTTATGAAGTGCAAATCCGATACCTTTGAAAATTTCAAAGAGTTCAAAAATGAAGTAGAAAACCAGTTGGGAAAAAGGGTTAAAGAACTCCGATCTGATCGAGATGGCGAATACCTGAGTCATGAGTTCCGTGATCATCTGAAAGAGTGTGGTATTGTATCACAGCTCACTCCACCTAGAACACTACAGCATAATGGTGTGTCTGAGAGGAGAAATCGTACTCTTTTAGACATGGTACGTTCGATGATGAGTCATGCAGACTTGCCTATTTCCTTTTTGGGGTTTTGCTTTAGAGACTGCTACAATGACATTGAATCGCGCTCCAACGAAAACGCTTCTGAAGACAACATATGAGATATGGACTGGGAAGCGTCCTAGTATATCGTTCATTAAAATTTGGGGCTGTAAGGCATACGTGCGACGTCAAATGCCTGACAAGCTGGAACCCAAATCGGATAAATGTTATCTGGTGGGATATCCTAAGGAAACGAAAGGCTATTACTTTTACCTACCGTCCGAGGGCAAAGTGTTTGTCGCAAGGACTGGCGTCTTCTTGGAGAAAGAGTTCTTATCAAGAAAGACTGAAAAGGTAGAACTTGAAGAAGTTCAAGAACTACAAGTAGTGAATGAACCGGAATTGGATTCTGAGACAGGACTACAAGATGTTGTAGCTAGAGAACCTGCTCAAGAAATTCAAGTCCTACGTAGATCTGGTAGACCGAGGTTTCAGCCTGAGAGATATGGATTTCTCATGTCTCAAATAGGTTATGTGTTGCTTATGGATCATGATGATGAACTAGCGACCTACCAAGAGGATATGAATGGACCAGACTCTGACAAATGGCTTGAGGCTATGAAATCCGAAATGGACTCCATGTATGCAAACCAAGTTTGGAACTTGGTGGAACCACCTGAAGGGGTACGACCCATAGGATGCAAATGGGTCTTCAAGAAGAAGACCGACATGGATGGGAATGTACAGACATTCAAATGGCGACTGGTGGCTAAGGGTTTCAAGCAAATTCATGGTATTGACTATGATGAGACCTTTTCCCCTGTTGCCATGGTAAAGTCCATAAGGATATTTCTTGCTATTGCTGCACATTATGACTACGAGATCTGGAAGATGGATGTCAAAACGGCTTTCCTTAATGGAAACCTCCTTGAGGAAGTGTACATGACAAGACCCGAGGGTTTTGTATCCCCAAATGAAGCCACTAAAATATTCAAGCTGAATAAGTCCATCTATGGAATGAAACAGGCCTCTCGAAGTTGGAATCTTCATTTTTTTGAGAAAATCAAAGAGTTTGGTTTCATCAAGAATGAAGATGAGCCTTGTGTTTATAAGCGAATCAGTGGAAGCATTGTTGTCTTCCTGATATTGTATGTAGATGAAGTACTGTTGATTGGGAATGACATTCCTACCCTGAAAGTTGTTAAGAACAACCTAGGGAACTGCTTTTCTATGAAGGACTTAGGTGAAGTGACTTATATACTCGGTATTAAGATCTATAGAGATAGATCGAATAAGTTACTGGGTTATACCCAGAGTACATACATTGAGAAGGTGTTGAAGCGGTTCAACATGCTTAAGTCCAAGAAAGGATTTTTACCCATGTCTCATGGTGTGAATCTATCTAAGGACCAGTGTCCAAAATCTTGTGAAGATAAGGACCGCATGAAGTTGATTCCATATGCTTCGGCAATTGGATCAATCATGTATGCAATGTTGTGTACTCGACCCGATGTATCCTTTGCTTTGAGCATGACTAGCGGTTATCAGTCAGACCCCGGTGAGTGTCACTTGATTGCAGTCAAGAATATCCTGAAGTACTTGAGAAGGACTAAGGATGTGTTCTTGGTGTATGGTGGAGAGGAAGAGCTCGTTGTAAGTGGTTACACGGATGCTAGCTTCCAAACTGATAGGGACGATTCAAAGACTCAGTCAGGTTTTGTGTTTTGCCTTAATGGAGAAGCTGTGAGCTGGAAGAGTTCCAAGCAAGAGACAGTTGCTGATTCTATAACAGAGGCCAAGTATATCGCTGCAGCTAACGCAGCGAAGGAGGCTGTATGGATTAGGAAATTCATTGGCGAGCTTGATGTAGTTCCTAGCATTGTTGGTCCCGTAGTTCTCTACTGTGATAACAATGGTGCAATTGCACAATCTAAGGAACCTAGATCTCATCAGCGCTCCAAGCACATACTTCGGCAGTTCCATCTTATTCGAGAGATTGTCGAACGAGGAGATGTGAACATTTGCAGAGTGCCGACTGAGGAGAATATTGCGGATCCACTGACAAAGCCTCTCGCGCAGAGAAAGCATGATGGTCATACTAGATTGATGGGTATACGATACCTAAGTGATCAACTCTAGTGGGAGTCTTATGGGTTGCATGTAAACATATTTTTTGTTGGCTGTTTATTGTTTATTCATATGATGAAGTGTACCAAATGTTTCTTTTTACAATTAATGGCAAGTTCTTTTATTATGATTTTCCTATGTGATAGTTAAATTATAACATAATAAATACCCTTAGAGTGTTCGCTTCCATAGGACATCAAGTACGTGACTTGAATGTGAGAGCCTATGATTTATTTGAAGCTTCATTCTTAAAAGGTCCCTGGTCGTTGTATCATCATAGAAGCTAAGTGTGATGATGATACCTTAAGACTAGCATGTGCGTTGAATGATGACCAGTTCTCACATGTCATGATATTGTGATATCAAGTCATCACGTGGGTACTTGTTAATGAACAAGTTGCACTAGACAGACCAATCCCGAGACTAGTTTGTGGATTGTTATCTAATCGTGTCACAAGTAGGTCTCTATTGGCAATGGTGTTGTGGTCCTTTGACCTGACGTCACAGCATTCATCAAGTGAGGAAGAGCGTGCTTTGATGCCATCTAAAGTCTTCCTTGAGAAAGGTTGATGATAAGGGTGGTTGTTGGGAACGTTACAAATTATTTGGGTGTTTGTGTGTGAGCAGATATGGGATTTGTCCTCCTATATGACAGGAGTTGCATCCATGGACCCCTTGATGGAACTGGACATAGAAATGCATGGCCATGCTTGGTTGAGTCAATATGTGATATTGGACTCACCATTCTCTGGAAGTCCGTTCTAGATCAATAAACTTGGATTGAGCTATTATGAGGGTGACACGGTCCATGCCTCTAGTTCTTTCCGGATGTAAGGGACAAAGGGACAAGGACAATGCTGGAATATTGGTCATAAAGGCTTGTGAGTTGTAAACTCTTATTGCTTGGGGAGCAGCGATGAATTGCTAGATGCTGCTCACTGTTTGTGAGGTTTTTGGTTTGATACTTTCAAGATCAAGTGGGAGACTGTTGGAGTTACCATAGTGATCTAGAAGTGGTCAAACATGTGATCTCACTGCCAACGAGATATGAGCCTGCAGGGTCGCACATAAGAGCTGTGTATAAGTTGGAAGATTGACTGTGTTGGTAATGGTTACCAATCACCATAGTGTATGGGGGTCAGACAATCGTTGCCAAGAAAGTTCATTGAGAATGGATAGTCGACGACTGAGGCTGTTTCGTCGAGAGTCGTCTAGTATGACTCGACGACTGAGGCTGAGTCGATGAGAGTCGTCGAGTATGACTCTCCGACTGAAGCAGGGTCGATGAATATCGTTGACCGCCATTCGACGATTGTCGTCGAACACGGGTCGACGAATATCCTCAACCACCGATCGACGAATATCGTAGACCGCCGTTCGACGATTGTCGTCGAACGCGGGTCGACGAATATCGTCGACCGCCGATCGACGAATATCGTCAACTGCCGTTCGACGATTACCGTCAAACGCGAGTCGACGAATATTGTCGATCGGGGTTCGACGATTGTCGTCGACCACCGATCGACGAGAATCGTTGAGTGTCGTCCAGTATGACTCGACGACTGAGGCCATCGTCGAGAGTCGTCCCTGATTCTCGATGATTCTGCGGGTGATTCTTGCCGAATCCATTCGCTGTTTCTCGCCGAACGATTCGATCACCCTTCACTGTGTGGTCTGTGGATATCGATGCTTTTAGGTCTGTTTATACTTTTAGTATAAATAGGGACTTAGGTTTTTGGGAAGAAGAGGCAATTTTTCCTGTGGCCGAATAGAACCCGACCGAAGCGTTCCGCCGTTCTACCGATCCGCCGAATCCTAAACCCCGCCAGATGGAAGTGTTCCGCCGCCGTGTTTGCTCCGCCGACCTCCTCCTCTCCGACGATCGTCGTCGTTATTGCCTTACCTGGCGCGGACCTAGCATTCTGTGGAATCGCAAGGTGCGGTCGATCTCCTTCCCACTCTTCGTACGACGAAGCTAGGTGTTCTCCCGCTCGTGTTGATTTCTGCAGAAATGTAGACATTATTCTACGTGAAACTCCCCACCGACAGGACTCAGATCTTGGAGCATCTTTGTTGAGTTGTGACTCAACACCGAAGAGGAAATTTTTCCTTGTTATTTTGATAACTACTTGATTCAACATTCATGGCCCGATCCATTTCTCTTTGGGTTGTTCTTGTTTTATTCCTTCCGCTGCGTACACAAGTGTTGTGCCAACCTCCATAGAAAACCCAACAAAAGGACCCATTGGGGTCAACAAGAGTGCTCAAGTTGACCAAAGTCAACCCAACCCTAAAATGGTCAAAGTGACCTATTGTAACACCTCTATCCGTCACATGGCATATAGCAGTAGGTCCGGCCGGGGCCCGATGCCATATACTACAGAGAGACCGAAGGGTTACAAAATGAAACCATCCAACCAAGATAACACGTCCTACACAGAGCACATTCTAGCGGAAGTATTTTAAAAGTTGAAGGGTAAAGATTCCAAACTACAACATGAATGTCCACTAAACCAACAAAAGAATGACAGAACAAATACACAAAATAGTACTTGGCCTTATGGCCTTACAAGAGTTTACTTTAAACAATAAGTGTCTTCCAAACATCAGCACGCAGGCCGGACACACATGAGTATAAAAGTAAACGTTCGCATTGACCTTCAAGGGATGGCTCAGCAATAAGGGCTACAGCCCGCTACATGCCACTAGGCTCAGAAGCACCTACAATTAACATTCCACCACAGCGGTGGCAAAAAAGCAACGGTCAGCTAAAGCTGACCAAATTATAACGACCCCACCCCTTATTCGGGGCGGCGGTGCTCCTTCCCTGCATTTTATTAGTATAATCCAAACATGATAGTGAAAGTACAACTTAAGCACACTTCACCATAGGCGTAGACACACATGGCCATACACCCCGTGCTCTCAGGGCACATTCTCGGTGAACTCGGTCCACCACCGCCCCTAGGTCGAAAATAACATGAGCTAACAGTCTTTTTCAGCCAAAGCCTAAGACCCTCCCTCTATGCCATCGGTAGGCCCCTTAAACCGAACGACAAAGAGCGGGTACGGTTCAACTCAACTCGTTACTCACGCCGCCACAACAATTCAAGTCATTGGCACAAGTTAAGCTTCTCCGAAGCCCAAATATCAATCAAACAAAAGTACATAACGCGATTATGCACAAGGTTGGCTCCTAGGAAACCAAAACAAGAGAACTTCGTTTCTGCCCAGATTTCCGGGTGCACCTTGGAGTTAATCCCCAAGACTCCCTGTTGCAATCTACCGCGTAGAAAACCCGAAAAGCAAATTGTATAGAGTCTTCTCTAGCACTACAAGCATTATAAAAACATCACCGATCCAGACCAATTGTCCGGGTAGGCTTCACACACTATGCCTATGTTTGTACTTCAATTCTGGACTCTATAAGCAAAACAACAGGGACTATTCATGTCCAACCGAAGGAATACCTCGCACTCACCGCTCACTCGCGGGAGGGAGTTTCCTAATGAAAAAAGGAAGAGGACTTCACATGTCCAAGAATAGAATCGTTACCCTAGCGGTTTGCTCATGCGCCATGGAAAACTAGCCGGATGAAAAGCACCGCAACGGTTTTGCCTCCACAGATCTGGACTCGGCTCGTAAATCGAGGCACTGAAGCTCCACTAGAGGCCGAATTCCTCCTTCTCCTTCTTCCTTGCTCTCCCCTCTCTCTAACCCTTTAGAAAGAGAATGGATGAAAAAAAATGAGGGTGAAAGACTTGATTTCAAGAGCCTAGACAACTAGAGGGAGGGGGGGTGAATAGGTTCTAATTTTCTTTAAGAATTTTAGGCAATTAGCTTGTTCTAACTTAGCACAGATAATACAATTCTCAGCACAACAATCACAACACAGCAATCACAACACAGTACAGTACACAAGATTTATAGTGGTTCCCCAAGGTATGGGTACATCTACTTTCCCCCTTCGCCTATCTAGTAAAGAACTGGATTCAGCCCAACTTCCTTCCACTTACTCAAATCCACAGATCTTACAACTCAGAACCAGATTGGTTCCTACAGCTCAGACTTATACAAGTCTTACCTCAGATTCTTCACAAGAATCCTACCTTAGGCCTCAGCCCTACCTCAGCCTTTATCACCAGGCTTACAACTCAGACTTTCACAAGTCCTGCACCTCAGGCACTCAGCCCTACCTTAGCCTTTATAATTATAGGCTTACAACTCAGATCTTACAAAAGATCCTACAAGAAAATTGAATGTTTTAATGGGTTCAAAAATTTCACCAGATAGAACTCTCTATTGGTGTGAGCTTCTTGATCAGTTCTTGAATAAACTTAATCTTCAGATCTAACCTAACTTTGCTGTTTCAAAGCTTCTTGATTGAACAAAATAAGGTTGATCTTCACTTGATGTAGAAGTTGATCTTTAGATAGCTCCCTCCTTATATTCAAAATTAGATCTGAATCTTTCTTATAGATTGTTCAGGATCTGCCTTCTTAAGGGTTTCCCCTTTATTTGTTGTCAAACTCTCTTTCATGTAATAGCTTGATTACTTCCTTAGTTATTCTTGGTTGTCAAGGATCGGTCCCTTATATAGAGTTTCCTCATGATTACCGGCTGATCCGGTTTGTAACAACCTTCTGACAGTTCTGACAAAGGTGTCAGAATTGTTGGTTATGATAGCTGTCGAGTCACCAGTCATGATAGATGATTCCTCAAAGACTTTACAACTCAGCATGAATAGTTCTGACAAAGGTGTCAAACTTGTTGGTTATGACAGCTGTCGAGTCACCAGTCTTGACAGTTGATTCCTCAAAGACTTTACAACTCAACATGAACCACTCAGCAAACTGCTTCACATGTGTCGACACAAATAGACTAAGTGTCGATATAAGTCTTGATGATGTCGACACAACACTCCATGTGTTGACATAGTCATTCTTTTGCTACTCGACACAGCTTCTATTTGTATGTGTCGACACAAGTCCTGTGTGTCGACACAACTGCTCCTGGTCTCGACATAACTGATGCTGACAGATGGTGTTGAGTGTATTTCCAGCTGTCGTTGATTGTGTGTCGAGTTGTCGTTGAGTGTGTGTCGACACAAGCCTTCAGACTCAGTATAGCTGTTGCTGTTAGATGGCATTGACTGTCGTCAAGATGTTGTAGAGTGTGTGTCGACACAAGTCATGTGTGTCGACACAACTGCTTCTGGTCTTGACATGGCTGATGCAGACAAATGACGTTGAGTGTGTGTCGACACAAGTCCTTTGTATCGGCACAAACTTTCTTTAGGTGTCGACACAATTCCTGAGTGTCGACACATGCCTTTCTTCTGGTTTGGACATAACTCCTGGGTGTCGACACATCTTCTGCTTTAGGTGTCGATACAATTCTTTCCTTAGGTGTCGAAAAAATTCTGGGTGTCGACACAGCTTCTTCTTCAGGTGTCAACACAATGCCTGGGTGTCGACATAGGTCTTGCTTCTAGTGTCAACACAACTTCTTGGTGTTGACACAATTCTTCACAAGTTTCTACACTTGTACTTAGAGAATTTTCTTGCAAACCTTACACCTGCACAGTGAAACTCAAACATCCCATCAAATACAAATTGATGTATATAATTGAGTAAGATGAGGCTTCTCCAAATCTGGTACATATTTTTCAGTGCACCCAACAATCTCCTCCTATTTGGAGAAGTCATAACCCTTAGTCAAAGATATACATCACTCATAATAAAACACACAAAAAAAGATGTACATTCATTTCACAGCAGGATAACAACTAACATCAATACTGAAATTGATTTTATTCATTAATCAGAAAATTCCAGGTTTACATGTTTTTCTATAGAACAACAAAAAACAAAAGATTACATTTTTCTAGACAATAGCCTATTTATCCTAAGATAGACTAGGCTCCTTAATTAAAATTTCCTTCTAAGATCTGATCTTAGCCTGCACAGTAGGTTCAGTATCATCAGCTGGTTTCTTTCCTTTCAGATCCTTTTTCTTCAGTTCTTCATCCTTTATCCTTTGCCTTTCAAATAGTGAAAAGGATTAGGGAAGTACTTGCTAGGCTCTAGAGCATTAGCAGGTAACTTCCCTGCTTTTACACTCCTTCTATACTGAAGAATGGCTTCTTACCTTACTTGATACTTGTTCCACTCTTGCTCAGAATACCATTTACCCCTATCATAGATCTTGTCCTTCACAGCTTTACAAGCAGTCAAAATAATATTCCTGGAAGTAGGGCTCCACTGCTCAAAATCAGGCTTTAATTCAGCCTATTCTCTAAACCTTTTCTTGGATAGCTGTGCTTTCTTCTGAGCTTCCTTGTCAGCCTCTGACATGTCTACTTTTTCAATGATAATATTTTGTGCCTCCTGTAGAGGGCTATATATTTTCTGAACTTTTTGTTGGACTATGTAAAAATCAGCTGGAGGGTAAATGACCTATGCAACCTCTGGCTGATCCCCTTCAATGTAGGCAGGTTGCACTCCATACTCAGTAGTATTATATTCCTCACATAGGGGTGGAAATCAAAGTGTAGCTCTGATGGTGTTAGATACTCATTTTGCATGATCAGAGCTGGCTTTGACTAACATTCTCTCCCCCTTTATGACTTCTCTAGCTATATGATCTCTCAGATCATTCTTTTGAAACCTTAGTTGATCAGCTAGATATTATGTACCTTCTTGATAGTAGGCTTTGAACTTAGCCAAGTAATCAGAAATAGTCTTTTGAGAGGCTCCAATGGCTGTTTGGACAGCAGCTAGATCTTCTTGTATTTTCTTTGATATTTAAGTTTTTAAATCAGTGCAAATACTTCCCAGTTTTTTGAGAATTTTTTCATGGGAGTCTTTAAGATTTTCATTAGACTTGAATTGATTTTCTAAAACATATCCTTGCTTGGTGGCAATGTCCTCAACCTCAGTCTTCAGCAGCTGTTGTTGCTCAGCCAAATATACTACAACATTGCCTCCCTTATGGAAGCAATCTGTCATCTCTTTCTAATGCAGATTGACTTCAAATCTGATGGATTTAATTTCTTGAGTCAGCTGAAACTGCAGTTCATTATTTTACACATCCACATATTTCTCTATAGACTGCCTTTGTTCATCCAATTTGACTTGTAGTTGGACCAGTAATGAACTGAAGTCCATGCTTGGAGTAGGTGGTTGAGTGACTGTTTGTAAGGCCTTTTTATAGCCTGTGCTCTTTTTCTTGATTGCAACCATCTTCCTCTTCTTAGCCATAGAGGCTTCCTCATCATCAGATGGTTGTGATGAGCTTTCTATATCAACTGTTTCCTTATTAGATGGGGCATTCAGTAGCTCCTCCCCCTTAGTTCCTGGTAGTTCCTTTTCTACCTGTGTTTGCTCCCCCTCAGTCCTTGCAGCTGGTAAATCAAGAAATAGCTCTTCTATAGTTACCTCTTGTGGCATCTGTATGGGAGGAACAAGATTAGTTTGGAAAACAAAAGGTTTTACCTGGACATCTAGATTTTTGGCCAGGGCCTTCTCTATAAAGCATATACTTACTTGCTCATCTTGAGCTGTATCTTTTATCTGCACATCTTCTTCTTCCTTCTCAGCAATTTCAAGTGCTTCTTTGTTTAATACTGATACAATGTCCATTACTGTATCAGCAGCATACACACTCTCAAGAGTAGCTTCAACAATTCCTCCCCCTTGGGCAGGTAGCTCAGATAGTTCAGTGTCTTCTTCTGATGGTTCAGGGTGTTCTCCCCCTGGAGTGGAGGTTATCTGTTTCTTGGGGTGCTGACTGCTCTCTTTTATATCTTGAGCTTAGTTTTGTTGTTTGTCTTCATCTGAACTGAAGACTACTTCCTCCTCAGAATCACTGGAGAATTCTTCTTGCTGAATAATTTTTTTTCTTTTTCTTATTTTTCATGACCTATTTCTGTGGAGTAGAAACCTCTTTGGTAAATACTCTATCCCATTTGGATAGAATCCTTACATCCATTCTCCTCATATAGTTGATCTTGGATCCTGGTAGTTGGTTCATAACATCTGGTATTGTAGAAGCTAGACATAAGCTTAGTATCCTTCCCAGATTTGGCTTCTTTACTCCTTCTTGGATCTTATCAAATACTATTGATGCCCAGTCTATTTTTATAGTGTATATGACTCTTGTCATTAGATGGAACATGGAGACTAAAACTCTGTCATGTACACCAATCTTACACAAAATCACCTTGCCTACTATTTCAGACAGAAATTTTCCTTGGGAATTCATCCCTTTACCATGGGAAGTTGGAGTGATTTCCTGATTGTCTTTAGTGTTAATTTCACTCGAGAACCCTGAACTGTATCTTTGATCTTCTTCCCTTTAGTGTCCACAGTTGCTGATGAATAGAATTCTAGAACTTCCTTTTTACAAATTCTTGTTGGTTCTGAGACAAGGAACTCCAAACCATTTTCCGAAATTTGGGTAATTATACCCTGGATGTCTTATGAGGCTGTCATGAATCCCCCACGAATAAGCTCATAACCTTCATTCACCTTGTTGTAGTTGTGGGGCACCATTGACGAGAGGGAGAGAGAGAGAAAAGAGAAGAGAAGTGAATATCTATGTCGACACAAGGTTTAGAGTCGAGAAATCTGAAGGCGTTGTCGGCCAGATTTTGTATTCCCCTATTTATAGTCTACTGGTAAAGGGTAGGTCAAAGGACGCACCTTACTTAATAAAAATACATGTCAACATAGTTGTACATGTGTCGACATAAAAGACTTAGGTCACGAAAAAACTTAATTTTAGTCGACATGTCTATGTGTCGACATATCTATGTGTCGACATACTTGTGTTAGTGTCAACACGGGCTGGTCATGTCTCGACATAGTTGTTTCGACACATATTCTTCTGTCGACACAGATACTATTTATGTGTCGACACATCCTTTTTCTTTGTCAACACAACATACTTAGGAATGCTTGAGCTGACCTATTCTTGGTTCAACATACCTAATTCAATTTTAAAATAATTGAATTTAGTTTCATCCAGAGATTTTGTAAAAATATCAGCAATTTGATTATTTGTGTTAACAAATTCTAGACTAATATCTTCCTTCTCAACATGTTCTCTTATGAAATGAAACTTAATTTCTATATGCTTGGTTCTACTGTGTGATACAGGATTCTTAGAAATAGAAATAGCACTAGTAGAATCACAGAATAGTGGAATTCTACTTACCTTGATGTCATAGTCTTCAAGTTTTTGCTTTATCTACATAAACTATGCACAGCAGCTGCCTGTAGCTATATATTCTGACTCAGCAGTTAAGATAGCTACACTTGTTTGCTTTTTACTGCACCATGACACCAGCCTTCCACCTAGGAATTGACAAGTTCCTATAGTACTTCTCCTGTCTTCTTTGCATCCTGCAAAGTCTGCATCTGAGAAGCCTATTAGTAAGAAATCTCTATTCTTAGGGTACCAAAGACCTAGATTAGGTGTGCCCTTAAGATATCTCAAAATTCTCTTAACTGCAGTATAATGAGATTCTTTTGGGCAAGCTTGGTACCTAGCACAAACACATGTACCATACATGATGTCAGGTCTACTAGCAGTCAAGTAGAGTAGGGAGCCAATTATCCCTCTATACAAAGACTCATCAACAGGTTTCCCTGTCACATCTTTTCCTATAGGCATACTTGTTCCCATTGGAGTTTTTATGGTGGAGGCTAAGTGCATTTCATATTTCTTAATCAACTCCATGGTGAACTTAGACTGGGATATGGACAATCAATCATCAGTCTGTCTTACTTGAAGTCCCAAGAAGAACTTTAGCTTACCCATACTGCTCATCTCAAACTTCCCTTGCGTAATTTTTGCAAACTTTCTACAAAGGTTATTTTCAGTAGATCCAAAGATAATATCATCAACATATATCTGGACTAGGATTATCTTGCCTTTAGATTCCCTAAAGAATAGAGTTTTGTCTATCTTTCCTCTAGAGAATTTATTATCAATAAGAAAAGAAGACAAGGTTTCATACCAAGCCCTAGGGGCTTGTTTCAAACCATATAGAGCTTTAATAAGCCTATATACATAATCAGGATAATGAGAATATACAAAACCTTAGGGTTGTTGAACATAGACTTTCTCTTATAAGTAACCATTCAGAAATGTTGACTTTACATCCATCTGATATACCTTGAACCCTTGATAGGCAGTATAGGCCAAGAACAACCTTATAGCCTCCAGCCTTACCACAGGGGAAAAGGTTTGATCAAAGTTAATCCCTTCCTCTTGCCTGTAATCTTTTGCTACCAGTCTGGCCTTGTTCTTGATTATAGTTCCATTCTCATCAAGTTTGAAAGTGAAGGGATAGATACTACTCTAGAGGGGGGGTGAATAGAGTTATCAAATTTTGCACAGACAAAACTTAATAGTCTACCCAACTCCCTTGGAGTGAAGTGCGGAATGAAAAGATTATAGATATTGATTTAACCTTAAAGCCTAACACAAGTGATGTGTACAAACACAAGCTAACTGTAATTACAGTTAAGCTTGGAAAAACCTAATCAGCAACTAGCAACCTAGTTATATCTAATCACAGCCACAATGCAGGAATTAAACAATGGAATCCAGACGACACAAGGAAATTTATAGTGGTTCCCCAAACAACTTGGGTACGTCCACTCTTCTACCCACACGGTAGGAATCCACTCAGGTTTTTGATCAGGTGCCCTGCCACCAACAGGATCTGCTTTAGGTAGATCCAGAAACCCTTTAGACTTTTGATCAGGTGTCTAAAAACCAAGCACAGGTTTTTGATCAGGTGCCCTGCCACCAAGGGATACTTTTGAAGGGAGTAATAACCCTGTACATGAGGGGGAAGAAGGTTAAGATGTCTTCTTTATTTTACAAAGATTAGAGAAGCACAAAAGCTTGCACTGAGCTAGAATGCTCTAAAGAATCAAGGCTCCCCCTGGCTCAAAGATGTCCAGGTGAAGTCTTGCTTCAGTGCAGAAAACTCTTCAGAAAGTTCTGAAGGAAAAGCTACAGGAAGAACGTAAATGATAAAATCAAAGATCTTCAAGCAGCTATCTTCTTCTTCTTCTTCTTCAAAGGAACTCTGAGGTTGAACTTCCTGAAAGCAGGAGAACTCAGGTGAAGAAGAGATGAAGATCTTAACACTTCTCAGTTAGATGGAAATTGCTGAGAGCAGAAAGCTTTTTCTTGATGAAGGCTTGAGAGCTTGAATGAATAACTGGTTAGCTATTAGCTAGCTTGAATCCTTCTTCAAAGGGTCATTTATATAATCATCAGCAAGCAACGGCTCTCTTCCATTTGAAATATTTGTCTTCTTCCGAGCCTTGAGACCTGGGCTGTAAATATCAAGAAGACAGAAACATCTCTGCAGCAAAACATTCTATAAAAGGAATAAACCTCTTTCTAAGAAGCTGCAGGCTTAAATCAAATAACAGAAGGACTAAATAAAGTCACATCAGAAATAATCTCTTTATAGCAAAAAGAAGACTTTTCAGTCTAACGGCTATAAAGGGCTGACAATAGATAAAGTAAATTATAATGACAGCTAATAAGACAAACAACTTTATCTTAAAAAGATTTGACTCAGGCAAAAGAGATGGAGCAAATATTGCCTGGTTATTTTATCATACAGCTTAAAATAATGTGCCAGAAAATGTATTAAATAATTAAATATAATAAATAAATACAAAATACAAAGGCAGACAGAAAACGTCGAACGACCCTCGAAGATCGTCGAACGACGCACGGAGATCGTCGAACTATCAGGCAGATAGTCGAACGATCCAGATAGTCGACCTATCGAAGAAGATAGTCGAACTACCCCGGCAGATAGTCGAACTATCAGAACAGATAGTCGAACTATCAGATAGTCGATCTATCTTGGACAGATAGTCGAACTATCAAGCGCACAGAGATAGTCGACCTATCAAGCAGATAGTCGACCTACCTCAGAAAACAGATAGTCGATCTATCAAAAGATAGTCGAACTATCAAAACAAACCAGATAGTCGATCTATCAGCAGATAGTCGAATTATCAGATAGTCGAACTATCAGGACAGATAGTCGAACTATCAAAGACAACAGATAGTCGAACTATCAACAGATAGTCTAACTATCAAGACGAAACAGATAGTCGAACTATCAAGGCGGAACAGATAGTCGACCTATCAACAGATAGTCGAACTATCAGATAGTCGATTTATCAGAACAGATAGTCGAACTACCTCGCCAAGCAGATAGTCAAACTATCAACAGATAGTCGAACTATCAACGCAAAACAGATAGTCGACCTATCAACAGATAGTCAAACTATCAACACAGACAAAGCGTCGACCAACTGATAGACGATCGTCGATCAGCCGATAGACGATAGTCGAGCGGCGTTCGACTATAGTCGAACGAAAAACTACTTAACCAAATTCTCAATCTGGAAAAGTGAGGACTCTACAGCTAGACTTCTAACCATTGACCATAGATATTTCTTGGGTCAAGGGGCACAAAGGAGAGGACTAAACTCAAATCAAAACTAGGGTACCAACAATCTCCCCCTATTTGAGTTAAGTCTCTCAACATCTAAAACATAAAGCTAGCTAAAGAGCAATAAAATAATACAGAAAATAGTTAACAATTAACTAGCAGATTATCAAACAGATAAACAAATATAGCACAGCAGTTAATCAAACTATGGATCAACAGAGTCAGGCTTAGAAACAGAAGAGCTAGAAACAAAGGAGATTTTCCTTAAAGGATCATCAGATTCTTTCTTTGACAGTTTCAGGTCCTGCACACCAATGATCTTCAGTTCTGTAGCTCTTGGGACTACAGCTTCAGGATGCTTTTCCATATATTTTGATGGATCAAAAATCTCAGGATTAACCTTGAACTTTTCAAATTCTTTCTTTCTGTAAGCAGACATGGTAGTTAGACCAGTCGTATCTTTTCCTTCTGCTCTAGCTTTTCTTATTTGAGCTGCTCCAACTAGTTCTTGAAAGCGAGCCATCCTAAAGTTAGGATCGAGCTCAGGATTTTCATACACAGGCTCAGGAGAAGCAGCATCAGCTATTTTATATTGAATAACTAGATAAGACATTAGAGTATACTTAGCAAAAGGGTTCTTGCTAGAAATTTTAGAATAAAGTAAACTATTTACCTTTTGAAACAATTTCCTCAGACTGAACTGGTGTTGGAGATGGAATTCTCTTCTTTGGAGAAGGAGGTGGGGAAAAGGTTGGTCTTTGAACCACAGTCTCCTTCATTTGTCTTTGAGAACCATAAAATGATTTGCCTTGCGAGCTTTGATAACCTTGTCTTGGCTGGGGCTGAAAAGACGCAGATCTTCCAGAAGAGGCAGCAGGATTAGCTGATAGGTTCCCAGAGGCTCCTGCACCTGGAGGAGGAGGAGGACCTCTGGGAGTCCATCTTGAGACAGGACTATCATACCTCTTAGTTCTTTTTCTTTCTTTCTGCTGATTCTTTGAAAACCTCATCCAGTGCTGAAATTCCTTGGATTTAGGGTCAATGCCCTTCAGAATGTAATAGGGAATATCATTATCCTTACTGGGAGGTGGAGGAGGAGCAGCTTTTCTCTTCTTTGAGGCAGCTTTCTTTCTCTTTGACTTCTCAGAAACATCAGAATCATCATCATCATCAGAATGAGATGAGGGAGGATTTTCATAAGGATCATAGGCTTCTGAAACAGCCTTTTCTTTAAGCTTAGGATCAGATTTCTCCCTTTCCTCTTCCATGGCATCCAGAGCCAGAAGGGAATCTAAGTCCAACCCTGGAGAGTCATCCCAGATGGTTGACTATTCAACTTGCAGATCTTTTTCCTTCTCTTTTAAAGATTGTACTCTTAAATCCCAGGCTGCTCTTGCTTGAACTTCTTCCAAATTCAGAACAGGAGAGTCAACTTTGACTTCATCTTTCTCAGACTCATCTTCTTTATTATCTAAAAAGAATTCCAATTCAGGATCTACTTGCATATCAGGAACACTTGGGTCAGCTTCAGAGACAACTGCTATGATCTGAGCAGCTAAATCTTCTTTAATAACATCTGTAAAATTATGAATACATATCTGCTAAATAAGCGATAATCATTCCCTCAAGGTATTCACAAACTATCAAATTAATCGACTCATCAATAAAACGAATGAAAGAGTTACCTTCATACTTAACCATCTCCCATGATTCATTCAGATATGAAGTTATAATTCCTTCTAGGAATCTAGCAATCACAGGAGAGGTAAGATCTTCTAAGCAGACTTTAACTGCAATCTCAGATAACAAGATTCCATCTGCTATTTCCTTATCAGACAAAACTGGGGCTATTTCTTTCTCAGCAGGAGCAGATTCTTCCTGGGCAGTCATGACTGTATCTTTTATAGCTGGAGGGGAGGCAGGATGGTCTGAGGCATCTTCATGGAACATCTCCCCCTGCCTGATTTCAGTGGATACTGAAACCAGGCCCCTTGGGGAAGATGGCTCAGCAGATTTTGAAAGGGATTTGATGGAGGCAGATAAGAGATCAATGGAGGCTGCAAGGGGAGCGATTGCCTCTTCAATCATGGTTTTGATTGAGGGGGTAATCAACTCCACAATGCGGGAGATAAGCTCAGGAGAGATCTCAATAGATGAAGGATGTGAAGTGGATGGAGCTGCAGCAGATATGGTAGTGGTGCTGGGATGAGAAATGGTATGGACAGGGGATCGAGCAGGAGATGGAGCAGGAGAGTTAATTGGGGAATTAACTGGGGAATGAACGGGAGATACAGGAGGAGTAGGAATTCTCTCTGATCCTAACAAATCAAAGCTAGGAGCAGATATCCTAGCCAGATGAGCAGGTAGAGGAGAAGCTGGAGGGGAAAGAGGAACAACCGTAGTTGTTTCTGGAGCAGCAGAGGAAGAAGGTCGTACTTCAGCTGAAGTTGATGGAACTTCAACTGAGGCAGACAGCAAAGCAGAGGAGGAGGAGGGAAGAGCTGAGCCAGCTTCAACATGGTGAGGAGTGACTGATTCAGTCCTTGTGTCCTCAGATGTTGCTGGAGCAGGTTTCACAAACGTTCTCTTCCACTTAGAGAACAAGTTGGGATCCATCTTCTTGCTCGCATTGATTGTTGTTGCAGTTGAACTCAGCAGCTGGGGTATTTTTCCTTAAGGAAAATTCCAATGACCCTTCCTAGGGTGACTTCCTTCTTACCAGTCTTTTTCCTGATTAAATCAAACACAACTGCTGCCCAATCGATCCTTTTTCGATTAACAATCGCACACATGAGTGCGAATTGCTGCCTTGTTATATTATCGTGAGCAGAGTGCTTACCGAGGAGCACTTTTCCTACTAACTCAGCCAGGAACTTGATTTTGAAAGGAAAATTCACTTTGAGCAGCTTCGTGGGAATGCCCTCAGCATGTCCCAGCTCAACTAGCATTCTTCCGAATTCCTGAGCATCTTGCTCATAATCCTCATCACCATTAACTAATCCAAAAACATCAGATAAAACGGCCGGAGTCAGGATTACCTCTTCTCCGTCGATGGTACCAGTCATCGATTCGTCTGAGGAAGACGACATAAAAGCCCATTCTTTGATTTCTGGGATGTTGATCTTAATCCTTGCAGACATTAACTTTTCTAATCCCTGATCCCTGCATAGCTGTAGAACTTCTACGATTCCTGCATCGCAGCTGCTGAATACGTCGAAATCCACGCTAAATCCTGCATCAAACTTCACGACGGCTAGAACTGCTGGGGAAACCGCCATGGATTCGCTGGAGAAAGCTCGAGAAAGCTGCAGAGAACGAAGAAGACGAAACGCCCGGAAATCGCAAGCGGGAAAGCAGAATGCGAAAGGGCACGCTCCGTCGACGATAAAACACAAGATCTTTTAACCTAGGTCGACTATCGGCTTTATATTAGACCGGGAATAGTCGATCTATTAAAAAGATACTTGACCCGATAGTCGAACGGCCGTTCGACGATCGGCTCAGAAGCAGAGTAGTCGAACCATCGTTCGGCTATTTCTGGCTTCACAAGCAACAAGCTGTCGTCGTTCAGAGATCGACGATGAGCTCAACCTGTTCGACGATGGTCGAACGTCGATCGACGATCTTCAAACAGATAAGCTATCATTAACCAGAGGTCGGCGATAGGCTTAATCCGTTCGACGATCTTCGATCATCGTTCGACGATCTTCAAGCAGATTTCAACATAGGCAGATATAGTCACACTTAGTCTCGTCCATTAATCATGCCTAGTTGAACTAAAAAGAACAGATGCTTCTGTTCATCTAAAGGCTTGGTGAATATATCACCTCTCTGAAACTCAGTGGATATGAACTCAAGACAGATCTTGTTCTTTTCCACACAATCTCTCAGGAAATGGTGCCTAATCTCAATGTGCTTCGTTCTAGAGTGGTGCACTAGATTTTGTGCAATAGAAATGGCACTGGTACTATCACACATGATCTTGGTGTTCTTGTGTGAGTAACCATAATCCACAAGCTAGTTTTGAATCCATAGGATCTGTGAACAACAACTGGCAGCTGCTATATATTCAGCCTCTGCAGTTGAAGTTGAGACAGAAGCCTGCTTCTTACAGAACCAAGAGACCAATCTCTCTCCCAGGAACTGGCAAGTTCCTGAGGTGCTCTTCCTGTCAACTCTGCAGCCAGCATAATTAGAATCAGAATATCCAATTAATTCAAACTCTGACTCAGCTGGGTACCAAAGTCCTAGATCTGGACATCCCTTCAGGTATCTCAGGATTCTCTTTAGAAGAATCAGATGAGATTCCTTGGGGTTGACCTGGAATCTAGCACAAAGGCATGTAGCAAACATTATATCTGGCCTACTTGCAGTTAGATATAATAGGGAACCAACAATGGCCCTATAATTCTTTTGATCAACAGGCTTGCCGTGATCATCAGAATCAATAACTACATTAGTAGCCATGGGTGTAGGCATTGCTGAAGCATCAGCCATCCCAAATTTCTTTACCAATTCCTTGGCATATTTGGATTGGGAGATGAAGATACCATCAGCATCTTGCTTAACTTGGAGACCAAGAAAGTAAGACAGCACATCCATGCTACTCATCTCAAACTTGGAATGCATCAAGTTGGAAAACTTTTTGCACAGTTTGGGATCAGTGGAGCCAAAAATAATATCATCTACATACACCTGAACTAACAGGATTGTGTCCTTGTGATGCTTGACGAAAAGGGTTCTATCAACTACTCCCCTAGTAAAGTTATGCTCTAACAGGAAACTAGCTAAGGTCTCATACCAGGCCCTAGGAGCTTGCTTTAGTCCATAAAGAGCTTTCTATAACTTAAAAACATGAGAAGGCTGAGTTGAAGAAACAAACCCTGGTGGTTGTTCAACAAATACCTCTTCCTTAAGCTCACCATTTAGGAATGCACTTTTGATATCCATTTGGAACACCTTAAACTTCATAAAGGCTGCATAGGCCAAGAAGATCCTTATTGCTTCTAGCCTTGCAACAGGAGCAAAGGTTTGGTCATAGTCTATACCTTCCTCCTGTCTGTAGCCCTGAGCTACAAGCCTAGCTTTATTCCTTACTATAATTCCATTAGCATCTAACTTGTTTCTATACACCCACTTGGTGCCTATGATCAGTTGGCCTTTAGGTCTTGGAACCAAAGTCCAAACTTTACATCTCTCAAACTGATTGAGCTCCTCTTGCATTGCAATGATCCAGTGGGGATCTAGCTCTGCATCTTTAAAGGTGAGGGGCTCAACCTGTGAGAGGAAACAAGCATGCATCACATCCTGTCTTAATTGATGTCTTGTTTGCACACCGGCTGATATGTCTCCAATCACTTGAGATGTGGGGTGATCTCTAAGTGTGACAATATCAGCAGGTGGGATGTGATCTTCAGCAACAGTTGGGATTAATTCCTCAGGAGGAATTTGATCTACTGTTGGTGGTACAACAACTGCTTCAGCAATGTCTTCATCACTGTCTGATTCAGTGATCTGAAGAGTTGATAGTTGGAGAATTTCTTGAGGGGCATCATGTACCTGCAATGAACTGGAGGAAGGAGAATTTTCCTTCTCCTTGTAAAACATCTGAGACTCATCAAAAGTCACATGCACAGATTCTTCTATCTTACAGGTAGACTTGTTATAAACCCTATAAGCTTTGCTTACTTGGGAATATCCAAGCATGATTCCCATTGAAGCTTTTGCTTCAAACTTTCTAATATATTCTTTATTATTATTATGAATATAAACAATACAGCCAAAAACTCTAAAGTAATTAATTTTTGGTTTCTTTCCTTTAAGCAACTCATAAGGAGTTTTACACTTAAGTTTGTGTATCAAACTTCTATTCAAGACATAGTTGGCTGTACTAACAGCTTTTGCCCAATAGGATAGAGGCATGTTAGCATCTGCCAACAATGTACTAGCAGCTTCAATTAGTGTTCTATTCTTCCTTTCAACTACCCCATTTTGTTGGGGAGTTCTAGGAGCTGAGAAGCTATGTTTGATACCTTCTCTCTCACAGAATTCTTGCATGAGAAGAGAGTCAAACTCAGTACCATGATCACTTCTGATCAAGGCCACATGAGTAGAGTACTCAGTCTGCACACATAATAGAAAGTCTGTAAGGGCTTTGAAGTTATCAGACTTAGTTCTCAAAAAGAAAACCCAACTGAACCTAGAGAAGTCATCTACAATTACTAAAGTTTAATACTTCCCTCCTAAACTCTGTACATTTATTGGGCCAAAAAGGTCCAAATGTAATAAATACAAGATTCTAGGAGAATCACTTTTATTTACAGATTTAAAAGAATTCTTGGTTTGCTTGCCTAGCTGACAAGCCTTGCATAGGCTCTCCTTCTTGTAGGGGCAAGAAGGTAAACCTCTAACAAGGTTGTGCTTAGATAACCTAGATATATTTTTAAGGTTTACATGACTAAGCCTTTTATGCCATAGGGAATTATTATTAAGGGTTACTTCATTAAACATGCAGATTTCAGAATGAGATGAATTGAAATCTACTAAATAAATATTACCTATTCTAATGCCTACTAAAACAACATTATTATTTAAAGTAATATTGCAAGAGAAATTAGAAAATGAAACCTGGTAGCCAGCATCACATAGCTGGCTGACTGAAATCAGATTATGCTTCAGTCCATTGACATAAGCAACTCTCTTGAAAGTAACTGCTCCAATTGTGATCCTGCCATAGCCTTCTGTCTGACCACAGCTGGAGTCTCCAAAGATAACCTTTGGGCCGAGCTTAGCTTTGAACTTTGACAGTAGATCTTTATTTCCTGTCATATGCTTAGAGCATCCACTATCCAAATACCACTTATTTTGAGTGATTGGATAGGCCTTCACCTGCAAGACAATTATTTAGACAAAGTGGACCCAGGTAACCTTGGGTCCCTTGTTTTTCACATAAGAAAAACTGGAAATATATGAGAATGCAGGCTGAGGGTGATAACCTAGTGGGTGAGATCTCCTAGGTGGGATTCTCCATGCAGATGATGGGTCAACAAACCTAGGGTTTCTATTCTCATTTAGGTTTCTATGGAATTGATTATGATTTTGAAAATCATATTGAAATCGTCGATCGACGTTCGACGATGGGCGCTCAGATCGTCGAGCTTCGTTCGACCATGGAGATTCCGATCGTCGAGCGGCGTTCGACGCTCTTTGCATTTCTTTAAAGAACTTCTTTCTCTTTTCTCTCTTAGCTTTATTTAAGGTTTTATTAACCAGATTTACTTGCTCAGTGTTCTTCTTTCCACTAGCTGAAATGAAGTTCACTGGAGTTGAAAGATTATTTTTAAGAAGGACTGGGGGTTCACTGGGAGAAGCTCCTAAGCCTAGTTTATCATTACCTGACCTAGTGTTAGTCATGCTGGTAATTTCTAACAACTTAAGGCTTCTACCATTAAGGGATTCTTCTAATCTCTTAGACTTAGCTAACTCTATTTTAAGAAATTTAATTTCTTCACTACAAGTAGTGAGTTCTTCCTTTAACCTAACATTTTTAGAGGCTATTGATTCTGAGTCAGCTAACCTATTTATAAGTTCTTTTATTTCCTTTTCTGAACTAATTAAATCTAAACATAAAGATTTAAATTCTAATTTAAATTCTTCTGAAGTAAAATCATAAGAAGAAAGTACCTCATCTTCTGTAGGCATCTCTTCATCAGAATCAGAACTCTCTGCAGCAGAGTGGTTGCTGCAGGCATCTATTGCCATTAGGCAAACTTCTTTTGCCTTCTTCTCTTCCTCATCTTCACTGGAGCTTGATGAGGAGGATTCTTCATCAGAATCACTCCAAGTTTCAGCAATGAAACCTCTCTCCTTCAACTTGTTTTTGTAGGAGGATGGCTTGGAGTGCTTCCTGTGTTGTTCTTTTTCTTTTCTCTTTTCTTTGTTCTTCTCCTCTGGACACTCGGGTAAAATGTGTCCAGGCTTCCTGCAACCATAACAAATGATTTCTTTAGCAGGAGAGCGATCATACCTTGGTTTGTCTTCATATCGTGAAGACTTCTTTCTGAACTCCTTTCTTCCCATCTTGAGAAACCTTTTGGAAAACATTGCCATAAGTTCCTCATTAGATTGGCTGCCTTCAGAAACATCTGCAGCCTTAAGAGCTAGAGATTGCTCTTTTCTTGTTGGAGTGGGGGTCTTGGCTTCAGCTTCTGCTTCTCTGGTCTTCAACACTTGCTCAAAAGACTTGAGCTTGCCGAGGAGAGCTTCAGTTGAGATCTCATTAGTACTTCTGGCTTCCTTGATAGGCCAGATTCTTAGATCCCATGTGCTAGGGAAGCACATAAGAATCTTATCATTGACCTCTGTCAATGATATGTCCTTGTCCAGGGTCCTCAGCTCATTGATGATTGAGCTGAGCCTGGTGTACATAGCTTCAACTGATTCAGCATCAGTTTTCTTGAAGTTCTCATACTGTGAGATCAGGTTGGACCTTCTGTCCTTCCTTTCATCAGCTGAACCAGCTACAATCTGGTTCAGTGTGTCCCACATGGCCTTTGCTGAGGAGCAGTCAGCCACCTTCTGGAACACCTCATTAGACATTGTCTGAGCCAGTATGTTCATTGCCTTGGCATCTGCAATTTTGGCCTTCTTGTATTCATCATTGTAATCTGGAGGAGGCACTGCACTCATATCAGATGATGAGGTAGTGGCAGCAGTAGGTGCTCTTGGGGGACCTGACAAAATAGAAGTAAAAATGCTTTCATCAATAGAGTTCATATATAATTTGATCCTTGCCTTGCAGATGCCAAACTTAGCTAAGTTGCATGCTGGAGGTCTGGTGCTAGAATAATCCTTGGACTGGGCCATGATAGTGAATATCTATAAGCTCTTGGTATCTATCAGGATCTTGTGACTTAGGTGTTAGCCTATACAGTCAGTCAACCTCCCTCTGATACCAATTGAAAGTGAAGGGATAGATACTACTCTAGATGGGGGGTGAATAGAGTTATCAAATTTTGCACAGACAAAACTTAATAGTCTACCCAACTCCCTTGGAGTGAAGTGCGGAATGAAAAGATTATAGATATTGATTTAACCTTAAAGCCTAACACAAGTGATGTGTACAAACACAAGCTAACTGTAATTACAGTTAAGCTTGGAAAAACCTAATCAGCAACTAGCAACCTAGTTATATCTAATCACAGCCACAATGCAGGAATTAAACAATGGAATCCAGACGACACAAGGAAATTTATAGTGGTTCCCCAAACAACTTGGGTACGTCCACTCTTCTACCCACACGGTAGGAATCCACTCAGGTTTTTGATCAGGTGCCCTGCCACCAACAGGATCTGCTTCAGGTAGATCCAGAAACCCTTTAGACTTTTGATCAGGTGTCTAAAAACCAAGCACAGGTTTTTGATCAGGTGCCCTGCCACCAAGGGATACTTTTGAAGGGAGTAATAACCCTGTACAGGAGGGGGAAGAAGGTTAAGATGTCTTCTCTATTTTACAAAGATTAGAGAAGCACAAAAGCTTGCACTGAGCTATAATGCTCTAAAGAATCAAGGCTCCCCCTGGCTCAAAGATGTCCAGGTGAAGTCTTGCTTCAGTGCAGAAAACTCTTCAGAAAGTTCTGAAGGAAAAGCTACAGGAAGAAAGTAAATGATAAAATCAAAGATCTTCAAGCAGCTATCTTCTTCTTCTTCTTCTTCAAAGGAACTCTGAGGTTGAACTTCCTGAAAGCAGGAGAACTCAGGTGAAGAAGAGATGAAGATCTTAACACTTCTCAGTTAGATGGAAATTGCTGAGAGCAGAAAGCTTTTTCTTGATGAAGGCTTGAGAGCTTGAATGAACAACTGGTTAGCTATTAGCTAGCTTGAATCCTTCTTCAAAGGGTCCTTTATATAATCATCAGCAAGCAACGGCTCTCTTCCATTTGAATTATTTGTCTTCTTCTGAGCCTTGAGACCTGGGCTGTAAATATCAAGAAGACAGAAACATCTCTGCAGCAAAACATTCTATAAAAGGAATAAACCTCTTTCTAAGAAGCTGCAGGCTTAAATCAAATAACAGAAGGACTAAATAAAGTCACATCAGAAATAATCTCTTAATAGCAAAAAGAAGACTTTTCAGTCTAACTCCTATAAAGGGCTGACAATAGATAAAGTAAATTACAATGACAGCTAATAAGACAAACAACTTTATCTTAAAAAGATTTGACTCAGGCAAAAGAGATGGAGCAAATATTGCCTGGTTATTTTATCATACAGCTTAAAATAATGTGCCAGAAAATGTATTAAATAATTAAATATAATAAATAAATACAAAATACAAAGGCAGACAGAAAACGTCGAACGACCCTCGAAGATCGTCGAACGACGCACGGAGATCGTCGAACTATCGGGCAGATAGTCGAACGATCCAGATAGTCGACCTATCGAAGAAGATAGTCGAACTACCCCGGCAGATAGTCGAACTATCAGAACAGATAGTCGAACTATCAGATAGTCGATCTATCTTGGACAGATAGTCGAACTATCAAGCGCACAGAGATAGTCGACCTATCAAGCAGATAGTCGACCTACCTCAGAAAACAGATAGTCGATCTATCAAAAGATAGTCGAACTATCAAAACAAACCAGATAGTCGATCTATCAGCAGATAGTCGAACTATCAGGACAGATAGTCGAACTATCAAAGACAACAGATAGTCGAACTATCAACAGATAGTCGAACTATCAAGACGAAACAGATAGTCGATCTATCGACAGATAGTCGAACTATCAAGGCGGAACAGATAGTCGACCTATCAACAGATAGTCGAACTATCAGATAGTCGATTTATCAGAACAGATAGTCGAACTACCTCGCCAAGCAGATAGTCGAACTATCAACAGATAGTCGAACTATCAACACAAAACAGATAGTCGACCTATCAACAGATAGTCGAACTATCAACACAGACAAAGCGTCGACCAACTGATAGATGATCATCGATCAGCCGATAGACGATAGTCGAGCGGCGTTCGACTATAGTCGAACGAAAAACTACTTAACCAAATTCTCAATCTGGAAAAGTGAGGACTCTACAGCTAAACTTCTAACCATTGACCATAGATATTTCTTGGGTCAAGGGGCACAAAGGAGAGGACTAAACTCAAATCAAAACTAGGGTACCAACAAAGTTTGTTTCTGTAGATCCACTTGGTTCCTATAATGTTGTGATCCTTTGGTTTAGGAACCAGTTCCCAGACTTTAGATCTTCTGAATTGATTCAGCTCTTCTTGTATAGCATCAATCTAGTTTGTATCTAGTATGGCTTCTTCAAACTTCCCGGATTCTATCTGTGACAAGAAACTTGAACATAAAACTGTGTTCATGTTCTTGCTCCTGGTTTGTACACCTTGACTTGCATCACCAATGATTTGATGAGCTGGATGATCCTTTAGGTGTCTTCTTGGTGGAGGAAATCTGCCAACCTCTTTGCCTTTTTCATTTTCCTAAACCTGATGCTCCTCATTGTCTTCTTCATCAAGTGAATCTTGTTCTCCTGCTGGACAACATACATCATTTTCTTCATCCAGCCTAGCAGGTGCTTCTTCATTGATAGTCAGCTTGTACAGCCTATCCTTTAAATCTGTAGAACTACCTGAAGAGCTAGACAATTCACTGTCAATCAACTTAGACTCATCAAATACTATATGGACAGATTCTTCTACAATTTGTGTAGTCAAGTTGTAGATCCTGTATGCCCTACTATTATTATTGTACCCACCAAATATCCCTTAGAGGGATTTGGCAGCAAACTTAGTTTGGTAGTGCTTAGCATTAACTAAGACATAACACTTGCTACCAAAGATTCTGAGGTAGGAAATGTTTGGTTTTCTGCCTTTCAAAATCTGATAGGGAGTCATCTTATGTTTCTTATTGATGGAGGCTCTATTGAGTACTTGACATGCAGTATTTACTGCCTCTGCCCAAAAGTACTCAAGGAGAGTAGTGTCACTAAGTAGTGTTCTACTTGCCTCAATTAGAGTCATATTCTTTCTTTCAGCAACTCCATTTTGATGGGGTGTTCTAGGTGAGGAGATGTCCTGATGAATCCCAAGTTCTTCACAGAACTTTTTCATACACTCAGACTGAAATTCAGTTCCATGGTCATTTCTGATTTTGACCACTGAATTGTTAAATTCACTCTGAATTTGTCTAACAAAGGTCTGGAAAATAGTAGGAGTTTCGGATTTCTGGCTCAAAAAGAAAACTCATGTGAATCTAGAATAGTCATCCATAATAACTAATGTGTATACTTTCCTACCAAGACTATGAACTGGCATAGGACCAAACAAATCCATATGCAAGAGATATAAACATCTCATTGAATCTTTGGTATCAAGTGCATGGAAAGAGGACTTAGTCTGTTTGCCCTTTTGGCAAACTGAACACACACCCTCTTTAATGCACTTGACTTGAGGACCATTCCTCACTAACACCATGCTGAACACCTGTCCTATTGACTTATAGTTCAGATGAGCTAGCCTCTTATGCCATTTGACACATAGTGAAGCTTTCTCTACTGCAACTAGACAAATGGGTGAGATGTTAAACTTACAATCTAGGTTAAGACAATATACATTCCCTTTCCTAGTGCCAGTCAAAATGATCTCTTGATCACTTGACATCCTTATTTGGCACTCCTCTTTGAGGAAAGAGATGTCATAACCTAGATCACTAAGTTTACTTATGCTTATCAGGTTATGTTTTAGACCCTTCACATAAGCCACTTTAGTGATAGTAATTGAATCACTAGAAATGTTACCAAATCCTTTGATGATTCCTTTTTCTGAGCCACCAAAGATTACTTTGGGTCCATTCTCCATTGGTACATAGTCCCTCAAAATTCTTCTTGTTCCAATCATGTGTCTAGAACATCCACTATTCAAGTACTATATAGGGGTATGACCACTTGGATTCACCTGCATCAAATAAAGAATCACTTATCCCTAGAACCCAAATTATTATTGGGTCCTAGGTCCTTATTAGTTTGAAATCCTACAACTGTTTTGACAGGTAAACTATTCTTGGTTTTAACACTTGTGTTGAACCAGCAATCCATGGCAAAGTGACCCACTTTGCTACAACACCAACACTCAAATCTATTGTACCTTCTTTTAGGTACAGACTTCACAACTTTATTGCCAGCAATCCTGTTAGGTGTAGGTGCTGGAGTAGCAAACCCTAAGAATTCCTTTTGAACCTGATGGGCTTGCCTATAGAGTGACCTATTGGCATTTGCACCCTTGCTCATGAGATCTCCATACTCATAGTGACCATGAGTAATATCATGATCATACATGTTTGTAGCTTGCATCACTTTCCTAAAGAAAATAGGGGTCTTTTTAGCTAGTGGCTGAACTGGGGCCTTACCTTTTCAATGAGAATTGGTGGCCCTAGTTCTTCCCCTAAAGCCTAGACTTGTCTTTCCTTTTTGAGAAATGAAATTGTGTATTAAGGGCAAGACAGATTTTGTCTTAGAGAATTTAGCCACTAACTCTCTTTCTTGCTGAAGTTTTGCCTCAAGTTTCTTGATATGATTTTCCTTGAAAGAGATTGTGCCCATCTGAATAATAGTAATGTTTTTTAGTTTGGCAACCTCCTTCAGTTTTAAACCTATCAACATGGCTGAATCTGATGCAGCCTGCTAAAGAGACTCAATTTCCTTGGCCTGCTCCTTGACAAGAAACTTGCTCCTCTTCAAAGCTTGCAACAGCCCACCATACTCATTAATAAGTTGGTGTACATCCCCCTCAGAATCAGAACCATCCACTTCTCTTAAAGTTCATTTTACTGATTCCGATCCAGTAAAATAATCACAAGGTGAGGGAGAATTGTATACCTTGCTTGGACCAGGCTGATCCTGGCACTGATCATTTTCGTATAGAGCCATCAGTCCTCACAGCAATAGCCTTCCACTCCATTTATGGAGTCCAGCATTTGTAGGAATTCTAGTTCCCTAGAATCCTCTTCTGTAGAGAACAACCCAACATATGCTTCTTCATCATATTCTTCTCCTGATCCTGAAGATGAAGAGTTTGTCCAACTCTTCTTCTTTTGAGCAACAAAGGATTTCTCCTTCTTGCCTTTCACTTGATGCTTCTTATTATCCTTAGAATCAGTCCTCTTGTCTGGACAGTCATCTATGACATGTCCAGGCCTGTTGTAATAATAGCAAACAATCTTAGAATTAGTTTGTTTACTAGGTTTTGAGGCATACCTGTCCTCCTTGGGAGTCTTCTTTTTCTCGAAATACTCATCCTTAGAGAAGGATGTAGATGGCCTGGTTCTCCATTTATTATTTTTAATGAACCTTTGAAACTGCCTTGTAAAGGCAGCAAAGGCCTCATCACTGGTGTGGCTATCTGATGTATTGTTGTCAGGATTTTCTTCTTTTGCCTCAACACTCCTTCTGGGTGGAGAAGGAGACTTTCTCCTACGCTTTCTTGTGCTTTTAGCCTTAAAGGCTACTGACTTCTCTTTGTACTCAGACCTACTGCTTTTATCCTCCTCTTTTTTTGCAGTGAGCTGTATTTCATAGGATAGCAGCTTTCAAAATAATGTGGGTGGAGGTGTATCAACAAGCCTGGCCATCTCTCTGATGACACATATCTTTGTATCCTAGTCCTTTGTTAGTGATCTGAGAAACTTGTCATTCAGTTCATATGTGCTGAAGACTCTTCCATAGGTCATCAGGTCATTTACTATCCTGAAGAACTTCTTGTAACATTCAGCTATGTTGTTGGACTTGGCTTGTCTAACGCTCTCATATTCTTAATTTAGCATAGATTTCCTGTCTTCTCTGACTTCTTCAGTTCCCTCCATGTAGACAATCAAGGTGTCCCACATCTCCTTAGAGGTTTTGTAATGTACCAGATTCTTGAATGTGACATCATCTATAGCTCTAACAATAATGTTTTGTGCTCTTCTGTCTAATGTTGCAAGGATGATCTCATCCTTGGTCATTTCAGAATAACTCTTTAGGATTCTAACATTTGCATCCAGAACAGATACCTTCTTTGGAATGAAGGGGCCTTCTTGTACTGCGATGTAGATTCTTGGATCAGATGCTTCCATGAAAAACCTGACCCTTTCCTTCCATATGCCAAAGAATTATTTCCTACAGATAGGTTGTTTCATAGATCCAAATTCATTATGATTCTCATTTGAACCCATTCTTGAAATCTGTTAATTGCCTTGGAGATTCACTCAGACTGTTAGGCCTATCTTAGAGTAACCTCCCTCTGATACCACTTGAAAGACTTGATTTCAAGAGCCTAGACACCTAGAGGGGGGTGAATAGGTTCTAATTTTTTTTAAGGATTTTAGGCAATTAACTTGTTCTAACTTCGCACAGATAATACAATTCTCAGCATAGCAATCACAACACAGCAATCACAGCACACCAATCACAACACAGTACAGTACACCAGATTTATAGTGGTTCCCCAAGGTATGGGTACATCCACTTTCCCCCTTCGCCAATCTAGTAAAGAACTAGATTCAGCCCAACTTCCTTCCACTTACTAAGATCCACAGATCTTACAACTCAGAACTAGATTGGTTCCTACAGCTCAGACTTATACAAGTCTTATCTCAGATTCTTCATAAGAATCCTACCTCAGGCCTCATCCCTACCTCAGCCTTTATCACTAGGCTTACAACTAAGACTTTAACAAGTCCTACACCTCAGGCACTCAGCCCTACGCCAGCCTTTATAATTACAGGCTTACAACTCAGATCTTACAAAAGATCCTACAAGAAAATTGAATGTTTTAAAGGGTACAAAAATTTCACCAGATAGAACTCTCTATTGGTGTGAGCTTCTTGATCAGTTTTTGAATAAACTAAATATTCAGATCAAACCTGACTTAGCTATTTCAAATCTTCTTGATTGAACAAAATAAGGTTGATCTTCACTTAATGTAGAAGTTGATCTTCAGATAGCTCCCTCCTTAGATTCAGAATTAGATCTAAATCTTTCTTACAGATTGTTCTGGATCTGCCTTCTTAAGGGTTTCCCCTTTACTTGTTGTCAAACTCTTTCCCATAATTTCTTGATTACTTCCTTTGTTATTCCTGGTTGTCAAGGATCAGTACCTTATATAAAGTTTCCTCATGATTACTGGCTGATCCGGTTTGTAACAACCTTCTGACAGTTCTGACAAAGGTATCAGACCTGTTGGTTATGACAGCTGTCGAGTCACCAATCATGATAGTTGATTCCACAAATACTTTACAACTAAGCATCAACCACTCAGCAAACTGCTTCACATGTGTCGAAACAAATAGACTAAGTGTCGACACAAGTCTTGATGATGTCGACACAACACTCCATGTGTTGACATAGTCATTCTTTTGCTACTCGACACAGCTTCTGTTTGTATGTGTTGACACAAGTCCTGTGTGTCGACACAACTGCTCCTGGTCTCGACATAAATGATGCTGACAGATGGCGTTGAGTGTATGTCCAGCTGTCGTTGAGTGTGTGTCGAGACCTCATTGAGTGTGTGTCGACACAAGTCCTGTGTGTTGACACAAGCCTTCAGACTATGTATAGTTATTGCTGTTAGATGGCGTTGAGTGTCATCCATATGTCATTGAGTGTGTGTCGACACAAGTCCTATGTGTCGACATAACTGCTTCTGGTCTTGACATAGCCGATGCAGACAAATGGCGTTGAGTGTGTGTCGACACAAGTCCTGTGTGTCGACACAAACCTTCTTTAGGTGTCGACACAATTCCTGATTGTCGACACATGCCTTTCTTCTGGTGTCGACATAACTCCTGAGTGTCAACACAGCTTCTGCTTTAAGTGTCGAAATAATTCCTGCCTTAGGTGTCGACACAATTCTTGGTGTCGACACAGCTTCTTCTTCAGGTGTCAACACAATGCCTGGGTGTCGACAAAGGTCTCGCTTCTAGCATCGACACAACTTCTAGGTGTCGACATAATTCTTTATAAGTGTCGACACTTGTACTTAGAGAATTTTCTCGCAAACCTTACACCTGCCCAATGAAACTCAAACATCCCATCAAATATAAATTGATGTATATCATTGAGTAAGATGAGGCTTCTCAAAATCTGGTAAATATTTTTCAGTGTACCCAACAGAGGGTTAAACCCTCATCTCCCGGTCTTATACCAGCAGGGGAAAAGCTGAGCCGTCGGATCTCTTAGAAATAAAATGAATGGCCGTAATTAGCCCTTAAAAGAGATTTCGGGGGCCGAACACAGCTTGTGACACGCCCGTGTCACAGGCCGTGTCTCATGATTTCAACACAATCGTCGAACATAGAACAGGACATGGCATCTGACACAGCTTGGGATACGCCCGTATCAACCATGGACACGCTCGTGTCATAGGCTGTGTGCCTTAATCGACGCTAAAACCATCGTGTCCCGAACAGGACACGGCCATGTGACACGCCTGTATCACAGGTTGTGTGCTAGATATGGCTTGGAACATGCCCGTGTCCCAGGCTGTGTAACTCTTTCGACACAGCCCGTTAAAACACAGAGCAGGACACGACCCTTGACACGCCCGTGTCACAGGCTGTGTAAATCTAATCAGGCACCAATTTGGCCTTAAAATGCTATATGTTCTTCTTTTGAGGCAACCAAAGCGGTCAACTTGACCAAAACCAACTTAAACCCTAAAGTGGTCAAAGTGCCCTAAATAAGTGTCAAGTGATCACCAAGGTGTCAAACCAACCCTACACAAGTCTCCCTATACCTTAGGATAATCCAATGGGGCACTAAGGACCCATTGGGGTCAACCCAAAAGGTCAAATTGACTAAAGTAAACTCAACCTTAAAATAGGTCAAACTAGCCTAAATAACCTAACCAAGTCCAAGCCACTTGGGCTAATCCCAATTTGAGTGGACCATTAACTTTAGGAGGCTGATATTTATGTGCAATTCCACCTAAATTTCGGAGGGGGTGACTAGGAGAGAGAAAATGGGAGTTTTCCCCTTAATGGAGGAGAGAGAAAGAGGAAAAGAAAGAGAGGAGTTATGGAGGGAGGCCATGAGCCACCCAATTCACCTCCCCAAGCCTCCATTCATTCCTCATGACCCTTGGGATGACATTCCCATCAGTTTCTCATCAGCCGCCATCAATGGAGGAGCCCAACTACCATGGTCAACCACCCCTTCATCTCCCCTCCCATGAAAAATATAAATCACCCAACACAGCCCCCTATTCTCACTTTTGAACATTCCATCACATTCAAAATGTCCTTGGCATTCAAAATAATATATTGGATTAATGGTTTTTGTGGAGGATCGAGGAATCAGGCAAGCTTGCTGGAGAGGAAAAACGCTATGGCCGACAGCCGCCGCCACCGCCGTCAAACCCCAAACAATGTCCACTTCTCCTCCTCTCCCCTTGTGCTAGTATCTAGATCAAATTAGGTAGAGAAATCGGGCTCAAACGAGCCGATCCAAGTGATAAAAATGGAGTTTTTTTGAAAAATCATGGTGACGGGTTCGCCGGAAACCACCACCTCCAGCGGCCAAACAACCGCCGGACGATAGCAACCATCTCGACGGAGGTGGTTGTGGCGGTGGCTAGACAGGGAGGTGACCGGGTGGCTGGAGTTAAGAGTTGGAAATGCTACAGGAAAAGGTATTTTACAGCTATGTTCGGGTTTTGAGGAAGACGAACAATGTTCATCATATTTTATTATATTTATAAATATTGTATAGTGATTTACTTAACCCCTTTATTGTGCACCTTTTTAAAACAAAAAATAGGCCCTTAGGGACTGGAACTCAAAAAGTGGCCAACATAAAAGTTATAGACCTTGAAGTGTAGTTTAATTTAAAATTGACTTCAACCCATTTGGGTAAGTGGCTTGACCACAGCACTCAAAATGGTGCAGCCTATACATAGGCTTGACCAGAGACTAAATTGAGTGCCCCCATCAATACAGCCACCCAAATGACTTGAAATTTGGGTTGGGTGTCACTCTTACCTATACCTATATTATATCCACAAATAGAAATTTTTGGAAAACATTTTCCTAAAGTTTTTGCAGAAATTTAATAAACATTGCATGAATTATTTAAGGGGTCTAATTACCTCTAAACCCACCAAAATTTTGATGTCTGTCTCTTATGGTCATGGAATGAGTATGGTAAAATGTTTAGGTCAATTGTGTAACATCCCAAATTTCAAATGACTTAGATTTGGGATAGACATGTGGTGGATGCTAGGGTTTAGCTAGGTTTGACCCTAGGAGGAGGATTTAGACCATGTGGGGCCCACTATGGGGCCCAAGTCAACCTAGGTCAAACTAGGCTAAATACAAACCCTAGCCACACCATGACCCCACCACATTGCCCTAACCCTAAATACAATCTAAGTGGACCCCAAGGTAGGCCATGGGGTCAACTAGTTGACCCATGTTGGGTCAAGTCAACATGTTGACCTAAATAGTGAAAATGGTGCCCTAGCCCAATTCACTGGGTTGGGTCCACCCAAATCAACCCAAACTCATTAGGTGGGCCTAAAGTGACCCTATACCCCCTATGGAAGAGAAAAATAGGGGCATGCAATGGTAATTTTGGGAATTTCCTAGGAGAGAGAGAATGTGACAAATAGGAGAGAGAAAGTGTTAAGGAAGTGGTGTGGACCATTTGGGCTCATCCCACCAACCCATGATGGGTTGGCTAACCATGTAGGGCTATTAGGAGGTGTGAGGACCCACCATGCAGCCTTGGGTCAAGCCCAAGCCCAAACCCGACCCAACCTAACCTATTTCATTAGGTGAACCAACTCCCCCTCCTCACCACCCACCCACCTTGGCCCCTACCATGAAATCCGACCCCTTAGGACCTAATTAAACCAGCTGGAGTAGTGGGGCTCACTCCCAAGCCACCTAGCCGGCCACACAAGCCAACCCGAGCCTCAACATTATTGAAATCGCCCCTCCTTGGTGAATCCGCCCCTACATTGGTGAAGTCGCCCCCCCCCCCTCACTTAACTCAGCCTAAACCGACCACACACACTCACTCCCACTTCATTCCTACCCCTGAGACAGAGAGAGAGAGAGAGCCGGAGCCACCTGCAGCCATGGCAAGCCAAGGAACTCGCCGGAATGTTCATGCTAGGGGAAGCCGCCGCCACCCTCAACCACAACCACCACCGGTCCGTATCCCCTCCCCTCTTACTGTACTAGTATCCTAGATCATCTAGGTTAGAGGTCGAGCTCAAACGAGCTCGACATAGGAATCAAAAAGCTTAAAAATAGGTTTAAAAATGGCGGTTTTAGGTTTTTTCGGTTTGGTTGCGCCGCCGCCGTCCGCCGCTCTCCGCCGCCCAAGTCGCCGGCCAGCCTTAGCCCCGACCACCGTGAGGCCGGGGAAGGACTTGGCCGGAGGTCCCGCCGCCGGCGATGGCCGGGAATGGCCCCGCAAGGAACACCTGCACGGGTTGGCCATGCATGACTGCATGAAGAAGAAGATACAGTAGCCGTTAGATTGCTTTAAGATTCGTGCAGGAGTTTTAATATTAATTCTGCATCATTAATTTTATGTATAAATGAATTATTGTCACATGGTAACAGTTAGTTTGTATGTTAATTATGAGGTACTTAGAGGCCCCACCTCAGGTTGAACCCTGAATGAAATATTTGGGTAGATGGGGTAACTTTAAAATGCCACAGAAATCATAGGTTTTGGAGCAGTAGGCTGCCCTGTAGGGCTGTTTTGCTAGGACTGCCCCCTAACTAGGGCAGAAATTAAAACTAATGCCCTGCTCAAACCCTAAGTCCAAATGGACTGAAATTTTGGACATGTGGCTTATTTGGTCAAATCTAGGCCCTCCCCAAAAATAAGAATTTTTGGGGAACAGTTTGCTATAGTTTTTACAAAAATACCCAAAAGTAAATAAATGTGATTTTTGGAGTTTCCTAACTCCAAATGGCCCCAAATTTTGGTGGCACCCTCTCATGGGTATATTAGACCCATGGTTAAAATTTGGGCTAAATTGGTTCACTGCATGATGAGGAATCTCACTTGCATGTTTGAGAAATGAAATTGACTTGGGCTGCAAATAGCAATTTTGCAGAATTTCAAATGGCTGCCCAAGCCAAACCAGAAGCCCCCTTGACCTGAGATTTTGGTCAAAGGTATAATTAGGGCATATTCAGGCCCTGCCCAAAAATGGGCTTGATTGGAAAACAAAATGTGGGAAAATTACCAAAATACCCCTAGGGCTTAACTAGGTGATTTTTGGAGTTAGCCAACTCCAAATGGCCCCAAATTTTGGTGGCTGGCCATTAGGGACCATATAGACCAGTGGTAGAAATTTCTCTGAAATTGGAACAAGTCATGTTGGGAAAGACCCACATGCAAGAATTGAACTCCTTAGGCTCGGGGTGCAAATAGCAAGTTTTTGATATTTACCTAAAGGGGTGCAGTTAGAATGCACCCCCCCTGATTTAGTAGACCAGTAGGGTATAATTTAAAACCCTAAGTTAGTTGGGATTTTTGGGAGCAAAAATCCCACATTTAATGAATTTGACTCTTTTGATAATTTGGTGAACACGTAAGCATTTTCTAAACTGATTCAAACTAGGGTTTAGAAGATTCATAAAACCCTAATGATATTATATAAACTCAAGGGAGACATATTCGAGCCCTTGAGATTCGACTTGATAAATTGAAGATTTGAATTATAAGTATTCGGGAAAACGTTTTTACCCTTAACAGTAATTGAATGATTCTGATGATGATAAGTAATAAATAAATCGACGCGTCTTATTTATAATAATTTCATGTGATTAAACACAACACAATGCATTTGGAAGTTCATTCAATGGATCATTAGATAGGTCATTTCACCCTAGTCATTCAGTCTCGATAGACGTGTCGTACGTAAATGCTTATCTAGAGAATACCACCCTAGGTTAATGAACATAACGATGAGGATGGTATTATAACTTGGAAATGGCAGGGTGGTATTAGGTCTGGGGCTACATTTAGAATAAGTAGGATTACTCTACTAGGACCACCGGGAGATAGAATAAAATGGGATAGTCGTGGAAATTGGGAATAAACCCGGGTGGTGTTGATGGCATCATAAGTATAGCAACGAGTGATAGAGTGCAAATCACTTTACAATAGGCATAACGGAGTCCGACGGAAGACCGTCGCCTTTCCGATAATAATACCATAAGTCATTAGGCTACTAAGGAGTAACACTAAAGGAGAATCGTGGGTAATGGGTAAACATCAACTAAAACTAATTATCCTTGCGAAAGGGAACTTCGGGTTTCATGCCCGTCTTGGTTCCTAGTGCCCTCGAGACCCCCTCACGGGGCATGCCTTGGGCAGTCCTGGGATTCACTTTAAATCACTAGGTATAATAAACCTTAAACAAGAGTAGTCTAATAGGTTTGGAGTTCTACGCGATAGGTTCGCCGGTTAAATAAGGTTGGGAACATCATATGGGTTACTTGCTCACCTGTTTCACAAGGTTGGAGGGATACAAGTAATAAGCTCGTCCTAACCGGGTTGGAGTGGCTTGCTCACCTGTTTCTTAAGGTTGGAGGGATACAAGCGCTTACTCACCTAAATTGGATTGGAGGGAATGTGTTAACAATGTCAGTACGAGCGGGAAGCTCTGATTAATACCTTGCATGTGCATAAAATTAGTGGCGAGTCACGCGGGACTGGCCAGTCGATGCACCGATGGCAGTACGATGACTCGGGCGAGGAGTACGGGTGGAGGGGCCAGTATGCTTAAATATATAATACTGCGGAATCCCCGAAGACGTACACTCGACCTACAAGACTGACGGGTAGTCAGCAAAATACGTACGCAAAACTCTAGAGTGCACCTGGGACGTGTACAGAGGCGTATGAGAGGGGTCTAGGTCTGGTAGTGCTTATACCTACCTAGAAGTGGAGAGCCCGCTCCACTGTTGCCGTAGCCACAATGGTAGTACCCGAGAGTGATGCAAGCTCTCAAAAAGAGGGAACTAAAGGTCTGTGATCACGGAGTCGTGTGTGTGTGTTGCACTTGCATGTTTAACATATTCATCATAACATACATTCATTCATTAGGACATACGCTTCATAGATCCTTATCATATAAATTGTATGGGCGGTTTATATGATAAGTTACTTTTGGAAACCCTAACTTATAAGTTCGTATGGGCGTTCATATAAGTTAGGGTACTTCTGTGATATTGATAGGAGTAGGAGTAGCAGTAGCGTACTTTCCTTTCTGTACTACCTTTACTTCCAGTTCTACCCTTTTTACTGCAGTTCTTCTCTTTCTGTACTGTCTTTACTTACTTGCACTATATATAGAACTGCTAGATTATATATAGAACTGCTAGATCATATATATAACTGCTAGATTTTACTTACTCCTGCTAGATAGAAATGTCACCTGCTCCACTTTGCTACCCCTTGTTGTCCTCTGCATCTTCCTTCCATCCGGTGCCTAAGAGCGACAGGAGGAGGTGTTGAGGATACGACTTAGTCTTTTTGACTAACATACGTTGACTCCCCCTTTTTAGGAGTTCGAGGAGGTGGACCAGCACGTCCCGCGGGACGAGGAGGCAGGGCATGAGGAGCAGCTACCACCACCACCAGACACTACTACCGCACGTCCTCAGGTGGGAGGAGATGTAGTGTATAGCTTAGTTTACAGCTTTCTATTTTGCGAGAGAGAGTCTGATTTCTATTGATGTATATGGGCATAAGCCCTATTTCACTTTTGTACTCATTTTGGACTGTAGTAGCTTTTCATTCCTTATATATGATATGCTCTGTGACTTCTGTGGACATGTGTATTGGGTTGTTTATACACTTTTACTTCCGCATCTCTAGTGAAAAATGATCATAATAGCCGGCAGAATCGGCGTCTTACGGTGTCGACTAACTCAGGAGTTAGTGTCACCGTAAGGCGGCGGTTCTGGGCATAAGATCCGGGTTAGCCTCGGGATGAGGAGACAGGATCTTACAAACTGGTATCACTTGAAAAATACGATCTTTAGAGAAAGAAGTCCACAACACTGGAACACCCCGCTCGAGAGTAGTTTGCGGACAAACTATTCAGCGGAAGCAATGGTGTGCCCATGTGTAAAAAGTCACACTAAATAGTCCATTAAACAATGAGTTAGGCCAAATTTTGAGGAATTTTGACTTAAGAATCACCTTTTTGCAACCTCTACAGGTCGCCGTGCCACAGAACGTGGTCCCTCCCCCTCCGGATGCCACTCCGTTCATGCAGACTGAGATGGGACAGACCCTTACTGCGATCCTAGACGCATTTAGAGCCCAGCAGGCCCCGGCACAGCTGCCAAATCCGGGGTCAAACTGGTTGAGTGCGTTCAGGAGCCTGTCCCCGCCCATGTACCACGGGACGGAGAATGCTGGGAAGACAGAGGAATGGCTGGAGGCCATACAGGAGATGCTTGCAGGCATCAGTTGCCCGGTGAAACAGGCGGTACCCTTGGAAACTTCTGCTTTAGATTCACATGCCTGGAGATGGTGGAAATCCATGATGGATTCCACATATGCTGATAGGGACCCATCAGAGATCTCCTGGGAGGAGTTCAGTGAGTCCGTCCTTGGACATTTTGTGTCAGATACAGACAGAGATGAGTTGGAGGAGAGGTTCTTGAACCTCAAGCAGGGGACTCGTTCAGTGATTGAGTACCAGAGGGAATTCTCCCATCTGGCCAGATTTGCAGGCTTTCATGATCTAGAGGACCGGAGGTATGCAAAGAAGTTCTACCGAGGACTTAGGGATTCAGTACGGCAGGCACTGCTATTTATTTCTCATGGATCATCGACAGAGATCATCGAGATGGCAAAGAAGCACGAGGCGGACCAGCTTATGACACAGAGTAGAGGGAAGAGGCCACTTGATGGGCCATGGCACGGAGAGAGTAGTAGAGGCCCCCAGAAGGGCAAGGTCATTGGGTTCAAACGAGGCGGGGAACGTCGCCGTCCCAACTACCGGCAGGAGAACTACAAGCAAGAGAATTACAGACAGGAGAACTACAGGCAGGAGCAGAGGCCTCCTCCAGTGTATGCTCCTCCACCTCTTCAGATTCATGGACCGATCGGGCAGGAAGATCAAGGTCAAAGACAAGTGGTCTGTTTTGGGTGCCACCAGCCGGGGCACTATAGAGCTGATTGTCCGCAGCAGTTCCGTCAGCTTCCTCCTCCTCCTCCACCCCCTCCAGTGGCCCCTCCAGCATACCAGGGTCGAGGTCGAGGACGAGGCCGAGGCCGAGGACGAGGACATCACGGCCGAGGCAGGGGTCGTGATCAGATGTACGCCTTGGATCTTGCCGTTCCAAGAAACCCAGAGGAGGTCATTACAGGTAATTTAAAACCTTAAAAGTTTCATTTCCTTCAAATTACTTGATCTTATAAGCTCATTAAGCCTCGTAGAATAACACTCGTTAAAATAATCAAAACCTCAGGCATAGTCATCGTCAATGGCAAACCTGCCCATACCTTATACGACACGGGTGCTACACACTCGTTCATATCAGAAGCCTTCATCAAAGGGCTAGATGGCGTGGAAAGATTCACAGGCGCGGAGAGAAGGGTGCGTCTGCCTGACGGCTCGGAGATAGTGACTACGGAGCATTGTAACTTGGAGGGAGAGATCGCTGGCAAGATATTCCAGATACCGGGGACGATCCTGATGCTGCAGGACTTCGACATTATTCTGGGCATGGTGTGGTTACATTGGAACTACGCCCAGATAGACTGTCTGTCCAAGAGGATCACCCTCAGGCATGGCGACTCCTACGTCACCATCGAAGGTATCCGACCTATCCCACCTCTTTCATTATCTTCCATACAGGCTGTCAAAGCCTACGAGCAGGGCGAGGAGGTGTATCTTGTATGCTTCGAGATGATAGTGGCGGAGACGGCCATTTCCGATATACCCGTGATCCGGGATTTCTCCGACGTATTCCCGGAGAAATTGCCCGGACTACCACCGGCCAGAGACACCGACTTCCGTATCCAGTTGATACCGGATGCCAAGCCCGTATCCCGGGCACCGTACCGGATGGCTCCAAGGGAGCTGGCAGAGTTCAGGACGCAGTTACAGGAGCTAGTGGAGTCCGGATTTGTCCGGCCTAGTTCTTCACCCTGGGGAGCACCAGTTTTATTCGTGAAGAAGAAAGACGGTTCGCTCCGGTTGTGCATTGATTACCGGGAATTGAACCGGCTTACGGTCCGGAACACTTACCCACTGCCACGGATTGATGAGTTGTTCGATCAGCTTCAGGGAGCATTCTGGTTTTCGAAGCTGGACTTGAGATCTGGATACTATCAGTTGCGGATCCAAGAGGAGGACATACCAAAGACGGCGTTCAGTTCTCGGTATGGCTTGTTTGAGTTCACAGTGATGCCCTTCGGGCTCACGAATGCGCCCTCAGCATTCATGAGTCTGATGAACCGTGTATTCGAGCCTTACTTGGATCGGTTCGTCATAGTCTTCATCGACGACATTTTGGTCTATTCCAAGACCAAGGAGGAACATGCGCAGCATCTATCGTTGGTTTTGGGGAAGTTGAGGGAGCATAGCATGTATGCTAAGTGCCAGTTCTGGCTTGAGGAGGTAACATTCTTGGGACACACCATCAGTGGGGCTGGACTAGCCGTGGATCCAGCTAAGATCGAGGCAGTTAGAGATTGGCCGCAGCCGAAATCGGCCACGGAGATACGTAGCTTCTTGGGGCTAGCAGGCTACTACCGCAAGTTTGTGGAGGGGTTTTCCAGGATAGCTCTCCCCCTCACATCGTTGACGAAGAAAGAGGCAGGATTTCATTGGTCTGAGAAGTGCGAGGCAGCGTTCCAGGAATTGAAGAGCAGGCTCACCTCATCCCCTATCCTTGCACTTCCAGCTGGGAAGGAAGGATTCCAGATTTACACTGACGCATCATACCAGGGAATGGGGTCTGTCCTAATGCAGCACGGTCATGTGATAGCATACGCTTCGAGACAGTTGAAGAAGCACGAGCACAACTACCCAGTCCATGACCTAGAACTCGGGGCAGTGGTATTCGCATTAAAGATATGGAGGCACTACCTGTACGGGATCCATTGTGATATTTTCTCCGATCACAAGAATCTCAGGTACATCGACACTCAGAAGGATCTGAATCTACGCCAGAGGAGGTGGCTAGAATTCCTATGTGACTACCAGTACAAGATCCATTACCACCCGGGGAAGGCAAACACTATGGCGGATGCCTTGAGCAGGAGAGCCGGCTCTACTAGTCCGGAACCTCGGGTGGGAGCTATGTCGTTAGCTCAGATGGTGGAGGGCCTGCACATTACTGTGGTGTCAGAGACTGAGCCAGAGCTGTACCGGGAGTATCCGAACTCCATGATTAGTGATTGTGACATTCGGGAGCGCATCTGGGCGCATCAGAGGCAGGATGCAGATTTAGAGCCGATATTCGGAGCCCTAGCTGAGGGCAAGGCAGAGGATTACACGCTACGCGACGACCTCGTTCATTTCCGTGGCCGTATATATATACCCGCAGGAGGTGGTATCCGGGAGGACATACTCAGGGAGTCGTACTAATCACGGTACTCAGTGCACCCCGGTATCACCAAGATGACGGCTGATTTGCGGAAGAGCATGTACTGGCCCGGGATGAAGAGGGAGATCATATATTATGTTACACACTGCGAGGCATGTCAGCTAGTGAAAGCTGAATGCAAGAGCCCAGGAGGGTTATTACAGCCATTACCGGTGCCAGAGTGGAAGTTTGAGGATATTGCTATGGATTTTGTGCATGGGTTGCCTCGCTCCCACTCTGGGCACGATTCCATTTGGGTCATCGTCGATAGATTGACCAAGGTAGCCAGATTCATACCGATCCGGAAGGACGCCCCAGTTGCCGTATTGGTGAGGTTGTTTGTGGAGCAGTTCGTTAGATACCACGGCGTCCCCAAGACGATTGTCTCGGATCGTGACGGTCGATTCACTTCTAGGGAGTGGAGGGCAGTGCATGCTTACTTAGGTTCGCAGCTCTCTTTCAGCACTGCCTTCCATCCACAGACCGACGGTCAGACAGAGCGGACCAACCGGACTATGGAGGATCTGCTGCGTCTTTGTATTTTGGATACCGGGAAGCCCTGGGAGCGAATGTTACCCTTGATTGAGTTTTCTTATAACAACAGTCACCAGGCGAGCATTGGGATGGCTCCTTACGAGGCACTATATGGGAGGAGGTGTCGGACACCTCTATCATGGGTACAAGATGAGGATACACGAGCTCACGGTTCAGAGTATGTCGAGGATACGGAGGCTCAGATACGTCTGGTCAGAGATCGGATGTTGGAGGCCCAGAGCAGACAGGCGAAGTATTACGATGCGCGGCATTGTAAGGTGGAGTTCCAGGTGGGAGACAGGGTTTTCTTGAAGATACGTCCAGTGCACGGTGTTTCCCGGGTGCGGAGGCACAAGAAGCTCAGTCCGAGATATATGGGGCCTTACTTGATCCTAGAGCGGATCGGCCCCTTGGCTTACCGACTGCAGCTACCGATAGAGTTGGGAACTCTGCACGACGTCTTTCACGTCTCCTCCCTACGACGAGCACTCCTTCGTCCTGAGCAGCATATTTCTACTACCGACGGGCCAGTAGCATCAGATCGATCGGTTCGTTTAGAGCCGGTCCGGATCGACGATACCGCCGTCCGAGTGTTGCGGAAAAAGAAGGTCCCTCTCGTGAAGGTGTTGTGGTCCAACCACGGACGGGAGGAGCACACCTGGGAGCCGAGGGATCTCATGATGGAGCGACACCCGGAGCTATTCTCCTCAGGTACAACTTAGTTTTATATTTTCCTTCTAGTTACGTTTCGAATCTTTATAAGCTTGTCGTAGAAACCCCGTAGCCCGAACTTAAATTTCGGGGACGAAATTATTTTTTTTGTTTATAGGGTTTGTAACATCCCAAATTTCAAATGACTTAGATTTGGGATAGACATGTGGTGGATGCTAGGGTTTAGCTAGGTTTGACCCTAGGAGGAGGATTTAGACCATGTGGGGCCCACTATGGGGCCCAAGTCAACCTAGGTCAAACTAGGCTAAATACAAACCCTAGCCACACCATGACCCCACCACATTGCCCTAACCCTAAATACAATCTAAGTGGACCCCAAGGTAGGCCATGGGGTCAACTAGTTGACCCATGTTGGGTCAAGTCAACATGTTGACCTAAAGAGTGAAAATGGTGCCCTAGCCCAATTCACTGGGTTGGGTCCACCCAAATCAACCCAAACTCATTAGGTGGGCCTAAAGTGACCCTATACCCCCTATGGAAGAGAAAAATAGGGGCATGCAATGGTAATTTTGGGAATTTCCTAGGAGAGAGAGAATGTGACAAATAGGAGAGAGATAGTGTTAAGGAAGTGGTGTGGACTCATCCCACCAACCCATGATGGGTTGGCTGACCATGTAGGGCTATTAGGAGGTGTGAGGACCCACCATGCAGCCTTGGGTCAAGCCCAAGCCCAAACCCGACCCAACCTAACCTATTTCATTAGGTGAACCAACTCCCCCTCCTCACCACCCACCCACCTTGGCCCCTACCATGAAATCCGACCCCTTAGGACCTAATTAAACCAGCTGGAGTAGTGGGGCCCACTCCCAAGCCACCTAGCCGGCCACACAAGCCAACCCGAGCCTCAACATTGTTGAAATCGCCCCTCCTTGGTGAATCCGCCCCTACATTGGTGAAGTCGCCCCCCCCTCACTTAACTCAGCCTAAACCGACCTCACACACTCACTCCCACTTCATTCCTACCCCTGAGACAGAGAGAGAGAGAGATCCGGAGCCACCTGCAGCCATGGCAAGCCAAGGAACTCGCCGGAATGTTCATGCTAGGGGAAGCCGCCGCCACCCTCAACCACAACCACCACCGGTCCGTATCCCCTCCCCTCTTACTGTACTAGTATCCTAGATCATCTAGGTTAGAGGTCGAGCTCAAACGAGCTCGACATAGGAATCAAAAAGCTTAAAAATAGGTTTAAAAATGGCGGTTTTAGGTTTTTTCGGTTTGGTTGCGCCGCCGCCGTCCGCCGCCCTCCGCCGCCCAAGTCGCCGGCCAGCCCTAGCCCCGACCACCGTGAGGCCGGGGAAGGACTTGGCCGGAGGTCCCGCCGCCGGCGATGGCCGGGAATGGCCCCGCAAGGAACACCTGCACGGGTTGGCCATGCATGACTGCATGAAGAAGAAGATACAGTAGCCGTTAGATTGCTTTAAGATTCGTGCAGGAGTTTTAATATTAATTCTGCATCATTAATTTTATGTATAAATGAATTATTGTCACATGGTAACAGTTAGTTTGTATGTTAATTATGAGGTACTTAGAGGCCCCACCACAGGTTGAACCCTGAATGAAATATTTGGGTAGATGAGTTAACTTTAAAATGCCACAGAAATCATAGGTTTTGGACCAGTAGGCTGCCCTGTAGGGCTGTTTTGCTAGGACTGCCCCCTAACTAGGGCAGAAATTAAAACTAATGCCCTGCTCAAACCCTAAGTCCAAATGGACTGAAATTTTGGACATGTGGCTTATTTGGTCAAATCTAGGCCCTCCCCAAAAATCAGAATTTTTGGGGAACATTGTGCTATAGTTTTTACAAAAATACCCAAAAGTAAATAAATGTGATTTTTGGAGTTTCCTAACTCCAAATGGCCGCAAATTTTGGTGGCACCCTATCATGGGTATATTAGACCCATGGTTAAAATTTGGGCTAAATTGGTTCACTGCATGATGAGGAATCTCACTTGCATGTTTGAGAAATGAAATTGACTTGGGCTGCAAATAGCAATTTTGCAGAATTTCAAATGGCTGCCCAAGCCAAACCAGAAGCCCCCTTGACCTGAGATTTTGGTCAGAGGTATAATTAGGGCATATTCAGGCCCTGCCCAAAAATGGGCTTGATTGGAAAACAAAATGTGGGAAAATTGCCAAAATACCCCTAGGGCTTAACTAGGTGATTTTTGGAGTTAGCCAACTCCAAATGGCCCCAAATTTTGGTGGCTGGCCATTAGGGACCATATAGACCAGTGGTAGAAATTTCTTTGAAATTGGAACAAGTCATGTTGGGAAAGACCCACATGCAAGAATTGAACTCCTTAGGCTCGGGGTGCAAATAGCAAGTTTTTGATATTTACCTAAAGGGGTGCAGTTAGAATGCACCCCCCCTGATTTAGTAGACCAGTAGGGTATAATTTAAAACCCTAAGTTAGTTGGGATTTTTGGGAGCAAAAATCCCACATTTAATGAATTTGACTCTTTTGATAATTTGGTGAACACGTAAGCATTTTCTAAACTGATTCAAACTAGGGTTTAGAAGATTCATAAAACCCTAATGATATTATATAAACTCAAGGGAGACATATTCGAGCCCTTGAGATTCGACTTGATAAATTGAAGATTTGAATTATAAGTATTCGGGAAAACGACGATTTTACCCTTAACAGTAATTGAATGATTCTGATGATGATAAGTAATAAATAAATCGACGCGTCTTATTTATAATAATTTCATGTGATTAAACACAACACAATGCATTTGGAAGTTCATTCAATGGATCATTAGATAGGTCATTTCACCCTAGTCATTCAGTCTCGATAGACGTGTCGTACGTAAATGCTTATCTAGAGAATACCACCCTAGGTTAATGAACATAACGATGAGGATGGTATTATAACTTGGAAATGGCAGGGTGGTATTAGGTCTAGGGCTACATTTAGAATAAGTAGGATTACTCTACTAGGACCACCGGGAGATAGAATAAAATGGGATAGTCGTGGAAATTGGGAATAAACCCGGGTGGTGTTGATGGCATCATAAGTATAGCAACGAGTGATAGAGTGCAAATCACTTTACAATAGGCATAACGGAGTCCGACGGAAGACCGTCGCCTTTCCGATAATAATACCATAAGTCATTAGGCTACTAAGGAGTAACACTAAAGGAGAATCGTGGGTAATGGGTAAACATCAACTAAAACTAATTATCCTTGCGAAAGGGAACTTCGGGTTTCATGCCCGTCTTGGTTCCTAGTGCCCTCGAGACCCCCTCACGGGGCATGCCTTGGGCAGTCCTGGGATTCACTTTAAATCACTAGGTATAATAAACCTTAAACAAGAGTAGTCTAATAGGTTTGGAGTTCTACGCGATAGGTTCGCCGGTTAAATAAGGTTGGGAACATCATATGGGTTACTTGCTCACCTGTTTCACAAGGTTGGAGGGATACAAGTAATAAGCTCGTCCTAACCGGGTTGGAGTGGCTTGCTCACCTGTTTCTTAAGGTTGGAGGGATACAAGCGCTTACTCACCCAAATTGGATTGGAGGGAATGTGTTAACAATGTCAGTACGAGCGGGAAGCTCAGATTAATACCTTGCATGTGCATAAAATTAGTGGCGAGTCACGCGGGACTGGCCAGTCGATGCACCGATGGCAGTACGATGACTCGGGCGAGGAGTACGGGTGGAGGGGCCAGTATGCTTAAATATATAATACTGCGGAATCCCCGAAGACGTACACTCGACTTACAAGACTGACGGGTAGTCAGCAAAATACGTACGCAAAACTCTAGAGTGCACCTGGGACGTGTACACAGGCGTATGAGAGGGGTCTAGGTCTGGTAGTGCTTATACCTACCTAGAAGTGGAGAGCCCGCTCCACTGTTGCCGTAGCCACAACGGTAGTACCCGAGAGTGATGCAAGCTCTCAAAAAGAGGGAACTAAAGGTCTGTGATCACGGAGTCGTGTGTGTGTGTTGCACTTGCATGTTTAACATATTCATCATAACATACATTCATTCATTAGGACATACGCTTCATAGATCCTTATCATATAAATTGTATGGGCGGTTTATATGATAAGTTACTTTTGGAAACCCTAACTTATAAGTTCGTATGGGCGTTCATATAAGTTAGGGTACTTCTGTGATATTGATAGGAGTAGGAGTAGCAGTAGCGTACTTTCCTTTCTGTACTACCTTTACTTCCAGTTCTACCCTTTTTACTGCAGTTCTTCTCTTTCTGTACTGTCTTTACTTACTTGCACTATATATAGAACTGCTAGATTATATATAGAACTGCTAGATCATATATATAACTGCTAGATTTTACTTACTCCTGCTAGATAGAAATGTCACCTGCTCCACTTTGCTACCCCTTGTTGTCCTCTGCATCTTCCTTCCATCCGGTGCCTAAGAGCGACAGGAGGAGGTGTTGAGGATACGACTTAGTCTTTTTGACTAACATACGTTGACTCCCCCTTTTTAGGAGTTCGAGGAGGTGGACCAGCACGTCCCGCGGGACGAGGAGGCAGGGCATGAGGAGCAGCTACCACCACCACCAGACACTACTACCGCACGTCCTCAGGTGGGAGGAGATGTAGTGTATAGCTTAGTTTACAGCTTTCTATTTTGCGAGAGAGAGTCTGATTTCTATTGATGTATATGGGCATAAGCCCTATTTCACTTTTGTACTCATTTTGGACTGTAGTAGCTTTTCATTCCTTATATATGATATGCTCTGTGACTTCTGTGGACATGTGTATTGGGTTGTTTATACACTTTTACTTCCGCATCTCTAGTGAAAAATGATCATAATAGCCGGCAGAATCGGCGTCTTACGGTGTCGACTAACTCAGGAGTTAGTGTCACCGTAAGGCGGCGGTTCTGGGCATAAGATCCGGGTTAGCCTCGGGATGAGGAGACAGGATCTTACAAATTGGGTTTGATTTGGACAAGTTTTGGTGTGACCAACGTTTGGTCCCTTAAGGTAATTTAGGGCAAAAGATTGTTTGGGGCATAGAGGGGCCAATTCTCACACAAAGGGGTTGGAACTTTGGCCAGAGCTCCATGTTTAGTGAAATCACCCTATCATGGAGTTTGAGATGGATTGGGGTGGATTTGCCCAAGGACCCTAGTTCAAATCCTACGGTTAAACTTTGGGGGTTTGTGAAGGAAATGGTGCGATATGTCCATGGACTTGGGGTTTAGTCCATGTAATCCTAGGATGGTAAATAGCCCTAGGAAGGAATATGGTGACATTTAGACTTAGACACGCAACTTAAACCAATTAGATGCCTATACAGTTTAGGAAAATATTTAAAGGTCATATGACCTTGGATCCTTATGAAATTTTGGTAGAAGAGTTTTTATAACATTACGAGCCCATGGAAATTTTTGTAGGATGTTTGGAAGATGTTAGTTCATACCTATATTTTTAACCTTTATGTTGGCCCTAAGGATGATTTTGATAAAATCATGGTTAAACTAACATAGAATGTTATGAAACTTAGTTAGTTATGATTTATGATCATATTAAATTCCTGGTAATTTTTGTGTAATTTTTGGATAATATTTTTATGTACTCCTCTTTTTAATTCTATTTATTGTATTTATCGTTAATTAATTATTTAGGGGCTGATACTTTTATGAAAGTTTGTGAAACTTAGTATTCTCTATTATTTTAGCATCATATAGTGATCATAACTTTTGGGTGGACATAACTTAAGGAAATCTAGTACTTCATGTTCAAAATTACCCATGACCTAACTTTTGAAAAATTCATTAAATGCCAAATTAATTAGTAAAATTATAAGTTTCTGGATTTGGGCTAAATTTGTCATAAAATACCCACAATAATTACCCTAGGGCTTTTGAATGAAAGTTTGGAGTACCTCCTGTCATGTACATCATATAGCTTAGATTGGTTGGCATTTAGTAAAACTGTGAAATTGTGATAACATGTTGAATGGACATAGGGAGTTGGGTTGATTTTATACTGATTTGGTAAGGTGAAAAAGAGAGCTTCATTAGGAGTCATAATAAGGAGGGTGTTGGATTGACTAGTGTTAATAGGTGCTCGGGATCGACGAAAGATCGTCTTTTCTGTGGAGATAAAGAGTCAAACACACTAGGGTTAGATTAGGTTAACTTTAAATGGGGTTTGTTATGGGTAGATACCAATAATAATAAATACCTTGCGAAAGGGAGCATTGGTCTTCAACCCATCGTAGTTCCCAGTTCCCTCGAGAGCCCTACACGGGGAATGCCCTGGGCAGTCCAAGGTTTACGTAAGTCGTAAGACTAAATGGAATACATGAGTAATTAGAAATACTCTAGGATTACACTTACACTCACACTCCCAGGTGTTGTGGGAGTTAGGTTGGGTTTCATGAGCGGTAGGATCGGTGGTTTGGTGATGGGCAGGTTAGCCCCATGAGCCAATTGCTCGGTAGATATTTGTGTCAGATAGGTTAGCTCAGTGAGTCGATGGCTCGGTAGATATTTCTGACGGATGGGATAGTCCATGGAGCTTTGGCTTTGTGGGAAAATGTATTAATGTTGCATGTGCATAAAATAAAAAGGTGGTGCTTCTTCATTATTTGAGAATTATCACACCGATATCTATATGTTGACTCGGCAAGTGTGGTTTAGCACTTAGCCAAATAAAGTTCGTGTGTCCGTCGACAAGAGTACGCAGGAGCTTCGCTTAGTGCACCAACAATGAGGCATACGATAGGTATGACTGGTAGTGGTGATACCGATTTAGAGGTGGACGAGGCCAAACTCACCGCTTTCGTTTGCCACTTTGGAGGTATCCTGGGAGGTTAGGCTCCAAAAAAGGGGGAACTAAAGGTCTGTGTGAACAGAGACGTGTGTGTGTGTGTGTTGCACTTGCAAGCTCATATCATTGCATACTTGCATGACATACCATAATCATTGCATATAACCATTGACACCTATTGTATAAATTTGTATGTGACCCTTTATACAATGGGCCTTACAAAATGACCCCTTGGTCTATAGGTTTGTATGGGCATTCCTATAAGTCATAGTTACTTATTTCATAGTTTATTTTATATGTTCTTACTGTTTTACTTTACTTGTTGACATTACTGCTTCTTCATTATATAACTGCTAGTCTGCTTTTCCTTTTATAGTTTTTGTACTTACACCTGCTAGGGTAGTTGTCACCTACTTTTCCATTCTGCTTTGTTGTTCTCCGCTTTCAGCCTCCCCGCACGGTGCCTAGGAGTCGCGGTGGTGAGACAAGGATGATAGTGGCTTATATTAATGACTAACGGTCGGTGCACCACATCATTTTAGGGGACCAAGGAGCAGGATCATCAACACCGGCAGGACCAGGAGGTAGGACATAAGGAGCAGTTATTGCACGCTACCACTACTGTATGGTGACAGGTTGAAGATGGTATTCAGTTGCTTCTGCCAGATGTGTGAGTTGTGAGAGAGAGATTATTGTATTAGACATGTAACGGGCCTAAGCCCTTTTCTTTTCTACCATATTTCATACTTTGTACTCATTGTGGACTATATCACTTATATATATATATATAAATATATTTGTGGTGATTTTGTGGACTTGTCTTGTTTGTACTTCTACTTTTTTGGGGATCGTCAATGCCGGAAGGATCGGCGTTTTGTAGTGACGACCTACCCGGGTGTGTTGTTGTCACCAAAAAGCGACGGTTCTGGGCATAAGACCCCGGTGGTTTCAAAAATAATGGGGTCTTACAAACTGGTATAAGAGGAAACTGTAAAAATCACAATATATAGTCTATAAATCATTGAGTTAGACCAACCCAACAAGTAAACTTGACTCACCAAGATGATTCTTACTATACCCTAGTCAAAGTTGACTTTAGGTTTAATTCGGTTAATGTACGAGGATACCTGAAATGAATAGAGGATGAGTCTAGCGCGAGAGTAACAACTTGAGCCTTAAACTTTGATGTCCCTACTTCACTTATCATGTGGTACTGTCACCTGTTACCTAAACTAATAGGACCAACTTACGGAGAATTGACGCATTTGAACCATTAACGGAATAGTAGGGGATTCGTAGACTCAACCCTCGTACCAATAACACGATTAGGTTGAGACAACCGTCATACTAAATACCAAGGGTCGAATAAGAATTAAATATTATAAGAGATCGATTTTTGACAGAGTCACATGTTGACTTTGAGAAAGTTTTCGTAAATGGTAACTAGAGAGTCTAAAGTGTAGAGTATATCAACAAGTTTCAGGATAGAACCCCAAGTCTGAGGTTGCATTCCCTAAGGATTGTTGGCATATCTAGCCGAACATAACATGGTAATATCGAAGATACTTAGCCCAAGGTAGGTCTTGTCTTATCTTTTGTTTATTTGGGGCTTGTCTTTTATTTATTGGGTAAATTAGTTATTGATTTGGGTTCCTTTAGGCCTAATTTTGAAAATGTGTTGTACCAATCATAGTGAGATTGAAGTTGATCTTATTCGACATTATTGGAGCGAAGATAAGATTTCATAAAAACGCGTTTGGAATTATGATCTGTAGCATTACCAGGGCGATGTTATGGTAATAAGGAGAAGTAATTACGAGACTTAACTATTACAAGATACCATGTGAATTTGATGACGGGTAGTAAGGTTCAGGATATCTAGGAAGATAAGATAAAATCGCTACGTTGTAACATCAAAAGTATGATGACTCTATGAAACTGCAAGAAGTTAGCAGACAATATATTGAAAGATGTAGACCTTAGATATTACTCGTAAAGTTAAATTGATTGATTTCTCAGGCGTATTTGAAGGAATAAGAACATGATTGTATAGAGAATGTTTATTGAGTCGTTGTCTACACTTACAAACGTGAACTTAAATCACTAGAAGAGAATTGTGTTTACCAGAACGTGTATTTCCCCGGAATAAAGAAAGACATCATGGATTTTGTGATGCACAGTGAGGTTGTCGGCTGGTGAAGGACAAGTGAAAAGGTTTTTGGGGAACTACTAGAGTCACTTCCCGAGTTAGAGTGGAAGTTTGAGGGTAGAATTATGAATTTCACATACAGTTTACCACATCCCCAATCCGGGCACAATTTTAATTGCAACATCGAGGATAGATTGACCAAGGTAGCTGGGGTCACCCTAATCCGGAAGAAAGCTCTCGTTGGTGTTTTATGAGATCTGTGAGAAGTTTGTCCATTATCATGGTGTGCTCAAGACGATCATGTCAAATCAGTATGAACGGTTTATGTCTAAGGAAAGAAGATCAGTCCAAGCTTATCTAGGCTCTCGATCAACATTCAGCACAACTCTCCACCCTCAAAAGGACGGAGGTGCAGGGCTCCATCGTCTTGGATCTAAGATGAGGATATAAATGCACTTAGCTCGGAATTTTTTGGAGTACAAACATACCCAGGTGAGACTGATTCGAAATAGGATGCTGGAGGCCTAGAGCAGACCGGCCAAGTATTACGATATGCGGTATTGTCAAGTAGAGTTTTAGGATGGAGACCATGGGTTCCTAAAGATACGTCTGATGCATGGAGTCTCACGGGTGCGCGGGCGGAAGAAGCTCGGCCTAAGGAATACGGGGCCCTACAGGATCCTGGAGTGGATAAACCCATTGGCTTACTTACTAGAGCTACAACAGGAGTTTGCGGGTTTGCACGACGTCTTCCACGTCTCCTCTCTTAAGAAGGCTCTACTATGGCAGGAGCAGCAGGTTACTAGTATAGGTGGCTCGACAGCTTCTAATCGATCGGTCTGCTCAGAGTCAGTCAAGCTAGATGATACGACAGTGCGAGTCTTGCGGCACGAGAATGTTCTGGTGGTAAAGATCATGTGCGAAAATCATGGACAGGAGGAGCATACCTTGGAGACACTAGATCTGATACAATAGAAGTACCTAGAGCTCTTTGCATTAAGTATAACTTCAATTTCTGAGGGATGTTACATACAGTTACTCTTAATAGAAACCCTGCAGCCTAACCTGAATTTTGGGGACAAAATTATTATTTTTGTTTATTAGTATTTGTAACATCCCTCAAACAACTAGACTCCTAGGAGTGGTTTTGTCATGACAATGTCATGACAAACCCCTAGGAAGCACAAGAAGAACAAGTGAATCTAGGAATGAAGGTGAGTTTACCATGATCTGCAAATAACACATTCTAATAACATAACCTAGGGTTTGAATTTAAGGCCTCACCTTGTCTCTTTGACCCCACCATAACATCCCTAGCCCTTTAGGAGGTTCATTAGGTCATAAAGGACCTATTGGGGTCAACTAGAGTGGTCAAGTTGACCAAACTCAACCCTAACCCTAAAATTGACAAAGTGACCAATCTAGGGCTAATGGACTTCTAAATTGCCAAGATAACCCCACCTAAACCTCCCTAACCCTTTAAGAGGTCCATTGGGTCACTAAGGATCCATTTGGGGCAACCAAAGCGGTTAACTTGACTAAAGTCAACTTAAACCCTAAAGTGGTCAAAGTGCCCTAAATAAGTGTCGAGTGACCACCAAGGTGTCAATCCAACCCTACCCAAGTCTTGCTAGACCTTAGGAGAGGCCAATGGGTCACTAAGGACTCATTGGGGTCAACCCAAAAGGTCAAATTGACCAATGTCAACTCAACCATAAAATAGGTCAAACTAGCCTAAATAACCTAACCAAGCCCAAGCCACTTGGGCTTAGCCCAATTTAAGTGGCCCATTAACTTTAGGAGGCTGATATTTATGTGGAATGACACCTAAATTTCGGAGGGAGTGACGAGGAAAGAGAAAATGGGATTTTTTCCCCCTTAATTGAGGAGAGAGAAAAAGGAAAAGAAAGAGAGGAGTTATGGAGGGAGACCATGAGCCACCTCATTGACCTCCCCAAGCCTCCATTCATTCCTCGTGACCCTTGGGAAGAGATTCAAGTCAATTTCTCATCATCCACCATCAATGGAGGAGCCCAACCACCATGGTCAACCACCCCTTCATCTCTCCTCCCATAAAAAATATAAATCTCCCAACACAGCCATCTATTCGCACTTTTGATCATCCCATCACCTTCAAAACTTCCTTGGCAGTCAAATTAATAAATTGGATCAATGGTTTTGGTGGAGGATCGAGGAATCAGGCAAGCTCGATGGTGAGGAAAAATGCCTTGGACGACCGCCGCCGCCGCCGTCGTCGAATCCCAAACAAGGTCCACTTCTCCTCCTCTCCCCTTGTGTTAGTATCTAGATCAAATTAGGCTTAGAAATCGGTCTCAATCGAGCCGATCCAAGTGAGAAAAAATTGAGTTTTTCTGAAAAATCACGGTGACGGGTTAGCCGTAAACCACCACCTCCAGTGACCAAACAACCGCCGGACGATAGCCACCATCTCGATGGAGGTGGTGGTGGCGATGGTTGGCCAGGGAGGTGACCGGGTGGCCGGCGTTAAGCATTGAAAATGCTACAGGAAAAGGTGTTTTACAGCTCTGTTTGGGTTTTGAGGAAGATGAACAGTGTTCATCATATTTTATTATATTTATAAAAATTATATAGTGATTTACTTAACCCCTTTATTGTGTACATTTTTAAAACAAAAAAAGGCCCTTAGGGGCTGAAACTTAAACAGTGGCCAACATGAAGGTTGTATCCCTTGAAGTGTACTTTAATTTAAAATTGACTTCAAACCATTTAGGTAAGTGGCTTGACCACAACACTCAAAATGGTGCAGCCTATACATAGGATTGACTACTGACTATATTGAGTGTCCCCATCAATACAGCCACCCAAATGACTTAAAATTTGGGCTGGGGGTCACTCTTACCTATACCTATAATATATCCAAAAATGGGAATTTTTTGTAAACATTTTCCTAAAGTTTTTGTAGATATTTAATAAACATATCATGAATTATTTAAGTGGTCTAATTACCTCTAAACCCACCAAAATTTTGGTGTCTCTCTCTTAGGGTCATGTAATGACTATGAAAAAAATTTCAGGTCAATTGGGTTTGATTTGGATAGGTTTTGGTGTGACCAAAGTTTGGTCCCTTAAGGATAATTTAGGGCAAAAGAGTGTTTGGGGCATAGAGGGGACAATTCTCACCCAACGGAGTTGGGACTTTGGCCAGAGCTCCATGGTCAGTGAAATCACCCTTTCATGGAGTTTGAGATGGATTGGGGGTGGATTTGCCCTAGGACCCTAGTTCAAACCCTAAGGTTGAACTTTGGGGGTTTGTGAAGGACATGGTGTGATATGTCCATGTAGGGACTTGGGGTTTAGTCCATGTAATCCTAGGATGGTAAATAGCCCTAGGCAGGAATATGGTGACATTTAGACTTAAACACGCAACTTAAACCAATTGGGGATAGTTTAGGCCTATACTTTTTAGGAAACTATTGAAGGGTCATATGACCTTGGATCCTTATGCAATTTTGGTAGAAGAGTTTTTATAACATTATGAGTCTCTGGAAATTATAGTTGGATGTTTGGAAGACTTTAGCTTTTACCTATAGTTATAACCTTTATGTTGCCCCTCAGGATGATTTTTATAAACTCATTGTTAAACTAACTTAGAATGTTATGAAGCATAGTTAGTGATGATTTATGATCATATTAAAGCCTTGTAATTTTTGTGTAATTTTTGGATAATATTTTGATGTACTTCTCTATTTAATTCTATTTATTGTATTTATCTTGAATTAATTATTTAGGGGCTGATACATTTGTGAAAGTTTTTGAAACTTAGTATTCTCTGCTATTTTGGCATCATATAGTGATCATAAATTTTTTGTGGCGATAACTTAATGAAATCTAGCGCTTCATGTTCAAAATTACCCATGACCTAACTTTTGGAAAATTTAATAAATGCCAAATTAATTAGGAAAATTAATAATTATCCTATGGCTTTTGGATGAAAGTTTGGAGTACCTCCTGTCTTGTACATCATATAGCTTAGATTGGTCTGCATTTAATAAAACTGCGAAATTGTGATATCATGTGGAATGGACATAGGGAGTTTTGTTGATTGTATACTGATTTGGTAAGGTGAAAAAGAGAGCTTCATTAGGTGTCATGCTGAGGAGGGTGTTGGATTGACTAGTGTTAAGAGGTGCTCGGGATCGTCTTTCCTGTGGAGAGAAAGTGTCAAACACACTAGGGTTAGATTAGGTTAACTTAAAATGGGGTTTGTTATGGGTAGATACCAATACAAATAAGTACCTTGAGAAAGGGAGCTTTGGGCTTCAGCCCATCGTAGTTCTTAGTTCCCTCGAGAGCCCTTCACTTGGAATGCCCTGGGCAGTCCAAGGTTAACATAAGTCGTAAGACTAAATGGAATATAGGAGTAATTAGAAATACTCTAGGTTACACTTACACTCACACTCCACGGTGTTGTGGGAGTTAGTTTGGGTTTCATGAGCGGTAGTCTCGGTGGTTTGGTGATGGGAAGGTTAGCTCGGCGAGCCGATGGCTTAGTAGATATTTGTGTCGGACAGGTTAGCCCGGTGAGTCGATGGCTCAGTAGATATTTGTGATGGATGGGATAGTCCGTGGAGCTTTGGCTCGGTGGGAAAATATATTAATGTTGCCTGTGCATAAAATAAAAAGGTGGTGGGTCTTCGGTATTGGAGAGTCGTCGCACCGACACCTATACATTGACTTGACAAGTGTGGTTTAGCACTTAGCCAAATAAAGTCCGGTGCGTCAGCCGGCAAGAGTACGCAAGATCTCCTCTTAGTGTACCAGTGTTGAGGCATACGATAGGTCTGACTGGTAGTACTGATACCAGTTTAGAGGTGGGCGAGCCCCAACCCACCACTTCTGTTTGCCACTACGGAGGTATCCTGGGAGGTTAGGCTCCAGAAAGGGGGAATTAAAGGTCTGTATGCACAGAGTCGGGTGTGTGTGTTGCACTTGAATGCTCTTATCATAGCATACTTGCATTACATATCATAATCATTGCATAAAACCGTTGACACCTATGGTATAAATTGGTATGTGACTCTTTATACAATGGGCCCTGCAAAACGACCCCTCGGTCTATAGATTTGTATGTGCATTCCTAGAGGTCGTGGTTACTTATTTCATAGTTTATTTTACATGTTCTTACTGTTTTACTTTACTTGTTTACATTACTGCTTCTTCATTATAGAACTACTAGCCTGCTTTTCCTTTTATAGTTTTTGTACATACACCTGCTAGGGTAGTTGTCATCTACTTGTTCCACTCTGCATTGTTATCCTCCGCTTCCATCCTCCCCACACGGTGCGTAAGAGTCGCAGGGGTGAGGTAAGGATGATATTGGCTTAGTCTTTATCACTAACAGTCGGTGGACCACATCATTTTAAAGGACCAAGGAGCCGGAGCATCATCACCGGAAGGACAAGGAGGTAGGATATAAGGAGAAGTTGCCGCACGCTCTCACTACTACATGGCGACAGGTCAAAGATGGTTTTCAGTTGTTTTTGCCAGATGTGTGAGTTATGAGAGAGAGATTATTGTATTAAATATGTACCAAGCCTAAGCCCTTTTCGTTTCTACCATATTTCATACTTTGTACTCATTGTGGACTATAACACTTATATATATATATATATATATATATATATATATTTGGTGATTTTGAGAACTTGTCTTATTTGTACTTCAATTTCTTTGGTGATCATCGATGCCCGCAGGATCGGTGTTTTGTAGTGACGACCTTTCCGGGTGTGTTGGTGTAACCGCAAAGCGGCGGTTCTGGGCATAAGACCCCGGTGGTTTAAATGAACAAAAAATTGGGTCTTACACTGAGCTTCTTCATACCACGTACCTGTGACACTCCATGCATCAGCCAGATCTTCAGGAACACCTTTTCACCCACTTGAAATTCCACCATCTGGTGTCTTGCATTATAATACTTAGCCTGTTGACTTTGGGACTCAAGCATACGATCCCGTATTCATCTAACAACAGCATAAGTATCATCAATGTACTCCACTCCAAAAACCTTCGGGTCTTCATATTGCACCCACGACAATGGTGTCCTACACCTTCTCCCATAAAGGGCTTCATAGGGTGCCATCCCGATACTGGACTGATGGCTATTATTATTTGAAAATTCTACCAGGGGTAATAGCCTTTCCCACGACTCTCCTCTATCTAGCACACACAATCTTAATAGATCTTCCAAAGTTCTGATGGTCCTCTTAGACTGTCCTTCCGTCTGAGGATGAAAGGATGTTTTAAAGGTAAGGCGTGAACCCAAATATGCCTGTACAGGCTTCCATTCTTTAGAGGTAAAATGACCTTCCCGGTCAGAAACAATTGTCTTTGGCACGCCATGGTTCCGTACAAACTGCTCCACAAAGAGGCGTACCAAAATGTCCACATGGGCCTCTTTCTTCATAGGAATAAACCTGGCTACCTTTGTTAGGAGATCAGCGATTACCCAAACTGAATAATTCCCTAAGTGTGAGCGAGGAAAACCATGAATGAATACCATGGAAATATCCTCAAACTTCCAATCAGGGATGGTCAATGACTGTAATAATCCTCTTTGGCTCTTTCATTCCGCTTTTACCCTTTGACAGGCCTCACAGTGCATGACAAAATACCTGATGTATCTCTTCATTCTTGGCCAACAAATGGTCTTCCGCAAGTCAGCGTACATTTTTGCAATCCCAGGATGCAATGAATACTTAAAGAAATGTGCCTCTCTTAAGATATCATCCCGAATTTACTGCCCTTAGGAATGTAGAGCCGGCCATGAAAGTAAACGAGGTCGTCTTTTAAAGTATACTCTTTAGTGGATCCATATTCAACTGACTTAATCACGAGTACCAGATCAGCAACCTTCCCATGCTCTGCCCAGATTCGGTCCTGAATATCATAGACTATACTCATGGTCGCCAAGTACTCCATATACTTTTACGAATGACCACTATACACTAAAGTGATCTCTATTTCCTCGAGCATTCGAGCCAATTCCATACTCATCAACCGAGAATATGGGCTTGACTCTAGTACTTTTTTGCTCAATGCATTAGCCACGGAGTTTGCTTTGCCGGGTTGGTAGTTATGGGTAAACTCATAATCACACAAAAATGCCAACCACCGCCGCTGCCTTAAATTCAGTTCCTTTTGAGTGTGAACGTACTTTAAATTCTTATGGTCTGAAAAGATCGTGTAGTGGATGCCATATTGATAGTGTCTCCAAACCTTCAAGGAAGATACCACTGCTCCCAATTCTAAATCATGTACTGGATAGTTGACTTCATGCTTCTTCAGCTGCCTCGAAGCATAAGCAATCACATGCTCGTGCAGCATCAGTATTGTTCCCATCCCTTGATATGACACGTCAGTGTACACTTGAAATCCTTCCTTCCCAGATAGAAGGGCTAGGATGGGAGCGGTAGTAAGTCTGTCTTTCAGTTCTTGGAACGCAGCTTCATAATGGGGGTGTCTAATCGTATGGCATACCTTTCTTTATCAGAGAAGAAAGAGGAAGGGCTATCTTTAAGAATCCTTTCACGAACTTGCGATAATACCCGAAAAGCCCAAGGAAACTTTGTACATCGACCGCTGACTTCAAGGGTGACCATTCCTTCACGGTACGCAGTTTGGCCGAATCCACAGCTAGTCCAACCCCACTGATCACATGGCCCAAGAAGGCAACCACTTGGAGCCAGAATTCGCACTTGCTGAACTTAGCAAACAAGGCATGCTCTTTTAACTTCTTTAGCACCAAGATCAGATTTTCAACATGCTCCTCCTCTTTCTTTGAGTAAACCAAAATGTCATCGATGAAGATGATTACGAAGACATCAAGTTACGGCTGAAACACATTGTTCATCAGACTCATGAATGTCGAAGGGGCATTTGTGAGCCCAAACGACATCACGGTGAATTCGTACAGACCATACCTTGAGCTAAATACCGTCTTCTGAATGTCATCCTCTCGTATCCTTAACTTATAATACCCCGAGCATAGATCTAATTTGGAAAACCAATGCGCTCCCACCAACTGATCGAATAACTCATCGATCTGAGGTAAGGGATATGTGTTCTGCACTATCAATCGGTTGAGTTTCTGATAATCTATACATAACCTTAACGTTTCGTCCTTCTTCTTAACAAAGAGAACATGGGCTCCCCAAGGTGATGAGATGAGGTGAACAAACCCTGACTCTACCAACTCTTGCAATTGAACACTAAACTCGGCGAGTTCCTTTGGGGCTATTCTATATGGGGTCCGAGAGATGGGCTTTGCACCCGGTACTAGCTTAATTTGAAAATCTATCTCTCTATGCAGGGGTAATCCTGACAATTTCTCATGAAATACCTCAGGAAAATTTTGCACCACCCGCACATCCTTGATATCCATTGTCATCTTTTTTAGTTCAAAACAAATCATATAAACTTCATCCTCTTTCATGTGGGATTTTAAGGCATGTATCGAAGACAATAACATGCGGGGTATGAACTTAATACCTTGGAAAAAGATTTCCGAGTCTCCATATCTCAAAATGATTCGCTTTGCCGTTGAATCAATCTTGGCGTGGTGCCAATCCAGCCATTCCATGCCCAGAATAAGGTCGAATTCTGGCATTCTCAACACTATTGTTGGGGTATTAAAGAATCTTCCTCCAAGGAGTACCTCCAACTCACACTTTGCGGACAAAGTCATTTTAGAGCCATCCAAGAGGCGTACCCTCTGGGTGGTACCGGTGAAGTGTTGTACCCCTTCTAAGTCTTTAACGAAGTCTGCCGACACAAACAAGTGTGTGGTTCCGGTATCGAATAGAGTGTAGGCCGGTTTTCCACAAACCATCACAGTGCCTAAGTACCAATAGCAAATACTCAAAGCTAGATTTCTAGTACATCTTAGGCAACTTAAAGTGAATGTTGAAAATGTGTTAATTAACTATAACATATCTGCGATCACCTCCTGAGGGTTCCACTCCTGCACCATGTCCAGCACAAACACCTGATCCCGAGTAGGTCCGGTGTTCCTTTCTCGTGGTCCTCGCCCCTATCCACGTACGTGTACCCGTCCTCGTGGAACCATCGGAAGGAGAACAGGAGGAGCATTCCCACCTAGATGTGGGCAGTGAAGTCGGATATGTCCCGGTTGGTTGCATTGGAAGCATACTCACTCATACCGCCCTTCGGGTTATTGGAACTGTTGAAACTGTGGAGGTGTATGTAATGATGGCCGTTGTGGGACTAGGCACTCCATTCTAAAATTCTGGTGGAACCGCCCGCCACCTCTCTATTATCCACTTCCACCTCTATTTTCATGCCTTCTTCTTTTACTAGGGCCACCTTCCATCACACCCTCAGTGGGTCTCTTACCATTTCCTAAGTGGTCTGCCTCTAGCCTCTTCGCAATGTCAATATCTCTACTAAGCTGGAGTCTTCTATAAACAAAAGGGCTTCCCTCAGGGGGTCCTGCAATCCTTTGTAGAACAGCTTAGCGTATCCTCTATCATCCAACTCATAGGAGTCTGCAAATCTAGCCAGATGCTTAAACTCTCGGTGGTTCTCTGCCACTGACTTGGATCCCTGCTTCAGCTACAGGAATCTTTCTTCAAGTTCATCTCGAGCTAACGAAGGGATAAAGTGCTCTAAGAAAGCTCCAGAAAACTCACTCCAACTAATATCCGCGTAAAATCTTCCTTGGAAGATGGAGCCCATGAGAGACTTCCACCATCTTTTCGCATGTAATTCCAGAAGTGACACTGCCAGGGTCACAGCTATATTGTTCAGACATCTATTTCCTGCCATCAGCTCTTACACGATGTCGATCCATTCCTCCACACGCACTGCCAACTCTGTCCCAAGGAAGGCAAGAGGGGAGAGATCTCGGAAAGTGCTCAACCAATTAAAGCCTGGCGCTTATTGTTGTACAGGGGATTGTTGGGACCTAAAGGCATCAAGGATAGTTGTGAGCATCTACCCTAGCTCCGATTGCTTAAACTGTGTGGGTATTGATTGGGAAGGAGTGCCCCCAGTCGTCTCTACACGCGCTGGGATCTACACGTAAGGTACAAACCTAGGGTCAGGTTGGCTAATCGTAAGGTCAAAAATTGGACATACTTAGTGTGAATTACATATGGGCACACCACTGCTTCTGCTATGTCAGTTTGTCCCCAAACAGACTAATCGAACGGGGGCGGCTCCATTGTTCAATGAATTTTTTAGTTCAAGATTGTATCAAGTTGATTCCATTTGTAAGACCCCCCTCCCGGAACACAAGACACAGGCGAGGGAAGTCTTATGCCCAAAACAACCGCCTTGCAATAGCGGTAGCACATTGGCTAACCTGTACTACAAGATGCCTATCCTGCCTGCTAAACATATCATCAATTCCAACCCAACATAAAGAATATAAAACAGAAGTCATAATGCACGCTAGTATAATAGTCCAAGGTACAATATAAATAAGAAGCAACCAAGGCTTCTATAAAATCAGAGTACTTGCACAAAAAGGGCTACAAAATGAGTCTCTCTAACTCACATCAGTCACTGATGGCAGCGATGGTACCGTCACATCAAGCCTTGTCATCCTGGCCTGGCTGCCTTGCCGCGTAACCTGTTACTGCTCTGTCTGCAGGGTTTCCTCCTAAAAAGGAAGACATAACAACTGTTAGTCATAAATACTAATTGTCTATCACATCCGCTCCCCCGGCGACTCCACGGTACCGGGCAGAGAAAGGACAAGGGTACAATATATATATATATATAGTAGTATAAACAAGTGGTAAAGGGCTAATCAATATCAGTGAATATCAGAGTAACTACAACAACTAAGTATATCAATCAACTTTATCAGTTCTACCATCAACAACAGTATATAAGTATAAATCTATGACAATAAGTAACTTAACTTATATGAATGCCTATATAGACATATAAGTTAAGGATCAGCTCAACAGTATAGTAACTCATCGTATAGGAGTGCCCATATAAACTTATACGATAAGGATCTTGTGTATGTAATGCATGTAATGATATGAATGCAATGTAATGACTCACCAATGATCATGCACAAGAAATTACTATGTCAACACAGACTTGTAGTCCCCACTTTTTGAGCAGGTAGCTAAACTCTCAGGCATCATCCGTCGTGGCCCGACGGTGATAGTAGAGCGGGCTTCTCCAATACTAGGCTGGCATCCACACTACCAGGCCTAGACCTCCGTATGCCTCAACGCTAAGAACACAACAGCGGAATTCACATGCGTACTACAGCTCAGAGGGGTCTTGGGTAGATATGCACTAAGAACACAACCCAAAATTGCCTATCATCGTGGCATGGAAGATGCCTCTGTGAACATATCACCAAAGGACCAAGTCCAACCATCCACTAGCACGGAGGGTGCCTCGGGAAGTACATAACGAGGACCAAGGCCCAACCATGCAAAGTCTATCTGTCAACTCCTGTCGGTGTGACAACTGGAGAGCCCGTAGACCTGCCACACTATCCTTAACCCAGGATTATGACATCGTGTGTCAACTCAAACCGCATGCAATTTCACATATAAGGGATCCACTTCGAGTCCTTTTTATTTAATCACATCTCGTGCTTAACAGCAATCAAGGGCACCACACCGAGTCCCTTATCAGCATGTCGTTTTAGTGTGACAACACCCTCGCACTTCCAACACTTCGACATTTCCTTCACAACAACATAACGGTACTTCACATATTAATCAACCATTTGGTTATCATAATTACATATAGACTATGGTCACTTAACTATAATATCAACTAGATACAGCCTCTTTACCAAGTTCAAACCATTCGTGCACGTATGGATTAATCAACTAAATGCTAACAACCATTTGTTAATCGCAATCACTACCAACTATGTACAGCAAACTTCAAGCCAACCTCATCATTATTCATCGTATTAACATTATCATGTACGTCATTATCGGTTCACATATTTAAACCATTCCTACCATCCCAACTCGTCAACCCAATCATTCACTAACCTCCACCAAATCATCTTGTTCAAGTACACTTCACTACACCATTTGTTCATTAAGGATTTATCCAAAGAATGCCATTAACCATATTTTACCATATTTAATTATAGAATATATTCACCAAAATGTTAACGTTATTGTACTATAGTCTCTCTCTACTAAATCCAAAGTCGATTCAACACAAACCCGAGAACTATATGTGCAGGAAAGATTACTGTACAGCAAATTCGATCGGGGATTCCCAAGGCTACATGAATCCGGTGAAGGCATGTAACCACTCTTTGTAAAGTTATTTCTGTGGGCTACAACTTTCATGTTCAGCCCACAACCCAGATCCAGCTGCATTATGTCTGACAACGGCCTAAAAATTTGCTACGCGCAGAAAATAAATTTCTGCGCGCATCTTAAAGCGGGGCGAACGGCATCGGCTCGTCTTCTTCCTCTATTTATTTTAACACTTCTCACAGATTTTCCTCCACCCTTATTCACCCTCATTAGGCCATCTATATTCACGATCTCAGTCCACAAACTTCGTTTGAAATGAGGAAAGGTTGAAGGCTCTACCATAGGACACAAGTACTAGCCGGCCTCCTCATAGAAGATCTTCTTCTCGCAAGTCTGACTCCGTTGAGTGAATATCTCTCCTAGAAATAACTATAGATCTAACACAAAGGGAGAGGGTAGGAATTTCACCTCATTTTCGGTGTTTCCGGCAATGGATCACGTCACTCTTCTTTGCGTCATGGCTCTCTCTTCTTTGGCATCGACCTTGGCTCTCGTTCTCCTCCTCCCATTCCTTGTCTCTAAGAAAGGCTCCACCGTAGTCTTTCTCCCATAAAATTATGGAGAAAGTAACAGGCGGTTATGACTTGGATAATTATATATAGGGGGGCAAATAGAATGAGGGTTTTCTGATCATGGAGCTACCGCCGCCCGTACCTTGCTACCGCCGGCCGGTATCCCCAAGAACAACTTCTTCGGCAATCCACCATCCAAACTGCCCACTCAGGTGTCACCACCTATACCTTAATTGTCATGCGGTACCCTTCTACTACCTTGCAATAAATTCACGTGCGCCCTGTCAAAATAATTCAGTGGCCTATCACTCGCGGTAACACTTACGCCAGGCACTAGGTTCCCGAGACGCATGACACTTGAATCACTCGGCTACTGCCGCATGGTATTCCACTACCGCCACACAGTAGCGCCACTCAACGATCGTTGAGCCCACTCGACATCACTCAATGCCTCCACTATTCCATTATCGCCGCACGTTATCTCCCTACCGCCACGCGGTATCTCGCTACCGCCGCGTGGTAACACTCAATATCGCTGAATCCACTCAATGCCTCAGCTATCCCGTTACTGTCGGGAAATTGCTAATATCGCCGAGCGATAGTTCCCAGACAATTAGTGTCGAATCGGCACCTCCTCGCCTGCTCAGGTGCAAGCTTATCTGCCAGCACACCCTGAGCCAAAGTCAGCTCTCCTGACTTAAAAGTGAGCACAAGGGGCCTACCATGAATCAGGACATTAAACCCTGCCTAGGAGTGGGGTGGCCCAACCCACTGTCTCTGTTGGCCACTGCGGAGGCTCTTGGGAGTGAAGCTAGCTTGCAAAATCGAGGAACTAAAGGTCTGTGCACAAAAAGTCGTGTGTGTGTTACACTTGCATTAATCATGGCATAACATATTACAACACACATACCTGCATAAAACCTGACACCCCATCGTATAAACTAGTATGTGATAGCCTATATGATGGGAGCCTTGCAAAAGACCCCTTATCTTATAAGTTTGTATGAGCATTTATATAAGTTAAGGTTAATAATTTACCTGTTACTTTTCTTCATGGTGCACCTTACTTTTTTCCCCCTTTTCTGCTCTACTTGATATAGAACTGCTAGTTTAGATTCTTGTAAATTTTATACTATATGATCTGCTAGCTTAGTACCACCATCACCTACTTTTGACTACTCTCCACCATCATAGATTTCCTATCATCCCTCTCGCACGGTGCCCAGGAGACACTGGGGGAGGGATGGGAGAAATCAGGCTTAGTATTTTGACTAACAGTCGGTGGACCAAACATTTCAGGGGCTCCGGATGGGAGACAGGGAGCAGTAGCAGGAGATGCAGCTCCAGCGGAGTGCGGAGCACATGGAGGTGGGCCAGTCTAGTACGGGAGCACCAGCTTCTGGCTCCTTGAGTGTTAGTCTTACTTAGCTTCCGCGAGAGTGTTGTAGTGAGGTAATGATGTACCGGGCATTAGCCCGCATATGTTTACATTTCAGTACTTCTATCTCTATTATTCTACTTTTATATCATGTGGACTTTGCTGTGATTTTCATGCTCATTTATATATCTAATGTGATTTATGGACTTGAATTAATTGTCTCCTTTTATGTACTTCTGCTTCTTTGATGTTCATTATTGCTGTCAGGATCGACATTTTGTAGTGGCGACCCTCCCGAGTATCAGTGTCACCGCAAAACGATGATTCTGGGCGTAAGACCTGGTGGCGTTGCAAAAAAAGGGTCTTACATTATCCCTCGGTCTAGTGGATCGACTAGTCCACAAGTAGAATAGTATATACGCAGAGAAAAAATATAGAGTTTATTTCATTTTATCCTAAATGAGCATGCAGACCTAACAATATACCAATGATGTACACATTTCTAAGTTTAGTGTATGTTGGTACCCTAGTTTGGATTTGAGTTTAGTCTTCTCAATTAGTTTCTTGACCCAAGATTTATCTATGGTCAAAGGTTAGTTGTTTGGTTAGATTGCTTTAGTTGTAGAGTTGTCAATTATCCAGATGAAGATTTGGTTAAGTTATTTTTTGTTCGACTATGGTCGAACGCCGCTCGACTATCATCTATCAACTGTTCGACGATCGTCTATCAGTTGGTCGACTATCGTCTGTCAGCAAATCGTCTATCTCTGAGTTAGTTCAACTCTTGTTATGTCGACGATCTGTGGTATCTGCCTCGTCGATCGTCGAACCCCGCTAAACTTATTTTGACCAGACAGATTTCTTGATAGTTCGATTATCTGCCTTGATAGTTCAACTATCTGATAGCTCGACTATCTGTTTGATAGTTCGATTATCTGTTCTGTTTGATAGTTCAACTATCTGCTTGGATAGTTCAACTATCTGATAGCTCGACTATCTGTTTGATAGTTCGACTATCTATTTTGTTTGATAGTTCGACTATCTGCCTTGATAGTTCAACTATCTGATAGCTCGACTATCTGTTTGATAGTTCGACTATCTGTTCTGTTTGATAGTTCTACTATCTGCCTTGATAGTTCAACTATCTGATAGCTCGACTATCTGTTTGATAGTTCGACTATCTGTTCTGTTTGATAGTTCGACTATCTGCCTTGATAGTTCAACTATTTGATAGCTCGACAATCTGTTTGATAGTTTGACTATCTGTTCTGTTTGATAGCTCGACTATCTGCTTTGATAGTTCGTCTATCTGTGTCGTTCGACTATCTGTTCTGATAGGTCGACGATCTCTGTAGTTCGGTCGACGATCTCCGAGGGTCATTCGACGTTCTTTTGTCTGCCTTTAGTAATTTTGTGCTCCTTCTGTTCTATGATTTATTTCCTGTTTATTTAGCATATTTTATTAAAGATTATTTCATTGATTTTGTGCATACATCTCAAGGCAATCTTTGCCCCATCCTTTGTGCATAAGTCAAGCTTTATCTGACAAAGTTTTTTGTCTTATTAGTTGAAATATCTTTTTCCTTATTCTGCCAAGCTATCCTTTATAGCCGTTAGACACAAAAGTCTTCTCTAGCCGTAAAGAGTTTAGTCTGATGTGACTTTCTTTAGTACTCCTTTTATCAGATTGGATTTGCAGCTTCTTAGAAAGCGTTATCCCTATATAGCATGTCTATCTGAAGGATTTGTTTTTGTATTGTGATATTTGCAGCCCAGATCGCAGATCTCAGAAGAAGACAAAGTTCAAACAAAGATTAGATCCGTTATAAAGGCCCATATATGATGGCGACCGCCACCATGACGACCACCTTGATGATGAAGATGACGTACATGGCGCTTTGGTTGATCATGGAGTTGCGGCGGATGATGATGATGTTGGCACACCGACTAAAGACTTGCGGCGTCGTGGCTGCTACAATCTACGTCCACGCCACAAGAATTAATATTTATATGCTTTATTAAAGTTATGGCTTGCATTTTTATAATGAGTTGTAGTTTACTATTTTTTTGAACTTTTGCTGTGCATCTAGCACTATTGTTTGGGCTGCTTTTAGCACTTATGTTGTAAGGCCTATATAAGACCAAAACTCTTATTAAAAATCAGATTTTTATTGCTTGAGAAAACAAGAATCCCCTAACCTAATTTCCCCCTCTTCTCCCTTCCTTGCCGCCGCCCCCCTTGGGCATTTCTTCTCCTAGGTTCGGCCTCCTCCCTCTCTCCCTCCTCCTTCTCTTCTCCTTAAAACCGCCCCTACACAACCACCCTCTACTATTTTCTCTCCATCCTTCTCCATAGTCGGCCACCTATTGGAAGAGATTAGCGGAGTGCAAGTACTAAAGATCTTGGGGAAGCTTCACGGTGCTAAAGCGGGGAAGACGGCCGGGTTTCTTCATCCTTGGAGCATCTCCGTGGAGTTCAAAGGAGAACGATCATTTTCTAGTGGAGCCAACAACCCGGATCTACTATTCCGAGAGGGGTAACGAAATTTCTACTCAAGGGATCTCTTTCTTTAGATTGTTTTGTGTGGTGGACGAACTAGCGTGATTTTTGAAACGAATAAAATTTCGCGGCGTTTTCTTGAAGATTTTTGGATCTTTTCGTTTTGGTTTTTGAGTACTCTCGAAAGGATTGGCGATCCTCATTGTTTCTTGTTGGGGAAAGATCAACCGTTTGCGAAATCGGATTTTTCTTGGTGGATCTTTCTTTGGTACAACTTCGCTCGCACGGACGCGAATATTCGTCCTTTTAGCTTGACCGGATCTCGGCCTCTAGTCGTGGTTTGATCTCTTTCGGATTGGCTTTCCGAACGTTGGCGCGTAGGATAAATAAAATAATTGTATTGCTGCGTTTTGTTGGCGTGTAGGACGAGGTTGCTTTTCGTGGCGAGAGAAGTGCGACGCCTTACGTGTAGGATCATAGGACAGCGCTACATCAAATTTGGTATCAGAGGGAGGTTGTGTTGATTTCTCAATTGGCACCATCCTTACGCTTTCCTGTCTTGGTACGTCGACCCACACTTGGTCGTGCACGATCCGAATTAGAAAACGAAATTCTGAATTTTTGTTTGGTCTGCAAATAGCAAAAATCAAAAAAAAAAATTCTGCAGAAAATTACAAAAAAAATCCTGAATTTTCTCCTTATTTTTCTAAGTATAAAAGTCAAAAACAATATTTTCTTTTTCCTATTATATTAGTCTCAAAAAAACTTTTTTTTATAAAATATTTTGGTCAAAAATTCTGGTTGTCTTGTTGTTCATGCGCACTAGGTTTGGTACGGAGTATTTTCCTTCCACCTCACTCATGGCCGACAACCATGGTGATGAGCCCGCTCCAGCAGCGATTGCGGCGCTTCGGGAAGAGTTCAATGCTAGGTTCGATGCACTCACCCAATTAATACAAGGGTTGGCCGTAAATCAGGCGGCGCCTCACGATCCCGGATTTGGGATAAATCGCAGGGGCCCCCACCACCGCCCGCCAACCAACGCGACGATAGACAAAACCACCCACGTGATCAGGACGACGATTTCAATTTAACTAAGGCAGTGCGACTACATCCACCATCCTACGATGGCATGGGAGAACCTCAAGTCTTCCTAGATTGGATCATGGAGATCGAGTGCTATTTTGATTGGCACAACCTGTCTGACGGTGATAAGGTGCGAGTGGCACGAATGAAGCTTCTGAGTAGGGCCAAGACGTTCTGGCTGAACGAAGAGAGGCGACTAGGTGCCGTGAATGGAGTACCCCCAATTGGGTGGGCCGCCATGAAAGCACTATTCACTGACCAATATGTCCTCACGTACCACTGAACCCAAATGTTCGATGATCTAGCCACCCTTCGACAAGGAGACAAAACGATAGCGGAATACATGGGACTTACTAAGGACATGATGGTGAGATGTGACGTCCGAGAAATGCCCGAAGTAACCCTATCATGTTTTCGTAAGGGACTCAGGCCGGATATACAAGGCAAGCTTCTGCGCTACGGTCACACGGATCTTAATGCAACGTTTAATGCAGCCTTGGATATTGAAAAACATAATGCTTATAAGTCCAAGGGACGAGCTTTCCAAAAGGGAAAATCCATTTTAGGACCCCCACCTTCATCCTCCGTGCGAGACAAAGGCAAGTTTCGATCAACAGATTCGAACTCCGTGGTCATTACCGCGAGGAACATCAAAAACCCCACTGGTGAAAGAGTTCCGATAGGGCGTATTAATAAGACAAACGCCACCTGTTATTTCTGCGGAATCCAAGGCCATTACTCTAGCGAATGCCCCACTAAGGGAAAACCCCTAGCCCTTCTAGACTCCACGTCTGATTCCGCTGAGATCGTTTATGAAGCCGGTACCGAGTCTGAGGCCGAGCCGAGTGATATTGATGACGACTCTTTTATGATGGTTATGAGATGTATTATGAATACACCGCGTGCTACGGATGATTACAATCGGACGAATATTTTCTCTGTAAATTTTAAGAACGGTGACAAGTTGTGTAAGTTAATAATCGATAGCGGTAGTTGTATGAACGTCGTCTCGGAGAATGCCATCACTCGAATGCATTTAGTCACTGAACCGCATCCGCACCCGTATAAAATAGCATGGGTGAACAAGACGTCTATAGCAGTTTCTAAACGATGCTTGGTTCCGCTTACGGTGAAGAATTATGTTGACAAGGTGTGCTGCGATGTCATCCCTATGGATGTATGTCACGTTCTTCTAGGACGACCCTGGCTTTATGATTATGACGTGACCCACTTTGGCAAAGCCAACACCTACGAGTTCAAATTCAATGGTAAAACCATTGTCTTGAAACCCACACCACCTAAGGACCCATCGATTGTTTCCAAGGACACAGTGGTGCCTGCGGAAAGGAAAACGATAAGTTTAATAAGTAGGAAGGAGCTAGAACGTGAAACCTTTCTAGATGGCGTCATTTATGCGTTAGTATGTCTACAAGTAAAGGAAGATTCACCGTCTTTAGAGAACCTACCATTATCTCTGCGCACGTTATTGGAAGAGTATAAGGACGTTTATCCGGTAGATTTACCTTCCAAGTTGCCACCAATCAGGGATATCCAACATGAAATTGACTTCGTCCCGGGCTCATCCTTGCCTAACCTACCGCATTACCGACTCAATCCCTCCGCACATAATGAACTGCAAACATTAATTTCCGATTTATTAGCAAAGGGATTTATCCGCCATAGCAAAAGCCCTTGTGTCGTCCCTGCCTTGTTGGTCCTGAAGAAAGATAAGTCTTGGAGTTTGTGTGTAGACTATCGGGCCATCAATAAAATAACTGTCAAGTATAGGTTTTCCATCCCCCGTTTGGACGACCTATTGGATATGTTATCCGGCGCCACTATATTCTCAAAATTGGATCTAAAGAGTGGTAACCACCAAATAAGAATTCGGGACGGAGACGAATGGAAGACTGCTTTTAAATCTAAGGACGGGCTTTACGAGTGGTTAGTGCTAGGGGAGGGACTCACTAACGGACCAAGTACGTTTTCACGGTTAATGACTCAAGTATTCAAGCCATTCATGGGTAAATTTGTCGTAGTCTATTTCGATGATATTTTGGTGTTTAGTACCTCGCCGATCGATCATGAAACTCATTTGCGGACGATCCTTACTACATTGTGCTAGGAGAACTTATATATTAATTTTAAGAAGTGCGTGTTCGGGGTGACTTCCGTGGAATTTCTAGGATACATAGTGAGTGCTGAGGGTATACATGTGGACCCTAAGAAGGTACAAGTGATTAGAGAGTGGCCGGAACCGCAAAATATTAGGGATGTTAGGAGTTTTCATGGATTGGCCACGTTCTATCGACGATTCATTCGCAATTTTAGTTGCATCATGGCACCAATCACTGAATGTATGAAGAAGGGTGAATTTACATAGACCAAATCGGCCGCTAGTGCGTTTCAAATAATTAAGGATCGGATGTCCGAAGCCCCCTATTACGGCTGCCGGATTTTAATAAAGTATTTGAACTATCATGCGACGCTTCAGGAATAGGAATCGGCGGAGTGCTAAGCCAAGAGGGACATCCGGTTGGCTACTTTAGCGAGAAGCTCGCGGGCCCAAAGTTAAATTATTCAAATTATGATCGTGAGTTCTATGCTGTGATACGATGTCTCCAACATTGGCGACACTATCTCATATCAAAAGAATTTGTAATCCTCTCGGATCATGAGGCGCTAAAATTTGTAAACTCTTAAAGTAAAATCAGCCCTCGACACGCCAAATGGGTCTCCTATCTTCAGGAGTACACATTCATTATTAAGCACCTTAAGGGTACGTTAAATCGAGTGGCGGATGCCCTCAGTCGTGTCACCCTATTATTATCTAAAATGGAGGTGACGGTAATAGGCTTTGAACGCATTAAGGACGAGTATGTTCTATGCCCGGATTTTAAGGATATTTATTTAGCCACTCAGGAACAGGCTCCCTCTACTATTTCAGCATACTACATTCGAGACGGGTATTTATTTAAGCATACGCAATTGTGTATTCCCCGCTCTTCATTACGCCATTTCATTGTATGGGAGCTACACAGTGGAGGGTTAGGTGGACATTTCGGCCGGGATAAAACGATAACACTAGTGGAAGATAAATTCTTTTGGCCGGGGCTTAAGTCATTGGTCAATAAAATCATAGGGAGTTGCCACATTTGTCAGTTAGCAAAGGGAAACAAAACCAATGCCGGTCTTTACACCCCACTTCCTATACCGTCTGTTCCTTGGGAGGACGTTAGTATGGACTTTATTTTGGGCCTACCCATGACTTTCCGGAGACACGATTCCATCCTTGTCGTCGTTGATCGGTTTTCTAAAATGGCATATTTCATTGCTAGCCACAATACCAACGATGCATCCCATGTTGCTAAATTGTATTTCAAAGAAGTCGTGGCGTATCGGGGCGTCCCCAAAACGATAGTGTCTGATAGGGACGTTAAGTTCACTAGCTATTTTTGGAAAACACTTTGGAAGCTTATGGGTACTAAACTGTTATTTTCGTCGACCTATCATCCCCAAACGGATGGGCAAACAGAAGTAGTTAATCGTAGCTTGGGTAGTATGCTTCGTTGTTTAGTTTGCGATCATAAAGGAACGTGGGAACTTATCCTCCCTCATGCTCAAATAGCTTATAATAATTCAAGGAATAGGTCCACCGATTTGTCTCCGAACGAGATTGTTCATGGTTATAAGGCGCCCGTGCCTCTCGACTTGGTTCCACTACAACCATCTTTTAAGTCTAGTCAATTCGCTCAGGATTTCGCTTCGCACGTTCACAATCTCCATAAGCACATTAGCGAGACGCTAGCTAAACAATATGCTATTTATCAATCGAATGCCAACGTGCATAGGCGAGCGGTCTCCTTGAATATCGGTGATTTGGTAATGGTTCATCTCACTCCTGAACGGTTGCCTTCAGGCACTATAAAGAAATTGGCGAATAGGCGAGCCGGTCCTTTTCGAGTGTTAAAAAAATTGGGCGAAAATGCATATCTCTTACAGTTACCCTCTGATTGGGGAATTTCTCCTATTTTTAACGTTTCCGATTTAACGCTTTATGTCGCTCCACCACCTGAACTTTCTGTCTCGCCGTTTAATATTTCCACTAAATTTTCAAATGGGGTGGGTGGTGAGATTGTATCTGGATCGTTTTCTCCTACGGACTCTACGGGAGGTATGCCGCCTACTAATGATGAAACTTGTCTTTCTTCTTTGCCTAATGCATTTCCGAGGTTTCCCCGGACCGTTTTCTTGCCTGACAGGATTATACAGGATGCTATCTTTCCATCTCCCGATGGTGACGTTCACAGGTACTCGATTCGTTGGCGTGATCGTCCTGCTTCAGACGACTCTTGGCTCTCGGCTGCGGAGGTTGAGCTACTTGATGCGGGTCTCCTACGCCGTTATATTCCTGCCCACTCATCGGTGATGAGTTCTTTTGAGCGGGGGAGGATTGATGGCGACCGCCACCATGACGACCACCTTGATGATGAAGATGACGTACATGGCGCTTTGGTTGATCATGGAGTTGCGGCGGATGATGATGATGTTGGCACACCGACTAAAGACTTGCGGCGTCGTGGCCGCTACAATCTACGTCCACGCCACAAGAATTAATATTTATATGCTTTATTAAAGTTATGGCTTGCATTTTTATAATGAGTTGTAGTTTACTATTTTTTTGAACTTTTGGTGTGTATCTAGCACTATTGTTTGGGCTGCTTTTAGCACTTATGTTGTAAGGCCTATATAAGGCCAAAACTCTTATTAAAAATCAGATTTTTATTGCTTGAGAAAACAAGAATCCCCTAACCTAATTTCCCCCTCTTCTCCCTTCCTTGCCGCCGCCCCCTTGGGCATTTCTTATCCTAGGTTCGGCCTCCTCCCTCTCTCCCTCCTCCTTCTCTTCTCCTTAAAACCGCCCCTACACAACCACCCTCTACTATTTTCTCTCCATCCTTCTCCATTGTCGGCCACCTATTGGAAGAGATTAGCAGAGTGCAAGTACTAAAGATCTTGGGGAAGCTTCACGGTGCTAAAGCGGGGAAGACGGTCGGGTTTCTTCATCCTTGGAGCATCTTCGTGGAGTTCAAAGGAGAACGTTCATTTTCTAGTGGAGCCAACAACCCGGATCTACTATTCCGAGAGGGGTAACGAAATTTCTACTCAAGGGATCTCTTTCTTTAGATTGTTTTGTGTGGTGGACGAACTAGCGTGATTTTTGAAACGAATAAAATTCGCGGCGTTTTCTTGAAGATTTGTGGATCTTTTCGTTTTGGTTTTTGAGTACTCTCGAAAGGATTAGCGATCCTCGTTGTTTCTTGTTGGGGAAAGATCAACCGTTTGCGAAATCAGATTTTTCTTGGTGGATCTTTCTTTGGTACAACTTCGCTCGCACGGACGCGAATATTCGTCCTTTTAGCTTGACCGGATCTCGGCCTCTAGTCGTGGTTTGATCTCTTTCGGATTGGCTTTCCGAATGTTGGCGCGTAGGATAAATAAAATAATTGTATTGCTGCGTTTCGTTGGCGTGTAGGACGAGGTTGCTTTTCGTGGCGAGAGAAGTGCGACGCCTTACGTGTAGGATCATAGGACGGCGCTACATCAATATATAAAGAGCTTCTTTTGAAAGAAGAACATATATAAATATACAACAACACAACATATAGAAGAGAGATACACACAGATATTGATATACAGATTCAAAGAGATACATCTCTCAGATATTTGTTGCTTTAAACTGAGAAGATCGACCTTCTTCATCTCTCTCTTCTTCAATCCTGAGTTCTTCCTGCTGCAAGGAACATTCACTCAGAGTCTCAAGAAGAAGAAGAAGAAGAAGAAGAAGAAAGAAAAGCTGTTGAAGAAGAACATCCATTACAAATAAAGAGTCTTCTTCAAGCTGCTCCTTCAAGAACTTCAAGACATCTCTTTGTCACAAGTTCAGAAGAGTTCCTGCACCCTGAAGCAAGACTTCTTCCTTGATATCACTAAGCCAGGGGGAGCCTTGATTCCTTAGAGCTTTCTAGCTCAGTGCAATCCACTTGCTTCTCTAATCTGTTTTAATAATAGAGAAGACATTCTAACCCTCCCTCAACCTCCTGTATAAAGGGTTATTACTCCCTTCAAAAGTGAACCTTGGTGGCAGGGCACCTGATCAAAAACCTGTGTTGGATTTTGAGCTCCTGATCAAAAGCTCAAAGGGTCTACTTGATCTACCTGAACCAGATCAGTTGGTGGCAGGACACCTGAACAAAAACCTGTAGTGGATTCCTACCAGGGTGGTAGAAGAGTGGACGTACCTATTTAGAGGGAATCACTATAAACTTGTTGTGTCGTCTGTGTTGCTTCATTTAATTATTTCACTGTGGCTGTGAGTAGACATAACTAGGATTGCTAGTTGCTGTGATAGGACCAAAGATCAACTGTAATTACAGTTAGCTTTCTCTTATGCACCTCACTTTGTGTTAGGCTCTAGGGTTTCAAATATCTATAAACTCATTCTGCAAATTAATTCTAAGGGAGTTGAGTAGGGTGTCATAATTTTTTAATACTCTATTCACCCCCCCCCTTTAGAGTTGTATCTTTCCTCACTTTCAATTGGTATCAGAGGGAGGTTGACTGACTGTACAGGCTAACACCTGAGTCACAAGATCCAGCTAGATACCAAGTTTATTGACATTCACTTCATGGCCCAGTACAAGGATTATTCTAGCACCAGACCTCCAGTTTGCAACTTAGCTAAGTTTAGCATCTGTAAGGCAAGAATCAAGTTATATATGAATTCTATTGATGAAGATATTTTTTCTTCTATTTTGACAGGGCCACCCACACCACCTGCTACAGCCACTGCAAAAACATCTACAAATCTCAGTGCAGTGCCACCTCCAGATTACAATGATGCATACAAGAAAGCAAGAGTTGCTGATGTTAAAGCAATGAATATTCTGGCTCAGACTATGTCTGATGAAACATTCCAAAAAGTGGCTGATTGCACTTCTGCAAAAGCCATGTGGGACTCACTAAACCAAATTGTAGCTGGTTCAGCTGATGAGAGAAAGGACAGAAGGTCCAACCTTATATCCTAATATGAAAACTTCAAGAAGACTGAAGCTGAATCAGTTGAAGGAATGTACACCAGGCTCAGTTCAATCATCAATTAGCTGAGAACCCTTGATAAGGAGATAACATTGACAGAGGTCAATGATAAGATACTGATGTGCTTCCCCAGCACATGGGATCTTAGGATCTGTCCCAGCAAGGAGGCCAGAAGTACTACTGAGATCTCAACTGAAGCCCTCCTTGGAAAGCTCAAATCTTTTGAGCAAGTTCTAAAGTCCAGGGAAGCTAAGGCTGAAGCCAAGACTCCAACTCCAACAAGGAAAGAGCAAACTCTTTCTCTCAAAGCTGCTGATGCTTCTGAAGGAAGCCAATCCAATGAGGAGCTGATGGCACTCTTTGCAAAAGGTTTCTCAAGATGGGCAGAAAGGACTTCAGAAAGAAGTCTTCAAGATATGAATATAAACTAAGGTATGACAGATCTCCTGCTAAAGAAATTATCTGTTATGGTTGCAGGAAACCTGGACACATTCTACCAGAGTGTCCAGAGAAAAAGAACAAAGAAAAGAGAAAAGAAAAGGAACATCACAAGAAGCACTCCAAGTCCTCCTCCTACAAAAATAAGAAGAAGGAGAAAGGATTTATTGCTGAAACCTGGAGTGATTCAGATGAGGAATCTTCCTCCTCAAGCTCCAGTGAAGATGAGGAAGAGAAGAAGGCAAAGGAAATTTGCCTAATGGCAATTGATGCCTGCAGCAACCACTCAGCTGCAGAGAGTTCTGATTATGATGAAGAAATGCCTACAGAAGATCAGTTATTATCTTCTTATGATTTTTCTTCTGCTGAATTTAAATCTGAATTTAAATACCTTTGTTTAGATTTAATTAGTTCAGAAAAGGAAATTAAGGAGCTTAGAAATAGGATAGCAGAATCAGAAATCCTCTCCATTGAAAATGCTAGGTTAGAAGCATAACTCACTAAGACCAGTGAAGAAATAAAATTTCTTAAAAATAAACTAGATAAATCAAAAAGATTAGAAAAATCTCTAAATAATAGAAGCCTTAAGCTGCTAGAGATCACTAGCATGACAAACACTAGGTCAGCCAATAATAAGCTAGGCTTAGGAGCCTCATCAAGTGAACCCCCATTGGTTCTTAAAAATCATCTTTCAACTCCAGTAAACTTTATTTCAGCTGATGGAATAAAGAATATTGAGCAAGTAAATCTAGTTAACAAAGCCTTAAGTAAAGCTAAGAGAGAAAAGAGAAAGCAAAAATTTAAGGAGCTACAAAAAATGTCGAACGCTGCTCGACAATCGAAGGCTCAATGGTCGAATGATGCTCGACGATCTGAGAATCGATCGTCGAACGATGATCGACGATTTCAATATGATTTTCAAAATAACAACCTGAACCCTAGAAATCCTAATGTAAATAGAAAACCTAGGTTTGTTGACCCATAAACTGCATGGAGCATCCCACCTAGGAGATCTTACCCTTTAGGATATAAACCCCAACCTGCTTATTCTTTTATTTCATGTTTTCATTATGTGAAGAATAATGGACCCAAGGCTGTCTGGGTCCATAATGTCTAACTGTTTAATTTGCAGGTGAAGACCTATTCAAATACTAAAGATAAATGGTATTTGGATAGTGGCTGTTCCAAACACATGACAGGAAACAAAGAAAATCTATCAAGATTCAAGGCCAAGCTTGGACCAAAGGTGATCTTTGGGGATTCCAGCTGTGGGCAAACAGAAGGATATGGTAGGGTTACCATTGGAGCTGTAACATTCAAAACAGTTGCATATGTAACTGGACTGAAGCACAACCTTATCTCAGTAAGCCATTTATGTGATGCAGGTTATCAGGTATCTTTCACTAACACTCTCTGTAATATTACTTTAAATAGTAATGTTGTGTTAGTAGACATTAGACAGGGTAATATTTATTTAGTAGATTTTAACTCAACTCAATCTGAAATTTGCCTGTTTAATGAAGTAACAAATAACAACACCTTATGGCATAGGAGGCTTAGCCATGTTAACCTCAAGAACATATCTAGGTTATCTAAATACAACCTTGTTAGAGGTTTACCTTCTTGCCCCTACAAGAAGGAGAGCCTATGCAAGGCTTGTCAATTAGGCAAGCAAACCAAGAACTCCTTTAAATCTGTAAATAAAAGTGATTCACCTAGAATCCCGTATTTATTACATTTGGACCTTTTTGGCCCAATAAATGTACAGAGTCTAGGAGGGAAGTATTACACTTTAGTGATTGTAGATGACTTATCTAGGTTCACTTGGGTGTTCTTCTTGAGAACTAAGGCTGATAACTTCAAAGTTCTTAAAGACTTTCTGCTATTTGTGCAGACTGAGTATTCTACTCATGTGGCCTTGATCAGAAGTGATCATGGTACTGAGTTTGAGTCTCTTCTCATGCAAGAATTCTGTGAGAAAGAAGGTATTAAACATAGCTTCTCTGCTCCTAGAACTCCCCAACAAAATGGGGTAGTGGAAAGGAAGAATAGAACCCTGATTGAAGCTGCTAGAACATTATTGGCAGATGCTAACATGCCCCTTTCTTATTGGGCAGAAGCTGTTAGCACAGCTAATTATGTCTTGAACAGATGTCTTATACACAAGCTTAAGAGTAAAACTCCTTATGAGTTGCTTAAAGGAAAGAAACCTAAAATTAATTATTTTAGAGTCTTTGGTTGTGTAGTGTATATTCACAATAACAACAAAGAATATCTTAGAAAGTTTGAAGCAAAAGCTTCAGTGGGAATTTTTCTTGGATATTCCCAAGTAAGCAAAGCTTATAGGCTGTTTAATAAATCATCTTCTAAAATAGAGGAGTCTGTGCATGTTTCTTTTGATGAGTGAAAGATGTTTTACAAGGAGAAGGAAACTTCTCCTTCCTCAAGCTCATTGCAGGTACCAGAATCACGCAAAGATGTCACTCAAGAGATTCTCCACCTATCAACTCTTCATATCACTGATTCAGACAGTGATGAAGACACTATGGAAGTAGTTGTTGTACCACCAACAGTTGATCCAATTCCTCAGGAGGAATTAATCCTAACTGTTGCTGAAGATCACATCCCACCTGCTGATCTTGTCACACTTAGAGAACATCCTACATCTCAAGTGATTGGTGATATATCAGCTGGTGTGCAAACAAGACATCAATTAAGACAGGATATGATGCATGCTTGTTTCCTTTCACAAATTTAGCCCCTCACTATAAAAGATGCTGAGCTAGATCCCCACTGGATCATTGCTATGCAAGAGGAGCTTAATCAATTTGAAAGATGTAAAGTATGGACTTTGGTTCCAGGATCTAAAGGCCAGCTAATCATAGGCACCAAGTGGGTGTTTAGAAACAAGTTGGATGCAAATGGAATTATTGTAAGGAACAAAGCTAGGCTTGTAGCTCAGGGCTACAGAAAGAAGGAAGGTATAGACTATGACCAAACCTTTTCCCTTGTTGCAAGGCTAGAGGCAATAAGGATCTTTCTAGCCTATGCAGCCTATATGAAGTTTATGGTCTTTCAGATGGATGTCAAGAGTGCATTCCTAAATGGTGAGCTAAAGAAAGAGGTGTTTGTTGAACAACCTCCTGGTTTTGTCTCTTCAACTCAACCCTCATGTGTTTACAAGTTGCAAAAAGCTCTTTATGGACTTAAACAAGAACCCAGAGCCTGGTATGAGACTCTAGCTAGTTTCCTATTAGAGTACAACTTTGTTTGGGGAGTAGTTGATAGAACCCTTTTCGTTAAGCACCACAAGGACACCATCCTATTAGTTCATGTGTATGTGGATGATATTATTTTTGGCTCCACTGATCCCAAACTGTTCAAAAAGTTCTCTGACCTGATGCATTCTAAGTTTGAGATGAGTAGTATGGGTGAGCTGTCTTACTTTCTTGGTCTCCAAGTAAAGCAAGATGCTGATGGAATCTTCATCTCCCAATCCAAATATGCCAAGGAATTGGTAAAGAAGTTTGGAATGGCTGATGCTTCAGCAATGCATACACTTATGGCTACTAATGTAGTTATAGATTCTGATGATCAGGGTAAGCCAGTTGATCAGAAAAACTATACGGCCATTGTTGGTTACCTATTGTATTTAACTCTAAGTAGACCAGATATAATGTTTGCCACATGCCTATGTGCTAGATTCCAGGTCAACCACAAGGAATCTCATTTGATTCTTCTCAAGAGAATTTTGAGATACCTGAAGGGATGTCCAAATTTAGGACTATGGTACCCAGCTGAATCAGAATTTCAGTTAATTGGATACTCTGACTCTGACTATGCTGGTTGTAGAGTTGACAGGAAAAGTACCTCAGAAACATGTCAGTTCCTAGGAGAGAGATTGGTCTCTTGGTTCTGTAAGAAACAAGCTTCTGTCTCAACTTCAACTGCAGAGGCTGAATATATAGCAGCTGCTAGTTATTGTTCACAGATCCTGTGGATTCAAAACCAGCTTTTGGATTATGGGTACACACACAAGAACACCAAAATCATGTGTGACAGTACCAGTGCTATCTCCATTGCACAAAATCCTGTGCACCACAATAGAACCAAGCACATTGAGATTAGACACCATTTCCTGAGAGATTGTGTGGAAAAGAGCAAGATCAGCCTTGAGTTCATATCCACTGACCTTCAAAGAGGTGATATTTTCACCAAGCCCTTAGATGAACAGAAGCATCTGTTCTTTTTGGTTCAACTAGGCATGATTAATGGAAAAGACTATGTGTGACTTCTGCCTTTTTGAAATCTGTTTAAAGATCGTCGAACGACGTTCGACGATAGTCGAACAGGTCGAGCCTATCGTCGACCTATGGGTGACGACAACTTGTTTGTTTGTGAAGACAGAAATAATTGAACGATTGATCGACTACTCTGCTTCAGAAAACGATCGTCGAACGACCGTTCGACTATCGTCTCCAGGATCTGTTAAAATAGATTGACGATTGCTGTTTTAATATAAAACCATTGGTCGACCTAGGTTAAGAGATCATCTTTTTAGTAGTCGACTGAGCTCGTCTTTTCGTATTCCGTCTTTCTGCTTGAGCTCTGCCCCGCACCTTCTGTCGTTTCGTCTTCATCGTCCTCTCCAACCAAATCAATGGCGGTTGCTCCAGCTCTCCTGATTGCGATGAAGTTCGACGCTGGTTGTAGCGTGGATTTCGACTCGTTCAGCGCTTGCGATGCGGAGATTATAGAGATGCTACAGCTCTGCAAGGATCAAGGTTTGGAAAAGCTAATGTCAACAAGGATCAAGATCAACATCCCAGAGATCAAAGAATGGGTTTACTCTTCGTCTTCCAGCGACGAATCCATGACCGGGACAATAGGTGGCGAAGAGGTAATACTAACTCCTGCCGTTCTGATTGAAATTTTTGGATTATTGAATAGACAAGAAGAATATGACCAAGATGTTCAAGAGTATGGAAGAATGCTCGTAGAGCTAGGACATGCTGAGGGCATTCCAACAAAGTTGCTGAAAGTGAACTTCTTGTTAAGGATTAAGTTCTTAGATGAACTTGTTGGAAAAGTGCTGTTAGGTAAGCACTCGGCTCATGACAATATAACCAGGCAGCAGTTTTCCCTGATGAGTGCAATTATCAATAAGAAAGAGATAGATTGGGCAAGTATAGTGTTTGATTTGATCAAAAAGAAGAACAGCAAGAAGGAAGTAACCCTTGGAAGGGTGATAGGAATATTTCTGAAAGAAAAATATCCTCAACTGTTGGGTACAGTTGCAACTTCCATCAATGCCAGTAAGAAAATGGATCCTGCCTTATTTGTTAAGTGGAAAAGGAGCATTCAGAAGCCTTCACCAGCTGGGGTAACTCCTGTTTTATCTGAGAGCACAAGGACTGTATCAGTCACTCCCCACCTACATGAAGAAGGCTCCTCCATTCCCCCCATTACTTCTACTTCTGCATTGTCATCTTCTTCTGCATTACCATCCACTTCTACTGCATTGCCATCTACTTCTTCTGCATTTCCATCTACTTCTGCATTACCATCTACATCCACTGTCTCTCTTCTTCTTGATTCCTCCACTATTCTCCATGCATCACCACCAGCATCTCCACTCCCTTCACATCTTGCTAGGATTTCTCATCCTAGTTTTGATTTGTTAGCTTCTGAGACTCTCCCTACTCCACCTCAGTCACCGATTTCAGATCATATTGATCTTCCTGCATCCACCCACACTACAACAAATTGTACCTATAGTAAGGACCTAAATCATTACAATAAGTACCAAAAATCATTACAAAAACTCTTTGGTAACGAAAAAAACTTTATGTAACGGTCGTCCTCTAAAGCTCGACGCTAATACTTCTTGTAACGAATGTATGCGTGTCATTACAATAAATTAGTTATAATAGTAAAAAATATTTCGCCGGCCGCCCGCCGACCGCCCGCCGCCGCCGCCCGCCGCCCGCCCGCGAGCCCGCCCGTGAGCCTGCGAGCCCATCATATTTCAAAAATTCATTGTGGAATGGGCAGTATAAACCCAAAATTGATGTTTTAACTGGCGATGTGGGACTAAAAATGGCCAAACATATTGTGAGAAAAAATTACTATTTGTAACGTAACATTAATGTTGTTACAAATAATTACATTTATAGTAACAAATTAATTTTTATTGTAACAAAATATAAAATATTCATTACACAAAGTAATTTTTTGTAACAACAGAAAAAATTCGTTACTAAATATAGCTATTAGTAACAAACTGTGTTTTATCTATATTTCAGTCCTTACAACAGGTGCAGTTTGTTGTAGTGCCATTAATCCCCGGTTCACAATATATCTCATCAGGAGACTACCGTCCCTGATGATCTTCCATCTACTGTGATTCCCCCTCCATCATTTGAAATAACTCTAGCTTTCATTGCAAATATCCTTAAGCTAATTACTCCTTCAATCAAAATCATTATTGAAGAAGCAATTAAACCTCTTGTTTCTACCATCTCTTCCCTGTCATCCTCCATCATACCCCTTTCCAAGACTGCTGAGCCCTCTTCAGTTACGGGCCTGACTTCAGTATCTACTGAAATCAGGCAGGGGGAGATGTTCGAGGAAGATGCCTCAGGACTGCCCCTTGTTACACTTTCAGCAGATCCCCAAGCAGAAATTCAAAAAGAAACAGCAGTTCCAGTTGACATTGCAACATCTTCTGCAGAATCAGCACCAGTTCAGAGGCCATCTGATATCATAATGGAAGCAGAATTTGCTTTCAAAGTGTTCCTTGAAGAAGCCTCCACTCCCTTAGTTGCTCTATTCCTAGAAGGAGTCATTACCTCCTTTCTAGATGACTTGTGGGAGTTAGGAAATTCTGAAGAAAATCCTAAAGGTAATTCATTTACTCAATTCCTTGACATGTTAACTGACATGCTAGCCTGTGAATAACTGGAAGGGATGTTTCGATGCCATTTAGAACACCTTTGTGTCCCTTTGGTTTCAGATCGAGTTCAAGAAGTTCAAGCTGCTCTAGAACCAGCTCCAGAACCAGCTCCAGAACCTGCTGTTCAAGATCCTGTATCTACTCCTCCAGCTCAGATAGCTGTGCAAGATGTTTAAGAGAAAGTTTCAGATGTACAAGAATAAAAATCAACAGTCTGGGATGACACCCCATGACTAGAATTGGATACTCTTATGGCACAGTGAGAGGACTTAGCGCAACCACTCGCACCAAAAGCCCGGACTATTGGAGGACGCCGCCACTAATCTTTATATCAAAGGTCCTCGGGCGGATCCACGGGGAAGCCAGTTAAGCCATTACCGCATAACACCGCAGCGCGGGGGCGATTCCGGACCTCAGCCCCAACAATCCCCCCCCCCCGGAAACGACCCCGGGGTTTCAAACCCGCAACCTCCCTCTGATACCAATTGAAAGAAAAGGGATAGATACTACTCTAGAGGGGGGGGGGTGAATAGAGTAATCAAAAATTACACTAGCAAAGTTGACTGTCTACTCAACTCCCTTGGAGTTAATTGCGGAATGAAGGTTATAGATATTTAAGATTAATCCCTAAAGCCTAACACAAGTGATGTGCACAAAAGGCAGCCAACTGTAATTACAGTTAAGGCTTGGAATCCTAAACAGCAACTAGCAAACCTAGTTAAAATCTAATCACAGCCAATCAGCACAGAGAATTTATTAAACAATCCAGACGACACAAGGAATTTATAGTGGTTTCCCAAACAACATGGGTACGTCCACTCTTCTACCAACAAGGTAGGAATCCACTCAGGTTTTTGATCAGGTGCCTTGCCACCAACAAGATCTGCTGCAGGTAGATCTAGAGACCCTTTAGACTTTTGATCAGGTGTCTAAAAACCAACACAGGTTTTTGATCAGGTGCCCTGCCACCAAGGGATACTTTTGAAGGGAGTAATAACCCTTTACAGGAGGGGGAAAGAAAGTTAAAATGTCTTCTCTATTTTACAATAGATTAGAGAGGCACAAGAACTTGCACTGAGCTAGAAAGCTCTTAAAGAATCAAGGCTCCCCCTGGCTAAAAGAACATCCAGGTGAAGTCTTGCTTCAGTGTAGAAACACTTCAGAAAATCTGAAGGAAAAAGCTACAAGAAGATAAATAATATGAAATAGAATTTCTTCTTTAGACAGCTATCTTCTTCTTCTTCTTCAAAAAGGCTCTGAGTGAAGATCTTCCTGTAAGCAGGAGAACTCAGGTTGAAGAAGAGTGAAGAACTAAAACTTCTTCTCAGCTAGATGTGAATGAACTGAGAGCAGTTGGAAACTGTAAGTTCTAAGCTTGAATGCTGCTGTTAGCTTTTTTTGAATATCAGAACTAGTTGATTTCTTTCTCCAAAGAAGTCTTTATATAGCAGCAGCAGTAACGACTCTTACTTGAGTTTGAATCTTTTCTTCTACTGAACTCTGCAAGCTGGGCTGCAAAAAGCATAAAGCAAAACAAAATACTGCAGACAGATATCCTATAAGAGGATAAAGCTTTCTAGGAAGCTGCAAATAACTCTGATGAAATAATACAAGAGAAAGTCACATCAGAAGAGACTCTTTACAGCCAAGGAAGACTTTTTGAGTCTAACGGCTATAAAGGATAGCCTGGCAGATAAAGCAGAAATCATATCTCAGCTAATAAGACAAACAAATTTGTCAGAAAAAGATTAGCTTATGCATAAGGAATGGAACAGATATTGCATGGAAATAATATCACAATTTATTCAAATAATCTTTTATAAAATATGCTAAAATAAATATGAAATTAATCACATCATAGAAGACGACAAAACTACTCAAGACATACAGCAAAATGTCGAACGACCCTCGGAGATCGTCGACCTAAGCACAGAGATCGTCGACCTATCGGATAGATAGTCGAACGATCCAGATAGTCGAACTATCAAAGAAGATAGTCGAACTACCACAGCAGATAGTCGAACTATCAGGACAGATAGTCGAGCTATCAGATAGTCGAACTATCAGGACAGATAGTCGAACTACCAAAGCAAAACAGATAGTCGACCTATCACACAGATAGTCGACCTATTACAGAAAACAGATAGTCGACCTATCAACAGATAGTCAAACTATCAAACAAAACAGATAGTTGATCTATCAACAGATAGTCGAGCTATCAACCAAAACAGATAGTCGACCTATCAATAGATAGTCGAACTATCAGATAGTTGAACTATCTAAGCAGATAGTCGAACTATCAAAGAAGAGCAGATAGTCGACCTATCAACAGATAGTCGAGCTATCACAGAAAGCAGATAGTCGACCTATCAACAGATAGTCGAACTATCAGATAGTTGAACTATCCAAGCAGATAGTCAAACTATCAAAGAAAAGAAGATTGTTGACCTATCAACAGATAGTCGAACTATCACAGAAAGCAGATAGTCGACCTATCAACAGATAGTCTAACTATCAGATAGTTGAACTATCCAAGCAGATAGTCGAACTATCAAACACAACAGATAGTCGACCTATCAAACAGATAGTCGAACTATCAACGCAGACAGAACGTCGACCAACTGATAGACGATCGTCGATCAGCCGATAGACGATAGTCGAGCGACGTTCGACCATAGTCGAACGAAAAACAACTTAACCAAATTTACATCTGGAAAAGTGAAGCCTCTAAAACTAGAGCAACAAACTAAACAACTAACCTTTGACCATAGATAAATCTTGGGATAAGAGACAGAAATAGAAGACTGAACTCAAATCAAAACCTAGGGTACCAACAATCTCCCCCTATTTAAGTTAAGTCTCTCAATAACTAAAACATACAAACTAATTACTGAAAGTAAATAAAATGCATGAAAAGAAATAACTAAGCAGATAACATCAATCAAACAGATAAGCAATCAACTGTCAATCAATGAAATATTAAGATGCTTCAGAGTTAGGTTTAGGATCAGAAGAGCTAGAAACAAAAGTAATCTTTCTAGAGGGATCTAGAGCTTCTTTTCTCGACAACTTCAGGTCTTGTTCTCCAATGATTTTCAATTCTGTTGTTCTTGGGACAACTGCCTCAGGATACTTTTCCATGTACTTTGAAGGATCAAATATCTCAGGTCTAACCTGGAATTTATCGAGCTCCTTCATTCTGAATTTTGACATTGTGGTCAATCCTGCAGTGTCTTTTCCTTCTGCTTTTGCTTTCTTAATTTGAGTTGCTCCAACAAGTTCAAGAAAATGAGCCATCCTAAAATTAGGATCAAGCTCTGGGCTTTCATAAACATTCTCAGAAGATGTATCAACTGGTTCTTTATCCTGAATAACTAGATAAGAAGGAGGAGCAGACTTAGCAAATGTCTTGCTAGAATTTTTAGATAAAATAACTTGCTTACCTTTTGAAACAGCCTTTACAGAATGATCTGGCTTAGGAGAGGTTGAGCTTTTGAGTTCTTTAGAATGAGGAGGAGAAAATATTGGTCTTTGATACACCACCTCCTTTACTTGTTCCTTAACAGCATCAGGTCTTTGGTAGCCAGTTTGAGTTTTACCTTGGTATCCTTGTGAACTTCTCCTTTGAGCTGACTGAGATGGCTTGAATCTTTCAGACTGAGCAGCAGGGTTTGTAGATAAGTTTCCTGAGGCTCCTGCACTGGGAGGTGTAGGAGGAGGACCTCTAGGAGTCCATCTTGGGACAGGAGAGTCATACCTCTTTGACTTCTTCCTTTGCTTCTGCTGATTTTTAGAGAAAGCCATCCAGTGCTGGAAATCTTTTGATTTAGGATCAATCCCTTTCAGGATATAATAAGGAGTATCATTATCTGGATTAGGAGGAGGAGGGGCTATAGCTTTTCTTTTCTTTTTAGCAATTCTTTTTCTTTTTGACTCTGTAGACTCATCAGAATCGATTTCATCTTCAGAATTAGAAGAAATAGGCAGAACATATGGATCAATTGCATCTTGCATAGCTCTTTCCTTTTCCTTTAGAGCAGCTTTTTCTACTTCTTCTTCCATGGCATCCTATGCCAGGAGAGCATCTAAATCCATACCAGGGGAATCATCCCATATAGTAGACTTTTCAATTTGAGCATCTGCAGCTTTTTCTTGTTGATCAGAAACTGTCATGGTGACCAGTTCTGCTTGCACTTCTGGCTGAGCAGCCTCAGAAACTTGAGTAACTTGTTCTGGTTCAGATTGAGCTTCTATAGCTGGTAGGTGATCAGGCTCTTGAACATCTAAAACTTCTTCCATTTTATCTGTAGTATTATGAATAAAATTTTGCTAAATGACATCTAATCATCCCTTCTAGATATTCCCATACAAGCATATCAGTTATCAAGTCTAAAAAGTAAGTAAAGGGGATACCTTCAGAATCGACCTTTGCGTGTCCTAACTCCCATAATTCATCTAGAAAGGAAGTGATAACTCCTTCTAGGTACAGGGAGACCAGGGGAGTAGAACATTCTTCCAGGCATACTTTGACAATAAACTCAGACTTCAACAATGCATCAGAAATTTCTTTTTCAGATAAACTTTGAAGAGGAGCTGAATCTTCTAATTCCTTCTCTGCCACTGCAGGATGATCTGCTGGAGGGGAGGCCAAAGGCTGCTCAGAGACATCTTCATCAAGCATCTCCCCCTGCCTGATTTCAGTAGATACTGAAACCAGGCCCCTAGAGGAAGAGGGCTCAGCAGACTTTAAGAGTGCCTGAATAGCAGCAGTCAAAGAGGAGATAGAGGAAGCAAGGGGAGCAATCGCCTCTTCAATCATGATTTTGATTGAGGGGGTAATTAACTCCACAATGCTAGAGATAAATGCTGGAGTTATTTCAAAAGATGATGAGGATGAGGGAATCTCAGAGGATGGATGATCAGCAGGGATGGTGTATTCGTGATGGACTGGAGAGTGAATTGGAGATGGAGAGTGAGCTGGAGATGGATGAGTGGATGCAGGGTGATCAATGTGATCAGAAGAAGGAATTGGAGACTGGGGAGGAGTTGAAATCTCAGAAACCAATAAATCAAAACTAGGATGAGATATCCAAGTAAGATGAGAGTGTAGAGGAGATGCAGGAGGTGTTGCAAGGTGAGAAGCAGAAGGTCGTACTTCAATTGAAGTTGATGGAACTTCAACTGAAGTAGACGGCAAAGCAGATGAAGAAGATGGAAGGGAGAGGTTTGCTGAGCCAGCTTCTTGTAGGGGAGGAGTGACTGAGGCAGTCCTGGTGCTCTCAGATGTAACTGGAGCAACCCCTGCTGGTGAGGGCTTCAGGAAGGTCCTTTTCCACTTGGCAAACAGGGATGGATCCATCTTCTTACTGGCGTTTATGGAGGTGGCAGCTGAAACTAACAGATGGGGATACTTTTCCTTCAGAAAAATCCCAACTACCCTACCCAGGGTAACTTCTTTCTTGCCGTTCTTTTTCCTGATCAAATCAAATAGAACTCCTGCCCAATTGATCTGTTTCTTATTCACAATTGCACACATCAGTGCAAACTGCTGCCTTGTAATATTGTCGTGGGTAGAGTGCTTTCCCAGTAGCACTTTTCCGACTATTTCAGCAAGAAACTTAATCTTTACCGAAAAGTTTACCTTAAGCAGCTTAGAGGGAATGCCTTCGGCATGTCCCAGCTCTGTAAGCATTCTCCCAAGCTCAGGGGTGTCTTGCTCGTACTCTTCTTCCCCATTTATCAATCCAAATATTTCAGTTAAAATAGCGGGAGTCAATGTTACCTCTTCTCCGCTGATAGTTCCTGTCATTGAATCATCATTTGAAGATGAAGTAAATGCCCATTCTTTGATCTCTTGAATATTTATCTTTATCCTGGAGGAAATGAGCTTCTCTAACCCTTGATCTTTGCACAGATTAAGAATTTCCACTATTCCGGATTCGCAGTAGCTGAAGGAGTCAAAATCTACACAGAATCCTGCATCGAACTTCACTACTGCCAGGAGCGCTGGAGAAATCGCCATCGAAAGGGCTAGAGAAGACGAGGGAGAGACGGCGAGGACGAAGCAGCAGAAATCGCAAGACAAAGAGAAAGCGGGAAGACGGAATACGAAAAGACGCTCTCCGTCGACGATAAAAGCAACTATCTCTTAACCTAGGTCGACCATCGGCTTTATATTAAAACAACGATCGTCGATCTATTTAAAAGATACTGGAGACGATGGTCGAACGGTCGTTCTACAATCGGTCCTGAAGCAGAGTTGTCGATCAATCGTTCGACTATTTCTGTCTTCACAAACAGCAAGCTGTAGTCGACCATAGATCGACGATATGCTTGACCTGTTCGACTATCTTCGAACGCCGGTCGACGATCTTCAAGAAGATAAGCTATCATCAACCATAGGTCGACGATAGGCTTGATCCGATCGACTATCTTCGAGCGTCGTTCGACGATCTTCAAACAGGTTTCAACAAGGCAGACGTCACACTTAGTCTCTTCCATTAATCATGCCTAGTTAAACTAAAAAGAACAGATGCTTCTGTTCATCTAAGGGCTTGGTGAATATATCACCTCTCTGAAGGTCTGTGGATATGAACTCAAGGCTGATCTTGTTCTTTTCCACACAATCTCTCAGGAAATGGTGCCGGATCTCATTGTGTTTCGTTCTAGAGTGGTGCACTGGATTTTGTGCAATAGAGATAGCACCGGTACTATCACACATGATTTTTGTGTTCTTGTGTGAGTACCCATAATCCAAAAGTTGATTTTGTATCCACAGGATCTGTGAACAATAACTAGCAGCTGCTATATATTCAGCTTCTATAGTTGAAGTTGAGACAGAGCCCTGCTTCTTACAAAACCAAGAGACCAATCTCTCTCCCAGGAACGGACAAGTTCCTGAGGTACTTTTCCTGTCAACTCGACAGCCAGCATAATCAGAATCAGAGTATCCAATTAATTCAAATTCTGACTCAGCTGGGTACCAAAGTCCTAGATTTGGACATCCCTTCAGGTATCTCAAGATTCTCTTGAGAAGAATCAGATGAGATTCCTTGGGGTTGACTTGGAATCTAGCACAAAGGCATGTAGCAAACATTATGTCTGGCCTACTTGCAGTTAAATACAATAGGGAACCAACAATGGCCCTATAATTCTTTTGATCAATAGGCTTTCCCTGATCATCAAAATCTATAACTACATTAGTAGCCATAGGTGTATGCATTGATGAAGCATCAGCCATCCCAAACTTCTTTACCAATTCCTTGGCATATTTGGATTGGGAGATGAAGATGCCATTAGCATCTTGCTTTACTTGGAGACCAAGAAAGTAGGACAGCTCACCCATACTACTCATCTCAAACTTGGAATGCATCAAGTTAGAAAACGTTTTGCACAGTTTGGGATCAGTGGAACCAAAAATAATGTCATCCACATACACTTGAACTAACAGAATTGTGTCCTTGTGGTGCTTGACAAAAAGGGTTCTATCAACTACTCCCCTAACAAAGTTGTGCTCTAACAGGAAACTAGCTAGAGTCTCATACCAGGCTCTTGGTGCTTGTTTGAGTCCATAAAGAGCTTTTTGCAACTTAAAAACATGTGAGGGCTAAGTTGAAGAAACAAACCCAGGTGGTTGTTCAACAAATACCTCTTCCTTTAGCTCACCATTTAAAAAGGCACTCTTGACATCCATCTGAAAAACCTTAAACTTCATATAGACTGCATAGGCTAGAAAGATCCTTATTGCCTCTAGCCTTGCAACAGGAGCAAAGGTTTGGTCATAATCTATACCTTCCTCCTATCTGTAGCCCTGAGCTACAAGCCTAGCTTTGTTCCTTACAATGATTCCATTTGCATCCAACTTGTTTCTAAACACCCACTTGGTGCCTATGATCAGTTGGCCTTTAGGTCTTGGAACCAAAGTCCATACTTTACATCTCTCAAACTGATTGAGTTCCTCTTACATAGCAATGATCCAATGGGGATCTAGCTAAGCATCTTTAATGGTGAGGGGCTCAATCTGTGAAAGGAAACAAGCATGCATCACATCCTGTCTTAACTGATGTCTTGTTTGAACACCAGCTGATATGTCTCCTATCACTTAAGATGTAGGATGATCTCTAAGTGTGACAACATCAGCAGGTGGGATGTGATCTTCAGCAATAGTTGGGATTAATTCCTCAGGAGGAATTTGATCTACTATTGGTGGTACAACAACAATTTCTGCAAGGTCTTCATCACTGTCTGATTCAGTGATATGAAGAGTTGAAAGATGGAGAATCTCTTGAGTGATATCTTTGCTAGATTCTTGTACCTGTAATGAACTTGAGGAAAGGGAAGTTTCCTTCTCCTTGTAAAACATTTGAGATTCATCAAAGGACACATGAACAGACTCTTCAATTTTAGAAGATGATTTATTAAATACCCTATAAGCTTTGCTTACTTGGGAATATCCAAGAAAAATTCTAATTGAAGCTTTTGCTTCAAATTTTCTAAGGTATTCTTTATTATTATTATGAATATAAACTACACAGCCAAAAACTCTAAAATAATTTATTTTAGGTTTCTTTCCTTTAAGCAACTCATAAGGAGTTTTACACTTAAGCTTGTGCATCAGACTTCTATTCAAGACATAGTTGGCTGTACTAACAGCTTCTGCCCAATAGGAAAGAGGCATATTAGCATCTGCCAACAATGTGCTAGCAGCTTCAATTAGTATTCTATTCTTCCTTTCAACTACCCCATTTTGTTGGGGAGTTCTAGGAGCTGAGAAACTATGTTTGATACCTTCTCTCTCACAGAATTCTTGCATGAGAAAAGAGACAAACTCAGTACCATGATCACTTCTGATCAAGGCCACATGAGTAGAGTACTCAGTCTGCACACATAATAGAAAATCTGTAAGGGCCTTGAGGTTATCAGCCTTAGTTCTCAAAAAGAACACCCAAGTGAACCTAGAGAAGTCATCTACAATGACTAGGGTGTAATACTTCCCTCCTAAACTCTATACATTTATTGGGCCAAATAGGTCCAAATGTAAAAAATACAGGATTCTAGGAGAATCACTTTTATTTACTTATTTAAATGAATTCTTGGTTTGCTTGCCTAATTGACAAGCATGCAAAGGCTCTCCTTCTTGTAGGGGCAAGAAGGTAAACCTCTAACAAGGTTGTGTTTAGATAACCTAGATATATTCTTGAGGTTAACATGGCTAAGCCTTTTATGCCATAATGTATTGTTATTTGTTACTTCATTAAATAAGCAGATTTCAGAGTGAGTTGAGTTAAAATCTACTAAATAAATGTTACCTTGTCTAATACCTACTAATACAACATTATTATTTAAAGTAATATTACAAAGAGAGTTAGAAAATGATACCTGGTATCCAGCATCACATAACTGACTTACTGAAATTAGATTATGCTTCAGTCCAGTTACATAAGCAACTCTCTTGAATGTTACAGCTCCAATTGTCATCCTGTCATAGCCTTCAGTTTGACCACAGCCTGAATCTCCAAAGATTACCTTTGGGCCAAGCTTTGCCTTGAACCTTGACAGATGTTCTTTATTTCCTGTCATATGCTTGGAGCAACCACTATCCAAATACCACTTATTTTGAGTGATAGGATAGGTCTTCACCTGCAAATAAATCAATTAAACATTGTGGACCCAGGTAACCTTGGGTCCCTTGTTTTTCACATAAGAAAAACTGGAAATAAATGAGTAAGCGGGTTGAGGGTGATAGTCTAACGGGTAAGATCTCCTAGGTGGGATTCTCCATGCAGATGATGGGTCAATGAACCTAGGGTTTCTATTTTCATTCTGGTTTCTAAAGTTCTGGGTGAAGTTTTGAAATTCATGTTGAAAATGTCGATCAGCGTTCGACGATGGGTGCCCAGATTGCCGATCTCCGTTCGACCATTGGGCCTGCGATCGTCGAGCAGCGTTCGACGCTCTTTGAATTTCCTTAAATTTTTGTTTTCTTTTCTCTCTCTTAGCTTTATTTAAAGCTTTATTAACTTGATTAACTTGCTCAGTGTTCTTTATTCCATTAGATGAAATAAAATTCACTGGAGTTGAAAGTTGGTTTTTAAGAATGATTGGGGGTTCACTAGAAGAAGCTCCTAAGCCTAATTTGTTATTGCCTGACCTAGTGTTAGACATGCTGGTTATTTCAAGTAACTTAAGGCTTCTACCATTCAGAGATTCTTCTAACCTTTTTGACTTAGCTAATTCATTATTAAGGAATTTTATTTCTTCACTAGAATTAGTGAGTTCTGCTGTTAACCTAATGTTTTCATTAGAAATTTATTCAGATTCAGCTAGTTTAATTCTAAGCTCTTTTATTTCCTTTTCAGAACTAATTAAATCTAAACATAAGGATTTAAAATCTGATTTAAATTCATCAGATGTAAAATCGTAAGAAGACAATACCTCATCTTCAGTTGGCATTTCTTCATCAGAATCTGAACTCTCTACAGCTGAGTGATTGCTGCAGGCATCAATTGCCATCAGGCAAACTTCCTTTGCCTTCTTTTCTTCCTCATCCACACTGGAGCTTGAGGAGGAAGATTCCTCATCAGAATCGCTCCAAGTTTCAGCAACAAAGCCTCTTTCCTTCTTTTTTTTCTTGTAGGAATATGGCTTGGAATGCTTCCTGTGCTGATCCTTGTCTTTCCTTTTATATTTATTCTTTTCCTCTGGACAATCTGGAAGAATATGTCCAGGCTTCCTTCAACCATAACAAATTATTTCTTTAGTAGGAGTGCGATCATACCTTGGTTTTTCTTCATATTTTGAAGACTTCTTTCTGAAGTCTTTCCTTCCCATCTTGAGAAACCTTTTGGCAAATAATGTCATCAGTTCCTCATTGGACTGGCTTCCTTCAGAAGTGTCAGCAGCTTTGAGAGAAAGGGTTTGCTCTTTTCTTGTAGGAGTTGGGGTCTTTGCTTCAGCCTCAGCTTCCCTGGACTTCAGCACTTGCTCAAAGGACTTGAGCTTGCCGAGAAGGGATTCTGTTGAGATTTCTGTTGTGCTTCTAGCCTCCTTGATAGGCCAGATCCTCAGATCCCATGTGCTAGGGAAGCACATAAGAATCTTTTCATTGACCTCTGTCAATGAGATATCCTTATCAAGAGTCCTCAGCTCATTGATGATTGAGCTGAGCCTTGTGTACATAGATTCAACTGATTCAGCATCAGTTTTCTTGAAATTCTCATACTGGGAGATAAGGTTGGACCTTCTGTCCTTCCTTTCATCAACTGAACCAGCTACAATCTAGTTCAGTGTATCCCACATTGCTTTTGCTGAGGAGCAGTCAGCAACCTTCTTGAATACTTCATCATATATTGTCTGAGCCAGAATGTTCATTGCCTTAGCATCTGCTATCTTTGCATTTTTGTATTCATCATTGTAGTCTAGAGGAGGCACTGCACTCATATCAGTTGATGATGAGGCAGTAGCTGCAGCAGGTGCTCTTGGTGGTCCTGTCAAAATAGAGGCAAAAATACTCTCATCAATAGAGTTCATATATAATTTAATCCCTGCCTTCCAGATGCTGAACTTGGCTAAGTTGCATGCTGGAGGTCTGGTGCTAGAGTAATCCTTGAACTGGGCCATGATAGTGAAAGTGAATATCTATAAACTTTGGTATCTATCAGGATCTTGTGACTTAGGTGTTAGCCTATTCAGTCAGACAACCTCCCTCTGATACCAATTGAGAGGACTTAGCGCAACCACTCGCACCAAAAGCCCGGACTATTGGAGGACGGCGCCACTAATATTTATATCAAAGGTCCTCGGGCGGATCCACGGGGCAGCCAGTTAAGCCATTACCGCATAGCACCGCAGCGCGGGGGCGATTCCGGACCGCAGCCCCAACACACAAGATGCCTTAGAAGAAAAGAAAGAGAAAGCTGTATTAAAAGCCAAAGAACAAGCTGAGCAAGAGGCTTTTGATCCCTATGATCAACCTCCATCATCTCATTCTGATGATGAGGAGGATTCTGATGAATCAGAAAATTCTAAGAAGAAGAAAGCAGCAAAAAGAAAAAGGAAAGTTGCTGCTCCTCCTCCTCCTAATCCTGATCATGACGTTCCCTATTATATATTGAAAGGGATAGATCCCAAGTCTAAAGAATATCAATATTTGATGGGATTATCCAGAAATCAATAAAAACAGAAAAAAAAACCAAAAGGTATGACAGTCCAGTGCTAAAGTGGAATCCCAGAGGTCCTCCACCACCTCCAAGTGCAGGAGCATCTGGAAATATTTCTGCCAATCCATCAGCCCCTTCTGCTTGATTCACTCCATCTCAAGCACATCAAAGAAGAAGCAATCCAGGATATCAAAGCAGATCTCAATCTGGAAATCAAAGACAAGATGCTGATACAAAAGAGCAAGTGAAGGAGGTAGTATATCAGAAGCCAACCTTTTCTCCTTCTCCTTCACCCAAGAGGAAAGAATCATCTCCAAAAGAAAGCAAAAGCATACCATCCAAAAAGCCAACACAAACAAAGAAAACTGATTCAAAAGGAAAAAGGATTATTCACTCTGAAAAATCAAGTAAAAAATATGCAGAGTTTGCTCCTCCTCCTTCTTTAGTTATTCAAGAAAATAAAGAGCCAGCTGCAAGTATGCTAGAACTCTCTACAAAATTCAAAACTATAAAACCTTTGGATTCAACTGGTGAAAATGAATATGAAAGCGAAGAGCTAAATCCTGTTTTCAGGATGTCTAGATTTCTTGAACTAGTTGGATCAGCTCAAATCAGACAGGCCAAAGCTGAAAGAAAAGATATTACAGGCTTAACTACTATGTCTAAATTCCGAAAGAAGGAGCTAGATAGATTCCAGGTAAGACCTGAGGTTTTTGATCCTTCTAAATATATGGAAAAGCACCCAGAAGCAGTAGTGCCAAGAGTAGGGGAATCTAGAATCATTGGAGAACAAGATTTAAACATATCAAAGAAGGAAGCTCTAGATCCTTTCAGAAAAATTTCTTTTCTTCCTGGTTCTTCTGTATCTAAACCAGATTCTAATGCTGCTTCAGTTTTATTTAATGACAGTATGTTTATTTTTCTATTTGATAGATGCAATTTGTTGCTTAGGTGTTTCTTTTCCTGAGTTATATCTATTTCCAGTAGTTTTTGTTTTGAGAGACTTAACCCAAATAGGGGGAGATTGTTGGTACCCTAGTTTAGATTTGAGTTTAGTCTTCTCAATTAGTTTCTTGACCCAAGATTTATCTATGGTCAAAGGTTAGTTGTTTGGTCAGATAGCTTTAGTTATATAGTTGTCACTTATCCAGATGAAGATTTGGTTAAGTTGTTTTTGGTTCGACTATGGTCGAACGCCGCTCGACTATCGTCTATCAACTATTCGACGATTGTATATCAGTTGGTCGACTATCGTCTATCTGCGGATCGTCTTTCTCTGAGTTAGTTCAACTCTTGTTAGGTCGACGATCGTTGGTATCTGCCTCGTCGATCGTCGAACCCCGCTCGACTTCTTTTGACCAGACAGATTTCTTGATAGTTCGAGTATCTGCCTTGATTGTTCAACTATCTGATAGCTCAACTATCTGTTTGATAGTTTGACTATCTATTCTGTTCGATAGTTCAACTATCTGCATGGATAGTTCAACTATCTGATAGCTCGACTATCTGTTTGATAGTTCGACTATCTGTTTTGTTTGATAGTTCGACTATCTGCCTTGATAGTTCAACTATCTGATAGCTCGAGTATCTGTTTGATAGTTCGACTATCTGTTCTGTTTGATAGTTTGACTATCTGCCTTGATTGTTCAACTATCTGATAGCTCGACTATCTATTTGATAGTTCGACTATCTGTTCTGTTTTATAGTTCGACTATCTGCCTTGATAGTTAACCTATCTGATAGCTCGACTATCTGTTTGATAGTTCGACTATCTGTTCTGTTTGATAGCTCGACTATCTGCTTTGATAGTTTGACTATCTGTGTCATTCGACTATTTGTTCTGATTGGTCGACGATCTCTGTAGTTCGGTCGACGATCTCTGAGGGTCGTTCGACGTTCTTTTGTCTTCCTTTAGTAATTTTGTGCTCCTTCTGTTCTATGATTTATTTCCTGTTTATTTAGCATATTTTATTAAAGATTATTTCAATGATTTTGTGCATACATCTCAAGGCAATCTTTGCCCCATCCTTTGTGCATAAGTCAAGCTTTATCTGACAAAGTTTTTTGTCTTATTAGTTGAAATATCTTTTTGCTTTATTCTGCCATGCTGTCCTTTATAGCCGTTAGACACAAAAGTCTTCTCTGGCCGTAAAGAGTTTAGTCTGATGTGACTTTCTTTAGTACTCCTTTTATCAGATTGGATTTGCAGCTTCTTAGAAAGCGTTATCCCTTTATAGCATGTGTGTCTATAGGATTTGTTTTTGTTTTGTGATATTTGCAGCCCAGATCGCAGATCTCAGAAGAAGACAAAGTTCAAACAAAGATTAGAGCCGTTACAAAGGCCAATATATAAAGATCTTCTTTTGAAAGAAGAACATATACAAATATACAATAACACAACATATAGAAGAGAGATACACATAGATATCGATATACAGATTCAAAGAGATACAACTCTCAGATATTTGTTGCTTTCAAATGAGAAGATTGACCTTCTTCATCTCTCTCTTCTTCAATCTTGAGTTCATCCTGCTGCAAGGAACATTCACTCAGAGTCTTAAGAAGAAGAAGAAGAAGAAAGAAAAGTTGTTGAAGAAGAACATCCATTACAAATCAAGAGTCTTCTTCAAGCTGCTCCTTCAAGAACTTCAAGACAGCTCTCTGTCACAAGTTCAGAAGAGTTCCTGCGCCCTGAAGCAAGACTTCTTCCATGATATCACTAAGCCAGGGGGAGCCTTGATTCCTTAGAGCTTTCTAGCTCTGTGCAATCCACTTGCTTCTCTAATCTGTTTTAATAATAGAGAAGACATTCTAACCCTCTCTCAACCTCCTGTATAAAGGGTTATTACTCCCTTCAAAAGTGAACCTTGGTGGCAGGGCACCTGATCAAAAACCTGTGTTGGATTTTGAGCTCAAAGGTTCTACTTGATCTACCTGAAGCAGATCAGTTGGTGGCAGGGCATCTGAACAAAAACCTGTAGTGGATTCCTACCAGGGTGGTTGAAGAGTGGATGTACCTATTTAGAGGGAACCACTATAAACTTCTTGTGTCGTCTGTGTTGCTTCATTTAATTATTGCATTGTGGCTGTAAGTAGACATAACTAGGATTGCTAGTTTCTGTGATAGGACCAAAGCTCAACTGTAATTACAGTTAGCTTTCTCTTGTGCTCCTCACTTTGTGTTAGGCTCTAGGGTTTCAAATATCTATAAACTCATTCCGCAAATTAATTCTAAGGGAGTTGAGTAGGGTGTCATAATTTTTGAATACTCTATTCACCCCCATCTAGAGTTGTATCTTCCCTCACTTTCAGTGTAAGTAGAAAAAGAACTTTTATGGTCTTCAAAATAGAATAACATTTAGTTGAAAGAATGTTATGAGTATGAGTAAAATGCAGGTTTTTATGCATATCAAAAAACTTATATGCATCCGAACATAAAACCTTTCTAGAGAGTAATACATCAATAGTAGACATTAGTAGTAGAAGAAATAACAAATAAAAAGTCTACACAAAAAGAAACTATGCTATGGGCATTAATAATCTGACACGAACCCATAACATCAACAATACAAGTCTGAGATATACAACAAAGTAAGTAAAACAACAGACTACCTCTCACTGGTGAGAGGAAAAGAAATCTGCAACAGAAGGTCTATAATAATCAAACTTGGACAGCTCTAACTGCTATTGGTACGCTCCTGAGGCATTCAAAAAGAAGAGAATGTCTCAGCACAAAGGCACAAAAGGCAGCTTAAATAGAAATTAAAAGGTTAATGAGTTAAAGAAGTTACCAACCCAACAAGATTAGCTATGAAACAATAGCAAACAAAGGTCATATGAACAATAAGCATAAATAATTTAGCACGAATAGGCTATATGAGAGAGAGAGACTTACACCAAGTGTGATAAGTAGTTTGTATAATTCATCACATATTTATATAATAAAAGAAACTAGTTGGATCAAAAAGTGAATCATTAACACCTGACAAAAAAAGGTACTGAAATGGTGGCATTCTTTCCAACACAAACCATCAAACTAAAACATCAAAAAATGGCACTGTGGTGGTGGTCATCCACTCCAATCAAACCAACAGTGCATAACAAAATTCACGAGGTTCAATGAATTACAAACAGGCGCTACAGTGTGGTCATCCATTCCAACCCAACCAACAGTCCATAAATACCATACCCAAAATTTGGCATCGTGCAAGACTTGACATCGAATCACCACAAGAACACGAGGAAAAAACCCACAATTTCTAAGTAAAAATAGTCCTCGCGATGAATTCGTCGAGTCCATCTATAGATTCAGCATGATAACTCGACAAATCTTCATAATAACTCGACAAATCTTACCAAAATACTCGACAAACTTGACGGAACCACTCAACGAATTTGGCTTGACTACTCAACGAAATTGACTTAACCACTCGATGAATTTACTTTAACCACTTGACGAATTCGACTTGACTACCCGACAAATTTGACTTAACATCTTGACGCACTAAACAAAATAGCTTGACGAATTCGACCTGATATCTTGGCAAATTTGGCGTGATCACTCGGCAAATTTGACGCAATCACTTGATGGACAATCCAAACTTCTCGACGAACTCGATGGACTTTACGTAACTATCCATCGGACTTAATGTATCTACTTGACGAATTCTAACTAAAAAATGCAAATCAATATCACCGAAAAGAAAACAACACTAGGAAAAACCAAATCAATGTCATCGGTCTTGGAATTTTAAAGAAAAGAAGAAGAGGAACTGAAAGAAGACAAAGCAATATGGATAGTTCGCCACTTGCCAAAAATCTTCCGATTTCCAGCCTCTTAAGCATTCCATGTCTAGCATTGGCTGACAGAAAACTACAGCAAATTTCTTAAATGCTTTGTATGAAAGGGAGGGTTTGGGCTACTCGCTCCAACACTAAAAATCAACAGAAGCAGAAATACTCACTGCACACGTATAAATCTCGGCGAGAGCTTACCAAATCTATACTCCGTTGAAGATTCCGGAAACTAGAACTCCTATAGAGGCCGTCAAATACTCCCGGAAGGATGTCTATCCCCTCGCTTGCGGCTCTGGTTTGGCGGAATAGGAAGATTGAAGACCTAAAAACCGAAATCTAAGCTTGGGCCACCCTTTTATCGAAAAATATTTATGCTCATTTATATATAATATGGTTTATAAATGATCTAAACATCTTATTTGACGATTTGGACTAAGGTCAACTTAGTTTTCGATGAAATTTGCACCAAAGGTAAATACTAGTCCCATTAATCCCATGGCAAAGTCGAAATCATAGTTTGACGAGCCAATAACGAGTTAAGATTTATTTTCGCAGTTTACGACAATGAAACTTGATGATTGTGATTAAAATTAATTACTTTAATTTTCAAAAATCGTAAAAATCTACACTCCAGCTAGCTCGAAATTCTATCAACTTCACCAAATAGCCACGAAATCACAGTAATGACAACGTAACGTTAACTTCGCAATAATTTAATGCGATTACGTTACTATTATGCCAAAAGAAGATTGAAATAAATCATCAAAATTTAGGGGTGTTATAACCACCACCCGTAAAAGGAAGTTTCGACCCAAAAGTTGAAACACAATCTGAACCAAAGAGATAAAAAGGTCAAATAAAGATTTAACCGGGTAGAAATACTTACTGAAGAAAGCTAGGAGAAAAGATATGGATGAGATTCCTTCATGGAAGATTATAATTCCCAAGTCGCACTCCTGACATCATGATCTTGCCAAAGAACCTTAACCATAGGAATCGACTTCATCCACAACACTCGATCCTACGTCTCTAGAATACGGACAGGCACATTGACATAAGAAAGATTGGGAAGCAACTAGGGCACAGAGTCAAGTACATTACAATCCCTAGTCATACACTTTCGCAATTGGCTCACATAAAACACATCATGAACACCAGTGAAAGTAACAGGCAATGCCAACCTATAAGCAGACACTCATATGCGCTCAATAATCTGGAAAGGTCCCGCATAACTAGGGTCCAACTTATGGTTCCTTCAAAAACTCTTTACACCTTGCAATAGAGAAATTTTCCAGAAAACCATGTCCCCAACTGTGAACTCTAGATCAACCTTTCGCTGATTTGCATACTTTTCTTAACGCACTTGAGCCACACAAAGCTTCTCACGAATATGTGACACAACAATGCTATTTTCTTCCATGGCTTTTAGACCTAACAATAGTCTGTCTCCAACCTCAGTACACAATAGGGGAGTTCGACAATGCCTCCCATACAAAGCTTCAAAGGTCACCATCTGCAAACCCTCCTGAAAACTATTGTTGTAGGTAAACTTTATAAGTCCAAGACGCTTGTCCCAAGCTCCACCGTGGTCAAGAATATAATATCTAATCATATCCTCCAAATTCTGATTCACTTTCTCTATTTGACCATTATTCTGCGGATGATAAGCAGTAGAATACCTAAGGTCAGCGCCCAAAGCTCCCATCAAGCTTTGCCAAAAACGAGACATATATCTAGAATCCCAATTTGACACAATACACACTGGCACACCATGCAGTCTGATGATTTCATCCAAATAAAGCTCTGTAATTTTCTCCATGGAATAGTCAATCTTGTAGGGCATGAAGTGAGCACACTTTGTCAATTGGTCAATAATCACCCACACAGAATCATGCCCTCGGGGAGACCTCGACAAACTGGTAATGAAATCAATAAAAATGCTCTCCCACTTCTAGCTTGGAATATCCAAAGGTATCAACTTACCTCTAGGTCTTCTATGATCTGCCTTTACACGCTGACAAGTATAACAATATGATACGAACTTTACTATATCATTCTTCATACCTCACCACCAAAGAATTTTCTTCAAATCCTAGTACATCTTCATAGAACCAGGATGATAGGCAATACTATAACCATGCGCTTCATGACAAATCTTTGTCTGAATCTCCTCAATAGTGGCAATATAATATCTACCCCGATACTTCAAGGCACCATCGCCATCTATAAAGAAGTCTGGTAGTTCTCACCTTTCAGTTCTACTCTGAATATGCTGCAAATCCGGATCATATTTTTGGTGTAACCTTGTAAGTGTAGTCCATTAAGGCTCTTCAACTTCTAATCTAGTCGACGTTGTAACGTCCTGTTTCGTGCTAGGAACCTTCCACGCATTTTGAGTCACGAGAATTGACTCAGGCTCGGGAAGCATTGAGTGGGTCGACTATACTCGACAAATAGAGCATATTTTACTTGGAATATTTGTAGAAACAGAAGGTGTCGAGTGTGTTGAGTGCACTCGATGCCATGCAATGAATTATAAGTTAGAACCTCTCGGGGTGCTAAGGCATTGAGTGGACTCAGCACCACTAAACAAAATTGTACTTAAAAGATTTTCTGGACTCATGGTGTTGAGTGGACTCAACAATACACAACACCATTCGATGAATAAGCCGAGGCATTGAGTGGACTCAACACCACTCAATGCCATTCGACGAAAAAGCTGAGGCATTTAGTGGACTAGACACCGCTCAATGCCATTCAACGAATTATGCTGAGGCGTTGAGTGGACTCAATGCCACTCAACGTATTCTACTTAGGAACATTTCTAGAAGTTGCAGTGTTGAGTGAAGTCAAAGCGACATTGAGTGGACTCAACACCACTCAATACCATTCAACGAATTAAGTTGCGAAATTGTGTAAAGTCAAAGCGGCGTTGAGTGGACTCAACGCTACTCAACACTTTTACTTAGAATCATTCTGAGAACTGTAGGAATCGAGTGCATTGAGTGCACTCGATGCCACTCGACGATTCATCGAGTAAAGGTAGGTAAACTCAGTGCTTTGCACTTAGTGTTATTCTGAAACTATAGGCGTCGAGTGCATTGAGTACACTCAACGCCATTCGATGATTCGTCGAGTGAAGGTTGCTTACTCAATGATTTTGACTTAAAGTTATTCTGAAACTTGCAGGCATCAAGTGCGTTGGGTGCACTCGACGCCATTCGATGATTCGTCGAGTGAAGGCTGCATACTCAACGATTTTGACTTAAAGGAATTTTGGCTCAGTCTACTTGTTGCCACATGCACAGGTAAACCGAAACTTCTGGATTAGCGCCAAATGACTTAAATTGGACGTGTCTTTTCAAAAGGACATATTTTATGTAATAATAGGCGGTCCAACAGTAGGGTGACTGATAACTCTAATTTTATCCTTATTTTTATATAGTTTTTATTTAATAATTAAGTAGTTTATAATTATATTTTATGAATTTAGTTTATAATTACTTTCTTTTTATATTTCAAGTATAATTCGGCTTCAAATATCAATTTCAAGTCCATGGACACGATCTGAAAACATTTTGGAGAAAATTAACATGTTTGGTCGCGGATAGCTTAACTTCAAATGCTCATAACATTCAAACCAGGAAGAGTTACGAGACATGCAACCAATCAATGGAAAGAGGATGAGGTCCTCTACAAGTGTGGAGAGTTTCATAAGTACAATCCCCCAGGTCACGGGCATGACCAGGGCGTGTCTAGGGAAAAAGCAATTTTCTCCAGAAATCTTCCCGGGCAATTCTGAAACTTTTTATAAGTACAAGCCCCCATGTCATGGGGTGACCTATGGCATGACCTACCTAAAACTGTCGAATTGTTTCCAGATTGCGCCATTTCTAGCCGTTTGCTGACCCGATCAGTACATGCCCCCATGTCACGGGCATGAATCGGGGGCGTGACATGAAAATTAACAGATTTTGGCAGTTTTTCCAGGGCTTTTTATGGCGGTAGTTCCTCACCTGACATGCCCTAGGTCACGGGCATGACCTAGGGGCGTGACCCGCAAAATGACGAATTTTGGAGGTTTTTCTCATACATTCCCGTGCTTTAAAGAGGAAGGTTCCGCACCTTACATGCCCCATGGTAACGGGCGTGACCTAGGGGCGTGACCTTCCAGAAAATTTCCTATAAATTCCAGACAGAGCCAGGAGCTGAGGAGTCATCTAGGGAGTTAGATTTAGCAGTTTACTTTTCAGTTTTCCTACTTTTCTTCCTTGTATTTCCAGTTTCATAGTTTAGGTTTTAATTCATGTATTTTCCTTTATGCATTCATGTTTTACTTTCCCTACATTTTATGTAATTTTCTTCATCATGCTAATTAGCTAAATTTTATTAGCACTTGATCATGATGAACTTTGAAAAAACAAACTTTTTTTCAAGCTTTGTTTATTATCGCTTCGATCTAAGTTTAACTTCAAAGGTAAAAGGATTTGCGTGCACTTCTAGAGAGAGGATGACATGAATCTTCCAGATGGGAGTCAAATCCAATAGTGGGGTTTACCGCATAAAGCAAGCATAAGGGTTTCGACTGGCCGAGAGGTCTTAATCGATCAACTTAAGTTTAGTCAAGAGTGTATTCTCGAGAGAGGTGCTTTTGTAAATTAGGAATCTCTACGGTCGAAGTAGGTAGATTAGAAGCATGAATTTTATGAAAGGTTTATTTTAATTCAAAGTGAGTCTAGATCAAGTGTTAATCTTAGTTCATAGTTTTTTTAATTTTTTATCTTTATTTACCATTAAAATAATATTAATTTGCGTGAGTAGAAATAGTCAACAGGCCCAGAGTCTAATAGACACTTGATCCTATACTTTAGAACGTTAGGTACACTTGCCTTTTCGATTTAGAATCACGCGCAAGCGTGAATTTTATCAATCAGTGACACGTGGCAAAGCGGTTAACCCTAATTTCTCATTAAAAAGGTGACTTACGGGAAACCCTAGCCATCACTTCGCCATTTTTGCTGAGTCGTTACTGTGCAACCCTGACGGAAGTGGAAGGAACAACAAGAGTTGTCGGAGGCAATTTCTTCAGGAAAACCTTCCCTTCTCTTTTTCAGTGAAGAACAACACCAACATTAAATAAGATGCCGCCAAGGAGAGTGACGAGATCCATGGCTGAAATCATCGAAAATGAGGTGTGCTTCTTAACCTCTCCCTTGGTGCTAGATCTATAGTTATTTTATAGGAGAGATGTCGACTTAAAAGTGTTTGACTTATGAGATAAAGATCTCCTAGGTAGATACCATACTAAGGTTTGTGCCCTAGAGATTTGATTTCTTCAACCTTTCCTCTCTTCTTGTGAAGATGGTGGACTTGGTTTCGTTAAGAGAAATGGTCTAATACGGGAGAATAAGGGAGGAGGAAGTTATGTATATAACTTTGAATAAATGTCTAAAGGAAGAAGATGAACCGATGTCATTCATCTGGCTTTACGATGCATGCAAAAATCATTTTTATATGCGCAGCAAACTTCAAGGCCATTTTCGGGTATGATACGGCTAGATCTGGGCTTCGAATAAACATGAAAGTCATAACGCTTGGAAAGACCTTTCCAACGGGTGGTTACCTGTTTTCATACGAGTCCTGTAGACTCGGGAATGTCCAGTCAAAGTTATTGTATAGTCAAGTCTTGTGTACATATTATTTTCGGGTTAGTGTAGAAATGAGTTCGAGCTTGGTAGAGAAGTCATAGAAGATTAATGTTTAGGTTTGCATGTGGTTTGTTGAACTTAAACTATTGGTGATTGTGAAAAACAAATGATTGATGGAATTTATTTGATAGATCCTTAAGTAAAAAAATGGTTTGGTGGAACACGATTGTAACAATGGTTCAAAGGAGGTCGACAAACAAATGGTTTGGGTAAGCTAGAGAACAAATTAATTGATATGTTGATTAAATAAATGATATTCCTGTGTAAGTATAATTCATTGTGAATGCTTGACTTTAGGAAGGAATTAAATGAGGTTAATGCAGCGTATATGGTGGCTTGCATATGGTGGCTATGACTTTGGAAATGCTTTCGGGTAGCAGCGTGGGATTGGTATGTTGTATATGGTGGCTTGCCATCTTTGTAAATAAAGAACCCTTGTGTGGTATGGAAATGTGGAAGGGTTGGGAGTGTGTGTGTGTGTTTACCGTACTGGAATAATGTGTTGATAAGGGACTCAGTGTGGAGCCCTTGCGTTCTGTTGAGCACGGGATGTGAATAAATAAAAGGGACTCAGAGTGGAGCCCTTATATGTGAAATTGCATGCGGTGTGATTTGAAACGCGATGTCCTCCCCTAACTTGGAAGAAATTAGAATGAGAGAATAGATTTGTTGAATTTTTGATCGTTGTATTCTGTGTAGATGACTCCTCTATTTAGCCTTCATGGGTTGTTGGCTTCTGATTAATGACATCATCATTATGCCATAATACTCTAAGTCTTCCTTCAAATAGTTTCTGATGAGATATCATGTTACTGTAGCTGATGTGACATTTCTGACTTGTCTTGGCACTTCTGTGTTGACTCTATATATCTTCAGAAACATAATTGTCAAGATGTCCAAAGTTTCTCGACACTATATTACTTAAGTGTTCTTAGAAGGTGTCGAGACGTCTTAGCAGTCTCGACATAATATTACTTAGTAGAATTTTCAGACTGTACTTGAAGGTGTCGAGACAGTTGATTTGTCTCGACACAACTGTCAACTGTATTGACATCTTTAAATATGCACTGTGTCGAGACAATTGAATTGTCTCAACACTACTATCTGCTGGGTGTCGACACTTGATTTAATCCTTCACTGTTTCAAGACAGTTGAATTATCTCAACAAAACTGTCTGTTGGGTGTCGATACTTTAAGTCTGCACTTTAGTCTTCATTATTTCGAGATAGTTGTATTGTCTCGACACATCTGTCTTGATCTTCAAAGTGTCGAGATAACTGACTTGTCTTGATACAGCTGTCTTGATCTTAAAAGTGTCGAGATAACTGACTTGTCTCGAAAGAGCTGACTTGATCTTCAAAGTTTCGAGATAACTGACTTATCTCGACACTGTTGACTTGATCTTCAAGGTGTCGAGATAACTGACTTGTCTTGACACATCTGACTTAATCTTCAAGGTGTCGAGATAACTGACTTGTCTCGACATAGCTCCTGCAAAGGTGGCGACATAGTTGAAGTGTGTCGACACTTTTATACTTAGCCATTTCTCTACACTGCAATTTGCTAGGCATTGACCATTGTGACTTCACTCAACACTTTTAGTTGTATGGCGTTGAGTTAACTTGCTTCACTCGATGCTTTTGCACTTAGGTAATTTTCTGCCTTTCCAGTCAGCTTCTTTGAGTCCGTCTATCAATATAATTTGGACCACCTGTCCAATTAATATGAAAAAGGCAACATGCATGCATGAACTGAAACATTCATCAAATACATACTTGTGTATATCATTGAGTTGAAATGGCTTCTTCAAATCAAGTATATTATGTCCAATGTACCCAACAATCTCCCCCTATTTGGAGAATTCATAACCCCAATTGAATGATATACACCCAATACAAAAATTTGATAATTATGATATACATGAAAAGTGCTGAACAAAACTATAAAGAACACAACAATGATAACACAGATATAACATAGTAAAACCAAACTTTTCATTCCAATATGTCAAAAGATTACACCTTTCAGTTTTTTACAATATTCTTAAAACAAAAATTACATAGCTCCTAGTACAAAATTTTTTCTAAGATTGTTTTGGCTCATTGATGACAATGCCTTTTCCTGATTGTATTTTAGCTTTGACTTCAGGCACCTTGTCATCAGCCACCTTCTCATTTCCCTTGTATTCTTGGCTTTAGAGATCTCTTCTTGCTTGAGCATTTACCTTTCAAGATAATGATAGGTCTTGGGGAAGACTTGTTGGGTTTAATAGAATCAGCTTGAATCTTCCCTTCCTTCAGATCATTCCTGAATTTGTGGATGATCTCCTGCTGCTTTATATGTTAGACCCATTCCTATTCCGAATACCATTTTCCCCTATCAATTGTATTATTATTGACTACTTTCCATATAGTAAGTATAATGGATCTAGAAGTTGGACACCACTGCTCAAAATCTGTCTTAGCTTCAGCCTGCTCCCTGAATCTTTTCTTAGATAATTGAACTTCTTTCTCTTTGAGCAATATATAAGCAGTCATCTCCACCTCCTCACATACTATATTCTGAATTTGTGGTCGAGGACTGTAAATGGAATGTACTGCAGTTTTAATGGCCTCAAAATGAGCTGGTTGGCAGCTAGACTCATCAATTTGATCATCATCATACCTTAAAGGAGGAAAGCCTAGAGTTTCTCTGATGTTATTGGAGGTCCAAATAGCTTGCTCAGAGCTTGAATATATCATTACTCTCTCCCCCTTTATGACTTCTCTTTCTACATGATCACTTAAGTTATTTTTGTGAAATCTGACCTGACCCTCTAGATGGGTAATCCCTGAGGACAACTGATTCTTTTCTTTAAGCAAGTGGTCATCTAGTTCTTTGCAAGAAGCCTTGATATCCTAAGTCATAGAGGCTGAGTAAGTAGATAGCTGAGTTTCAATATCTTTGGAGGTAGAGGTTATCTTTGTCTCCAGAGCAGTAGTTTGCCCAGCTATCTTTACCAATTTAGCATCATGCATTACTATCATATTTTCATTCATTCTAGTCTAATTTTCTAGGATATAGCCTTGTTTAACAGCTATTTCATTCTTGAGTTTTTTGTGATTCCTGCTGTTGTTTAGCAATGTATACTACAACATTAGCTCCTCTCTGGAAAAAATATGGCAGATCCTTCTTTAATAGATTCACCTCAAATCTAATGGATTAAATTTCATGTGCAAGCTGAAACATCAACTCCTTATTACTTTCATCTACATATTTTTTCAGTTGATTCCTTTGTTGATCCAGCATTATCTGTATTTGAACTAGAAGTGAACTTAAATCCATAGCAGGAGCAGGTGTTGTTCCAGATTGAATGGTCTTCTTATAACTTCTACTCCTTTTTTTGATTTCAGTTAATTTTCTTTTCTTTATCTGAGAGGCTTCTTCCTCCTCAGATTCTGAAGAACTAATTACTTTAATAGATGTAGGCTCTTTAGCTTTTTCAGTATTTAGGGCCAAATTTGCTAACTCCCCCTCAACTCTTGCACCTTCTTCACCAAGATCTATGTCAACATGAACTGGATCCTCTTGAAGAGTAGTCATCTCCCTTGGATATCTGTATCTTTATCCTGAAAGATTTCTTCCTCTATCTCCTTATAGACTGCCTCCTCAATCTCCCTATCAGGCATTTTCTATTTAGGAACCTCTACTTGCTCCAAAATAGTGTCCAGCTCTTGTACTACTTCCATTACAATTATATTTACAGTATCCAAATCTATATATGGGAGAAAATTGAGGTTTTCCCCCTCACTTGGATCCCTAGTTTGGATTCTCTCCCCTTGCATTTGATCGCCAGTAGCATGAGAGGTCCTTGGAGATTTTCCAAGTGTTGTATCATCCTATTTATCTGAGCTAGAACTTCCTCGATTTTCAGATTCACTAGATTCTTCTTCCACAACCACTGTTTTCTTCTTTTTCTCCTTCTCCTTCTCCACTGTAGGTGTGTCCTTGTATAGTACTCTATCCCACCTTGCCAGAATCCTCATGTCCATTCTTCTCATGTGATTGATCTTAGATCTAATCTTGAGATTTAGGTTGTCAGGAATGGCATGTACCAAGTAGAGGCTTATAATTCTGCCCATATTTGGCTATTTGATGATTTATGCAATCTTATCAAAGACTATTTTGCTCTAGTTAGTCTTGACTTTGAAGATTATTCTAGTAATTATCTCAAACATAGATGCAGAAATTCTGTCATGTGCTCCTGTTTTGCACAACAGCACCTTCCATATAATCTCAGACAGAAATTTGCCCTGGGTATTCATACCCTTCCTGATCAGTGTGCTTCCAATTTTTTTGGTTAGGGCCAATCCACACCACTCTAAATATTTTGTAGTCTTTCCAGAATCTAGGTCATCGTCTTGATCAATTCTTGGTAATTGAAATATCTTGGCCAGTCTCCTGGTTATGATTTTGACCTTTGCTCCATTTACTTTAGACTTAATCTTTTTTGAGTTTGAATCTAGATGGGAATTTGAGAAGAATTCTAAAACTTCTCGTTTCAAGATATTTCACAGTTTTTTAAGTAGATATTCTAATCCTTCTTCAGTGATTAGGGTTATGACATTCTTAATTTCTTTAAATGTCGAATAAAATTCATTACAAACAAGATCACAACCTTCAAAGATGTGATCGTCACTCTTGGGTGCCATGAGAGTGGAGAGAAATGGTGGATGAGTGTCAACTTATCAGGGTTCAAGGTCTCGACTCCCAGGAATCAATAGTTCACAAAATCAAGAAAGCGTAGTCGATTTCTACACTCCACCCTATTTATAGGCTAATCTTTCTTGAATACGAAAGGCACGTTGTATTTAGGCTGTTATAAATTTTTAGGTAAATACCTAGTGACGACATAGGGAAAAATTATGTGTCGAGATGTGTCGACACAGGTCGACATAAGGATTATGTCTCTCGATACCCTAGATGTCTCGACACTTTCTTTGGTGTCTCGACACATTGCAGTATACAATGTCGACACAACTTCTAGTCTCCCAACACATTACAATATACAATGTCAACACATTTATGGTGTCTTGACACTTTCTTTGATGTCTCGACACAACCTATGACTTAGTAAATATTTTGTATTCTAAACTATAGATACTTGACATTTTTGAGGTCCATTTTTGATATTTAGGTAAGCAAACTGAATTACTGACAAATATATTTTATTCTTATTTTTATTAGTCTTTTATATATATATGCATTAATTATTCAAGATTCAATATGCCAAGTTAAAACTATAAGAAAGTAAATTTTTCTTCATCTAGAGGCTTAGTGAAAATATCAGCAATTTGTTTATTTGTAGGAACAAATTTTAGAATAATATCTCCATTTTCTACATGCTCCCTAATAAAGTGATATCTAATTTCAATAGGTTTAGTTCTACTATGTGACACAAGATTGTTTGTAATTGAAATGACACTAGTAGAATCACAATATAATATAATTTTACTTAGGTGAATGTTGTAATCTTGTAACTGATGTTGAATCCAAAGCAGTTGTGCACAACAACTTTTAGCTTAAATATACTCAGATTCAGCAGTGGATATTGCTACAATTGTTTGCTTTTTGTTGCTCCATGACACCAGCCTTCTTCCAAGGAATTTACATGAACCTAATGTGATTTTCCTGTCTTCTTTACAACATGCATAATTTATATCTAAAAAGCCATTTAGTTCAAAATCACTATTCCTGGGATACCATAGGCGAAGATTAGGTGTGTCCTTTAGATATCTCAATATTCTTTTGACTGCTGTATAGTGAGACTCCTTAGGATAAGTGTGATACCCAGCACAGACATAAGTAGCATAAATTATGTCTGGTCTACTGGCTATTAGATAGAGAAGAGATCAAACTATGCACATATACAAGGTGATATCAACGGGCTTGCCATCACCATCCTTGTCTAAAGACATACTGGACCCCATAGGAGTTCTTATGGAAGTGGTTCTTTTCATGCCATACTTCTTGATTAACTCCTTAGTGAACTTAGACTGACTAATGAAAAGTCCATCTATAGTTTGCTTTACTTGGAGACCCAAGAAAAACTTGAGTTCACCCATACTACTCATCCCAAACTTACCTTGCATAAGTTTGGCAAACTTAGTGCAAAGTGACTCATCAGTAGAACCAAATCTAATGTAATCTACATATATTTGTACTAAGATGGTCTTGCCTTTGACTTCCCTTAGGAATAGTGTTTTATCTATTTTCCCTCTTGAGAATTTGTTCTATAGAAGGAATTTAGACAAAGTCTCATACCAAGCCCTTCAGGCTTGTTTTAATCTATAGAGAGCTCTTAATAAAAGATAAATATAATTAACATGAGTAGAGTCAACAAAAACTGATGGTTGCTCAACATAGACCCTTTCCTTGAGATTACCATTAAGGAAAGCTGACTTCGCATCCATTTGGTATACCTTGAAACCTTTGTAGGTTGCATATGCCAGGAAGAGTTTAATATCTTCCAATCTAGCTATTGGTCCAAAGGTTTGATCAAAGTCTATACCCTTTTCTTGTATATAGCCCTTTGCAACCAGTCTAGCCTTGTTTTTGACTATAACACACTTCTCATCTAGTTTGTTCATGTAGATCCACTTAGTTCATATGATGTTACAGTCATCTGGTCTTGGAACCAGCTTCCAGACTTTACATCTCTTGAACTGGTTCAATTCTTCCTACATAGTGCAATCTAAAATGGATCTACATTATCTTCTTCAAACTTCTTTGGTTTTATTTGAGACAGAAAGCTTGAGTACATCACAGTGTTGTGATTTCCACTTCTTGTGGTCATACCATGAGCTGCATCTCCATTGATCAATTCCCTTGGATGATCCCTTAGATGTTTGACAGTAAATCGTAATGTGAACTCTTCTCTTTGAATAACTTCATCTTGTTGTTGAGTCTTTTCTTCTGGTTGTTCCTGTGCAAGCTCTTCCTCAATAATGCTGATTCCATCTTGTATACTTTGGCTTGCTAGAACTGAGACTTCTATTGATAGCTCCTTTAGCTTCAAGTATTCTCCTGTTGTGCTTGATGTGCCTGGCTTATCATTGTAATACATAGAACTTTCATCAAATACAACATGAACAGACTCCTCTACAACTTGATCCCTCAAGTTGTAGACCTTATAGGCCTTACCGTGGTTATTATAACCAACAAATATGCCTTCATAGGACTTCTCAAAAAAATTAGTTATGTATGTTTTCCTATTTTTTAGGACAAAACACCTACATCCAAAGATTTTGAAGTTGGACATGTTTGGTTTTCTTCCCTTCATTAGTTCATAAGGAGTCATATTCAACCTTTTGTTGATTGAAGCTCAATTAAGAACATGACATGCTGTGTTAATATTCTGGGATAGAAAAATCACTCAGCATGGTTCTTCAAGCTTAAATGAGAGTTCTGTTCTTTCTCTCAGCAATCCCATTTTACTAGGTTGTTCATGGAGTGGAAAACTCTTGCTGAATCCAAAGTTCTTCACAAAATATTGTAATGCATTCATATTGAAACTCAGTTCCATGATAACTTCTGATTTTTACCACAGAACTATTTAATTCATACTATATTTGTTTGACAAATGTCTTGAAGACATTAGGAGTTTCAGACTTTTTCCTTTGAAAGAAAACCCAAGTAAATCTGGAATAGTCATTAACAATCACAAAGGTGTAGACTTTCCTTCCTACACTATGAACTAGCGTTGTACCAAACAAGTCCATATGCAAGAGGTATAAACATCTCATAGAGCCTTTAGTTTCAATGCTTTTAAAAGAAGTTTTGTTCTGCTTGCCTTTTTGGCATGCAGAGCAAATGCTCTCTTTAGAGCATTTAATGTTAGGACCATTCCTTACTAGCTCTTTACTGAAAAGTTTGCCTATGACCTTATAGTTTAAATAAGCTAGCCTCTTGTATCATTTGACACATTGTGAGGCTTTCTCATTTGCAACTAGGTATATGGGTGAGTCTGACTTTAGACAAAGAAAATTTACACAATACACATTCCCACATCTAGTGCCTGTCAAGATGACCTCTTGGTCACTTGATTTCTTTACGAAGCACTCCTCCTTGTGGAATGAAATGTCATAGATAAGATCACAAATTTGGCTTATACTTATATAGTTGTGTTGTAACCCTTTTACATAAGCTACTTTAGTGAAAGTGACTAAGCCATTTGAGATCTTACTACAACCTCTGGTAATGCCTTTGTAAGCTCCACCAAAGATCACCTTTGGTCCATTCTTAACTGGAATAAATTCCCTCAAGTTGCTCCTTATTCCAATCATGTGTCTGGAGCATCCACTATCCAAGTACCAAATGGGCCTATCTTTGGTGCTTGGACATACCTACAAAATAAGAATTTATTTATCCTTAGTGTTGGGTCCATTGCCCACAATGTTCCCTAGAGTGGATTAGAAGAGGCATCACCATAAACATTAAGAGTATAGTTGTATTTTATGTTGTTTAAGCTCATCATGTGCAGGATGTTCCATGGAACAAGTCTTGACAGATTGTCTAAGTGTGTGTGACAGGTGGTCATAAGGTAGAAAGGTGGACACCAAGAGAAGATGCTGGAAAGGCAGGAATTTGCCTAAGTACACAGGCGTTGAGTGAGGTAAGCTCACTCAATGCTAGAAGTCAAGGAGCAGTTGAAAATGCAGCTAAGTCCACTGGCGTTGAGTGAAGTCTATTCACTCAACGCCAGGTAAGCAAAATCATTGAATATAGCTTAGTTAATCTAAGCTGAAAGCGAGGGATAGATCTATCTTAACTCAAGAGGCGGGGTGAATAGAGTGTTCAAAAACTTTGATTAATTTTTACAGTGGATTTAAATAAGTGTTAAGTATATGTATACAGAGAAATAAAAACAAATGCAATCACAACACACAAAAATACACAATAGAGCAATCCAGACGACACAAAGATTTTATAGTGGATCCCCTAAACTTGGGTACATCCACTCTTCTACCACCCTGGTAGGAATCCACTATAGGTTTTTGATCAGGTTCCCTACCACAATAGGTTTATACTCAGGTTCCATGTCACCACAAGATCTATTTCAAGGGAGATCTTACAACCCTTTGAGCTTTTGACCAGGTGCCCAAAAACCAAACCAAGTCTTTTGATCAGGAGACTTGACAACCAAAAGGAATAACTTTTGAAGGGAGTTAAGAAACCCTTGTACAGTGGTGAAAGAAAATAAAGATGTTGTCTTCTCTATCAACAATCAGAGAGAAGACTAGTGGATATTGTTGTTGTCAAAGCCCCCCCTGATATGTAGAAGAGTTCAAGAGTGGAAGCTTTGCTCAGGGTGTACACCTTCAGATTGAAGATTGATCTTTAGGAAACTTTTAGACAGATGAAGATTGTTTCTCTCTTGAAAAGTCTTGAAGCAAAACTGAAGAAGACTGATATTGTATGAGAGCTATTCTTCTTTAAGTTTTCTTGTATATATAATTCAAATAGCTTCTGTATATGTTTATTCTATCTATACAATCGTCTGAAAGAAAGTCTTTTATATTCCTTGTAGAAAATCAACTTTGAATTTTGAATCCAATCCATGATTGACTGCAGAAAATCTAGGAGACTGAACGACTAGAATTTTCTTAAATCAATTCCCTAACTGTCTATGGAAATAAGCCAAGTAATAACTTTGTGAAATACCATAATTAATGTTGCCATGGAACAGATATATTCTTGAGAATATAAACATTAATTATTAGAGTATTACTGCATAAATATAATCAAATAAATTGACAGTCAAACTAAGAAACTGAAGAGGAAAAACGTCGAACAGAACCTGAAAGAAAATAGTCGACCTCAGGAAGAATTTCGTCGACATGAACTCCAAGTTCGTCGTGCTTAGAAATCTCCTTCGTCGACCTGAGCTAAGCGATCATGAACTGAAAAAGGATTGCCAATCTGAGCTCCAAGTTCGTCGACCAGAGAAAGACTTTCGTCGAGCTGAACTTCTGATATGAGATCAAAAATCATCAACCTCAGCTGGACTTTCGTCGAGCTCAACTCAGAGAAGGAACTCTGAGTTCATCGATTGGATATCGACGATCGTCGAGCTAAATTCAGCTATCGTCGAGCAAAAATTCTGAAGTCTTTAAAACTTCTTGTCTCTAAGTTCTTGAGTCTCTGAAGTCTTTTGAAGGCAGGTTCAAAAGGCTAACCTAATAAGACTCACCTTAAACTTAGAAAAAAATGACCCTAGGCTATATATGATGGGTCAACAAACCTAATAGTGAACCTAGCCCAAACAACCCTAAACAAGTTAAAGTTCCAACAATCTCCCCCTATTTGGGTGAGGTCACTATGAACAACAATAAAAGAAAAAATCACAAAGCATAAAATAATATCTGATAGAATTATAAAGTTTCAACAGATATAAACAGAAGTGTCTTGTGACAAATTTACAACAAATAATAATTAAGATCAAAAACAGAAAATGAAGAACTGTCAAATTTTCTTTGAAGAATCCTGTGAAGTTCTAGCAGAAGATTTTGTGAAGATAATTTCTCTGTTCAGATCAACTGCTTGCTGCTTTGACATCTTTAATTCTTCTGCTCCAAGAATTGTGACAGTAGCAGCTCTAGGTAAAACTACTTCAGGATGCAAAGACATATATGTATCAACATTAAAAAGATTTTGTACCTGATACTTTTCTAGCTCTTTCTTCTTGTAAGAAGACATTATTGTATATTAAGAAGTATCTTGTCCTTCTTCATTGGCTTTCTTGATTTGAGATAGTTCTATCAGTTCTCTGAATCTGGCCATCCTAGAGTTAGGATCCATCTCTGGATCACACACTGGGGATAAGGGCCTTTCAGGACTTGATTTGTCTTGCTGATTTTATTCAGATGATTTTTGCTGTCTGCTTTTGCTCTTGGTACTGTTGCTGTCTGCTACCGCTGGAACTGTGTTGCTGTCTACTATAAGAAGATTTAGAATGTTGAGAAGATGTAGACTTTGGAGCTTGAGAAACACTTCCAGAGGATCCAGCTACTGGAGGAGGAGGAGGAGGGACTCTCCTGAATGGAGGTAGAGGAGAGTACCTCCTGCTCTTCTTCATTGATTTCATTTAATTTTTGGAATATCTCTTCCAGTGAGGGGATTCTGGAGTGAGCTTTTTATTATGCAAAATATAATATAGAGTATCAGCAGATGGATTGGGCTTTGGAGTAGCCTTTGGTGGAACTTTCTTCTTAGCCTTTCAATTCTAAGAGCTTGTATCCTCAGAATCATCAGAGTTTTCATCATCAGAAGAAGAAGAAGAAGAATTTGTTGGATTATCATATAGAGCATGAATCTGTTTCAGCATATCATCAGTTAGAATTGGATGAGCCTGAGGCTGTTCTTAAATTACTGGCTCTGTAGAAACTTTTGTAACAGCTTGGTCCTGAATAGACTCACTTTCCTCTTCCATGTCTTAAAACATGAGCTCAATAAGATCAGGCATGGGAGACTAAGCCCATCTAAAGGTTGGAGGAGAGAAAGCTTCTGGATCTGAAACAGTATATGAAACTGAAAAACTTGTCTTAAGTTGTTCCAAAACTTTAGGACTTATCGGAGATGAATAACAAACAATTGCTTTAGACACATCTGGTACTAAATCAACAAGAACTCGTAGAATATTGCTATATACTGAATCAAAAGAATGTAGTAAAGAAACTAAATCAACTGTGAGATTTATGATGAAATCACAAAAAATAGATATTTCTGTATCTTCAAAAGCAATCATTTCTATATTTGAATCTTCATCAAGAATATCAAAAACCTCTATTATAATTTCTTCATCTGGAACTGTTGTTGCTAGAGTAGCTGGAGCTTCTTCATGGAACATCTCCCCCAGCCTGGTTTCAGAAAGTCCTAAATCCAGGCCTCCAAAAGAGGGGACAGAGGAGAAAGCAGCAATTTTGGCAGAAAGAGTGGAGATAGAAGTAGAGAGAGGAGCAATAGCCTCAGCTATTAGTTGTTTAAGAGTTAGAGAGATGAACTTGAGAATATCTTTGGCTATGTCAGAAAATTTGAGGTAGAGAGGTTCAGGAGTAGAAGTGGTATATGTGGGTTTGTGACCACAATTAGAACATATAGACATGGCTTAAGGGAAGTATAATTATTGGAATTCTGGAAATGATGATGGAATGGTGGATGGTATGTCAGTAGGGATATTTTCCTGGATGGGGGAATGAATTGGAGAGTTGTGTGGAGATGGTTGAGGAGATGGAGATGACAGTAGATTGAAGTTTGGTTGAGTGGAGGTGGATGGAATGTCATCAATGTGAGATGGAATTGGAGATTGAGAAGGTGGAGATGGTGGTGTATCCTCATTGATATGAATAGGTGATGATGGTTGAGATGGAGATACTGGATGAATGGAAGTGGAAGTTTGTTGGAGGGGAGTTGATGAAAGAAATATTGAATGATATGGAGATGAAGGATTAACAGGAGAGAATGAAGGAGCTTCTTCATGAGGTGGGGGAGTGGCTGAATCAGCCCTTGTGTTCTCAGAAGCTATTCTGGAAGAGGAGGCCCTCGAGGGCTTGGGAATAGTCCTCTCCCATCTGCCAAATCGAGCAGAGGTAAGCCTTTTGAGGCATTGATATATATGGTCTGGGAGACCAATAGCTCTGGAGCCTTTTGATGCACTCACGACAAGTGTATTGGTGGGCGAATTTCCCCAAGTATCGATCTCAAGGGAACACAGTAAGGTGGAGTTAATTTTGAGGAGGACTTGAGATTGAAGTCCAAGGGTCTAACCTACGAAAGGGTGGTTTTGGTATTTTGCGAAAAAACACAGTAAAACACTATAAAACTACTCTTATGCAATGTCGTTATGCATCGCGTTGCCAGGCGGGATGGAAGACTACATGGGCTACTATGCACCGAATCGTTGGGTGGATGGACGAGTAGGATTACGAAATGAGGGTCGAGAGCACCTCTTCACTACGCACTCTGCTAGAAATCGCTAGTGCAACACAGTGTGGTGGAGGATGAAAAATAAAGGCGCACCTCAAACAAATAACATAAATATGAAATCACATAGACATGATTGGATACAAATGTTTATCAAAATAAGTACAACTTCATCATATACAAGAGATCAACTATACTATCAACAACAAGAGAGGAAAAGTGTGAGAAATCGACCGGATCTGAAGTCTTGCTGAGGATTCACGGTAGGATTCGTTGGGTTGTCAATTTGCATCCTAGCTCGGTCCTCAATTGCGTCCGGGGTAGAGGAGGTTGTCACTCACTCCCAATTGACCCATTATCTTCGTGTCACGAGCCGGTGGAGGATGGCACAAACTTCTCCAAGCTTGATGGAGAAAGCTAGGTCAAACTCTTCTTGAAGCTCAAGGATGAAGGAAGAGGTTGAGAGGAAGCTTCTACTTGGATTTGGCGGTAAAAGCTTGCCCGGAGCACCTCCCCAAGGTGGAGAACGATGGAAAATGATGAAACCCTTCCTCAGAGATGAAAACGGCGGAGGAAATGTATTGGCCCCGAAATGGAAGAAAATCTGCGCTTAAATAGAAACAGGTCAGAAAATTGGTCGCGCACGGTTTGGCGCACGGCAGTGCGTTAACCGTGTGTTATTAAACTTCTAGGCAAAGCTTGCGGATGAAGATGTGTTGACCCGTGTGTTTTACTCGTGTACGAGCGCTTCCGCCCGTGCGTGAAGGAAATTGCACAGGCAAACACAGAGTGCGAGAATGCAGGAGAAAATAATGGAACCGTGCTTTTTACTCGCGCGCGGGCGCAGCCGCCTGTGCGTGAACAAATCGCACGATTAACCACAGAATGGTGCCAAAATGAAAGGTACAGGAAAACCGTGTGTTTCTTTCTCGCATGGTTTGGTCGAAACCGTGCGTTAACTGTGCGTTTATAATCTTCGAGCTCATCTCAACGAAATGCGTTGAGATCCACTCGACCAAGTAAAACACACGCTTACGAAGAAACCATGCGCTATGGAAACGCACGACCGTGCGTTTTCCATAAATAAGAATCCCTGCCTTGGGGAATACGCACCTCTTGCACAGCAAAAACAAAAACTGGAGTACAAGCTCCCAACACCAAAGCAAAGCATAAAATAAAGAAAAAGAGCCATGGGGAGCACTATGTGCTTACCCCCAACAAAAGAATGTGCAAATGCACACCCATGGGCTAAAACAATGCACTATGTGGTAAATGACCGACGATGCAAATATAACCTATATCCGGTTGAAATGTAGTGCAAGAGTGAGAAAACAAGCCCAGATGAGTCTAAAAAACCCTATATAAATAGGACTCATCACACCCCCAGACTTACCTATTTGCACGTCCCGAGCAAACAAAATCTATACAAATAGGGAAAAAGAGTTAGCTAACACAGAAATTGTGATACGGAGTACCATGCGAATTCGCATGCTCGTAAGCATAAAATATAATAGAGAGAATTTCTAAGTATGCCAAATAGCTTATACTTTTCACAATGCGTATCAAAATTTTATTATTACTCAAAAATGGAATCACGGTGAATCTTCTGGTCACATGTAGGAAGAAAGTAGCCAGGCCACTAAGGTGAGCTTTGCTAAAGTTTGGGGCTCAGGATCACCTCCAAAGGAATCCACCAATGTCGGGGACCATACATATGCCCATTCACACTCTCTCCACAACACTTGTTCGACTCAAACGCGAATCCGCAGGACTTTAGGATAATCGTGGGGCTTTGGTTACGGTGAGGTAAACTATGAAAAACAGGAAGGCTATACACCTAACCCAAATGAGCTATCGTAAAAAGAATCCATCCGCTAACCAAAATACATGCAGGTACACCACGCCCCCAGACATAAATTTTAACATATGGCTGTGTGCAACGCCTACTAAAAATACAATCACATCCCTAATAGGATTTTCAATCATGCTTTTTTCTTTTCACTTTTCTTTTTCACAGATATTTTTTTTCAAATAATTTTTTCTTTTAATAGTTTCAGCAAATAAAAGCCTTGGAGCACTTCCACAAATTCACATGAAATATCACCACATCAACACCCCAAAATGAAAATGTACAACACTAAAGCTCGACTTGGGTGTGCAACAAGGATCGACTATAAGGCTTTGGTGAAATAATTATGGAGCTGAATCAAAAGAATGGGTAGGCACAATGGGGCTTAGCGAGGATAAGACGTTAGGAATGGTACAAAGCTCAACCGGGCCAAAATGAAGGCCTACATCACGCTCGCACTAGACTAATGACCATGCACCAATGCTTCGAGAGTAGCTTGGGGCATGTTCTTAGCCACCGAGAAAGATGATCCTTCCTCCTGAATCAAGCAAAACGAGTCTAGTGACGGCTATACACATCCCTACACTACCGTTCAATTCACAACGGATTCACCAGTTTTTGAGTAGAATAAAAATTCTTGATGCAAATAGAAAAATATAAAACTATAAGCATACAGAAAAATTAAATCTACACAAATTTCTACACGAGACGAGAGCACTCGACTAGGAGCACTGCAGGAGTAAACATTTTACTCTGTCTCACAATCCTATGCCAGCACAATAAATTTTCCCAAATCATACAAAAGAAATGAGTTTAACTCGCAGCATGCGACAGCTAAGCACGCGCTCATGTGTGTGTAGTGGTGTGCGATGCAATGAACCAATCAAAATAAAATTATAAAAGCTTATAGTATGCACATGAAATGTGCCCGTGTAAAAGGTAACAAATAATGTCTCTCCCCCAGACTTAAATTAAGCCACACAACATATGATATAGAAATTTAAATCAAATATAGACAAGGGAAGAGGTTACCCATTGCTCAGCTAATGAGCATACCAGAAGACGCTTGAGAAACAAAAGCAGGTCCGCCAAACGAAGAATCACCACCCCGCCAATGCGAATTTGCCAAGAATACCTGCAGGGGTGAGCTCTGCAAAAACAAAAGATAAATATACAAAATACAAGGAAATACTAAAACTAATCTAGACATGAAAAAATAAAAATTCAGAAAATGAAGATAACTACTGGGGTTATTGCCCTCCCAGTACGACTTATTGAATTCTATAAATTTCTAGCTAATGGGCCCTTGAAAAGAAAAATGCACAGGCAATTGTTCTATTATCCTTTGCGGTAATGGGTACCGATATGGAGATAGAGAAGTTACCCCTCTACCTACATAATAATACCCGACCAACGCAGGTGGAGGAAATAGGAAGTAAGAAGAGGAGGAGCACTGGTCCTCAATCATCTCACCACAAAATAGATCCTTGCCCAACAAGATATCGTCTACAGGGATACTGTAGGAGGAGAAAGCGATGAATGGAGCTTCCTCAATAGAGGAGGAGTCAACCTCCTCGTGAAAGAGAATGCTATCATCCACAACTCGAGCTGAAAGCTCCAAGTCCTCCTGAAGCACCTGTGAAGATTCAACCCGCACGGGCTCAGATACAGAAAGAGGATCAAGAAATAAAGGAGATGAAAAACGAAAATAATAAACAATAGGGGGAGTGGTCACGGTCTCACTCCCTGCAGGATCCAAGCATAGATCATCGTCGGTATCATCAATCGACTCACTAAAATAAGGAGTAGATAATTCTTTCAAAGGAGGTGGAGGAACAACAACATCAGAGAAAATATGAGCGGGTTCCTCTGGGGTGAATCAACAAGATGGGAAGAGTGCATGGGGAGAGACGGCACCACAATGTCGTCACACCGAGCAGCAGAAAGTCTGATGGGTATATCCGTAGTTGTCCCCCATAGACAAGGTGGTACTGCGAATATATCATTAGAATCAGAAGGGGCAGCCTATTGAGAGGTGAATGGAACGAGTCGGATATCCGGCTCATCATCCTCCGCCAACTTACACTGAAATTTTGCGCAATCTTTCAACACGTGGTCGGTGCTACGACAACATAAACATCATTTTCCATTACTCCTCAGTCCAGGTGGGACCATAGAGAAATAAGAAAAAGGTGAAGGCGCAGAGGAGAAGTGACTATAAGACATGGGTACGGTGTATGAAGTACCATAGGAGGACGGTGCTCCATACACTGAACCACAAGAATTATGCTCCCAATCTTCATTGGGGCACTCATCACTACCATAACTATAATCCCCGCACCATCTACAACAGATATTCATATAAGAAAATATGGTGCAACAAGAAAGAATTCACCAACAAAAATATTCTAAGTAAAAAATTAACTACACACTAGCAGATAAAAGAAAATGAATGCCTGATGCTGAAAAATAAAAACTACAGAAGGAACAAAGAAAAATAAACAAAAAATTCTAAAAACTAAAACAAAGAAGAAACATGATATGAACAAATGTAAAAAGGGCTTCTATCTCCTATCTCCCTCTCCAAAAACTCACATGACTGTATTCCTCGGCAACGGCGCCAAAAAATTAATGTACTCACGACAAGTGTACCGGTCGCACAAGTAATATAAAGTTGGCGAATTTCCTCAAATATCGATCTCGAGGGAACACAGTAAGGTGGAGTTAATTTTGAGGAGGACTTAAGATTGAATTCCAAGGGTCTAACCTACGAAAGGGGGGGTTTGGTATTTTTCGGAAAAACAGAGTAAAACACAATAAACTACTCCTATGCAATGTCGTTATGCATCACTTCGTCAGGCTGGATGGAAGACTACACGGGCCGCTATGCGCCGAATCGCTTGGAGGATGGACGAGTAGGCTTACGGAATTAGGGTCGAGAGCACCTCTTTGCTACGCACGCTACTAGCAATCTCTAGTGCGGCACGGTGTGGTGGAGAATGGAAAATAAAGGCGCACCTCAAGCAAATAACATAAATATGAAATCACATATACATGATTGGATACAAATGTTTATCAAAATAAGTACAACTTCATCATATATAAGAGATCAACTATACTATCAACAACAAGAGAGAAAAAGTGTGTGAAATCGACCGGATCCGAAGTATTGCTAAGGATTCACGGTAGGATTCGTCAGGTTGTCAATCCGCGTCCTAGCTCGGTCCTCAACTGCGTCCGGGATAGAGGAGGCTATCACTCACTCCCAATGTACCCGTCTTCTTCATGTTATGAGCCGGTGGAGGATGGCACAAACTTCTCCGAGCTCGATGGAGAAAGCTAGGTTAAACTCTTCTTGAAGCTCACGGATGAAGGAGGAGACCAAGAGGAAGCTCCGACTTGGATTTGATGGTGAAAGCTTGCCCAGAGCACCTCCCTAAGGTCGAGAATGAAGGAAAATGGCAGAACCCTTCCTCGGAGATTAAAACGGCGGAGGAAATGTGCTGGCCCCGAAATGAAAGAAAATATGCGCTTAAATAGAAACAGGTCAGAAAATTATTCACGTATGGTTTGGCGCACGACCGTACATTAACCGTACGTTATTAAACTTCAAGGCCAAGCTTGCGGATGAAGATGCGTTGACCCGTGCATTTTACTCGCGCACGGGCGCTTCCGCCCGTGCGTGAAGGAAATCATACGGGTAAACACAGAGCGCAGGAATGCAGGAGAAAACAGTGGAACCGTACGTTTTACTCGCGCACGGGCGCTGCCGCCTGTGCGTGAACAAATTTCACGATTAACCACAGAATTTTGCCAAAACGAAAGGTATAGGAAACTGTGTGTTTCCTTCTCGCACCGTTTGGTCGAAACCGTGCGTTAACTGTGAGTTTATAATCTTCGAGCACATCTCGATGAAATGCATTGAGATCCACTCGACCAAGTAAAACGCACGCTTACGAAGAAACTGTGCGCTAAGGAAACGCACGACCGTGCGTTTTCCACAAATCAGAATCCCTGCCTTGGGGAAAAAGCACCTCCTGCACAGCAAAAACCAAAACTGGAGCACAAGCTCCCAGCACCAAAGCAAAGCATAAAATAAACAAAAAGAGCCATGGGGAGCGCCATGTGCTTACCCCTACCAAAATAATGCGCAATTGCACACCCATGGGCTAAAACGATGCACTATGTGGTAAATGACTGAAGATGCAAATATAATTGATAACAGGTTGAAATGTAGTGCAAGAGTGAGAAAATAAGCCCAGATGAGTCGAAAAACACTATATAAATAGTACTCATCACCTTTGCCTGCAAAAATATTCCTAGAATCCTACCAAAACATACATTCTTCTTATTGATTTTCCTTTTTATCAAATCAAACAAAATACTTCCCTAGTTTATTGACTTCTAATTAACTAGGGCACACATAAAGTGGAACTGGTGCCTAGTAATATGATCATATACAGAGTGCTTTCCTAACAGCACTTTGCCTATAACATCAGCAAAATAAAAAACTTCTGTCAAAATCTCGGGAGAAAGAGGAATTGGGTTACCAGAAATCGAGCCGATAACAACTTGAGAATCCTGAATCTGTGCCGAGAAAACCAATTCCTTAATCTCTTGTACTGGTAACTATATCCTAGTTGTCATGAGAAACTACAGATTTAAACTTTCAAAAAGTTTCAGAATATCTTGAAATATCTAATCAGTAAGAGAAAATGATTCCATGTCTATATTGAATACTGCATCGAACTTCATGATTACAAGAAGTGTTGGAGAAATCGCCATTGATCTACAAAAACAAGCAACAAAATAAAAAGTGTAGAAGAGAATTGGAAAGCATGGGATGGATTTTGATGAGAACCTAGATATAAAGTTTTCAGAAGATAAAATGGCAAACTCCGTCCTGCGAAAAAGAATAGCTTCGAGCTCAGTTCGTCGAGAATACCCATAAAGAGATAGACGTCGTCGACCTAAGGTAGAAGAGCAGGAAAACAGATCGTCAATCTCCATTTGACGAAATATTTTCAGAAATAAATTCGTCGATATCCACATGATGAAAAAATTTCTCAAAGATATTTCGTCGATCTCCATTCAATAAAAAACTCTAGCAGAGTTCACAGATCTTCGATCCCTTTTCGACGAAAAGTGATCAATTCTTAAGACCTTAGACAGAAATCAAATTTGGCCTTCTCCATTAATCATGCCTAGTTAATTTAAGAAGAACAGGTGTTTCTTTTCATCCAAGGATTTGGTGAAAATGTCTGCTCTTTGTAAATCAGTAGAGATAAAGACAAAGTTAATTTTCTTTGTCCACAAAATCTCTAATAAAATGATGTCTAATCTCTATATGCTTGATCCTACTATGATGCACTGGATTTTGTGCAATGGAAATTGTATTGGTACTATCACAAAATATAATTGAATTATTTTGATTGTAACCATAATCCAAGAGTTGGTTTTGAATCCACAATATTTGTGAATAACAACTACCAGCTATAATGTATTCAGCTTCTGCAGTTAAAGTGGACACAGATGTTTGTTTCTTACAAAACCAAGACAAAGGCCTATCACCAAGGAACTAGCATGTTCCTGATGTGCTTTTCCTGTCAACTGTACATCCAGCAAAGTCAGTATCTAAGAATCCAGTTAATTAAAATTCTGACTCAGTTGGATACCATAGTCCTAGATTTCGGAAACCCTTTTATATATCTAAAAATTCTTTTTAGGAAAATAATCTAAGATTCTTTCGGGTTTACTTGGAACATAGCACAAAGGCATGCATCAACATTATATCTGGCCTAGTAGCTGTGAGATACAATAAGGACCCAACAATAGCCCTATATGTTTTCTGATCAACTGGCTTGCCCTGTTCATCAGAATCAATCACAGTATTGGAAGCCATGGGTGTTTTCTTAGCTAAGGCATTAGATATCCTAAATCTCTTAACTAACTGCTTAGTATATTTAGATTGGGAGATGAAAATGCCATTAGGGGATTGTTTCACTTGAAGACTAAGGAAGTATGAAAGCTCACCCATGCTACTCATTTCAAACTTGGAATGCATCAGGTCAGAAAACCTTTTGCATAGTTTGGAATCAGTAGAGCCAAAAATGATGTAATCTATATATATTTGTACTAACAAAATTTCATTTTTATGATGTCTAAAAAATAAAGTCATATCTACAATGCCCCTAGAGAACTTATTCTCGACAAGAAAGCTAGTTAGGTTCTCATACAAGCTCTTAGAGCTCTCTTTAAGCCATATAGAGCTTTATGAATTTGAAAACAAAATAGGGATGAGTTTGAGAGATAAAACCTGGTGGATGCTCCACACAGACTTCCTCTTTGAGTTCACCATTTAAGAAGACACTCTTACATCCATCTGATAGACATTGAACTTCTTGTAGGCTGCATAAGCAAGGAATATCCTGATAGCTTCCAACCTTATAATAGGGGCAAAAGTCTGATCATAATCAATTCCTTCCTCCTGAGAATAGCCTTGAGCTACCAATCTTGATTTGTTCCTTACTATAGCTCCTTGTACATCCAATTTGTTTCTAAATTTTCATTTAGTTCCAATGAATAGGTAGACTTTGGGTCTTGGAACTAAATCCTAAACTCTGCATCTCTAAAATTTATTGAGCTCCTCTTGCATTGCAATAATCCAGTGGGGATCTTGCTCTGCATCTTTTATGGATTGAGGCTCAAGTTGAGATATGAAAAAGCATGCATCAAATCTTGGTTGAGTGGATGTCTTGTTTGCACACCAACTGACATGTCTCTAATCACTTGAGATATAGGGTGATCTCTAAGTATGACAAGATTAGTAGGAGGAGTTTGTTCAGCAACAACATTGAGAATTAATTCCTCTTATGGAATTAGATTAGCTGTTGTTGGTTCATCTGTTGGAATTATTTCAATGATATCTTCTTCACTGTCTCCATCAACTTGTAGAGAAGGATGTGATATAACCTCCTTGGTGATGTTTAAATCATCGAATTTCTCACACAGTTGGGGTACCTGCAATAAATCTCTGGTAGAAGAATCCTTATCCTTGTAAAACATGTTAGCTTCATTAAAAGATATATTTACAAATTTTTTCCATTTTAAAAGTTGATTTATTAAATACCCTATAGGCCTTGCTGACTTGGGAATATCAAAGAAAAATTCCCTCTGCAGCTTTGGCTTTAATCCTTCTAAGATGTTTCTTGTTATTATTGTGAATATAACATCTACAACCAAAAATACTAAAATAATCTATTTAGGGTTGCTTCCCTTTGAGCAGTTCATAGGGAGTCTTACCCTTAAGTTTATGTATTAAACTCCTATTCAGAACATAGTTTGTTGTTCTTACAGCCTCTGCCCAAAAGGATAGGGGCAAATAAGCATCTGCAAGCAATGTCCATGCAGATTCAATTAGAGTTCTATTTTTCCTTTTTGCTGCCCCATTTTGTTGAGGAGTTCTAGGAGCAGAGAAGAAATACCTTATACCTTCATTCTCACAGAATTCTTGCATGAGAAGAGAATCAAACTCAGTGCCATGATCACTTCTGATCAATGCAACTAGAGTAGAGTACTCAATCTGAATGCTCTTAAGAAAATCTGTAAGAACTTTAAAGTTATCTGACTTGTTTCTCAAAAAGAACACCTAAGTGAATCTAGAGAAGTCATCAATAATAAATAAAGTATAAGATTTCCTTCCCAAGCTCTGTACTGCAATGGGTCCTAAAAGATCCATATGTAGCAAGAATAGAATCCTTGGTGAATCACTCTTATTAACAGATTTAAAGCTATTTTTAGTTTGCTTGCCTAATTGACAAGCCCTGCAGAGACTTTCCTTCTTGTAGGAGCCATAAGGAAATCCTCTAACAAGGTTATCCCTAGATAGTTTAGCAATATTTCTTAGGTTTACATATAGTAGTCTTTTATGTCAAAAATCATTATTATTACTAACTTGATTGAATAAGCAAATTTTTGAACTAGCTGCCTTGAAATTAACTAAATAAATATTTCCTTGTCTAAGTCCAGTTAAAATAGTTTTGTTATCTACTGAAGTAATAATACATGAAGATAGGTTAAAAGATACCAGATAACCCTCATCACATAACTGGCTTATGGATATCAGGTTATGTATTAAACCACTCACATATGCTACCTTCTTGAATGTAACAGCTCCAACTTTAACATTCTCATAGCCTTATGTTTGGCCACAGTTGCAGTCTCCAAAGATCACCTTTGGTCAAAGCTTTGACTTGTAGTTAGTTAGGTTGTCCTTGGTTCCTGTCATATGCTTTGAATACCCACTATCCAAGTACCACAGTTGCTCTGTGGTAGGATAGTTTTGTACCTGCAAGAAAATAAATTAGTTGTTCTTGACCAAGGTAACCTTGGGTCCTTGATTCTTCTCAAACTTATAGCTAAAAATGTAAGAATAATCATGTTGGTCTTTGTATCCTAAGGGGTGAAATCTTCTAGGTGGAATTATCCATTGGGTAAAGGGATTAACAAATCATTTAGGTTGATTAACATTTTTGGAGAAATTTAAGTTTCTATCAAAATTATCCTAGTTCGATGAATTCAAGTAAGTTCGTCGATCTACATTCGATGAATAGGGATGAGTTTGTCGAACTTCGCTTAGAGAATGAAAGTATTCATTTCCTGTGCCCCAATTTCATCGATCGCGGTTCGACGAACCATATAAATTTCATTGATCGTAGATAGACGATTTATTATATATAAAATCTGCGTTCATAGTTCGTCGATCTGAGTTCGACGAACAATATACATTTCGTCGATCTGAATTCGACGAAAAATGTTGAACATGGTTTTTATTGAAATTTTTATTTTTCCTTTTCTTTTGTTTTGGTTTTAGAAATACTTCAATTTTTTTGGTTATTTTCATCTAATTTTTCTTTTCCCTTTTTTATATGAATTTGATAGGAGTTGAAAGAATATTTTTCATAAGTATTGGTGGCTGACTAGATGAAGCTCCTAAGCCTAATTTACTATTAAGCCTAGCATTTACTGTGTTGGTTATATCCATTAATTTAATACTTCTCCCATTTAGGGATTCTTCAAATTGTTTAGCCTCATTTAGTTCAGTTTTTAAAGAAATGATTTGTTCAGAAGCTATATCTAGTTCATCTTTTAGTTTTATGTTTTCAGAAAATAGGTTATCAAATTCAACTTGTTTATCTCTGAGAAGTTTGATTTTCTTCTCAGACTTAATTAAATCATTACATAAAAGTTTGAATTCAGCTTTAAAATGTCAAAATTGAAATCAAAATAGGCTATTACTTGATCCTCTTCTTATTCTGATTCTTCAGCTGATTCATCAGTTGTTGAATGACTGCATGAAGCATCAATTGCCATCAGGCAAATCTCTCTGGCTTTTGCCTTTTCTTAATCCTCACTAGAGATGGAATATGTAGACTCTTCTTTTGAATCACTCCAAGTCTCAGCAACAAAGCCTTTTTCCTTCTTATAATACTTACTGGAAGAAGGCTTGTTGTAGTTCTTCTTGTATTCCTTCTCTTTTCTTTTATCCTTCTTTTGAGCCTCTAGACACTCTGGAAGAATGTGTCTTGGCTTCCTGCAACCACATCAGACAACTTCCTTAATAGGAGTCTTGTCATACCTTGGCTTATCTTCATTCCTTGTTGACCTTCTTCTGAAGTCCTTCTTAGCCATTTTGAAAAATCTCTTGGCTATGAGACTCATCAACTCTTCATTTACTGGTAGAGTTTCAGATTCTTCAGAAGCCTTAATTCTTTGTTCCTTCCTTCCTAAGGTAGGAGTCTTCTATTCAGCAGCTTATCTGGTCTTGATAAGCTGCTCATAGGATTTGAGCTTGCCTAGCAAAGGCTTAGTAGAAATTTCATTTAGGCTTCTGGCCTCCTTGATTGGCCAGATCCTAGAGTCCCATGTGCTAGGTAAGCATATAAGGATTTTATCATTGATCTTAGTCAGTGATATGTTCTTGTCCAGGTTCTTCAGCTCATTGATGATCAAGCTGAGTTTATTGTACATATCAGCAACTGACTCTAATTATTCTTTCTTGAAGTTCTCATATTGTGAAATGAGATGAGATCTTCTATCCTTTCATTCATCAGCTAAACCTACTACCATTTGGTTAAGAGAATCCCAAATGGCCTTTGCTGATGTGCATTTTGCAACCTTCTGCAATATATCATCAGACATTGTTTGGGCCAGAATATTCATTGCCTTAGCATCAGCAACCTTTGCCTTTTTTTGTGCATTAGTCCACTCAGATGGAGGAACTGCAGTTGTATCTGAAGAAGTTGCCACTAGAAGTGGGGGACCTATGAAAATTGAATTGTAGATATCTTCATCAACTGAATTTATATATAACCTAACCCTTGCCTTCCAAAGTGCAAATTTATTAAGGTTGCACACTCGAGGTCTGGTGCTTGAATATTCTTTATTCTGTGTCTTTATAGAAAAAAGGAACTAGAGATGATAAGATCTATCAAAGATCTTTTGGTTCAGGTGTTAGCCTGTGAAACCAAACAACCTTACCCTCTAATACCATTTGAAAGTGAGGGATAGATCTATCTTAACTCTAGAGGGGGTGAATAGAGTGTTCAAAAACTTTGATTAATTTTTACAGCGGATTAAAAATGGTGATAAGTATATGTATAAAGAGAAATAAAAACAAAGACAATCACAACACATAGAAATAAACAATAAAGCAATCCAGATGACACAAAGATTTTATAGTGGTTCCCCTAAACTTGGGTACATCAGCTCTTCTACCACCCTGGTAGGAATCCACTATAGGTTTTTGATCAGGTTCCCAACTACCACAGGTTTTTGCTCAGGTGCCATATCACCACAAGATCTATTTCAAGGGAGATCTCACAACCCTTTGAGCTTTTGACAAAGTACCCAAAAACCAAACCAATTCTTTTGATCAGGAGACATGACAACCAAAAAGAATAACTTTTGAAGGGAGTTAAGAAACCCTTTTATAGTGGTGAAAGAAAATAAAGATGATGTCTTCTCTGTCAACAATCAGAGAGAAGACTAGTGGATGTTGTTGTTGTCAAAGCTCCCCCTGAGATGTAGAAGAGTTCAGGAGTGGAAGCTTTGCTCAGGGTTTAGGCATTCAGATTGAATATTGTTCTTCAGGAAACTTTAGACTGATGAAGATTGTTTGTCTCTTAAAAAGTCTTGAAGCTAAACTGAAGAAAACTGATATTGTATGAGAGTTGTTCTTCTTTCAGTTTTCTAGTATATATAATTCAAATAGCTTATGTATATGTTTATAATATCTATATAATCTTCTGAAAGAAAGTCTTTTATATTCCTTGCAGAAAATCGGCTTTTGAATTTTGAATCCAATCCTTGATTAACTGCAGAAAATCCGGGAGACTGAACATCTACAATTGTCTTAAATGAATTCCCTAACTGTCTCTGGAAATAAGCCAAGTAATAACTCTGTGAAATACCTTAATTAATGATGATATGGACCGGTTATATTCTTGAGAATATAAGCATTAATTATCAGAGTATTACTTCTTAAATATAATCAAATAAATTGACAGTCGAACTGAGAAACTAAAGAGGGAAAATGTCGAACAGAACCTAAAAGAAAATAGTCGACCTCAAGAAGAATTTCGTCGACCTGAACTCCAAGTTCATCGAGCTGAGAAATCTCCTTCGTCGAGCTGAGCTCAGCGATCATGAACTGAAAAAGGATTGCCAATCTGAGCTCCAAGCTTGTCGACCAGAGAAAGACTTTCGTCGAGCAAAACCACTGATATGAGATCAGAAATCGTCGACCTCAGCTGGACTTTCGTCGAGCTCAACTCAGAGAAGGAACTCTGAGTTCGTCGATCAGAGATCGATGATCATTGAGCTGAGTTCAGCTATCATCGAGCAGAAATTCTGAAGTCTTCAAAACTACTTGTCTCTAAGTTCTTTAATATCTGAAGTCTTCTGAAGGCAGGTTCAAAAGGCTAACCTAATAAGACTAACCTTAACATTAGAAAAACAAATGACCCTAGGCTATACATGATGGGTTAAAAAACCTAATAGTGAGCCGAGCCCAACTCAACCCTAAACAAGGTGGGGTTCCAACATAAGCCTAGCTATTTGCAAGTTGGAAAAGTGGCTAAGTCCACAAGCGTTGAGTGAAGGCGTTGAATGAAGGTCATTCACTCAATGCCATAGCCTCATAAGTGTTTAGTAACACTCAGCCAGTCAAAGAAAGTGTTTTTAAACACAGAAATTTTGCTAAGGCAAAAAGCATTGAGTGAGGTATGCTCACTCAACGCTCTCAATGCCTAAGGTGCAGAAAGATTTTCCTAAGGCAAAAAGTTTTGAGTGATGAAGACACACTCAATTCTCTCAATGCCAGAGAAGCAAGAAGATTTTGTCTAAGGCAAAAGCGTCAAGAACAAGTGCTAATCTCAGGACAACTGCTAAGACAAGTGTTTGTCTCAGTTGAGAACAAGAAAGCGCTGAGACAGTTAAGCAGGAAATTGCATAAGGCAGAAAGCATTGAGTGAGGAGTGCCCACTCAATTCTCTCAACGCCTAGTGAAGAAAGAATTTTGTCTAAGGAGTTTGTGCGTTGAGTGATGCTCACTCACTTAACACCAAACAGCAGAAAGCTAATAAAGCAAGTTGGCGTTGAGTGAAGCTGAAACACTCAACGCCTAGAAATAGATCTATATTCTAAGTAGTTTGGCTTTGAGTGAAGGTTACTCACTAAATGCCAAGAGACAATAAATCTGTCTAAGTGATTTGGCGTTGAGTGAAGGACCCTCACTCAATGCCTATACTAATGATGCTTGATTTTTGGCTAAGTCCACAGCTGGTGACGTTAGCAAATCAACAAGCCAACATATTTTAAATTAGTGGAGGGATTGCTATAGTATGGACAAATGTTACCGCAGACTTAGAGTACGACAGTTGGCATTAAAGCAAGGTTGTTGCTGTCCATTAATGTCATGGGCCCACTACTCAAAGAGTCGTTGGGTCATAATCAATAAAAGGGGAAGGCTTTACAGAGTAGAAAAAGCATTTGAGAGGAGCCATCAGGTCGTTCTTCTTCACCGCCATTATTGCTATGCTGAAGAACAGGAAGCTCAAATCAATAAGACGAAGAGCAAGTTATATGTTGTCATCATCATCGACCTAAGCAGTTCAGAGTATTTCTCTGAGGAAAGAGTAAGCAGCCTAGGGCCGACTATTGCTGCAAGTTCTTCACAGTTCCAACTGGACAAGCAATATCCTGAAGATCTTAATCTAGAAGCTGTAAAGAGTAGAAGCTTGAAGAAGCAGAGATCTGAAAGAAGGCTCAGGGGATTATTACTCAGAAGTCAAAGTTAGGGCTGAATCACCTCATCCTAGGAAAGGAAGAAGAGGCAGAGCTATCTTAGCCTGCAAAGTTAGAGCTGAGTTTTTCTCATCTCAGGTAGCAGCAATTAGGTGTAGTAACTTCACAGTTCCAGCAGGAAAAATCTCTGGTGCTGTGAAGTAGTAGTTAGGGCAGTAGTAGTTAGGGCTAAGCTTCAGGCTCAGTTCAGAAAGAGGAAGAACATTGTTCTGCAAGTCACTTCCAGCTCAAGTAAATATATACTTGTTATTGTGGAAGTAGTTAGTACTAAGAAATTCTTAGTTTAGTAAAGGTAGACTCAAGAAATAAATTCCTGTAGTCATAGTTGGGCTGAGTTTTTCTCAGTCAAGAAGCTTGACACAGAGAAACATCTTTTGTGTCAAGAGTAACCACCAACCCACCTTCATCCTGTAGGATCCAAGTGTGAATCTTAGTTGTAGGGCTTAATAGCCTGAGGTAGGAGAGTGATGCTCTCTGAGTGTAAGATCCTTTATGGATCTAAGGTAGGGCTGTCCTCCCACCCTGGGTATAGAGCTTAACAACCATAGGTAGGTGATCTTAGGATCACTGAGTATTAGGGCCTTAGGCCTGAGAAGTAAGTCTTAGAGGAGACTTAGAGATCCTGAGGGATCTGAGGTGTAAGCTCTTTGGAGCAAGTTTTGGAGAAGTGTCTAGTATAACAAGATAGTTAGATAGGTGGGAGGAAAAGTAGATGTACCTTTATTAGGGGAACCACTATAAATCTATGTGTGCTTGTTGTGTTGTTTCTTTGCGCAGGTTGTGTACATCTTGAAATCATAAAACAACTAACAGCCAAAGCTCTTAAAGAAGAAATATATAAGAAACTCAAAAAAAGACCAATAACCTATTCACCCCCCCCCCCTCTAGGTGATTTAGCTATCCTTGAAATAAAGACTTTCAAGTGATATCAGAGGGAGGTTACTCAAAAAGGACTTAACAGTTTGAGTAGACCTCAAAGGATAGATAAAAGGTTTTTATTGGTGGGTTCAAAAGAGAACCATATGGAGTGGAGCTCAATGAAGTTTCAAGTCTGTAGTGAGAGCAAGGACCACACCGGGATATTGGTAGCTCTTATAGATGATGATGTCTATGCAGATGCAAGAATAGAGATTAGGTCCCATCTATCACATTCAGATAGTTACTCAGAGGTGGAAGAAGCTGAGGAAGGTGAATGTAGATGTTATGGGCTGATAGCTACACCAGAGGAAGAAGAATCCTACCAGGGTCAACCTGGTCCAGATCAGGTACAATCTCGGTTTAGTTCTTCTTATTGCTCAGGTCATGAGTCCAGCTTAGACTCTGATGCTTCCTCATCAAGTGATGATGAGAGTCCTCTATCAGAAGATGATATCAATCAATTGATTGAGAATCATGCTGCACTTCTGGAAGCTTTCAAGGAAAGCAAGTCGCTTATTAAGAAGCAAACAGAGGAAATTGCCTCCCTACAGCTGGCTGCTTCCCAGCAAGATGAGACTTCATCTTTACTATATCTGAAGATGAGAGAAGTTTGTCATCTGATGTAAGATCCTGTCTCCCCATTCCGATGCTAACCCGGATCTTATGCCCAGAACCGCCGCCTTATGGTGACACTAACACACGGGTTAGTCGACACCGTAAGACGCTGATCCTGCCGGCTAGTACGATCATAACCTATTCGGCCAATATGAGAAACAGAAATTAAGTATATAGTAAACAAAACTACACAAGTCCACAGTCACAGAGTACATATCATATAAAGAGATGATGAGTACAAAATATAGTCCACAATGAGTATAACAAAAGAGTGTAATAAGGGCTTATGCCCAGTACATCAATATCAAATCACTCTCTCTCAATCTAATAGCAGCGGAATCTATCATCTCAAATCATCACACCTGAACATGTGCTCCAGGAGTAGTAGCCGGTATCTGCCCCTCAAGCCCAGCCTCCTCGCCGTGCTGGTCCCTCTCCTCGAGCTCCTAAAAATACTATGGTCACCGACCATTAGTCAAAAAAACTAAGTCGTTTCCTCCGCACCTCGCCCCGCAACTCCTAGGCACCGAGCGGGAGGACGAAGCGGAGGACAAACAAGGGGTGACAAAGGTGGAAGCAGGTGACAAGAACTAATAGCAGAATATACATGAATATAAGTAAAGAAAGTAACCTTCACTTATGCGAGTACACATAAGTAAGGAATCTTCTACTAGGCTCCCATCGTATATAATGTCCCATACCATTTATACGATGAGGTGTCGGTTATCACAAGCAGTATATATATATATAAGGAATAACCTTAACCTATAAACTTGCCCACTCAAGCTAATAGACTAAGGGGTCGTTTAGCAGGTCCTAATGTATAAGCGTCCCATACCACTTATACATTAGGTGTCATAGGTTGTTATGAAAGTTAATGATATGCATCTATATAGTGGGTATGATATGAACATGCAGTGCAACTCACACACACGACTCCGTAATCACAGACCTTTAGTTCCCACTTTTTGAGAGCTAGCATCACTCTCAGGTACTACCGTTGTGGCTACGGCAGCAGCGGAGCGGGCGTCTCCGCCTTTTAGGCGGGTATACACACTACCAGGCCTAGACCTCTCTTGTACGCCTCTGTACACCGACAAGTGCACTCTAGAGTCTCTGCGTACCACTTTGCTGACTACCTGTCAGTCTTGTTGCGCCGGGTGCGCGTTATCAGGAAAAGTCCTCCAGACCTCAGTATAAACAACCTACTGGTCCCTCTAACCCTCGCACCCGCCTGGTCCACCGTACTGCCGTCGGTGTGACGACTGGCCAGTACTGCATGGCCCGCCACTAGTTTATGCACATGCAAGTATAATATTTTGAGCCTCCAGCTCGCAGGACTATCCTGTCCCAATTCCCTCCAACCCGTCACGGGTGAGTATGTGCTACAAAACCTCCAACCCTACCCGGGTGAGTATATATATATCAACCACTTCCCTCCAACTCTGTACGGGTGAGCATGTAGTCCATAGACTCCAAGTCCCTCCAACCCGACACGAGTGAGAACATGTCCAGTTCACTTAACCTATTAGACTACTCTTGTCTACCGGTTGTTATACCTAGTGACTTAAGGTTAATCCCAGGACTGACCAAGGTATTCCCGGTGAAGGCCTCTCAGGGGCACTAGGAGCTACGATGGGCTGAATCCCAAAGCTCCCTTTCTCAAGGATATTTACTTTAGTTGATGTCTACCCAGAATTCCCTATTCTCTCACTGTTACCTAGAGTGACTTAGTGACTTAAAGTATTGATTGAGGAACGACGATCTTCCGTCGGCCTCCTCCTAGATAAGTCTATGGTTGCACTTTTACTCTCGTCTCTAGAATACAACTGCCACCCAGGGTTATACTTCCGATCTTAGACTCTAGCTCAGTTGTCGATTCATTCCCTGGTGGCCTATAGTATAGCCTACCTTTACTATACGCAGCCCATGACCTAATACCACCCCGAAATCGAACTTTCACATCCTTGGGCCACCAACCCCCAAATATTTATCCTAGGGTGGTATGAACTAATAAAATGAGTATGGTAATTTTTCATAATTTTCCCAATTATATATAATTAATTTAATTTCTCCAAATATTTTCCAAAGTCATTTAACATGTGAAGTATATCTTTGCATGGCCCTAATGATGCAAAACAATTATCCTGACCATTAACATGATGAAATATTATTATCTCCCAAGACTTATAATTTTCCTTAAAATATTTGTAATTATTTAATGATTAATCCAAAACCATCATATTTAACATTTTCAAAGGGAGTATGAGGAATTTATTCATAAAAATTCAAAGAAAATTACAGGGGATCTAAATTATCAATATAAGACTACTGCCAAAGTTTCATCAACCTTAAAATTGTAATGGCCTTGCAATTCAATTTCTTGGATATTTACGAAAATGCCATTATGATGATTTAAAAATTGTATGCACATCCAATAATTCTGAAATAATTATGTCAGCTAAATAATATTAATATACACCACTAGGAAAATTTCCAAATTTTTTCTGACTTATATTTTCATTAATTCATGAATAGAAAGAATAAGGGCAAAATGGTCTTTACATAACATTCTACTTCAAAAGATCTCAAACAGAGAAAATAAAATTACCCCAACTCAATTATATCCAAATATTTAACAGGACCAAATTTGAGGATTTTTGCTTGATTGAATCTAATTTTTATTTTTATTTTCCAATAAGGCTATAATTTTCAAAAATTCAAATAATGGGATTTTTGTTCCCAAAAATCCCATAATAAATTTGAGGGGCTACATTTGTCCTCAATATCCTCTAGAATTAATTTCAAGGTTTTCAGAAGTCCCAAAATGGATAAATACACCTCATATCAAAATTTACTATTTGCACACCAAGGCTAATTCTAGCCTACACATGCAAGTTGTTTAACCCCACATGCAGTAATCCAAATGTTCTGAAATTTTTATCATGCACCAATGATGTTCCCAAGGATTTGCCACCAAAATTTGGGGCAATTTGGGTGCCTATATCTCCAAATATTTCATTAATTCATATTTTGATATTATTGCAAAAACTATAGGAAACGTTATCCCAAAAATTCCAAATTTTTGGAATGGGCTAGATATGCCCTAGACATGCACATGCCCAAAATTTCAGGTCATGTGGCTTACTGGTTTAGCATGGACACTCAAATTAAGATCTGCCCTAGCCTAGGACCACTCCTAGGAAAACAGCCCTACAGGCCAGACCAATGGACCACAATTGATGATTAAGGTGTCAAATTAAAGATAACAGATAGGGCTACATGTTTTATTCAGGGTTCAAGTTGTGATGAGGCCTATATGTACCCTAAATATCACATGCAATGTGACTGTATAAGTGTGACAGAAAATTTCATTTCATAATAATTAATACTATATTAAAGCAGCACGAATCTTAAAGCAGAATAGAGGGCATCTGTTCAACTTCTCCAAACAGCCAAGGGCATAGATTTTCCCGACCTGGAGCTCCTTCCAAGGTCATTTCCCGGCCACTCGGCCACCTCCCTGGCCGGCCACCACCACCACCACCTCCGTTGAGGTGAGGGCTAACGTTCGGCGGCGACTTGGCCGCCGGAGGCGGCGGTTTCCGGCGAACTTGCACCTCATTAGAAATCCGAAATTTCAAGCTTTGCTCCCATGGAATCGGCCTCAATTGAGCCCGATATCTCCCCTAGTTGATCTAGGATTCTAGTACGGGTAGAGGTGAGGCGAAACGGACCTTTATTGGGGCCCGAAGGCGGCGACGGCGGTGGTTGGCCATGGAATTTCCCCTCTCTGGCGAGCTTGCTCCCAAACCCGATTCTCCACCAAAAGCTTCAATATAGGTATCGAATTCCACTCCTCTCAGTGCTCTGAAGCTAATGGTGAAGTCAAATGGGGGTGTAGAGGGTTGTTTATGGTGCTTTGAGCATGTGCAAATTCGGCCTAGCATAGGATGATCCACCATGGCTACCATGTGTCATGAAGCTTACTGAAAATGGCTGGAAAACGATGTGTGAGCTCAGAGGAGGGCTTGGGAAGAGAGGAGGAGGGCCACATGGCCTTCATCCCCATTTTCCTCTCTTTTCTCTCTCCTCCATTTAGCAAATTCCTAAACTACCCCCATGCATGTACTCTCTCTCTTATTTCAGAGGGGTATTGGCTGACATTAACCACTTGGGATGGTCATGGGCCTTAACTCATGGGCCTAGCCCATTAGGAATGGGCTTGGCCTTAATTTTTTCTTTCTTTAGGTCATTTGTTGACTTGTTGACTTTTTTTTGAGTTGACTTGGTCAACTTGATGAGTGGGCTGACCCCACTTGATGGTCATGGGCTTATGTCATCACCCAATATGGGTTGGGCCAAGGTGAAGGTCTTAGCCCATTAGGAATGGGCTTGGTCTTCAATTATCCTTATTTAGGCTTAAGGTTGACCAAGTTTGACCTTAGGGTTGACTTGGTCAAATGGGTGAGTGGGCTGGCCCCACTTAGTGATCATGAGGCCTATGTCATCACCCAACATGGTTTGGGCCTTGGTGATGCCCTACTTGATCTAATTGGGCTTATTTGTGCGGATTTGACCAAATTAGGGTTTTGGTTGACTTGGGTCAACTTGGGTAAACTTGGGTCAATGGTTGACCCAATGATGTGGCTTTTGGTTCACTTAGATTGATTTTAGGGTTAGGGGCATAGTGGTTGGGTCAATGTATACCTATGATTCCATTTTGGGCTAGTTTGATCTGATTTGACTCGAACCCTATAGTGGGCCATATGTAAATCCACCCTAACTCCATGGGTCAAACCTAGCCTAACCTCACCCATCCACCACATGTCCTACCCTAATCTAAGTTTAGGGGTCTAGTAAGAAATGGGATGTTACAAATCCCAATAAACAAAAGAAATAATTTCGTCCCCGAAATTCAAGTTTGGGTCTACGGGATTTCTGTGCACAAGAATTTCAAGAAACTTTCAATATAAATTAAAATATACTTGGGGTGAAAAGCTTTGGGGTCCTCATCCTGAACCCAAGATAGCGGCATCTTACACTCCTTATCATGTAGAGCTCCATACGGACTTATTCTACTACTTGCCTTATGGTTGTTCTTTATAAGAAAACTCTATCAGAGGTAACAGTTCCCTCTTAGTGTATTTTCATTATACTTTGTGATATTCATAATCAAGATTATATGACATATTTCTAAGTCTTCCAACACATTACCATTAAATAAACTTTGATCATTTGTTGGTTCGGAGTCTCTTACGAGCAATGATCACCAAGTACGCGAAATTCAACAATCTCATAAGTGGAGATCTTTTCTATTCATGTCCACCTACATTATTACTTATCACCCAACGTGAACTTACAATCACCCCCAAAATATCATGCACATTAGGCCAACACTATTATGTATAGTAGTTAACTAACTTCTAATATCATGATGTGATAAAAAGATCATCATTTTGTTTCTCCCAAATTCAAAAGTTATTACATCTTTTCATAAACAGTAATTCATAATTCATAGAGTGTTCGTATTTCAAGCATAAATGAAACGATCATTATTGATATTGATGTTGATACAAATGACTCACAATTGCTTTTCACATGCAGTCTAATTCATAAATTTATAAGCATATCTTTTCAAATATGGTGAGGTCGGACACAAATCAATTTCATCATAAAGAGAATCTTATTAAACACTCATTACTCCTCGTGTAATTTTACTGTATACACCCTTGCAAATCAAAATCTATATCTCATTGTCATGAATCCTCCTAACAGTGACTATAATGTCATTAATGTATGCATCATAGTTCTGGACGCCATCATAATCGTGAGACATATATATATTTACACTTTAATTAATCATCCACCCCTTTTTAAATTTGCTGAATCGTTACATTTCCAATGTCATGTCATAGAAAATTAATCCTATGTGTCATAACGTTAACTTAATTCAATTCTTAAGTTCCCAATATAATGACCTTTATTATTATTATTATTATTTTTTATTATTATTATTTTACTGAGTCATTCCAAAGTAATAGTTCACATTTATGATCAAGTGACTTGACTATATCAGGTTAGCGTAAATAGTAATGATACTTCACCATTTTGTTTTATTCTCCAAATCCCATCTCCTTTTGGGATCAAACATGATTGTATTGAATAATACAAACCATAGTAAAATTATTTATTACATTCTAAACGTAAGAAATTGTCTTATCAAGATTTCGACTAAACCTTAAACTATCTCCCAAAATATAAGGGTAAATAACCCTTCAAGTTTGAAAGGGGTTGATTCTTTGATAGAGTACACCATTTGTAAATCATCTTCGAATCCCTTAAAGTGCCAAAATTCTGACTTGCAGTAATCTGATTCCAAACCACAAATTCCATGACACGATATAATTGTCCTAAATAACTAGGCTTGACAACCCCGTGTCTTGACTGAAATCAGATATCCTTTGACCAATAATGTTTTATAGTTTGTCCCGATAGTAATATAGATCATCATTTTGAGATTGAGGAGAAGAATCTAAAGTACCATGTATCTCGCAAGGGATTATTTATATTTGTTCATGTCTTAGGACCATGGGCACCTATAGCCATGTTCTGTCCTTATCAAATCTTTATCCGGCATAAACTTATACATAATTCATACTCCACGTCATTCTTTCTTTCGATCTACATGATTTTGTAAATCAATCCTTAATCAATCAGTATAACACTGTTCGTACATTACCCTAATTAGGTTAGGGTTTTAGAGCACTTAGAAATTTGCTTGGTTGAGGCAATCGACAAAGCACATCCTTAATTGTATGTAAATTCTTCTACAACTAATATTGATTCTAATTCAGGTCTTTTGAATGCAAATTGCTCCGATTTCACATGTATATGTAAATGATTTACACTGCGTCTATATTAAGGAAATCACGAGTGCTCCTTAGATTGTGTAATAAGTAGTTACTTGCTTCATTAAACTCAAAAATTGAGAACTTATCTAAAAACTTATACAATCTCCCTTGATTTAAGAGTCGCATATACATATCACTAGGCGACCATTTATGTATAACTCAAGGAATTAATTTACTACTTTCCTTGTTTACTTATCCACATAGACTTGGAGCGATAATGAGAATGAATAATCATTCTTAAAATGCTCGACTTTCCTATTTCGCTCATGAATTTATAGCATTCACACCTTGGCATTAATAATCCATGCCACTGAAGATGAAACAATTCTTTGAGGGTCCTAATATTCTAGGGAGGATTGATCATCATACCGACCATGTATATACAACATCTCATCTTTATTTGAGCAATTTTTGAATAAATGAAAACTACAAGGTTACTATGTTTGCGGCTCAACTTTTTCTAAACAAGATCTATAGAAATCCAAGTCTTTATCAAATTAGCCCAATAAACAAAAGGAAAAATCCCCATACCTTTTGGGCTAAATTTCCTTAATATCTAGTGCCTTCTTCTTATATATGCACTTAATCCTTAGGTTTAACAATCTTAGACCTGGATTTCCACCTTAATTGATATGCTACATACCTTAGCCCTTCAAGGTTACTATACGACAAACTTTTCAAGGTCAATATGTGATCCAACAAAAATAATGGTTCTCTTCAGAAACTTGAATTCTTATTCGACCTTGTATTTTCCACTATGGTTGTCTCAACGTAATCAAGTCATTGGTATGAGGGTTAAGTTTACGAGTACCCTATTATTTTGCTGATATATTATAGGCACCAGTTCTTCTTGAGGTGGTCTTTTTAGTTTTGGTAAGAATTGATAATATCACTTTATATGTGGAACTGGGACATCAAATTTTAAGACATAAGTAGTGATACTTGCATTAAATACTTTCCTTAGTCAAATTGGGTATCCTCGAACATTATCTAATCTATATCCAAGATTGATATTAGACTAAGGTACGACTCAAAATACTCTTGGTAAGTCAAACTAAATGGTGTTCTAATTGAATTGGCCTAACTCATTGCTTAAATGGACTATTTTATATGACTTTTTACACATGGGCACACCATTGCTTCCGCTGCATAGTTTGTTCGCAAACTAATGCTCGAGCGGGGTATTTCAGTTTTGTGGACTTTTATTCTCATATGATCGTGTGTTCAAGTGGTACCAGTTTGTAGATCCTGTCTCCCCATTCCGAGGCTAACCCGGATATTATGCCCAGAACCGCCGCATTACGGTGACACTAACACACGGGTTAGTCGACACCGCAAGACGCCGATCCTGCCAGCTAGTACGATCATAACCTGTTCGGCCAATATGAGAAACAAAAATTAAGTATATAGTAAACAAAACTACACAAGTCCACAGTCACAGAGTACATATCATATAAAGAGATGATGAGTACAAAATATAGTCCACAATGAGTACAACAAAAGAGTGTAATAAGGGCTTATGCCCAGTACATCAATATCAAATCACTCTCTCTCTCTCAATCTAATAGCAGCGGAATCTATCATCTCAAATCATCACACCTGAACATGTGCTCCAGTAGTAGTAGCCGGTATCTGCCCCTTAAGCCCTGCCTCCTCGCCGTGCTGGTCCCTCTCCTCGAGCTCCTAAAAATAGTATGGTCACCGACCATTAGTCAAAAAGACTAAGTAGTTTCCTCCGCACCTCGCCCCGCAACTCCTAGGCACCGAGCGGGAGGACGAAGCGGAGGACAAACAAGGGGTGACAAAGGTGGAAGCAGGTGACAAGAACTAATAGCAGAATATACATGAATATAAGTAAAGAAAGTAACCTTCACTTTTGCGAGTACACATAAGCAAGGGATCTTCTACTAGGCTCCCATCGTATATAATGTCCCATACCATTTATACGATGAGGTGTCGGTTGTCACAAGCAGTATATATATATAAAAGGAATAACCTTAACCTATAAACTTGCCCACTCAAGCTTATAGACTAAGGGGTCGTTTAGCAGGTCCTAATGTATAAGCGTCCCATACCACTTATACATTAGGTGTCATAGGTTGTTATGAAAGTTAATGAAATGCATCTATATGGTGGGTATGATATGAACATGCAGTGCAACTCACACACACGACTCCGTGATCACAGACCTTTATTTCCCACTTTTCGAGAGCTAGCATCAATCTCAAGTACTACCGTTGTGGCTATGGCAGCAGCGGAGCGGGCGTCTCCGCCTTCTAGGCGGGTATACACACTACCAGGCCTAGACCTCTCTTGTACACCTCTGTACACCGACAAGTGCACTCTAGAGTCTCTGCGTACCACTTTGCTGACTACCTCTCAGTCTTGTTGGGCCGGGTGCGCGTTATCAGGAAAAGTCCTCCAGACCTCAGTATAAATAACCTACTGGTCCCTCTAACCCTCGCACCCGCCTGGTCCATGTTGCGCGCTAGGGTTCGAAGAAAATAAACGCAACCGAACTAGCAACCCGATGAGGCAAGTATACCTATCAAATTGTAGCAAGGGGACACAAGTGTCGTATTGAAATCCGGGAACTGTTGGCTAAGCTTACTCACACGAACGCTATTATCTTATCGACGGAAAAACTAGGGTTTTAGAAAATCTAAGCGCAATGGGAGAAAGTAAAGCTATTTTAGAAAAAGAAACACTGCAATTAAGAGGGCTATTAAGTAAACAACTAAGCTAGAAAGGAAACTACTGCAGTTAATTAAAGAGCACAAGACAGGTGATTACTACGAAAGGTAGAAAATATGAAATGGAAATACACCCGATCAAGATTCACCTCGGCTAAAGACGATTAAGAAAATGCGATAAAAATCTAAACTTAATAGGATAAGGGTCCTTGACCGTGGAGGTTCCTAAAGCTTGAACACGCTTCTCTCGAAGTCGTGCCCAACTGAGTTTAGGAAGGTCCGACCGACTCTCGTCTAAATCGGAGGCCTAAAACTCGCTTTACGCGGTGAACCCCACTATTGGATTTTACTCCAATCCGGGAGATTTGGACGTCTGCCTCTCTCGAAGGGTGCGTACAACTCCCTTTACTCTTGAATGCTCACTTTATTCTTTCGGCCTCTCGGCTAGCCCAGAATGAAAGCAAAGGCGGAGAGTATATATCGAAAATATACCTCCGACCCGTGATAAATCAAGAGTAATTCAAGGCCCTAACCTAAAAAGAAAAGATTAATTAAAACATCATAACATAATCGCTCTAACCTCGGATCATCGAGATCGAGTACAAGGAGGATTAGTTAATCATAATGGAGTGGAGGGGGGAAGATGAGTAGAAAAGCATAAGAAGAACACAAGCTAAACAAGAGCACTTTTATTAATAAAAAGGGCAAGTTACACTATTGAAAATTAAAGTTACAAGTGCATGAAAATTAAACCCTATTCTAGCCCTACATTAAGCACTAAGCAAGGAGGAAATTGCAATAAAAGCTAGAACAAACTAAGATTAAACTAGGGTTAAACAAAAAGTACAAAAAGAGGGGGAGAGAGAGAGAGAGAAAGCATGAAAAGGATCAAGAAACAAAGGGGCAGCACCTCCCCCACTCAACCAAAGCTTGCTGAAATGGGGGGGAGGGGGGCTCAATTTATAGATTTTTTCTCGGGTTGGTCACGCCCTCCGACACGCCCTAGGGGGGCGTGTCAGGGGGCGTGACAGGTACGGATTTGACCTAGGGCTCTGGATTCTGGCGGGAGGGATGATTGCTTCGGTACGTCGGTGGTCACGCCCTAGGTCACGCCCGTGACAGGGGGGCGTGACAGGCATGTCATGTCCAAATCATTGGTCGGAAATCCGTCAGTCGCCGAAAAAGGAAGGTGTCACGCCCATGTCACGGGCGTGACATGGGGCGTGACAGTACTATTTGCGTGCTGAGGCGGGAGGGCATTTAATGCGGCGGCAGCTTTGCGGCAGAGGGCGACACGCCCCTGGTCACGCCTAGTGACACGCCCAGGGAGGGCGTGATAGGGGGGCGTGACAGCGGTTTTGACCGTTTTCTGTCCCTTCCAGCAGGTGTCCTCGGGATCGGGTGACACGCCCTAGGTCACGCCCAGGGAGGGCGTGACAGGGGGGCGTGACAGGTCATTTTGGCAATTTTTCTGGAAACCTGCAAAAAGACAGGAAAAAGTCAGTGGCAATAAAATTTACATAAAAAGGATAAAAATAAACTAATAATAGACATAATTTGTACAATATAAAATATAAAATACGATAATAGTTTAGGCTACAAAACGTATTATCAAATTCCCCCAAGCTTAAGCTTTGCTTGTCCCCAAGCAAAAATATAAAAACTAGATATTTATAAAAAGGACTAATCAAAAAGTTCTAATTATGCCTACACAAGTACTATGCGAAATTCTTAGTAGGGAAAAGGTGAAATGTAAGTCTAAAATAATTATTTAAGTATGGTAAAACTTTTATAAACTTTACTTAATAAAAACAAATCATCCAGAATTTTAACGAGATTTTTTTAAATGGACTTAAGTAAAGCAACGAAAATGAAAAACACGCATTGAGTTGTTACTAGATCCAAGCAACGTATTATAATTATATCAATTTAATTATCAAAAATCTAGGTTTAAATCTAAAACTAAAACTGATTTACTGTTTTTCTTTTCTTAGTTGTTAAATAAAAAATCAAAAAGCGTGAATCAAAAGGACTTAAATAGGACAGAAACGTTTGGTTTAGGAAAATAATTAGGAGTGGAATTCAAAGATAAACGTGAAGGTTTTAAAATCACACTAAACCAAAGCAAAGAGTTTCAAAAATTTTCATAAAAATATATACACATTTTTTTTCTTTGTTTTTCATTTTTTTTTTCTTTTCCATTTTTTTTCTTTTTTCAAAACAAAGGCCATAAATATTTTTATTTTCCTTTTTGAGTTGGCCAAACAAAAAAAATAAACATCACTTTTGAACATACTTCCTTTTTTTTTCGAAAACCTTTCTCCACAAAAAACAAAATCACAAAATACCCTATCAAAATCATCAAAATAATTTATGAAACTCAAAAAGGCTAGTGTGATTCGATAGGTTGGAAATTTTGGCTTTGGTGAAACTGAAATGAAAGGAGGAGCTATCAAATGAAATTGGAAAAAGGCTCAAAAACGGCTAACTAGTGGTAAAAGATATTTTAGGTTGGCAGGAAAGCTCAAACGAAAACAAAAATGGCCTAAATCATTTTCACGCTTTTGAATTTATTTAAAACAAAGGTTTGAAAAATTTTCAAAAAGCGAGTCCTAGATAATAAAAGAAGATTGATGAAATTAACTTGAAAATAGAAATAATAGGTGACTTGGATCGTTCACATCTACTACGTTATTCAAAAGTTGACTTTACAAAAATTATTCAAAAATGAAAAAGAAAATAGTGGATGATGAATTTTTAAGAAAGTAAAGGAAATAAACAACAAAAAAAACCATAATAGAAATGCGAGTTTTAGAAAAATATTTCACCTTAACATGCTACCGTGAATTAGAAACACAGCATGGCCAACATTTTACTTGTGAAACATAATTAAAAAGGACGATTAGAAATATTATAATTAACTAAGTTGTTTATAGGAGATTTTGAGTAAAACAAAACTAAAAACTAGGGGTACTATTGAAATACCAAAATGTCTAAACTATTCAAAAACACACATATATTTTTTTTTATTTTGAGAAATATTCTCTTTTTTTTTATTTTAGAAAATTTTTCTCTTTTTTTTTTTGGAATTTTAAGATATTCATTTTTTTTTTGGAAATATTTACAATATATACAAAAAGAAGATTATTTACACTACGCAAAAATGAAGGAGGAAATCCTCCCCCAAGCTTAAAACAGACATTGTCCTCAATGGCTAAAGAAGGGGATTGGAGAAGGAGAGAAAAATAAAGTACAGAATTGAAAGACAGAATTGAAATACAGGTACTTCCCCGGATTTATTTACTGCGAAAGCTGAGTGATGTCGTTCCCCGAATGTCTTCTTTGGACTTTGTGATGGATTCAGCAATGTTGGAGCAGGCGATCGCAGAAGCTTCAGCTTGTCGGAGCCGTCCGAGGCAAAAATTGTAAAATAAAGAAAACAGAAAAAGATAACTTGGGTTGCCTCCCAAGAGCGCCCTTTGGTTAAAGCGTCGTTGAGCTCGACGCATCAAAAAAAAAATAATATTGTCCAAAAATATTGTTGTCCCGAAATAAAATTGTTTTTAGCAAAAAATTAAAAGTTTCAGATTAAAGTTCGTGAAGCAGAAACTTAATAGTGTTTGGACTGACATCATCATCACCAGAGAAATACAGTTTAAGACGCTGACCATTCACTTTGAAATTACCCTTATCAGGGTGAGAAATTAAAACAGTTCCATAAGGAAATACTTCTAAAACAGAAAACGGGCCAGACCAGCGAGATTTTAATTTGCCCGGAAATAAACGTAAACGAGAATTATATAAAAGGACTTGGTCGCCCGGCTTAAAGTTTTTAGGGTGCCTTAAGTGTTTATCGTGTAAACGCTTCGTCCGCTCTTTATAAAGTTTATTATTTTCATAAGCATAAGAGCGCCACTCGTCGAGTTCATTTAGTTGGAATTTTCGAAGGTCACCGACTGAGTGGGGATCGAAGTTTAAAAATTTTAAGGCCCAAAAGGCGCGGTGTTCTAACTCTACGGGCAGATGGCACGATTTTCCATAGACCAGCCGATACGACGTACATCCGAGGGCGGTTTTGTACGCTGTTCGGTAGGCCCATAGAGCATCGTCAAGTTTGGCTGACCAGTCTTTTCTAGAAGTTGAAACAGTCTTTTCTAATATTCTTTTTATTTCTCTATTTACTACTTCGACTTGACCGTTAGTTTGGGGGTGGTAGGCAGTGGATAGTTTATGCGTAACGCCGTATTTAGTAAGGATTTTTGAAAATTGCGCGTTACAGAAATGGGAACCCCTATCGCTAACGATTGCGCGTGGCGTACCGAATCTAGAAAATAATTTTTTTAAAAACGTGACTACAACTCGGGAGTCGTTCGTAGGAAGAGCTTGGGCCTCAGCCCATCGTGAAACATAATCAATAGCAACTAAAATATATTTGTTTCCGAAGCTAGAAGGAAGGGGGCCAACAAAATCAATTCCCCAGAGGTCGAAAATTTCGCACTCTAAGAAATAATTTTGCGGCATTTCATTTTTATTAGAAATATTGCCCGACCGTTGGCAACTATCACACCTGCTCACAAAGGCTTGCGCGTCTTTAAACAGGCTAGGCCAGTAAAAACCAGCGCAAAGCACCTTATGAGCGGTGCGAGCAGCTTGATAGTGCCCACCTGTCGGACCTTCATGCAAATGTTTTAGAATATCAATTCCTTCATCAAAAGAAACACATCTCCTTATCACTTGATCCGCACAAATTTTGAAAAGATGCGGGTCTTCCCAGAAGTAGTTCTTCAGCTCAGAAAAGAATTTCTTCTTTTGCTGAGAGGAGAACTCTTTTGGGAGCACCCGGGCCACTAGATAGTTGGCGATGTGCGTGAACCAAGGAGAAGTAGATGTATTAACTAAAAGCAGCTTCTCATCAGGAAAATAATCATTAAAAGATTTTTCATTTAATTTTTCTATAAAGGGGTTATCTAATCTTGATAAATGGTCGGCGGCCAAGTTCTCGGCTCCTCGCTTATCACGGATCTCTAAGTCAAACTCCTGGAGGAGTAAGACCCAGCGAATCAAGCGAGGCTTGGCATCCGTTTTGGCAAGAAGGTACTTGAGGGCCGAGTGGTCCGTAAAAACAATGATTTTTGAAAGTGTAATGTAAGGGCGAAATTTATCAAACGCAAATACTACAGCCAAGAGCTCCTTCTCGGTTGTGGTGTAATTTTCTTGTGCAGATGTGAGGGTTTTACTAGCGTAATAGATGGGGTGGAAGTTCTTAGATATGCGTTGACCTAATACGGCTCCCACCGCAAAACTACTCGTATCGCACATAATCTCGAAAGGAAGGTCCCACACCGGAGCTATCATAATTGGCGCGTTAATTAACTTTTCTTTAATTAATTCAAAGGCAGAAATACAAGAGTCATCAAAAATGAATGGAGCGTCTTTTTCTAAGAGATGGGTGAGGGGCTTAGTGATCTTGGAGAAGTCCTTTATAAAACGACGATAAAAACCAGCGTGGCCTAGGAAACTTCTTATAGCTTTTATGTTTGTAGGTGGCGGCAACTTCTCAATAACTTCTATCTTGGCAACGTCTACCTCAATACCTTTAGCAGAAATTTTATGACCCAAAACTAACCCTTCCCTCACCATAAAATGGCATTTTTCCCAATTTAGGGCAAGGTTAGTTTCTTCGCATCGTTCTAAGACTTTTTCGAGGTTTCTAAACATCTATCGAAGGTATCGCCGAACACGGAGAAATCGTCCATGAATACCTCCATAATGCTTTCTACGTACTTGTCAAATATTGCGAGCATACATCGTTGGAATGTAGCCGCCGCATTGCATAATCCAAACGGCATTCTTCGGTACGCGAAGGTGCCGAAGGGACAAGTAAACGTAGTTTTCTCTTGGTCCTCGGGAGAGATGGGTATTTGAAAGTACCCCGAGAGGCCATCAAGAAAACAATAAAAGCTATGGCCGGAGAGACGTTCTAAAATCTGGTCGATAAACGGTAGAGGAAAGTGGTCCTTACGGGTGGCGTCATTTAACTTACGGTAATCTATGCATATACGCCAACCCGTCACCATCCGTGTCGGGATTAATTCATTATTCTCATTACTAACTACGGTTATCCCTCCCTTTTTTGGAACTACCTGAACGGGGCTAACCCACTTACTGTCCGATATAGGGTAGATAATTCCTGCGTCTAATAGTTTCATAACCTCGCCCTTAACTACTTCTTTCATATTCGGGTTTATACGGCGCTGAGGTTGGATAGAGTTACGCGAATTATCTTCCATTAAAATTTTATGTGTACAGAAAGATGGGCTTATGCCCTTGATATCAGAAATTTGCCAAGCAATAGCCCGGCGATGCTTACGTAGAACTAGAAGAAGTTTATCGTTCTGCGTATCCGTGAGGTAGGCCGAAATGATAACTGGTAACTTGGAGTCTTTTTCCAAGAAAGCATACTTTAGGTGTTCGGGAAGTTCTTTAAGTTCTAGGGTAGGGGGTTCATCATAAGAGGATTTTGAGATTCTTTCTTTTTCGAAAATAATATCTTCATAAACTTTTTTATAAGGAACGTAATAAGGGGTGGGGCTAGCAGCAAAGACGACTTCTTGTACAGATTCAGTGGTAAGGAAAGAGGAAGAACAAAAATCAGAAAACTCTTTTTCAAACTCAGAAAGACAATAAGAAGATTCATCACTTCCTTGCAGTGATTCTGTTGTAAGAGAAGAGGAGCAAAAAGTAGAAAATTCTTTTTCAAAGTCGGAGAGGCAGTAGGAAGAATCATCACTCACGGCGTCTATGAAAAAACATGAGTCATCGTTCGCTAAGGTGTTCTTCATCGAAGGGGTGATAGGAAATATGACTTCGTCGTCGCCTACTCGAAGAAAGAGCTTACCATTGCTTACGTCAATGATGGCTCGGGAGGTGGCAAGGAAGGGTCGGCCAAGGATCAGGGGAACCTCGACGTCTTCTTCGATGTCCAAAATGACAAAGTCCACCGGGAAGATGAACTTATCGACTTTCACTAGAACGTCCTCCACTATTCCTAACGGATATTTGACGGATCTATCGGCTAGCTGGATACTCATACGCGTGGGGTTAAGGCTACCAATCCCTAACTTTTTGAACAACGAAAAGGGCATCAGGTTTATACTTGCGCCTAAGTCGGCTAACGCGTGTTTAACAAAGAGATCACCGAAGACACACGGGATAGAGAAACTACCCGGGTCACTGATTTTCTTCGGCAAACCGTTTGTTAAAATGGCAGAGCACTCGGCGTTTAGCGTGACGTGCAAAAGATTCTCTAACTTCTTCTTGTTTGTGAGGAGGCCTTTAAGATATTTGGCGTATTTCGGCATTTGCGAAATAGCCTCGTGGAAGGGAAGATTAATGTGGATTTGTTTGAAGATTTCTAAGAAGCGGGAGTACTGATCATCTTAACGTTGTCTATTAAGTTCAGAGGGGTATGGAGGAGTTGAATTATTTTTGAAGATGGGTGGTGGAGTGAGATTATTTTCTAAAGTGGGGGTGATTACTTCTTCAGCAGAGGGTGGAAGCGGAGCAGAGCTTTGATTTTTAAAAGCGGGTGCGGAGCTTTGATTTTTAAAAGCAAGAGCGGAGCTTGCCTCGGGCTCTTCACTTACCATACCGGAGACTTGCTTCCCACTCCGAAGAGTTATAGCTTTCGCTTGCTCTCTCGGGTTGGGTTCGGTATTGGAAGGAAGAGACCCTGCGGGTCGCTCAGCAATTATTTTCGCGAGCTGTCCTACCTGATTTTCTAAACTTTTTACGCTTCCGGTTAAAGTTCTTATGGTAGCGTCATTTGTGGTGATATATTTAGAAAGTAATTCCTCCAAGCTCGGAGGTTTTGGGTAATTTTGAAGAAGTGGTGGTGGTGGTGGTGGTTGTGCAGAAAAATCATTTTGCGGAGGTGGGCGCATCGCATTCGATGGATTACTCCATGAAAAGTTCGGGTGATTTCTTAAAGCGGGGTTATAACTATTCGGAAAATTAAAACCAGGCGGATGAAAATTCGCAGCAGAAAAATTATTAAAAGCAGTTCTAGGCAAATTATTAACATAATCTAAATGTTCTGGAGTAGGGGTTGCAGATTCCCATACCTGAGGGGCGGAGGCAGCAGTCATCTCCGTGATTTTTTTGCTTAGGATTTCTACTTGCAGAGCGAGCTGGGAGACGTTGTCCACTTCATAGATACCTGCAGGCTTGTTCGGGCGGGACCTAGGCACATTCCACTGATAATTGTTCATGGCCATATCCTCAAAACCTCAAGAGCGGCTTCCGAGGTCTTATGATTTAAAGTACCGCCAGAAGCTGCGTCTATCATTTGCTTCGTGCTTTGATTTAGCCCGTTATAAAACGTCTGCACTTGTAACCATACAGGCAGCGCGTGATGTGGGCATCATCTTAATAATTCTTTAAATCTCTCCCAGGTTTCGTAAAGGGTTTCAGAGTCTATTTGTCCGAAGGCAGAGATATCGTTCCTAAGTTTTGCAGTTTTGGCGGGCAGAAAATACTTCGCCAAAAATTTTTCAGTTAATTCATTCCAAGTGGTTATGCTATTTTTCGGAAGTGTGTTAAGCCACTGCTTAGCTTTAGTTCTTAGTGAGAAGGGGAAGAGTCTTAGCCTGATCGCATCATTTGTGACACCATTTATCTTGAAGGTGTCGCAAATTTCAAGAAAGCTAGCTATATGTGCGTTCGGATCTTCATCTTGAAGTCCGTCAAATTGCACATATTGCTGCACCATTTGAATTATGCTAGGCTTTAGTTCAAAGTTATTATTTGCTATAGTAGGGCGGACTATACTCGATTCTGTTCCCTCGAGGTTCGGTCGTGCATAATAGGACATAGTCCTTTGAACGGCCTCATCTACGTTGGGTTCTTCCATTCTTAAAGTATTAAATGACTCGGAGTCCTCAACCGGCACTTGGATAGTAGGACCTTGAAATCGCGATCTTCTCCGAAGAGTACGCTCAATTTCGTGGTCCAAGTCCAAAATAACCGACGGACTCCCGCGGGTCATGCACTAAAAGAACAGAAAAGAAGAAGAGAAAGAGAAAAAGGATAAACTAGAAAGAAAAACTAGATTTAGAAAATTAAATTAAATTTTTTTTTTCTTTTTGAAATAGATTTTTTTTTTATATAAATTAACTCCCGAACTTCCCAAGGACTACCTCGTGAAGGGTTCGCAAGGTACTAGACAAGACAGTGGCGCTTAAAGCCCTTTACCCTTTTCGAGAGAATTAGGTGGCGTAGAAAAATTGTGAGGTTGCTTTCTATTAAGAGCGGTGATAATTTTTTTGATTTTTTTTTTTGAAACTTTAAAGAAAAGGGGATGAGAAAGAGAAGAGATAAAATTAATAGGTTCGTGTTTTCAAAATATCAACGGAAGTTGGGTCCTCGGCAACGGCGCCAAAAACTTGTTGCGCGCTAGGGTTCGAAGAAAATAAACGCAACCGAACTAGCAACCCGATGAGGCAAGTATACCTATCAAATTGTAGAAAGGGGACACAAGTGTCGTATTGAAATCCGGGAACTGTTGGCTAAGCTTACTCACACGAACGCTATTATCTTATCGATAGAAAAACTAGGGTTTTAGAAAATCTAAGCGCAATGGGAGAAAGTAAAGCTATTCTAGAAAAAGAAACACTGCAATTAAGAGGGCTATTAAGTAAACAACTAAGCTAGAAAGGAAACTACTGCAGTTAATTAAAGAGCACAAGACAGGTGATTACTACGAAAGGTAGAAAATATTAAATGGAAATGCACCCGATCAAGATTCACCTCGGCTAAAGACGATTAAGAAAATGCGATAAAAATCTAAACTTAATAGGATAAGGGTCCTTGACCGTGGAGGTTCCTAAAGCTTGAACATGCTTCTCTCGAAGTCGTGCCCAACTGAGTTTAGGAAGGTCCGACCGACTCTCGTCTAAATCGGAGGCCTAAAACTCGCTTTACGCGGTGAACCCCACTATTGGATTTTACTCCAATCCGGGAGATTTGGACGTCTGCCTCTCTCGAGGGGTGCGTACAACTCCCTTTACTCTTGAATGCTCACTTCATTCTTTCGGCCTCTCGGCTAGCCCAGAATGAAAGCAAAGGCGGAGAGTATATATCGAAAATATACCTCCGACCCGTGATAAATCAAGAGTAATTCAAGGCCCTAACCTAAAAAGAAAAGATTAATTAAAACATCATAACATAATCGCTCTAACCTCGGATCATCGAGATCGAGTACAAGGAGGATTAGTTAATCATAATGGAGTGGAGGGGGGAAGATGAGTAGAAAAGCATAAGAAGAACACAAGCTAAACAAGAACACTTTTATTAATAAAAAGGGCAAGTTACACTATTGAAAATTAAAGTTACAAGTGCATGAAAATTAAACCCTATTCTAGCCCTACATTAAGCACTAAGCAAGGAGGAAATTGCAATAAAAGCTAGAACAAACTAAGATTAAACTAGGGTTAAACAAAAAGTACAAAAAGAGGGGGAGAGAGAGAGAGAGAAAGCATGAAAAGGATCAAGAAACAAAGGGGCAGCACCTCCCCCACTCAACCAAAGCTTGCTGAAATGGGGGGAGGGGGGCTCAATTTATAGATTTTTTCTCGGGTTGGTCACGCCCTCCGACACGCCCTAGGGGGGGCGTGTCAGGGGGCGTGACAGGTACGGATTTGACCTCGGGCTCTGGATTCTGGCGGGAGGGATGATTGCTTCGGTACGTCGGTGGTCATGCCCTAGGTCACGCCCGTGACAGGGGGGCGTGACAGGCATGTCATGTCCAAATCATTGGTCGGAAATCCGTCAGTCGCCGAAAAAGGAAGGTGTCACGCCCATGTCACGGGCATGACATGGGGCGTGACAGTACTATTTGCGTGCTGAGGCGGGAGGGCATTTAATGCGGCGGCAGCTTTGCGGCAGAGGGCGACACGCCCCTGGTCACGCCTAGTGACACGCCCAGGGAGGGCGTGACAGGGGGGCGTGACAGCAGTTTTGACCGTTTTCTGTCCCTTCCAGCAGGTGTCCTCGGGATCGGGTGACACGCCCTAGGTCACGCCCAGGGAGGGCGTGACAGGGGGGCGTGACAGGTCATTTTGGCAATTTTTCTGGAAACCTGCAAAAAGACAGGAAAAAGTCAGTGGCAATAAAATTTACATAAAAAGGATAAAAATAAACTAATAATAGACATAATTTGTACAATATAAAATATAAAATACGATAATAGTTTAGGCTACAAAACGTATTATCAGTCCACCGTACTGCCGTTGGTGTGACGACTGGCTAGTACTGCATGGCCCGCCACTAGTTTATGCACATGCAAGTATAATATTTTGAGCCTCCAGCTCGCAGGACTATCCTGTCCCAATTCCCTCCAACCCGTCACGGGTGAGTATGTGCTACAAAACCTCAAACACTACCCGGGTGAGTATATATATATCAACCACTTCCCTCCAACTCTGCACGGGTGAGCATGTAGTCCATAGACTTCAAGTCCCTCCAACCCGACACGAGTGAGAACATGTCCAGTTCACTTAACCTATTAGACTACTCTTGTTTATCGGTTGTTATACCTAGAGACTTAAGGTTAATCCCAGGACTGCCCAAGGTATTCCCGGTGAAGGGCTCTCAGGGGCACTAGGAGCTACGATGGGCTGAATCCCAAAGCTCCCTTTCTCAAGGATATTTACTTTAGTTGATGTCTACCCAGAATTCCCTATTCTCTCACTATTACCGAGAGTGACTTAGTGACTTAAAGTATTGATTGAGGAACGACGGTCTTCCGTAGGCCTCCTCCTAGATAATTCTAAGGTTGCACTTTTACTCTCGTCTCTAGAATACAACTGCCACCCAGGGTTATACTTCTGATCTTAGACTCTAGCTCAGTTGTCGATTCATTCCCTGGTGGCCTATAGTATAGCCTACCTTTACTATACGCAGCCCATGACCTAATACCACCCCGAAATCGAACTTTCACATCCTTGGGCCACCAACCCCCAAATATTTATCCTAGGGTGGTATGAACTAATAAAATGAGTATGGTAATTTTTCATAATTTTCCCAATTATATATAATTAATTTAATTTCTCCAAATATTTTCCAAAGTCATTTAACATGTGAAGTATATCTTTGCATGACCCTAATGATGCAAAACAATTATCCTGACCATTAACATGATGAAATATTATTATCTCCCAAGACTTATAATTTTCCTTAAAATATTTGTAATTATTTATTGATTAATCCAAAACCATCATATTTAACATTTTCAAAGGGAGTATGAGGAATTTATTCATAAAAATTCTAAAAATATTACAGGGGATCTAAATTATCAATATAAGACTACTGCCAAAGTTTCATCAACCTTAAAAGTGTAATGGCCTTGCAATTCAATTTCTTGGATATTTACCAAAATGCCATTATGATGATTTAAAAATTGTATGCACATCCAATAATTCTGAAATAATTATGTCAGCTAAATAATATTAATATACACCACTAGGAAAATTTCCAAATTTTTTCTGACTTATATTTTCATTAATTCATGAATAGAAAGAATAAGGGCAAAATGGTCTTTACATAACATTCTACTTCAAAAGATCTCAAACAGAGAAAATAAAATTACCCCAACTCAATTATATCCAAATATTTAACAGGACAAAATTTGAGGATTTTTTCTTGATTGAATCTAATTTTTATTTTTATTTTCCAATAAGGCTATAATTTTCAAAAATTCAAATAATGGGATTTTTGTTCCCAAAAATCCCATAATAAATTTGAGGGGCTACATTTGTCCTCAATATCCTCTAGAATTAATTTCAAGGTTTTCAGAAGTCCCAAAATGGATAAATACACCTCATATCAAAATTTACTATTTGCACACCATGGCTAATTCTAGCCTACACATGCAAGTTGTTTAACCCCACATGCAGTGACCCAAATGTTCTGAAATTTTTATCATGCACCAATGATGTTCCCAAGGATTTGCCACCATAATTTGGGGCTATTTGGGTGCATATATCTCCAAATATTTCATTAATTCATATTTTGATATTATTGCAAAAACTATAGGAAAAGTTATCCCAAAAATTCCAAATTTTTGGCATGGGCTATATATGCCCTAGACATGCACATGCCCAAAATTTCAGGTCATGTGGCTTACTGGTTTAGCATGGACACTCAAATTAAGATCTGCCCTAGCCTAGGACCAGTCCTAGAAAAACAGCCCTACAGGCCAGACCAATGGACCAAAATTGATGATTAAGGTGTCAAAGTAAAGATAACAGATAGGGCTACATGTTTTATTCAGGGTTCAAGTTGTGATGAGGCCTATATGTACCCTAAATATCACATGTAATGTGACTGTATAAGTGTGACAGAAAATTTCATTTCATAATAATTAATACTATATCAAAGCAGCACGAATCTTAAAGCAGAATAGAAGGCATCTGTTCATCTTTTCCAAACAGCCAAGGGCATAGATTTTCCCGACTTGGAGCTCCTTCCAAGGTCTTTTCCCGGCCACTCGGCCACCTCCCTGGCCGGCCACCACCACCACCACCTCCGTTGAGGTGAGGGCTAATGTTCGACGGCGACTTGGCCGCCGGAGGCGGCGGTTTCCGGCGAACTTGCACATCATTAGAAATCCGAAATTTCAAGCTTTGCTCCCATGGAATCGGCCTCAATTGAGCCCTATATCTCTCCTAGTTGATCTAGGATTCTAGTACGGGTAGAGGTGAGGCAAAACGGACCTTTATTGGGGCCCGAAGGCGGCGACGGCGGTGGTTGGCCATGGAATTTCCCCTCTCCGGCGAGCTTGCTCCCGAACCCGATTCTCCACCAAAAGCTTCGATATAGGTATCGAATTCCACTCCTCTCAGTGCTCTGAAGCTAATGGTGAAGTCAAATGGGGGTGTAGATGGGTTTTTATGGTGCTTTGAGCATGTGCAAATTCGGCCTAGCATAGGATGCTCCACCATGGCTGCCATGTGTCATGAAGCTTACTGAAAATGGCTGCAAAATGATGTGTGAGCTCAGAGGAGGGCTTGGGAAGAGAGGAGGAGGGCCACATGGCCTTCATCCCCATTTTCCTCTCTTTTCTCTCTCCTCCATTTAGCAAATTCCTAAACTACCCCCATGCATGTACTCTCTCTCTTATTTCAGAGGGGTATTGGCTGACATTAACCACTAGGGCTGGTCATGGGCCTTAACTCATGGGCCTAGCCCATTAGGAATGGGCTTGGCCTTAATTTTTTCTTTCTTTAGGTCATTTGTTGACTTGTTGACTTTTTTTTTGAGTTGTCTTGGTCAACTTGATGAGTGGGCTGACCTCACTTGATGGTCATGGGCTTATGTCATCACCCAATATGGGTTGGGCCAAGGTGAAGGTCTTAGCCCATTAGGAATGGGCTTGGTCTTCAATTATCCTTATTTAGGCTTAAGGTTGACTAAGTTTGACCTTAGGGTTGACTTGGTCAAATGGGTGAGTGGGCTGGCCCCACTTAGTGATCATGAGGCCTATGTCATCACCCAACATGGTTTGGGCCATGATGATGCCCCACTTGATCTAATTGGGCTTATTTGTGCGGATTTGACCAAATTAGGGTTTTGGTTGACTTAGGTCAACTTGGGTCAACTTGGGTCAATGGTTGACCCAATGATGTGGCTTTTGGTTCACTTAGATTGATTTTAGGGTTAGGGGCATAGTGGTTGGGTCAATGTATACCTATGATTCCATTTTGGGCTAGTTTGATCTGATTTGACTCGAACCCTATAGTGGGCCATATGTAAATCCACCCTAACTCCATGGGTCAAACCTAGCCTAACCTCACCCATCCACCACATGTCCTACCCTAATCTAAGTTTAGGGGTCTAGTAGGAAATGGGATGTTACATCTGAATACCATGGTAGATATCCATGTTGAGTCGATTAAATATAAAGACTATATTATCAAGGTTCTTGAAGAGAAACTTAAAAGACAGAAGTGGATAGTGTCAAATTTCTCTGAGATAGATGCTATCAAGAGAAAATCTGAATCTGAGTAGATTTCTAAAGTTATACAATCTCAAAGGAGAGGCCAAGCTCCTGTTGTACCATAGTCAACCTTTCATAAGGTAATTCTCCCTTCTAACAGGTATGACACAGACTGCATGTATGGTCACTGTAAGAATGGGAATTCTTCTTGTAATAATACAAGTATATCTTACAATGGGAGAAGAAAGGGTAGGGGAATGAGTGCCTTTAAGGCTCCCCATGAAGAAGTACAAAAGGCCCATTTTGGATAATTTATAGTTGGTGCATCAGCCCAAACTCACAAGGATAATGCAGTGGCTTTCACATAAGCCCATCCAACAAGGACTCATACCAAGGGTCAGTCTACCAGTAAGCCTAACTTAGCTAGTTCTGATGATATAAACAGAATGTCATCTACAAAGAGGATAGCTGTAAATACCATTCAGGGCAAGCAAAGGAAGCATGCTGGAAGAATAACCTTCAGTAAGATCCTTGCTAAAAGGAACCTGAAGAAATTTGTTGCTCCTCTTCATTTTGTTCAGTCAGCAGTTAACCACACTGCAAGACCTGCTTAGAAATAAGATATAGTATCCATGAGTGTTGGTGATGTGGTAAGGTAGGGCATTTTGCCCTAAATTACTGACACAATCCTTCTGTGTCTAGAGCTAGAGTTAGCCTACCTAACAGAAATGTTACAGGTAGGTAAGTCAGATCTCTGACTAATCAGAACTTAGGACCCAATACCTATGGGGTCCTAAGGTAAAGTAATCTGTTTTGCAGGTCAGTCTAAGTCCCTATCCCCCATGTGGTATTTGGACAGTAGATGTTCTAGAACCTGGACTGGAACAAAGAATTTATCATATGGATCATAATCAAAGGATAAGGATGTTGTATGCATTCCTAATGAAGGATAAAGTGCACAAGTCTTGGGTAAAGACCAGCAGGATCCAGTCAGCAGGAATGTCTAGTTGGACAAAGCTTTCCTGCCACACCAGCAAACTAGGATAAGAATAAGTAGGGTGTTCTAATCACTGAGGAAAATCACTAGGAGTAGCTCCTATGTGAGAAGCAAGGAAGAGGCACATTGTGCTCAGCTGATAAGACTTACTATATAGAAGAGACAAACTGTCAAGTGATACATATTAGAGACTTTCAAGTCAAGTGGTATCATCAGCTGAAAAGATGACTAATAGTCATAAGGACAGGATCTGTGCAAATGTTGTGGGGGAGACGGTCAAGCTAAGATACGCATGTTGATGGGGAGCATGTTCAGTCAAGGTTGGTGGACAAGCTTGAATCTTACCCAGAGTTCCCCCAGCAAAAAATAGATCAACATTACTATTGAGTATAAGCTTGTCCCTATGGACGTTACAGAGGTTGAGAGGGAAATTACCCAGGTGATGGGACCTGCTAGAAGATGGCAAGCCAATCATTTTACAAGGACCATTGGATTGCTCCAGCTATTCTTGATACAATTCAGCACATTCCTATTGGAATAGCAGTGTAGAGAAAGCCTTGGTATCAGAATGAAAGGATGGTTCAAGGAAAGATCATTCAAGGTTCAAATGGTCTCAAAGTCTAACAGTTGCAGAAGAAAATTCAGCCTCATGAGAAGAGAAAGCTGGCAGCTGCACCATTAGTATCATTTGCAATCAGCTTGAGGGAGAAAAGAATCAAAGCAGAACAATTCCTCCCTATCTATTCAAAAACCAAGAAGGGATTGATCAAGTGGTGATCAAGTGTGCAGATCAATGTAATGATCAAGATAGTACTCAGTGGGCTGAACACTCTTGTGCTGTTGATCAGAAAGTTGAAGCCAAAGGCAAGTCTGTTGCTAAAGAAGGGGAGAAGATCTGGTTCAGCAAAAATAGATTGTGCAAGGTGCAAGGGAGTTGCTGTGCACAGTGGCAGTAAATCCAGTATCAGCTCCATGGAAGATTAGTTTTGATATAATATCAAGACTATAAAAAGATTTTCAAATGCAAGGGAATTGCTAAGCATCAGCATGAATGGAGCTCGACGGAATCACCATCATTCGTCGAATGGAGCTCGATGAAATTAAAATAATTTGTTGAATGGAGCTCGACAAATCTGAATAATTCATCGAACTCAAAATTATCAAACAGAAATTTTACTGCTTTTCAAAAGATTCTCATGTGGTATCAAGACTTAAATGGACATATGTTTCCATTAGATATGATAATAGTGGTGCTCCTGTTGAGGGGGAGCAAGTCCAACACTTGCTAGAACTGGATCAGCCTCCTATTGAAATGGAGCAAGCAACTATTGAAGAGGATCAGAGATCTTCACTGCTGGTCAGTTTGTACTAAGGACATTGGATAGACTAAGGTGGAGATTGCTTATTACATAGTCATAATATTCTCTGAGTCTTAGAAGGACGTTTGCTGAGAAAACAGTGTTGTTGTAGAAGAAGGGGAATAGCTAGCATTTAGTTCAAGTGGATCCATAGTTCATTCAAGAGTCAAGGGGTTGCAGTGAGGTGGTGTCACCAACAAGTGGAACTATGTGTGCAGTAAGTTCAAGTGATACAATGTTGTGTTGTTTCAATGTATCAACACAAAAGGTATGACCCCTAATCAAGTGGTGTGATTACTAGGCTGATTTCCTTAGTAATATCAACATAAGACTTTGACTAGGATCAAGAGATAATCTCTCCCTTTGATCACATCTTCTCCCTCAATAGTACCTATTGAAGAAGCTAGAAAGGGGGAGAAGTGAGGCAATACATAAGGGAGTTATGTGGAAGCAATACTTGACAAGATCAGGTCATGTTGAGTCATTGCTTTTAGTGGTGCTCTATTTAAATATTAAGTGTAATAAAGGAGGGTGCATGTTACTTGAGCAATTGTTCGAGTAGTATAAGGATGCATTGACTTGACTAATTGAGTCAATGTAGTTAAATGGAGTACATAAAGTTTATCTGCTTTTTATGTTAATGCTTCTTAGTATTGTTGAGTGTTCTGCCTTCTTCAAATAAGGGGAGATTATTGGGTTCATTGCCCACAATGTTCCCTAGAGTGGATTTGAAGAGGCATCACCATAAAAACTAAGAGAATAATTGTATTTGATGTTGTTTAAGATCATCATGTGCAGGATGTTCCATGGAACAAGTCTAGACAGATTGTCTAAGTGATGTGACAGGTGGACATAAGGAAGAAAGGTGGACACCAAGAGAAGATGTTGGAAAGGCAAGAATTTGCCAAAGTCCACAGGCATAGATTGAGGTAAGCTCACTTAATGCCAGAAGTCATAAAGACGTTGAAAATGCATCTAAGTCCACATGCATTGAGTGAAGTCTATTCACTCAACTCCAGGTAAGCAAAAGCGTTGAATATAGCTTAGTTAGTCTAAGCCTAACTTTTGTCAATCTAGAAAAGTTGCTATGTCTACAAGCATTGAATGAAGGTCATTCACTCAACGCCATAGCCTCATAAGTGTTGAGTAACACTCAGTCAGTCAAAGCAAGTGTTTTAAACACAGAAATTTGGCTAAGGACTAAAGCTTTGAGTGAGGTATGCTCAATCAACTCTCTCAATACCTAAGGTGCAGAAAGGTTTTCCTTAGGCAAAAAGCGTTGAGTGATGAAGACACACTCAACGCTCTCAACACTAGAGAAGCAGGAAGATTTTTTTCTAAGGCAAAAGCGTCGAGAACAAGTGTTAGTCTAAGCATAACTACCGAGACAAGTGTTTGTCTCAGCTGAGAACAAGAAAGCACATTGACAGTTAAGCAAGAAATTTCCTAAGCGAGAAAGCGTTGAGTGAGGAGTGCTCACTCAACGCTCTTAACGCCTAGTGAAGACAAAATTTTGTCTCAGAATTTTTGTGTTGAGTGATGCCCACTAACTCAACGCCAAGCACAAGAAAGCTAATAAAGCAAGTTAGCATTGAGTGAAGCTTAATCACTCAATGCCTAGAAACATATTTATATTCTAAGTAGTTTGGCGTTGAGTGAAGGTTACTCACTCAACGCCAAGAGATAGTAAATTTGTCTAAGTGATTTGGCGTTGAGTGAAGGACCCTCACTCAATGCCTATACTAATGATGTTTGTTTTTTGGTTAAGTCCACAGCTGGTGACGTCAGCAAGTCAATAAGTCAACATATTTCAAATTAGTGGTGGATTGGCTATAGTACGCGACAAATGTTGTCGCAGGCCTACACTATGATAGTTGGCATTAAAGCATGGTTGATGCTGGCCATTAATGGCATGAGGCCCACTTCTCAAAGAGTCGTTGGGTCATAATCAATAAAATGAAAAGGCTTTACAGAGGAAAAAAAGGCTTTTGAGCGGAGCCATGAGGTCGTTCTTCTTCACTACCATTGTTGCTGTGCTGAAAAACAGGAAGCTCAAGTCAACAAGATGAAGAGAAAGTTAGTTGTTGTCGTCATCATCAACCTCAACAGTTCAGAGTATTTCTCTAAGGAAAGAGAAAGATGCCTAGGGCCGACCCTTGCTGCAAGTTCTTCACAGTTCCAGCTAGACAAGCAACATCCTAAAGATCTTAATCTGGAAACTTTGAAGAGAAGAAGCTTAAAGAGGCAGAGATCTGAAAGAAGGCTCAGAGGACTATTCCTCAGAAATCAAGGTTAGGGTTGAATCACCTCAATCCAGGAAAGGTAGAAGAGACAGAGCTATCTTAGCTTGCAAAGTTAAAGCTTAGTTTTTCTCAGCTCAGGTAGCAGCAATTAGCTGCAGTAACTTCATAGTTCCAGCAGGAAAAACCCCTGGTGATGTGAAGTAGTAGTTAGGGTTGAGCTTCAGGCTCAGTTCAGAAAGAGGCAGAACATTATTCTGCAAGTCACTTCCAGCTCAAGTAAATATATACTTGTTGATGTGGAAGTAGTTAGGACTAAGAAATTTTTAGTTTAGTAAAGGTAGACTCAATAAATAAATTCTAGTAGTCATAGTTGGGCTGAGTTTATCTCAGTCAAGATGCTTGACACAGAGAAACATCTCTTGTGTCAAGAGTAACCTCCAACCCACCTTCATCCTATAGGATCCAAGTGTGGATCTGAGTTGTAGAGCTTACCAGCAATAGGTAGGAGAGTGATGCTCTTTGAGTGTAGGATCCTTTGAGGATCTGAGGTAGGGCTTTCCTCCTAGCATGAGTGTAGGGCTTAACATTCTGAGGTAGGTGATCTTAGGATCACTGAGTTGTAGGGCCTTGGGCTTGATAAGTATGTCTTGGAGGAGACTTAGAGATCCTGTGGGTTCTGAGGTGTAAGCTCTTTGGAGCAAGTTTTGGAGAAGTTCCTTGTCCAAAAAGATATTTTGATAGGTGGGAGGGAAAGTGGATGTACCCTTATTAAGGGAACCATTATAAATCTGTGTGTGCTTGTTGTGTTGTTTCTTTTTGTAGGTTGTGTACATCTTGAAAGCATAAAACAACTAACAGCCAAAGTTATTAAAGAAGAAATATTTTAGAAACTCAAAAACAAACCTATAACCTATTACCCCCCCCCCTCTAGGTGATATAGTTATCCTTGAAATAAAGACTTTCACTTAGGAACCCTAATTGTCTTGGTTTCTAGGTGCTTGTTAGTTGCGGCTCCATTTAGACCACCTAAAAATTTCTTAACCTGATACACTTTCTGCCCATAAGACACAGTGTGATTTAACCACGGTCCAAGGCAAAGTGTCAAATCCTTCCACAACAACATCACTCATATCTATTATACCTCCTCTTTGGAGGAACAGTAGGAACTTTATGCTTATATTCCTTAGGACGGGAATCAGTAATCTTGAGAGTTGCATTTTGATTGGGAGCAAAATGGTTGGTTTGTCTCTCAGTCATAACAATCCTCCTTGGAGTAAGAACATGAGGAATAGATTTCTTATTCACATATGAGTTTGGTCCCACTTGTCCAGACATTTGGATATCTATTCCCTTAGTCTGAAACACAGGTTGTGGGATGACTGGACCTTTTTGTCTTGTCAGCTTTTTTCCACTCCTTCTCTTAGGTTTAACATATCCAAGTCCAATTCCAGGAGTTCTTGAGAGGGTATCTATAATAGGGAGAACAGTCTTAAGTTTGGAAAACAACTGAACAAGTCTTTTCTCATTCAGGAGTTTGAGTTCTAACTCCTGAATGGTTGAATCCTTTTGTTTTAGCAACATAATTTGATCATCAATGATTTTAGTTAGCTTATCCAACTTTGAACTTTGAAGACCAATCTTCTTAGTAGCCATCTCATGATGGTACTTTAGAGCTCTTAGAGATTCAATCTCAATGGCTTGTTCTTTGACAAGCTTTTTGCTCTGTATAAGAGCCTCTAGTAGTTTTCCAAATTTGACTGAGCTGCTGCAGTTCAGTCTCAGAGTTGGACTTATGTGACTCAAAATTTGAGTTACATGAGTTTAACTCATCCCAAGTCTCATAAATAGAGGTTTTAGAACACAGAATTATCATAGATTACTTGAGTATCCTGACATTTAAGAATTTCTATTTCTGGATCATCAGACAGTGCCATCAAGTAAACCTCCATATCATCTTCAGAGTCACCATGGTGTGATGAATTTATGGGGTTATTGCCCTTGTATATAGCCTCTCTGATGTATTCCTCTTCACAGGAGAGCAATCCAATGTGTGAATGTTCTTCTTTTTATTCAGTTGAATCAGTATTACAATCAGATAAAGTCTTTGGCTTATTTGCCATCTGACCCTTTTCTGATTTCTTGTCTTTATAGAACTTCTTTTCCTTAGAATTCCTGTTATCCTTTCTTTTTACTGGACAGTCAGCAATGACATGTCAAGGCCTGTTACAGCAATAACAAATAATGTCAATCTTAATTTTTTTTATTTTGGTTTGTATCATACCTGATGATGCGTTGAACAACAAGTGTACCGGTCGCACAAGTAATATAAAATGAGAGAATTTTCCCAAGTATCGATCTCGAGGGAATACATCAAGGTGGAGTTAAATTTGAGGAGGACTTGAGATTGAAGTCCAACAGTCTAACCTACGAAAGGGGGGTTTTGTTGTTACGGAAAAAGAAAATAAAATACTAACAACTACTCCTATGCAACGACGCTATGCGATGCTTCGCCAAGCAGGATGAAATATTATACGGGTCGCTATGCACCAAATTGCTAGGCGGATGGACGAGTAAACTTACAGATGAAGTGCTTAGAATGGCAGAATGAGGGTCGTGAGCACCTTATCGCTACGCACGCTTCTAGCAATTGCTAGAATGGAAAAACGAGATTTGGTGGTAGATGGAAGTGTGGGCGCAACTCAAGCAACTAAAGCGATAAAACATCACAAGCTCACATAGACATGAAACATATAACGTTTACAACTAAAGTGCACAACATCAAATAAAAATAGTTTCAGGCACGTATATTCAACAAGAAAGCAAGAACAAGTTAAGAGATTGATTGAATCCGAAGGCTCGTCCAGGGGTCACAAAAGGAATCGTCGGGTTGTCAATCTGCGTCCAAGCTCGCTCCTCAACTGCATCCGGGGTAGAGAAAGGCTGTCACTACATTCCAATGGACCCGTCTTCTTCGTGTCATGATGTGGAAGAAAGTTACAAGTTTCCCTTTGCTTGATTTATATAGCGCCAAAACTTGAAATGGAGCTTAGGATATGATGAAGAAGGCTGAGAGAAAGCACTGTCAAGGTATAGGCTTCGCGAGCATGGCCGGAGCTTCTCTCCTTGGTGAAAGATGGAGGATGGAGGTAGAAAGGCGGGGCTTTGCCCTAAAAGGCAGCTGGAATGGCAGGAATACGGATATCCTCCAATGGAGGAAACTATGTGCTTTAAATAAAAAAAGGTAAGAAAAATGGTCACGCACGGTCTGGCACACGACTGTGCGCTAACCGTACATTATTAACTTCAAGACCAAGCTTGCGGATGAAGATGTGTTGACCCACGCATTTTACTCGCCCGTGGGCGCTTCCGCCCGTATGTGAAGGAAATCGCATGGGTAAACACAGAGCGCAGGAATGTAGGAATAAGCAGAAGAACCGTGCGTTTTACTCGCTCGCGGGCGCAGCCGCCCATGCATGAACAAATCGCACGATTAACCACAGAATGGTGCTAAAAAAAGTACAGTAAAACCGTGTGTTTCCTTCTCGCACGGTTTGGCCAAAACCGCGCGTTTAAAATCGTCGAGTTCATCTCGATGAAAGTCATCAAGATACACACGGCCAAGTAAAATGCACGATTAGGAAGAAACCGTGCGCTAAGGAAATGTACGACAGTGCATTTTCCACAAATCAGAATTCCTGTCTTGGGGAAAACACACCTCCTGCACAGTAAAAATCAAGCTGGAGCACAAGCTCCCAGCACCAATACACAAAATCAACAAAAAGAGCCATGAGGAGCACCATGTGCTTACCCCCAATAAAAGAATGCGCAATTGCGCACCCAAGGGCTAAAACAATACACTTTTGGTAAAGTGAAGATCTAAACAAAAATATAACTTTTACAATTTAAAAAGTAGTGCACATTCAAGAAAATAAGCCCAGATGATCCCCAAAACCCCTATATAAATCATACTCATCACACCCCCAGACTTACCTGTTTGCGCGTCCCGAGCAAACAAAATCTATGCAGATAGGGAAAATGATTTAGCTAACATGGAAATTGCGATACGGAGTACCATGCGAAGTCGCATGCTCGTACGCGTAAAAATATAATAGAGGAAATTTCTAAGTATGAAAAATAGTTTATACTTTTCACAATGCATATCAAAATTTTATTACTACTCAAAAATGGAATCACGGTGAATCATTCCGTCATGCGTAGAAAAAAGTAGGCAAGCCACTAAGGTGAGCTTTGCCAAAGATCGGTGCTCAGGATCACCTCCAAAGTAATCCACCAATGTCGGGGACCATACGCTTACCCGTTCACACTCTCTCCACGGTACTAGTTCGACTCAAGCATGAATCTGCAGGACTTGGAGTTTAGTATAGACATAGGCAAAGGCGGGATAGACAAATATAAAGAAGACGGACACGCACATCCAAAATGAGATCACCCGAAAACACTCACAGCTATAAACAATGGCAAACACGTGCGGTGCACCACCAGACTTGGATTATTTACGGTGCGTACACGCCCACCACGAACACAATACCAAAAAATTTCATAACTCAACAACAATATATATTTTTCTTTTATTCCCAATTAGGAAATTTCATTTCATTTACTTTTTCTTCGTTTTCTTTTATTTTTATACAAATAGCTGAAACTAAATACGAAAACACGGCAACACCACAAGCGTACAAACACCCACATAACATTCACATATAACGGATACAAATGACAGTAAAGCAAACTAACCGAGCGACCACATCCGGATGTGCGAGTAGGAAAGGCTATATGTCTTTGGTAGAGAGGCGTATGGATGTCAAAGGAAGGGACAGGCTCAATGGGGATTGCAACGGATAGAAGTCGGGAATGGTACAAGGCTCAAACTAGACAATGTGATGGCCTACATCACGCTTACTCTTGACTAACCATGCACCAATGCTTTGAGAGTAGCTTGGGGCAAGTTCTTAGCCACCGAGAAAGATGATCCTTCCTCCCGACTCAAGCAAAACGAGTCTAGTAATGGCTACACACATCCCTACACTACAGTTTGATTCACACCGGATTGACAAATTTTTGAGTTGAATAAAAAGAATTTACGCAAATAGCAAAATATAAACTATAAGCATACAGAAAATTTAAATCTCCTAAAATTTTTACACAAGACGAGAGCACTCGACTAGGAGAACTACAGGATTCAACATTTTACTCCGTCTCACAATCCTATGCCAACACAATAACTTTCCCAAATCATACAAAAGAAACAAGTTTAACTCGCAGCACGCTAACAGCTAAGCACATGCTCATGTGGGTGCAGTGGTGTGCGATACACTAAACTAATCAAAATAAAAAAAATTAAAGCTTCTAGTATGCACATGAAATGTGCACGTGCAAAAGGTAAAAAATATTGGCTCTCCCCCAGACTTAAACTAAACTACACAACATATGATATTGAAATTAAAATCAGATAGATACGAGGGAAGAACCACCCAATGCTCAGCCAGTGAGCATACCAGAAGACGCTTGAAAAATAGAGCCAGGTCCGCCAATCAAAGAATCACAACCCCGCCAATACAAAGTTGTCAAGAATACCTGCAGGGGTGAGCTCCGCAAAAACAAAAGAAAAACATACAAAATACAAAGTAATACTAAAACTAAGATAGACATGAAAAATAAAAATGCAGGAAATGAAAGATAAGTACTTGGGTTATTGTCATCCCAGCACAACTTATTAAATTCTATACATTTCTAGCTAATGAGCCTATGAAAAAAAGTGCACAGTTAACTGTTCTAGTGTCCGTTGCGGTAGCGAGTACCGATACAGCGTTTAAACAGTTACCCCTCTACCTAAATAATAATACCTTCCCAACACAGGTAGTGGAAATTTGAAGTAATAAGAGGAGGAGCGTTGGTCCTCACTCATCTCACCACAAAATAAATCCTTGCCTAGCAAGGTATTATCTATAGGGAGACGACAGGAGGAGAAAGCAATGAATGGAGCTTCCTCAACTGAGGAGGAATCAACCTTCTCGTGAAAGAAGATGTTATCATCCATCACATGAGCTAAAATCTCGAATTCCTCCTGATGCACCTGCGAAGACTCAGCCCGCACGAGCTCAGATACAGAAAGGGGATCAAGAAATAAAGGATATGAAAAACTAAAATAATCAACAATATGGGGAGTGGTCCCAGTCAAACTCCCAACAGGATCCAAGCATAGATCATCGTTGGTATCAAATGTGTCATTGCGAGGGGAATCCGAGAGCTCGAGGTCCTTGGTGGTGGTTTGGACCTCCTCATCTAACAAGGAAGTGAAAACTTCCTCATCATAAGGGATCTCCTCATCAACCCACCTCAGTGCGTCATAATGTTCCAAGGTGTCACACTTTCTATTGGAGAGAATTATGTCCTCGACCCATATTGGCGAAACCTAAGGCTCTGAATCACTATCCGACATAACATCGTCGACCGACTCACTAAAAAATGGAATAGATAATTCTTGCGAAGAAAGCAGAGGAACAAGAACATCAGAGAAAATATGTGTGGGTTCCTCCGGGGGTGAATCAAAAAGAGGGGAAGAATGAATAAGGGGAGATGGCACAACAATGTCGTGACACCGATCAGCAGAAAGTCTGATGGGTATATCTACAGCAGTCCCCCATAGACAAGGTGGTAATGCAAATATATATCAGAATCAGAAGGGGCAGCCAATTGAGAGATGGATGAAACAAATCAGATAGCCGGTTCATCATCCTCCTCCAACTGGCGCTGAAATTCTATGCAATCTTTCAACACGTGCTCGGTGCTATGACAACACAAACACTGTTTTCCATTACTCCTCAGTCCTGGTGGGACTGGAGAGGAATAAGAAAAAGGTGAATGCGTAGAAGAGAAGTGACCATAGTACTTGGGTATGGTGTATGAAGTACAATAAGAGGACGGTGCTCCATACACTGAACCATGAGAATTATGCTCACTATCTTCAGTGGAGCACTCATCACTTCCATGCCTAGAATCCCCACACCATATACAACGGATATTCAAATAAGAAAATATGGTGCAACAAGAAAGAATTCAGCACAAGAAATATTCTAAGCAAAAATTAATGACACACTAGCAGATAAAAGAAATTGAGTACCTGTAGCTGAAAAATTAAAACTAGAAAAAGAAAAAAGAAAAATAAGTAACAAATTTTAATAACTAAAGCAAAGAAGAAACATGAAATGAACAAATGGAAAAGGGCTTCTATCTCCTATCTCCCTCTCCAAAAACTCTCACGACTGTGTTCCCCGGCAACGACGCCAAAAACTTGATGCATTGAACGGCAAGTGTATCGGTCGCACAAGTAATATAAAATGGGCGAATTTTTCCAAGTATCGATCTCGAGGGAACACAGCAAGGTGGAGTTAATTTTGAGGAGTACTTGAGATTGAAGTCCAAAAGTCTAACCTATGAAAGGGGGGTTTCATTGTTGCGGAAAAAGAAAATTAAAAACTTACAACTACTCATATGCAATGTCGCTACGCGATGCTTCGCCAGGCAGGATGGAAGACTACACGGGCCGCTATGCACCGAATTGTTGGGTGGATTGATGAGTAGGCTTACGGAAGAAGTGATTAGAATGGCGGAATGAGGGTCATAAGCACCTCATCGCTACGCACACTTCTAGCAATTGCTAGAACGACAAAACATGATGTGGTGGCGGATGGAAGTGCGGGCGCAACTCAAGCAACTAAAGCGGTAAAACATCACAAGCTCACATAGAAATGAAACATATAATGATTACAACTAAAGTGCACATCATTAAATAAAAACATTTTTAAGCATGTATTTTCAACAAGAAAGCAAGAACAAGTCAAGAGATCGACCGAATCTAAAGGCTCGTCGAGGGGTCACAGAAGGAATCGTCGGGTTGTCAATCAACGACCAAGCTCGATCCTCAACTACGTCTAGGGTAGAGAAGGGTTGTCACTACTTTCCAATGGACCCGTCTTCTTCGTGTCACGATGCCAAAGAAAGTTGCAAGCTTCCCTTTGCTTGATGGATAAGGCACCAAAACTAGAAATGGAGGTTAGGGTATGATGGAGAAGGCCAAGAGCAAGCACCGACAAGGTATAGGCTTCGCGAGCATGGTCAGAGCTTCTCTCTTTGGTGGAATATGGAGGATGGAGGTGGAAAGGCGGGGCTTTTCCCTAAAATGTGGTTGGAATGGTAGGAATACGGATGTCCTCCCATGGAGGAAACTCTGCGCTTTAAATAGAAACAGGTCAAAAAATGGTCACGCACGGTCTGGAACACGACCGTGCGCTAACCGTACATTATTAACTTCCAGGACAAACTTGCGGATGAAGAGGCGTTGACCCGTGCGTTTTACTCGCGCACGGGCGCTTCTGCCCATGCATGAAGAAAATCGTACGGGTAAACACAGAGCGCAGGAATGCAGGAATAAGCAGAGGAACTATGTGTTTTACTCACGCACGGGCGCTGCCGCCCGTACGTGAACAAATCGCACGATTAACCCTAGAATGGTTCCAAAATGAAAGGTACAGGAAAACTGTGCGTTTCCTTCTCGCACGGTATGGCTTAAACCGTGAGTTAACCGTGCGTTTAAAATCGTCGAGTTCATCTCGACGAAAGTCGTTGAGATCTACTCGATCAAGTAAAATGCATGATTAAGAAGAAACCGTGCGCTAAGGAAATGCACGACCGTGCGTTTTCCACAAATCAGAATTCCTGTCTTTGAGAAAATGCACCTCCTGCACAGCAAAAACCAAGCTAAATCACATGCTCCCAGCACCAATACTGTAAGACCCCCCTCTTTTTTTTCTTTTTGAAACCCGGGGTCTTTGGCCCAGAATCGCCGCTTTGCGGTGACACCTTCACGTCCTGAAGGGTCATCACCACAAGGCGCCGATTCTGCCGGCCAATTCGATCACAGATAGGTAGTACAATAATTGAAGTAAGAGCAAGTCCACTGAAAGTAAATCACATATATAGAATAAAATCTCCACGAAGGGAGTGTCCACAGAATAATAATCAGAGTACTAAAAATGCGGGCTTATGCCCGGTACATCATATCCTCACTACAAAATGCTCATGCGGAAGCAAAAACAAAACTACTCAAGGTCGAGACTCACGGTCCCGGCTGTATGAACTCCAGAGCTAGACTGCCCCATCTCCAAGCGCACCGGTCTCTGGGGCTGCTCCCCTGTGCTAGGCTCCGCGATCCCCTAAAATGATGCGGTTCGAAAACCGTTAGTCATAAAGACTAAGCCATATCATCCCCTACCCCTTCACCCATGGCTCCTAGGTACCGAGCAGAGAGGAAGAAAGGGAAGGACATGAAGGTGGCGAATTAATGAAATAAACAGTTGGCAGCGGAACTAATCTAGCAATTCAATAATAAATATGACAATAACAGAAAGTAGGAAAAGTAACCTTTACTTATGTGCGAAAGCGCATAAGCCAAGGGATCTTCTGCAAGGCTCCCATTGTATAGAGTGTCCCATACCACTTATACGTTGGGGTGTCGGTTATCAAACAGCAGTATATATATATATATATATATATATATATATATATATATATATAGAATTTAACCTTAATTTATAAACTTGCCCACACAAGCTTATAGACCAAGGGGTCGTTTTGCAGGTCCGAATGTATAAGCGTCCCATACCACTTATACTTTAGGTGTTAGGGTTAAATGAATCGATTAAGCTATGAAATGCAAGTGGGTATGATGAAAACATGCAAGTGCAACTCACACACCCGACTCTGTGCACACAGACCTTTAGTTCCCCCTTTCGGAGCCGTTAACTCCCAGGATACCTCCGTAGTGGCAGATGGAAGCGGTGGGTTGGGCCTCGCCCACCTCTAAACCAGTAAAGCACTACCGGTCAGACCTATCGTACGCCTCAACTCTTGGTGTACTAAGCGGACGCCTGCGTACTCTTGCCGGCTGGCGCACCGGACTTCTGTTGGCGAAGTGCTAACCACACTTGTCGAGTCAGTGTATTGGCGTCGGTGCATCGACCCTCCAATACCGAAGACCCACCACCTTAATTTTCATTCCTTTTATTCACATGCAAATTTAATCGTAAACACACAAAAACTGATCCGAAGCCCCCCGGACTAAAACGTCCGTCTCTTAATCAATTGAGCCGAAGCTCCCCGGACCATTCCGTCCGTCTCTTAACCAACCGAGCCGAATCTCCCATAAATCTTCTTGTGCTAACAGTGTTTGTCAAAGGTGCAACCCTAATTACTAAGTTACTCTTGTCAGTTTGTTATTGTAGTTTACGTTAACCCAGGACTGCCCCCGGTATTCCCCTTGAAGGGCTCTCAAAGGGCACTAGGAACTATGATGGTAGCTGAAGCCCATCGTTCCCTTTTGAAAGGCACTTATTGTTATTGGTTGTTCCCCTTTACCCATTCCCTTCTCATATTACGATAGACTATCCTTGGGTGATTTTTAACCTTCCTCTCTTCGGGAAAGACGATCTTTCGTCGGACCCGAGCACCTCTTAACTCTAGCTATCACTACTTCTCTCTACTCCTCATATCATCCTATTGTGACATCATCCACAATTGTCCACCCAAACAAAATGACTAACTCCAACGACTTTCTCAGATCATGTCCTATTGCATTTCACAAATTTGATATATGCAGACCAACCTAGACTATATGTCGAACCGGTTATGCAATGATCCCAAAACTCATCCAAATGCCCTAAATTATTTACTGGAGACTTATCATGATATAAATAGCCTAACTCCAGAATGTCGTAATTTTCCTAATTTATCTGGCATTTAATTAATTTCCTCAAAAATCCCAAGGGATACCGTTTGAACATGAACTACCCTAAGTTCTCATGCAAGATGTCTAGCAAATTTATAATAAATAGTAGGTTATCTCAATTGGGTAAATCCAAAGTATCATAATTTTCTATCATCAAAAGGGCACTAAAAACTATTTTAGCAATATTTACTATCTTCCATTATTTATGAACCAAGTACAGAGAATATTCTTCCAAAAATTATAAATAAATTATAATATGCAGATAAAGCCTTAAAATTTGCATTGGCCCAATTTCATAATTTTTCAGTAATAATATCATCCATAATTAATTTTCAAAGCATAAAACCCCTCTTTAACATTTGTGAAGGAAGTAATGGATTTACTGAACTAAAAATTATACAAAAATTCAAGGGTAACCATTCAGTCCTAAAACATTTATTTCCAAGATTGCATGGGGTTTCAATGAACAGAAAGATTCAAATAATTAAAACATCAATTAGGGCTATAATAAATTTTACAAATGAAGTGCTGGAAATAAACATCATAAAATTCCAGTAAAATCTCTATAGCTTCTACCCACTCCAAAACTTACTCTACCCTAATTTCACAGCCTCCGGATAAAGTTTAGTGACTGATTGTGCTTAATTAGTATTTTACCCTAAAGCTAAAATAAAGGTTTTGAGGTATCTACTTGTCTCCAAATTCTCCAAGACTCCATTCAGATGATTCTTATCATGCTAATGTCAACTCTACAGAGTTTCAAGGCAATACGAGAGCAATTGCCCCCATGTCCTTCTCAACCCTCAAAACCCTCCATTTAGGGTTTGAGCTTGGATCCTAGGGTAAATCAACCCTAAACCACACCATTCTCTCCAAGTGGGTTATAGTAACCCCTCCAAGTCAGTGGTCAAGATATCAGTCTCTGTTGAGGTGATATGACCATTCTAACCTCTAGTGCACTTTTTACTCAAAAATGTCTCACTATTGCCTAGTTAAGAATAGGTGACTCCCTATCCAAAACTAATCCAAGTGAGTTGAAAATTTGTACAAAGCTAAGTTTTATAGCAAGGGACCACTCACCAAAATTTGGGAGGGTTTGGAGGTCATTTGACCACTTAAATAAATTCCTCTAAGTTTATTAAATTAAAACAAAACTTTAGGCAAAGTATCTATAAAAATTCCCATTTTTGGACAGCCTCTAGATATCGCTATGGGTAACCCCCTGCCCAAATTTCAAGTCATTTGGACAAAGGAATAAGATTGGGCATCCATTTTAGTTTCTGCCCGACTCTAGGTACAACCCCATTAAAACGGGTGCTGCGGTCAAACCGATTACCCAAATGAGTTGAAATCAATTTTAAATTAATCTAGACTCGAAGGGCTACAACTTTCTTGACTGGCTATTTTTCCTAAATTGTCCTCTAAGTGCTTCGTTTTACAACATCAACATGTGCTCATTTAATGTACCTTTTCCTTTTATATTATTTACATAATTTTTATAATATAAAACTGTTTTTACTGTTCATCTTCTACAGAACCCGAAAACCAGAACACAGAAAACTTATATTTCCTGTAGCACTTCCGCGATCCGTCGCCGGCCGTCCGGTCACTTCCCTGGCCAGCCACCACCACCACCACCTCCGTTGAGGCGATGGCTATCGGTCGGCAGTGGTATGGCCGCCGGAGGTGGCGGTTTCCGGCGAACTCAAAAACATATTTTTCCATGGTTTATCCATGAAAACGCGAGATAGGTCCGGCTCCGTTGAGCACGAACTTCAATTCAAAGATCATAAGATCTACCCATAAGAGAAGAAGTAGAGGAGGACCTTGTTCGCGGTTTGAAGGCGAGATGAACGTCGGATTGTCATGGCGCGGTGGTGGCGTTCACGAACTTCTTCAACAGCAAGAGAAGAAATCTGAATCTGTTTGATCGAGCGTGTAACCTTCTCTTCTTGCTCTAAGGAGGCTGTTATAAATCTCCAAGTTGGGAGGGGAAAGGATGAAACATTCATGACCATGAATGTTTCTCTCAATAACGTTTCGATTATGATGCAGGGAAGAGGAAAAGGTGGAAGATGAAATGGCTGATCCAGGTGGCGATTTTCTATTGGACCTCACTCTCTCTTTCTATTAAATAATTAGAGACAGAAACGGCCCATAAATATTCCTGCTGTACATTCCCATAATCAGAATTGATTATGACGTCGGTTACCGAAATTTCCAGTCTGGCTGACGTTTCGGCCTTAGTCACGGGCGTGAAACATAGGTCACGGGCGTGACAGGCCCAGGTGGCCAATTCTGAGTTCGGCGATCGTCGAACTGAGATCGACGATTGTCGAAGGGTGGTCACGCCCTAGGTCACGGGCGTGACACATGGGTCACGGGCGTTATACATGGGTCACGGGCGTGACAGGGTCATGAGGCAAATTCCGCGCTCGGTGATCGTCTCGCTGAGATCGACGATCGCCGAAGGGGGTCACGCCCTTGGTCACGGGCGTGACACCTGGGTCACGGGCGTGACAGGGCCATGACCCAAATTCTCCGCTTCGATGATCGTCCCGCTGAGATCGACGATCGTCGAAGGGGTCACGCCCTAGGTTACGGGCGTGACACATAGGTCACGGGCGTGACAGGCCCGGGTTGAAAATTCTGCGCCCGACGATCATCTCCCTGAGATCGACGATCATCGAAGGAGTCACGCCCTAGGTCACGAGCGTGATGGGTCGGTCACGGGCGTGACCAACCCGTGAACCGAAATCTCGGTCGATGTATTTCAATTTTTGGGCTTCCTAGGATTCTATCACGACCAACCGACTCCTAGGGGTCTAGACGGAAATGGGATGTTACAAATACACAGCATAAAATAAACAAAAAGAGCCATGGGGAGCACCATGTGCTTACCCCCAACAAAAGAATGCACAATTGCACACCCAAGGGCTAAAACAATGTACTTTTGGTGAAGTGAATATCTAAAAAAAATTATAACTTTTCGATTGAAAAAGTAGTGCACATGCAAGAAAATAAGCCCAGATGAGTCCCAAAAACCCTATATTAATCGGACTCATCACCTGACCATCGATTTGTTTCTGTGTTTGTCTTTAATTTTATGGAACTTGGACCAGTTGATTTCTTCTTATTCCATTGCTTCTTTCTTCTCATCATCTTCTTGAATTGCCTGGTGAACATTGCCAATTCTCCATCTGACAATTCTTCTGATGAAGATCTTGTCCCAGTGCTAACTGTATCTTCATCCCTTCTTGGTGATGATGGAATTTCTCTTCTATCCTTCTTTGATGTGTCAACTTTGAAAGTCACAGATCTAGTCTGATTTGAACTTCTGGCAAATTCATCTTCAACTTTTCTAGAATTTAACTAAAGCTCATGTGATAACAGGTTCCCATACAAATCCTGGGGTAACATGTTCCTCAAATTCCCCATTTCTCTTACAGCACAAATCTTTATGTACCATTCTTTATTTTGCGATCTCAAAAACTTGTCATTAACCTTATAGTTTTAAAATTCTCTGTAATAATTCTTTAAGTCATTAACTATTTGAATGAACTTTCCATAAAAAAATTTCTATAGAATAAATCTTCCCTTGCCTGGATTCCTCATACTGCTGGTTGAGTAGAGACTTTCTATCATATCTGACTTCTTATGTGCTTTCCATATAGACTATGAGAGTGTCCCACATCTCCTTGGATATTTTACAGTGGACTATGTTCTGAAAGGTTTAATTATTTATTGCACTGACAATTATGTTTTGTGCTCTTTTATCCATGGTGGCCAGAATCACCTCATCCTTTGTCATCTCAGACTATTTCTTAGGGGTTTGCACATTTGCATCTAAGACAGATACTTTCATGGGAATATATGGTCCTTCTTGTACTGTGGCAAAGATTCTTGGATTTGATGCCTCTATAAGCAACCTCACCCTTTGCTTTCAAATAGCAAAGTTATCCTTTGTACATATTGGAAGCTTCATATAATTTAGTTCTCTATGAGATTCATAAGTCATTATATCTGATATGTTTCAACCACCCATAGGAACTTTTTCTGATTGTTAGGTCTTTCTATGAATAACCTCCCTCTGATACAACTTGAAAGATAATTCTATATATAGTTAATCACCTAGAGGGGGCGGGGGTGAATGGGTGTCTTTTTAAATTCTTTATCACTTATATTATATGTTTAACTGATATTTGAAAAGTTAACTTCACAAGTACACAGCACATGTAATCCACTGAACACAACACAAGTAATCTACAAAACACATCACAAGTAATCCACAGTAAACAAAAATTTTATAGTGGTTCCCCTATCTAGGGTACATCCACTTTCTCCCTTCTTCCTTACTAGTAATATGCTTGATAAGGTTATATCTCCTCCTCTTCAACTCAGATCAAAAGATCTTATAGACTCAGTTTCTGTTAAAAACGTACACTCTGACCAATAGGTCCTACCTCAGAGATTCACCCAATCTCCTACTTCAGGTCCCTCAAGAACCCTACCTCAGCCTTTATAACACAGGCTTACACCTCAGTGATCCCACACAAATCACCTACCTCAGATCCCTCAAGAACCCTACCTAAGCCTTTATGAATCAGGCTTACAACTCAGAGATTAAATCTCCTACCAACTCATATCTCAAAGAGATCTTACAAAATTAAGAGGTAAATAATTTCAGAAAATAACAATTCTGTAATCTGACTTATTTGAGAATTCAGATTCTTCAATTCAGCAATAAAGAAATAATTCTTGATAAACAGACTTGCTTAAAAGATACTTATATGGATCTGCAATCTTCTTGATGATGATCAGCTTGATTTCCTTGAAGAACTTTTAGAACAGATCAACCTTAATCCTCTGATCAACTTGTTAAAAGGAAAAGAAGATTTTCTTGAAGACCTTCGTCTTCCTCCTTCTTCTTGGAGTTATTGTCCTCCCCTGACTTGGGTGAAATTAGATTGAGAGAATTGATTTGTTGAATTTCTTATTATTGTATTCTATGTAGACGACTCCTCTATATCCTTCATGGGTTGTTGGCTTCTGATTGATGACATCATCATTATGCCATCATCCTCTAAGTCTTCCTTCAAACAGTTTCTGATAAGATATCACGTTACTATAGCTGATGTGACATTTCTTACTTTTCTTGACACTTCTGTGTTGACTCTATACATCTTCAGAAACAAAAGTGTCGAGATGTCCAAGGTGTCTCGATACTAAATTACTTAAGTGTTCTTAAAAGGTGTCGAAACTTCTTAGTAGTCTCGACACAATATTACTTAGTAGAATTTTCAGTCTAAACTTGAAGGTGTCAAGACAGTTGACCTGTCTCGACACAACTGTCGACCTGACCTCAGGTTTGTACCTTATGTGTAGATCCCAGTGCATATAGAGCCAGTAGGGGGCACTCCATCCCCTACCATACCCACACAGTTTCATTAATCAAAGCTAGGGCAGATGCTCACGGCTATTTTGGATGCCTTTAGGTCCAAACAGGCTCCGGTGCAACAACAAGCCCCGAACTCTAATTGGTTAGGAACTTTCCGAGCTCTCTCTCCGCCTGTTTACCCTTAGGACAGATTCATCCGTGCGTATGGAAGAATGGCTCGACATAGTGCAAGAATTGATGGCGGGAATCAGATGTCCAGCCAACATGGATGTGACACTAGCTGTGTCAGTATTGGAATCCCATGCCAAGAGGTCGTGGAAGTCCCTCATGGGATCCACCTTTCAAGGTTGGGTGTACACAGAGATTAGTTAGAGTGAGTTTACGGAAGCCTTTTTGGAGCACTTCATCCGTTCTACTGCTCGGGATGAACTTAAAGAAAGATTCTTGCAACTGAAATAGGGATCCTTGACTGTTTCTGAATATCAGCGAGAGTTTCAGTATCTCGCTAGGTTTGCTGATGCATATGAGTTGAATGACATGGGGTATGCTAAGCGATTCTACAAAGTCTTGCAGGATCTCCTAAGGCAAGCCCTTTTGTTTATAGCGGACTCGAGATTGGCTGAGATCATTCTAAAGAGTATACAGAGTACCTAACCACAATGAGTATAGTTTGTGATATTTGAGATCGAATCAGGGCAGAGCAAGGGAAGGATGCTGCTCTGGCCCTAGTGATTAAGTCAATTGAAGATGGGTCTGCTAAAGAGTATACACTAAAGGACTGCCTCATTCATTTCAATGGACGACTCTATATTCCCAAGGGCAGGGAAATCCAGGAAGATATAATTAGAGAAGCGCATTGCTCCAAGTATTCGGTGCATCCCGGGATTTCTAAGATGTATAGTGACTTGGGGAAGACCATGTTTTTGCCAGGAATGAAGAAAGCTGTCAAGTATTATGTTATGCACTGCGAGGCTTATCAAAAGGTGAAGGCGGAGTGCAAGAGCCCTCGAGTATTATTACAGTCATTACCCATCCCTGAGTGAATGTTCGATATCTCTATGGACTTTGTTCACGGGTTGCCTCGCTCGAGCTCTGGGAATGATTCAGTCAGGGTGATTGTAGATCGCTTGACGAAGGTGGCCAGATTTATCCCTATGAAGAAGGAGGCACATGTGGATGTCTTAGTGCGCCTCTTTGCGGAGAAATTTTTACGGTACCATGGCGTGCCTAAGATCATAGTTTCTGATCGTGATGGCCGCTTTACCTCCAAGGAGTGGAAGGCAGTACAAGCATATCTGGGCTCTTACCTTACCTTCAGCACAACGTTTCATCCTCAGACGGATGATCAATTTTAGAGGACCATCAGGACATATAGGATCTATTGAGACTGTGTGTATTGGATAGAGGAGAACCGTAGGAAAGGCTCTTACCACTAATAGAATTTTCATACAATAATAGCCACCAAGCTAGCATCGAGATGGCTCCCCACGAAGCACTTTATGGAAGAAGGTGTAGAACTCCACTATCATGGATGCGGGATGAAGATGCAAAAGTTTTGGGGATATAGTACATTGATAACACCGATGCGCTTGTTTGGTTGATACGAGACCGCATGCTTGAGGTTCAAAGTCGGCAAGCGAAATACCATAATAAGAAACATCAAATGGTGGAATTTCAAGTGGATGACAATGTATTCTTAAAGATCAGGCCAATGCATGGAGTGTCGCAAGTGCGTGGTATGAAGAAACTCTACCCGAGCTATGTGGCATCCTATGCTATATTAGAAAGAATTGGCCATGAGGAATATCACCTGGAGCTACCACCGGAACTGGAAAATTTGCACGACGTCTTCCATGTGTCGTCGCTCCAGAAGGCACTACTACGGCTTGACCAATTTGTCCCCACTACAGATAGAGCAGTGGCAACTGATAGATCTGTCTGACTGGAGCCGGTGCAGATAGTGGACACCGAGATAAGGAGCTTGCGGCAGAAAAGTTAACCATCGGTAAAGGTCCAATGGTCTAATCACGGGAAAGAAGAATACATTTGGGAGGCGGTGGACTTGATGCAAAAGCATTACCCGGAGTTGTTTTCCTAAGGTGAGTTTAAAATTTTATTATATTTTTCCGTGCTTCACTCCCCCACATCCTTAGCCTAATTGCAGGGACGAAATCTTTTATTTTGTTTATAGCTTTTGTAACGTCCCTATTTCGCACTAGGCCCCTCACATGCATTTTGAGTCAAGAGAATTGACTCAGGCTCGGGAAGCATCGAGTGAGTCGACTGGAATCGATGAATAGAGCAGATTTTACTTAGAATATTTCTAGAAACTAAAGGCATAGAGTGATTTGAGTGCACTCGACACCATTCGATGAATTATAACTTAGAAGCTCTCTGGGTACTGAGGCGTTGAGTGGGCTCAGCACCACTTGATGAAATCGTACTTAAAAGATTCTCTAGACTTATGGTATTTAGTGGACTCAACACCACTCAATTCCATTTGACGAATATGCCGAGGCATTGAGTGGACTCAACACCACTCAACTCTATTCGACGAAAAAGCTGAGGCATTGAGTGGACTCAACACCACTCAATGCCATTCGATGAATTATACCGAGGCATTGAGTGGACTCAACACCACTCAATGTATTTTCCTTAGAAAAGTTTCTGGAAGTTGCGACTTTGAGTGAATTCAAAACGACGTTGAGTGGATTCAACACCACTCAACGCCATTCGGCGAATTAAGTTGAGGCATTGACTAATGTCAAAGCGGCGTTGAGTGGACTCAACTCCACTCAATGCTTTTACTTAGAATCATTCTGAGAACTGTAGGCATTGAGTGTGTTGAGTGCACTCGACGCCACTCGATGATTTGTCGAGTAAAGGTAAGTAAACTAAGCGCTTTGCACTTAGTGTTATTCTGAAACTATGCGCGTTTAGTGCGTTGAGTGCACTCAAGGCCATTCGATGATTCGTCGAGTGAAGGTTTCTTACTCAACTATTTTGACTTAGAGTTATTCTAAAACTTGTAGGCGTCGAGTGCATTAGGTGCACTCGACGCCATTCGACAATTTGTCGAGTGAATGTTGCATACTCGACGATTTTGACTTAGAGGAATTTTGGCTCAGTCTGATTGCTGCCACATGCACAAGTTGTACCGGAACTTTTGGATTAGCGCCAAATGACTTAAATTGGATGTGTCTTTTCAAAAGGACATTTTTAATGTAATAATAGGTGGTCCAAAAGTAGGGTGACACATGGCTAAGTGGTTAACCCTAATTTCTCAATATAAAAGGTGACTTACAGGAAACCCTAGCCGTCACTTCACCATTTTTTCCGAACCGTTACTGTGTAGCCCGACAAAAGTGGAAGGAATGACAAGAGTTGCTGGAGGCGATTTCTAGAGGAAAACCTTCCCTTCTCTTCTTTCATGAAGAATAATGACAGCGTAAAAGAAGATGCCGCCAAGGAGAGTGACGAGATCCATGGACAGAAATGCCGGAAACGAGGTGTGCTTCCTACCCTCTCCCTTGGTGCTAAATCTGTAATTATTTTCTAGGAGAGATGTCGACTCAAAAGAGTTTGACTTGTGAGATGAAGATCTCCTAAGTAGAGAGCATGCTACGGCTTGTGCCCTAGAGATTTGATGTCTTCAACCTCTCCTCTCTTCTTGTGAAGATGGTGGACTTTGTTTTGTAAAGAGAAAGGGTCTAATAAGGGTGAATAAGGGAGGAGGAAGTTCTGTATATAACTTTGAAAAAATGTCTAAAGGAAGAAGATGAACCGATGTCGTTCATCTTGCTTTAAGATGCATGCAAAAAATCTATTTTTTGTGTGCAGTGAACTTCAAGGCAATTTTCGGGTATGATACGACCAGATATGGGATTTTGACTAAACACAAAAGTCGTAGCCCTTGGAAATACCTTTCCAACGGCTAGTTACTCATTTTCCTATGAGTCCTGTAGACTAAGAAATGTCTAGTCGAATTTGCTATACAGTCAAGTCTTTTTTACATTGTTCTCGGGTTAGTGTAGAACTGGGTTCGAGCTTGGTAGAGAAGTCATAGTAGATTAATGTTGAGGTTTGCATATGGTTTGCTAAACTTAAACTATTGGTGATTGTGCTAAATAAATGATTGATGGGATTTAGTTGATAGATCCTTAAGTAAACAAATGGTTTGGGGGAACACGATTGTAACAACGGTTTAAAGGAGGTCGACAAACAAATTGTTTGGTTAAGCTAGAGAACAAATTGATACGTTGATTGAACAAATGAATTCCTGTGGAAGTATAATTGATTGTGAATGCTTGACTTTAGGAAGTAATTGGATGAGGTTAATGCATGGCCTTGTGATATGATGATGAGATGAATGTGTATAATAATCCAATGCTTAGAGTTGAGTCTCCCTACGAGTAGCAGTGTGGGATTGGTATGTTGTATATGGTGGCTTGCCACTTGTGTAAATAAAGAACCCTTGTGTGGTATGGAAATGTGGAAGGGTTGGGAGTGCGTGTGTGTTTACTGTGAAAGTGAGGGATAGATCTGACTTAACTCTAGGGGGGTGAATAGAGTATTTTAAAATTTATTCACTTATTGTTATAGCGGATTAAAAGTTTGTGATATATATAAGTATAAGAAGAAAATAATAGCACACAAATAGAGAAGGTAACAGCAATCCAGACGACACAAGGAATTTATAGTGGTTCCCCAAAAAACATGGGTACATCCACTCTTCTACCACCCTGAGAGGAATCTACTACAGGTTTTTGATCAAGAGCCCTGCCACCACAGGTTTTTGCTCAGGTGCTCTGTCACCACAAGATTAATTTTTCTAAGGGAGATCTAGCAACCCTTTGAGCTTTTGATCAGGTGCCCAAAAACCAATCCCAAGACTTTTGATCAGGTGACTTATGATTCAAAAAGGTTAACTTTTGAAGGGATTTAAAACCCTGTACACAGTGAAAGGAAAATGTAAAAAGATTTTGTATTCTCTAACTCAAATCTTTGAGAAGGCTAGTGGATTTGTTGATGATGTCAAAGCTCCCCCTGAGTTGTGTAGATGATCAGGAGTGGAAGCTTTGCTTTAGGGTGTAGGACTTCAAAAAACTTTCAGACTGATTTTTGATTTTGTTGTCTATTGAAACCTTGAAGTAGATGATGAAGAAAACTGCACAAACTGATAGAATATGAAATCAGTAAACAATTATGTATCTCAAGAACTGTGTATGTTAGGAAGAAAACTTCTGAACATATATCTCTGGAATGCTTGAGGAATTCACTGAATAACTGGAGCATTCCATAGAATGGTAACTGCCTTGGAAAAGGATTAGAAATTAACTCTGTGATTAAGTCCATATTTAATGCTGCCTCCAAACGGCAATATTCATAAGAATATTGAGCATTATATATTAGATTCATTAGCTGTCTGCATTTAAGACTTGATAATATTCTGCCATCAAAATATAAAAATATCCTGAAATTAAGCCTGGAAAATTAATCTTCTTCTGGAAAGAATAACTGCCTAAAACACTGTTTGGAAATCATCGAACTGAGCAAGATATTCGTCGACCTGAGCTTGGAGATCGTCAAGCTTAAATTGCTTATTCGTCGACTTGAGCTCAAAGATTGTTGAGCTGAGCTTGTCTTTTGTTGAGCTGCGATGGCACAGTTTAAGGTAGAAGATCGACGACCGGAGCTCGGCTTTCGTCGAGCTCAACTAAGAGTTGGAACTCTGAGTTTATCGGGCTGAGCATTACTTTCATCGAACTGAATTGCAGAACTCTAAAATCTTCATAGGCAACTAACCCTAGAAAAACCTATGACCCAGATTATACATATTGGGTCAGTCTAAGCATCCATAAAGTAGTCCTTTACTAAATCCAAATTGGGGTTCCAACAATCTCCCCCTATTTGGGTGAGGATACTATTTACATAAAATATAAAACAAGAAATATAACTAGTAGAAATAAGACATTCAGCAGATATAAACAATTATGCCTTGTGGAAATATATTAATCAATAATAAAGTTCAGAAGGCATAAGGAGAAAATTATGAATCTTTCTTTGGAGCATCTGAAGGATCTGAAGCAGGTTTTGTAAAAATCATCTTTCTTTTTGGATCAGCAGCTTCTTGTTGAGCCATCTTCATATCTTGAGCACCAAGAATCTTCACAGATGCAGATCTGGGCACTACTACTTCTAGATGCAAATTCATATAAGTATCAACATTAAAAAGATTTTTTACTTGATATTTATCCAATTCCTTCTTTCTATAAGATGTCATGGTTGAAAATTGAGAGGAATCTTTTCCTTCTTCCTTGGCCTTTCTTATCTGAGAGAGAGATATTGTAACATCCCTCAGACAATGAGACCCCTAGGAGTGGTTTTGTCATGAATAAGTCATGATAGAATCCTAGGAAGCCCTAGAAGGCCAGTTGTGCTAGGGATGTAGGAGGGGTCACCATGGGCTGTAAATCATAAAAACCCAAAACATTAATTTGGGATGGCCCCAGGGCTTCACCATGGCTCCATGACCCTACCACAACAACACTAACCCATTGGGGGGTCCATTAGAGCCCCAAGGGTCTATTAGAGTCAATCCAAAGTGGCCAATTTGGCTTAGGACCACTATATGCCTAAATTGGGCAAAGTGCCCTAACTAAGGGCAATGTGCTACTAATGTGTCCAACCAACCTATCCTAGGTCTTCCTAGACCTAAAGTGGGGTCAATGGGTCTCCAAGGACCCATTGGGGTTAACCCAAATGGTCATGTTGACCAAGGTCAACTCTACACAAGGGTTAGGTCAAATTAGCCCAAATGGGTTAACTCAAGCTTAAACCCACTTCCCCTACTTGGGCTGACCAAACCTTGTCACTATTATGATTAGTGGGGTGCTAATAGGCTGAAGGAGGGGTAAATTTCAGTTAGGATGGGCAGGAGAGAGAAAACTCCATTAATGGAGGAGAGAGAAAGAAGAGGGAGAAGGCCATTCATAACTTAGGGAAGCCAAGGGCCACCCATTAAGGCTGGGATCAGTTACACTGAGAAAGGGGAGGAGTTTTCAACAGTTTTCCGGCCAGAGGGGTGGCTCATCCTGTCCAAAGAGTGGAACCGAAATTGGCCCTTAATGGTCATTCATGTCCATGGGGGTTACATCCCCTCCCATCCCAATCTGACCAGCTTAAAAGCATCCCTGGACTCAGGGGATAAGTTTCCACACTTTACCTGAGGGATTCGAGGTGCTTGACTGTGCTATAGCAGAACACCTGATGGCACCACCTCCGGCCATGGCAACTCGCAGATCTACCCGCCTCCAGCCCACCAAGAAGGTCCTCCTCCTCTCCTCTCTTCATGGTTAGATCATAGAAATCGATTAGGGCAAGAATCGGGCTCAATTGAGCCCGATCCAATATTCCAAATTCATGAAATTCGGGAGAAAAATCACCTCTCGGGTTCGTCAGAAGAGTCAACACCTGCGGCCGTTCCACCGACTAGGGGTAGCCACCACCTCCACAAAGGTGGTGGTGAAGGTGGCCGGCCGGGGAAGGGGTCGGGTGGCCGAGATATCGACCCGTAAGTCATCCCAGAACAGGTTGATATGAGCCGTCGTCTTGAGGTTGAATACAACCGGATGCCGTCGGTTAAGCGCTTTAAGATTCGTGCCGGATTAATATATTAATTCCTGAAATTTGATTTTTCTATCACAGGAAATTTGGTCTTCTTAAATTAAATATTAAAAATACTTGGAGGCTAGATAAGGAAAAACGTTTAACATAAAAATTGTAGATCTATGAGTCTACTTTATTTTAAAATTGATTTGAACCAATTTAAAGTCCTGGTTAGACCACAACACTCATTTTGGTGAGATTTATATATAAGGTTTAACAGAGAATGATTTGAGTGCCCCCTATCAATCCATCCATCCAAATGACTTGAAATTTGGGATGGGGGCCATTCATAGCTATACCTACAACATATCCAAAAATCGGAATTTTTGGATATAGATTTTATATAGTTTTTGTAAAAATTTAATAATCCATTATGATTTAATTAGAGGGCAAATGACCTAAAAAGTCTCAAATATTTTGGTGGCTGACTTTTCGGGTTAATATTTAACCCTAAAATTTTTTTAGCCCAATTGGGTTTGATTTTTAACAGGTTTTGGTATGACCTAAGTTTGGTCCTTTAAGGGAAAAATTAGGGCAATGGATTTTTGGGGCATGGTGGGGCCAATTCTCCCCCAAATGGGTTGGGATTTTTACAAGAGCCCCATGGTCAGTGAAAACACTCCCTCATGGAAATTGAGATTAATTGGGGTGGGGTTGCCCTAGGACCCTAGTTCAAACAGTAAGGGTTGAACTATGGGGTTTGTAACGGACATAGGGTGATATGTTCTTGTATGGACTTAGGGTTTAGCCCATGTAGTTCTAGGGTGAAAATATGCCCTAGGAAGGAGTTTGGTAGTATTTGTACTTAGGCACATCACTTAATCCACTTTGTATTAAATTAGGCCTTTACACCTTAAGGAATAATTGAAGGATCAAATGATCTTGAATTTCCATGAGAGGATAATAAGAGTTATGTTTATAGTCATATTGAACTTTGAATCATATTACATAGTATCTGGATAAGCTTTCAAATAGGTTCCTTTATAAAAGTGCACAATCATAGACTCCCTTGAAGAATTAATTATGTAACATTGTAACTTTGGATTTGAATGAAATTGTGTCAATCATGCTTTAAGGTTATAACAAAGCTCTGGAAATTTTATTATGAATTTAGGACTATTATTTTTGACACTTCATTTACAATTTAGCAAGTTGCATTATTTACTTAGGAATTTATTATGAAGTAACCACTTATTGGGAGGTTATGAAATTTAGTAAGAGGATCTTTTAATTAATTATAAAGCTTTGTGAGTTTTTATGAAATTGTTGGAAGAATATTTATATGAGTTGCTTCACTAAGTATTGTTTCCCATAAAAACTTAATTTTAATTATTTTGATATATAGTAAGAAAAAAATTGTGATTTTTGGTCAGTGATCCTTTCTTGTCATTATTAAGGTTCAGTAATTTTTCCATAATTTTCTGATGATTATTTTTAGTACTTCATTCTTTAAATATGATTAATGGAATTATATTGGATAAATTAATTAGAGGCTAAATATTTTTTGTAAAATCATGGAATTTAGTATTTTCTGATATTACACTGTTATTTAGTAATCATAATTTTTGGGTGGCCATTACTTGAGTAAATCATGTAGTTCATGTTTAAATTACCCATGACCAATAATTTGGGAAAATTAATTAAATATCAAATTAATTAGGAAAATTATTATTTTCTGGTTTTAGGCCAATTATGTCATGATAGATCTCCAGTAAATAATTTAAGGCTTTTGGATGAAAACTTGAAGGACCCTCTACAATGAACATCATATAGTATAGGTTGGTCTGCATAGCGTAAAACAGCAGAAAAAGTTATAGCCTTTGCATTGAACATAGAGGATGAGATTGATAGTTCATGGGATTTGAAAAGGATGTTGGGTTCATCATAGGGAGCTATGATGAGTGGAGTGTTGGTTTGGCTAGTATTAAGTGGTGCTCATGATCGACAAAAGGTCGTCTTTCCTGGGGAGAGGAAGTGACAAACACACTAGGGTTAAATCCAGTATAACATTAAAAGGGATAGGGTAATGGGTAACAACCAATAATAATAAGTGCCTTGCGAAAGGGAGCTTTGGGTTTCAGCCCATCGTAGTTCCTAGTGCCCTTTGAGAGCCCTTCAAGGGGTATGCCGGGGGCAATCCTGGGTTAACCAAAACTGTAGGTATAATAAATCTTAAAGAGAAATTAGTTCATAAGGGAAATCACATGTGATCACATGTGAAAGTCCATCCTACCCCTTCTTAAATTCCATTCATTTGCTCTCAAACAAATGGAATTCTTCCTTGTAGCCTTCGACGAACCCTACATCACAGCAGGGGACACAAAAGGCTCTGAATGTAGTCCCACCTCTACCGGCTCCAGCTCCGTTCCTGGAGACGGAGATGGGGCAAACACTGACGGCCATTCTGGAGGCCTTCAGAGCTCAGCAAGCCCCGGCTCCACAGCCAAACCCCGGGGCCAATTTGATGACTGTCTTCCGGGGACTTTCCCCTCAATCCTACCTGGGGACGGAGTCTGCAGTATGTACGGAGGAATTGTTAGATACAATTTACGAGATGCTTACGGGGATTCGATGCCCCACTTAGGAGGCAGTTGCTTTGGCAGTCTCCTGCCTGGAGTCAAACGGAAAGAGGTGGTGGAAATCTCAGCTGGACACCACCTTTGCGGGGATGGATTGCGCTGATATTACTTGGGTGGAGTTCAGAGCAGCACTCCTGGGACATTTTGTACCTTAGTCAGCGAGGGATGACCTGAAGAATAGGTTCCTGCGGTTGAGGCAGGGGAACAGGACGGTGCTAGAGTACTACCAGGAGTTTACTCACCGGGCCCACTATGCGGACGCTTACCAGTTAGACGATGCTGGTTATGCCAGGAGGTTTTATAAGGGGTTGCAAGATGACATGAGACAGGCCCTCCTCTTCGTCTCAGAGGGGAGTCTTGCAAGGATTTTGGAGATGGCTAAGAAGAGGGAAGAGGATCAGCTTACAGTCAGGAGCCAGAAGAGGCCGACTGATGATACAGTGATTGGAGGTCGTAGAGACCGTCCTCGGGGCCAGGTTATTGGGGAGAGAAGGAACGGGGATCAGCCTCGTCAAGAGATTGGGCAGGAGCATAGGAGTCAGGGGGTATTTGCTCCCCAGCCATTACAGATGCTGGAGATGACAAGGACAGCAGAGCAGGCACCGGTATGCTTTTAGTGTAATCAGCCGGGGCATATCAAGAGGAACTGCCCTATGAGGCGAGCACCCCCACCAGCACATCAGGGCGCTCCACCTCTCTGATAGTTTGGCGGACAAGGACATGATTGAGGACGAGGCTTTCAGGATCGAGGCCACAAGCTAGAGAGGGAGCAAGTGTATGCTCTAGACCTGACACAGCCCCGGAACCCGGAGCAGGTTATCGCAGGTATGGCAGTACTTTTAAGTTTTTCTTCATATGAACTAGTTTTCTAGACATAACCTTGTTTTGAATTTAGAGAAGACAAATGCAACAAGAATACTAAGACACTTAATTACCCCAGGCATAGTCTTCGTTAGCGGCAAGCCCGCTCACACTCTCTTCGACACTGGTTCTTCACACTCGTTCGTGTCGGAGGATTTCGTGAAAGGACTGGAAGGTGTGGAGCCATTTATCGGAAAGATGATGAGGGTGCGCCAACCCGATGGATCAGAACTAATGACCTCTGCTCATTGCAATATGGAAGCAAGGATCGGCGGGAAGGCGTTTGAGGCACCAGCGACGATTCTGAAGATGACAGATTACGATCTGATTTTGGGCATGACTTGGTTGTGCTGGAACCATACCCAGATTGACTGCGTGGCAAAGAGGATCACTGTGAGGCACGACGACTCCTTCATTGTCATTGAAGGTATTATACCTGCACCCCGCACCTTATTATCACCTGCGCAGGCCGTTAAGGCCCATCTGTAGGGGGAATAGGTTTATCAGGTCCTTTTTGAGACGGTCGTGGCCAAGGACTCCATATCAGATATTCCAGTAGTACGGGACTTTGCTGACGTATTTTCGCAGAAGCTACCAGGACTACCCCCGCACCGAGAGAAGGATTTCCAGATTCAGCTCGTACCAGGGGCTTAACCGGAATCCAGAGCTCCCTATCGAATTGCCCCAAAGGAGTTGGTGGAATTTCGAAGCCAGCTTCAGGAGTTAGTGGAGGCCGGGTTCATTTGGCCTAGCTCTTCACCATGGGGAGATCCGGTGTTATTCATTAAGAAGAAGGACGGGACTCTTTGGCTGTGTATAGATTATCGGGCCCTGAACAGGCTGACGGTCCGGAATACTTACCCCTTGCCAGGGATAGACGAGCTATTTGACCAGCTGGAGGGAGCCCATTGGTTCTCAAAGCTGGATCTGAGGTTGGGGTACTACCAGCTTCGCATTCGAGAGGAGGACATCCCGAAGACGGCCTTCAGCAGTAAATATGGTTTGTACGAGTTTACCATGATGCCTTTCGGGCTCACAAATGCACCCTCCACATTCATGACCTTATGAACCGGGTGTTCGAACAATATCTGGATGTCTTTGTTATCGTATTCATCGACGACATCCTTATCTATTCAAGGACAGAGGAGGAGCATGCGAGACATCGGGCCTTGACCTTGGAGAAGCTGCGGGAGCATGAAATGTATGCCAAGAATAGCAAGTGCCAATTCTGTCTAAAGGAGGTTGCCTTTCTGGGCCATGTCATCAGTGGAGCAGGTCTGGCAGTGGATCCGGCGAAGGTCCAGGCAGTACAGGATTGGCCATCACTAAAATCGGCCTCGGATGTTCGAAGTTTCTTGGGACTTGTCGGTTATTACCGGAAGTTCGTAAAGGGGTTCTCGCAGATTGCCCTCCCTCTTACGTCTCTGACAAAGAAGGTGTCCCCTTTTATTTGGACACCACGATGCGAATCTGCTTTCCAGGAGCTGAAGGACAGGCTTACCTCGGCTCCCATCCTTGCTCTTTTGTCAGGGAAGGAAGGATTCCAGGTGTATACAGATGCATCCTATCAGGGGATGTGTGCCGTTCTGATGCAGAACGGGCACGTAATAGCCTATGCTTCCCGACAGTTGAAGCAGCATGAGCAGAACTACACCGTGCACGATTTGGAGATGGGGGCAGTCGTTTTTGCTCTTAAGATCTGGCGACACTATCTCTACGGAGTACTTTGCGATATCTTCTCTAACCACAAGAATCTGAAGTACGTCGACACCCAGAAGGAGTTAAACATCAGGCAGAGATGCTGGGTGGAGTTTCTATCGGACTACCAGTATACTATGCACTATAATCCGGGGAAGGCGAACGTGGTCGCAGATACTCTAGCCGGAGAGCGTGTAAGTCAGGAGTAGGCCCGCAGCTGATGGCCTTAGAGTTGGTTAAAGCATTCGAGGAGATGCAGATATCACTAGTGTCTGAGGATGAACAGGAGTTATACATGGAGTACTTGGGGTCGATGGTTACTACTGATGATATTCGGGACCGCATCAGAGATGGGCAGATGCTGGATGAGAGAGCTGAGCCGATATTCCGAGCCTTGGAGGAAGGCACGACATGAGATTACACTTTGAGGGATGGTCTCCTGTGTTTCCGAGGCAGAGTCTACATACCGGCAGGAGGCCAGATCCGGGAGGACATTATGACGGAAGCTCACTACAGCTTATACTCAGTACACCCGGGGATAACCAAGATGGTAAAAGATTTGAAGAGGACGATGTACTGGACAGGTATGAAGAAAGACATTACGTACTTTGTGGTGCATTACGAGGCCTGCCAACTCGTAAAGGAAGAGTGTAGGAACCCGGCAGGCTTGCTGCAGCCACTTCCGGTGCCGGAGTTGAAATTTGAGGATATATCCATGGACTTCATACATGGGCTACCTCGATCCCGTGCGGGAAATGACTCGATCTGGGTGATAGTGGACAGGCTAACAAAGGTGGCCCGATTCATTCCAGTGGCGAAGAACGCTCCTGTTAATGTATTAGTACGGAGGTTCATTGAGCAGTTTGTGCGTTATCATGGGGTGCCCAAGACTATCGTTTCGGATCGGGATGGGCGGTTTACATCCAGGGAGTGGAGGTCAGTCCAGACCCATCTGGGTTCACGGTTGACATTCAGCACAGCTTTTCACCCTCAGACCGACGGGCAGACGGAACGCACCAACCGTACACTGGAAGATCTTTTGCGCCTGTATAATTTGGACCGTGGCGAGCCTTAAGAGAGATTTCTCCCACTGGTCGAGTTTTCGTACAACAACGCCCATCAGTCCAGCATAGGCATGGCTCCATACGAGGCATTGTATGGAAGGAGGTGCAGGACCCCACTATCATGGGTTCAAGATGAGGAACCGAAGGCACTAGGCTCGGAGTTTGTGGGGGATACAGATGCCCAGATTAGATTTATCCGGGACATGCTGGTTGAAGCCCAGAGAAGGCAGGCCAAATATTACGATGCGAGGCATCGTTAAGTGGATTTCCAGGTGGGAGACTGAGTTTTCTTGAAGATATGGCCGATGCACGGAGTCTCGCCGGTTCGCGGGCGGAAGAAGCTCAGTCCGAGATATATGGGGCCTTACAGGATCCTAGAGCGGATCGGCTCCTTGGCTTATAGACTGGATCTACCGCCGGAGTTAGCGGGACTGCATGATGTCTTCCACGTCTCCTCACTACGGAAGGCTCTGCTACGCCCTTAGAAGCTGATTTCCTAGGCAGATTGCCCGGTGGCCTCAGATCGGTCAGTCAACCTGGAGCCTATCAGGATTGATGACACGGCAGTGTGGGTCTTGGGACGTAAGAAGGTTCCATTAGTCAAGGTTCTGTGGAACAATCATGGGCAGGAGGAGCATACATGGGTGCCAAAGGACTTGATGTGACAAAAGTATCCGAAGATTTTCAGTCAGGTATACCTCACAACCCCTCTGGACAATCAATTTACTTTCCTATTTTAAACCAATATGACTGAAATTTCAAGAATAGGGGCTAATCTTTTGTTTATTGGGGTATATACCTAGTCAACTGGACGAATTGGTCTTAGATTTGACCAACACCTTAAAACAACACATAGCAAACGTAACGTAGAGATGTAAATCTTTCAACTCTCATGGGATGTTACAAGCCTTTTTCTCCCGATAAGAGCCCCCGTAGGCTTAACCTTGATTTCGGGGACGAAATCTTTGTTTTGTTTATTGGGATTTGTAACATCCCATTTCCAACTAGACCCCTGGGAGTGGCTTTGTCATAACAGAACCCTAGGAAACTCAGGAATTGAAGTTTATCGACCAAGATTTCGAGTAAAGGGGTGGTCACGCCCGTGACCGACCCGTCACGCCCGTGACCGACCCGTCACGCCCGTGACCTAGGGTGTGACCCTTTCGACGATCATCGACCTCAGAAAGACGATCGGCGAGCTCAGAAATTTTAATATGGTCCTGACACGCCCGTGACCGATCCGTCATGCCCGTGACCTTGGAATGGCATTGAGAGCTCACTCACTCAACACTGTAGTCTAGATTGTGTTGAGTGAGCTTAGCTCACTCAAAGCCATAAGCTAGACGGCGTTGAGTGCACAGACTGCACTCAACACCATCTAGTGTCGTCTGGTTGGCGTTGAGTGAGCTTGAGTTCACTCAATGCCGCAGACTGGATGGCGTTGAGTGAGCTTAGCTCACTCAATGCCGTAATCTATCAAGCAGGATGGCGTTGAGTGCACTCAAAACCATAAGTTGAACGGCATTGAGTGCACTGACCGCACTCAACGCCATTTGATATTGTCTGGATGGCGTTGAGTGAGTAGAGCTCACTCAACGCCATAATCTAGACGGCGTTGAGTGAGCTAAGCTCACTCAACGCCATTGTTTAAAAGGGCATATTCTGGATGGCGGTTAGTACGCAGAGATCACTCAATGCCATAATCCGGATGGCGTTGAGTTAGCTTAGCTCACTCAACGCTATAGTCTGGGAGGCCATTCTGGATGGCGTTAAGTGAGCAGAGCTCACTCAACGCCGTATCTGGGATTGCGTTGAGTGAGCAGAGCTCACTCAACGCCGTATCTGGGATGGCGTTGAGAGAGCAGAGCTCACTCAACGCCGTAGCTTGGATGGCGATGAGTGAGCTGAGCTCACTCAACTCCATTGTACTTAGAATTTTTCTGGCATTTTATTTCTGGCTGTGTGCTGGTTCAGCTGAACCAGGCCTATCTAGGGAGTGGGCCGTTTTCTCCTATTAAGACCTAATAAGGCTTACTTAAACTAAGTTGACCAGTAGGCTTGACACGTGGACCGATGGTTTTGAAAAGAAGGCAGTTACGGCCATGGCCGAGAGCTTGCCTTCATGGCCAGTAATGTAACTTGATGTCGTGGCCTTCCACCCCCCCCCCCCCCCTTTTACGGCTGGATCCAACTCCTCTAGGGAAAAGGAGGAGTTTCCAGCCGTTAGCTTGGCTGGATTGAGCCGTTTCATCCCCCTCCACCATGGCCGACCCAAGCATTAATGGACCAATAATGGCCATTGAAGCTTTGGCCGTTCCCCCTCCTTGAACAAGCTTTTAAACACCCTCAGAGGCCCAAGAGAAGGTTTTCCCAGCTTTTACCTGAAGTTTTCGAGCCTCCCACTTTGCTATTGAGAATTCCGGCGACGCCACCACCGCACCAATGGCATCCCGACAGTCTGCACGCCTCCAGCCCGCGAACAAGGTCCTCCTCTACTCCTTCTTCTATGGTTAGATCTTAGAAATTATTTAGGAGAGATATCGAGCTCAAAGGAGCAAGATTGAGTGAGCTTTTCCATGGTTTTTAAAAAATAAATGGTGGTCGGGTTCGCCGGAAACCGCCACTCCGGCGACCGTGCAGCCGCCCGACGGTAGCCCTCACCTCAATAGAGACGGTGGTGGTGGTGGCCGGCCAGGGAGGTGGTTGGGTGGATGGCGGTGGGTCACGCAAGAGCTACAGGAAATGGCATTTTAGTGTTGCTGGTTTCGGTTTGTTTTAAGAAGATGAACAGTGCGATTTTATATTATAAAAAATTATATATATTATATAGTGAACAGTTAGCCTAAAAGAATACACATTTTGATGTTGCCAAATAAAGCCCTTAGAGGACGATTTAGGAAATATGGCCATTCACAAAAGTTGTAGGCCTTTGAGTCTACAATATTTTAAAATAAATATCAACCCATTTGGGTAAGTGGTTTTACAACAGCACCCGTTTTGGTGGGGGCTATACCTAGGGTATGACAGACACAAAATTGACTGACCACTCTTCATCTCTTGTCCAAATGTCTTGAGATTTGGACAGGGAGCCACCATTAGCTATACCTAGGGCAAGTCCAAAAATAGGAATTTTTGGAAATACTTTTTCTATAGTTTTGGTAAACATTTAATAATCCATGCATGATTTAGTAAAGTGGTCAAATGACCTTCAAACCCTCCCAAATTTTGGTGAGTGGTCCCTGGCATCATGGCATGACTTTGTACCAAATTTCACCTCATTTGAAGGTGTTTTGGTTAGGGAATGATCAATCCCTAGTTCTGTTGGGTATTGTATCCACAATATACCTGATTTGAAGAAGCCCCTGAACAAGCTAAGGTGAATAGATAATGTATTTGATGATTTTTTATCAAGTTGTGCTTGCAGTTATTCAACGACAAGTACACACCAATATCAGGGTGCAGTTGGTCAATATACACGGGTCTGCGCAACCTAATCCCTTGTTGAGCAGATCAGTATGTTGGCTCATGTGTAGTCTCTCTATTGGAGTGTACTTATTTTCAAGTACAGGGCTGAGATAGATCAAGAGCAAACAAGAAGCAAGGATGGGTCAAAGACCAGCTCACGGGAAGATAGACGAAAAATCGTCTAAGGAAAATTTGACGAGAATCACTAAGTGATTCTCGCCGATTCGACGGGAATCACTAGTGATTCTCGTCGAATCGTCGAGAATCACTAGCCTACTCTCGCCGAATGCATCCGGCTGTCTCAACGCCGTCTAGAATTCACCTAAGACAGAATCGACGAGAATCACCAAGTGATTCTCGCCGAATTGTCGAGAATGACTTTGAATTCTAGTCGATTCGTCGAGAATGGATTGTGATTCTCACCGATTCTCTCTGCATGGATTGTTGTTCAGCTAGAATTCTTCTAAGGAGATTTCAACGGGAATCATAAGTGATTCTCGCCGATTCGTCGAGAATCACCAATGATTCCCGCCGAATTTGCCTTAGGCAAATTCCGTTGGCTCGCTGGACCGGACCAAATGTTCAGGCGCTGTTTGAACCGAAATTAGGGTTTCTTCTGGTAGGGCCCACAACGGTCATAAAGGATGATCTACAGTATAAATACTCACTTATTTTGAACATTTCAGATCATCCCTACACGCGAAAAAGAAACAAGCCGCCGACTTGACCTAGCTCATCGTGGAACTTCTTCCGCCTCTGTCGTCGCTCGAAAGGTTGTTGCCGCCGCTGGTCTTGGATTTCTCTTGATCTCCCGGCGACAGAAACTCAGCCAAGCAACGCGTCTCACGTTTCTATCTTGAGATCCTTTGTCTCTTTGTTTGTTGAACGAGAATACTTTCCCCTTCCGAATCGATTGAGACGATCGATCCTAGTAAGATCGTTAGTAGACCTTGCTAGCTTTGTTACGAAGTTTGGATCTCGAAAGCATCGCCGCCGCAATCCTTGTCGCCGCCAATCTCGGGGAGATCCTCTACAAGAGAGTGCTTAGGTCGTGGACTCTTCATCTTCTTCAAGAATGCTTCATCGAACGAAGAGGGACACCAAGCGCTCCAAATGTAGTTTGTATTTTTGTACATTCTATTTTTACTTTTGTTGTAAAGGAACTTTGGTTCCTCATTGTAAGGGTTGCGCGCCACCCGTGGTGGAGGAGTTGTGACTCCTTCGGGTGGAAGGGTTTCTTCCATAGGGAAAGGATTGGATTTCAATCCTGTTGGTGAAGTGACCGAGTCGTCCCTTGTTGGGAGATAGGTCGAAGGGGGAGAGTGGACGTACCCAAATCGGAGAACCAGTATAACTGCCTGTGTGTTTCTATGTTGTGCTTGTTTTGTTTTATTGTGCAGGTAAATTTTTAATTCCGCAAAACGACTGTAAATCACCTATCCCCCCCATAGGTGAAGGTAGTTGACACTAGAGTGACTTTCAAGTGGTATCAGAGGGAGGTTGCTCATCAAAAAGGTTAACACCTTGAGTAAGTTCATGCCACTAGTGTCAAGAAGAAGGCAGATATCTACTATGGACGGACTCAAGTACTCAGGCAAGATCCCAGTGCGCACCACGCTAAACTTTCTTATCTGGAAGGAAAGGATTAGATTTTACATGGAAGCAGTCGACCCCCGACTCTTCATGACCGTGGAGGAGGGACCTTATATTCCCACTAAGGCCTCCACCATTGATCCTACCAAAATGGTGCCTAAGAAGTTTTCTGAAATGGACAAGGACGAGATGGTGCTGGTCGGACTTGACAAGAAGGCACAGAACATTCTAGTCAGTGCAGTCGATGAATCCATGATGCAGAACTTCTGCAACTGCAGGACAGCCAAGGATATCTAGCACTGCCTGATTATTCTGATGGAGGGCACAAATAAAGTGAGGGATGATCGAAGATCCCTCCTGAACCAGAAATATGAGGCCTTCAGGCAAAGGCCCAAGGAAGAGATCGGAGTTATCTTCGAGAAATTCCTCAAGATTGTCAATTCCCTAAAGGGATATGGTAGAGTGTTCACTGATGGTGAACTGAATGATAAATTCCTTAGGTCCCTTACTAAGGAATGGGACACGAAGATCTGCGCCATCCGAGAGTTTGGCAAATTAGCAGAAGTTGATCCTCAAATACTATTTGGGAAGCTTATGTCCTATGAGCTTCAGTTGAACACGAGGAAAGCAGAAGAAGAAGCCGAGAAAGCCACAGCAAAAGAAAAGACTATGGCCCTAAAAGCCAATCACTCAAGGAAAGGCAAGGGAGTAGCCTCATCCAGCTCTCGGAAAATGGATGAGGAAGAAGAATCTGAGCCATGCTCGTCAGGCTCAGAGCTATCTGAATAAGACTTCTCCCTAATCACTCGGGAGTTCAAGAAGTTCCTCAAGTTGAGGAATCAAAGAAATAGAGACGGCTCCTCCTCCAGACATCAGAAGAAGAATTATTCTTCTGACAGGTATGAATCCAAACAGAACAAATATCACTCTAACGACATTATTTGCTTTGGATGCAATAAGCCAGGTCACGTCATCGCTGACTGCCACCAAGGAAAGAGAGATAAGGGGAAGGGAGAGGAGCATAAGTCCTCTAGAGATAAGAAGAAAGAGAGGAGCTACATCACCAAAAAGCCAAAGACACAGAGTTAGTCTGATTCCTCAGACTCCAGTGATGATGAAGAAGCCTACTTCGGGCTAGTGGGTCGCTCTGATTAAGAAGCAGACTGCCCCCCATTTACTGGGAACGTAAAAGCTCGTACCCCCCTCTCTAACTCTGACTATGAGTCTCCTGATGATGATCTCGAGGACAGCCCTTCTGCCCGAGAAGCCGAGCTCCTCGAAAAGTATTAGCTTCTGCTCAACACCTTCGAGGAATGCCGCAAGAGATTGAGGGCTCAGAAAAAGGAAGTCAAATTCCTTAAGGTCGAGGGTGTCTCCTTAAGGGAAGAGATCACTAGCTTGATTTCTCTCCGACAGGAGCACCTGGACCTGGTCTCTAAGCACTCTGAGTATCTAAGTCTCCTTGACCTTAAACAGGAAGAAATCAATAAGTTGGAAGAACAACTTGCGGCAGAAAAGAAGATTGTTAAAAGCTTCTCTATGCCAAAGACAGTTCTTCCACTGGTTGATACCTTCTCTACTCAGGCTAAGGGGGCTGGCTTGGGACATGTGGGTGGGCCTGGTAAATCATCCACGAGAAACAGAAAGAAGATGAAAAATAAGGCTGCTAAGAAGGCCTCTGCTGCAGAAAAGGGAAAGACCCCACTCAACCCTGTTGAATTCAAGAAGCCTGGCTTTCCCTGCAATGAACAGGACTTTGAGTCAACCTATGGCCGCTTTTTTCGGCCCTCGGTTGAAAAGCCCAAGAGCCGGTATGATTGTTGGGCCTTCCCCCGCAACTACGGTGAGAGTGTCTTTAAGGAACCTTATGAGGAAATCAAAGTGGGGGATTATGGCCACTTCTCTTGCGGCCATAATAGGAAGCAGGCACCAAAAGCCAAGCCTGTTATACTGAAGGAACAGGAGGTGAAGAAATCATGTGACTGCTTTCATCATGATGGCTCCACCTCCAGATCCAAGGCCCCTGCTGGACCCACCGTTCCAAGGGTGAAGCAGGAGCCTAGGAAAAGGTACAACAGATTTGACTGTTAGTGTTGTGGCAAAGTTGGTCACTTTGCCCTGTATTGCTGGTTTAATCTAAGATATAACGAGACTCCTCATGTTAGCAATGCGAGACCGACCACTCGTAGGTTTAACCATCCGAGGGGGAGTGTGCTAACAAGGAATCTAGGACCCAAGTTCGATTGAGTTCCTAAGGGAAATTAATTCTGTTTTGCAAGAATGTCCAAAGGCCACCAAAACTCCAATCTGGTACTTGGACAGTGGATGTTCCCGGCATATGACTGGGACTAGAAGCCTGCTGCGTGATTACTCTCCAGTCAAAAATGGACCCAAAGTCATCTTTGGGGGATCATATCAAGGTGTCACCAGAGGTTATGGTATGATTTCCAACGGAATAATCTCTATCACCGACGTGGCTTATGTTGAAGGTTTAAATCATAACCTGATCAGTGTAAGTCAATTTTGTGATAAAGGATATGACGTTAAGTTCTGCAAGGATAAATGCTTGATAATATCGTGTGCCTCTTCGGAGACGGTATTAACTGGCATTAGGAGCAGAAATATCTTTTGTTTAGATTTTCTTAGTTTAGATTCTTCTACCCCCGTGTGCCTGGTAGTAAAAGGCAGTGCATCTCTTTGTGAACAATGGCACAAGAGATTAGCATATATTAATTTCAAGGCGATTAGTATGTTATTTTCTAAAAATTTAGAAAGGGATTCTCCCATTATTAAGTACATCAAAGATAGCCCCTGTCCTGCGTGCCAGAAGGGTAAACAGACTCTGGCTACCTTTAAGGGCATTGCAGACAAAGACTCCTTTAGATGTCTTTATCTTCTGCATATGGACTTGTTTGGTCCAATGCAAGTTCATAGCTTGGGAGGCAATTCATATATGCTAGTTATTGTTGATGATCACTCTCGGTTTACGTGGGTGTTCTTCTTAAAACGAAAGTCAGATACGTTTGACATCTTCACTAGTTTTTTCAAGAAGATTCAGAACGAACTTAACTGCTCAGTGGTCAAAATCAGAAGTGACCATGGAACAGAATTCGAGTCTGGGGATATGACAGAATTTTGGGAAGAACATGGTATCTTTCATGAGTTTTCCTCCCCGCGTACTCCTCAGTAAAATGGAGTTGCGGAGAGGAGAAATAGAACTCTCATTGAAGCTTGCACGACAATGTTGAATGACGCTTCTCTCCCAGAATATTTCTGGGCAGAGGCTGTCAATACGGCTTGTCATGTACAAAACCGGGCCTTGATAAACAAGAGTCATCGTAAGATGCCTTATGAGCTACTGAAAGGCAGGAAACAAACCATATCCTATTTAAGGATCTTTGGCTGCAGATGCTATGTACTCAATAACTGGAAATACCCGCATACTAAATTTGGTGAAAAATTCTTCGAAGGTATATTCATGGGCTATAGTAGCCATAGTCGGGCATATAGGGTTTTCAATAAGAAAACCCTAGTGGTGGAAGAGTCCATTAATGTTGTTTTTGATGAAGGAAGCTTGCTTCATAGCACTTCTTCCAGCTGCATTCTTGAAGATGCAGGTGCACGACTTGAACAGCTAAGTCTTGATGAGACTAATAAAGGTGCAACTCCCAAGTACGTCAAGGTTTCCACCTCGACGTTAGCTGGAGAAGTTGACGAGCAGGATGGAGAAAATCTTCTGGAAGAAGGAGAAGCTCGAGAAGATGTCAGAGCTCCAGATGCCAGACTCCTAGAGCTTCGACACATTAGGGATCATCCTAGAGATCAGATCATCGGAGATCCTCGTGACGGTGTCAGAACTCGAAGAGGTACAATTAACGAGATTTTGCTCCTTAGTTTCCTATCTCAGGTTGAGCCAAAAAAGTTCGATGAGGCGAACAAAGATGCGGGATGGATATTGGTCATGCAAGATGAACTACATCAATTTGAAAGATGCAACGTCTGAACGCTTATTCCCAAACCAAAGAACCAGAATGTGATCGGCACCAAGTGGATGTTCAGAAATAAACTAGATGAACACGATGTCATCATAAAGAACAAGGCCAGGCTGGTGGCTCAAGGTTACAGACAGGAGGAGGGGATTGACTTCGACTAGACCTTTGCACCAGTGGCAAGGCTCGAGGCAATCAGATTGTTCCTGGCGTATGCTGCGCACAAAGGATTCACTGTCTATCAGATGGACGTGAAATCTGCTTTCCTCAATGGAAATCGTAAAGAGGAAGTATATGTCGCACAACCCCAAGGTTTTGTTAATTCTACATTTCCCAATCATGTTTATTTTCTTAATAAAGCGTTATATGGCTTAAAACAAGCTCCTCGAGCTTGGTATGAGACTCTGTCTAGTTTTCTTCTTGAGAACAAGTTCTCTAGAGGAAAAAAAAGATAAGACATTGTTTCTTAGGGAAGTCAAAGGCAAGATTTTGCTGGTGCAAATCTATGTCGATGACATAATATTCGGGTCAACGGATAACAACCTTTGCAAGAAGTTTTCCAAACTTATGCAAGGGATGTTTGAAATGAGTTGTATGGGAGAGCTGAAGTATTTCTTAGGACTTTAAGTGAAACAGTCTTAGGATGGGACATCTCTCAGACGAAGTTTACAAATGAACTCCTCAAGAAATTCGGAATGGAGAGTGCAACCTCTATGAGGACTCCAATGGGATCCACTGTGTCTCTGGACACGGATGAGAAAGGGAAACCTTTTGATGAAACCAAGTACAGAAGCATAATTGGATCCCTGCTCTATCTTACTGCTAGTAGACCGGATATTATGTTTTCTACATGCGTTTGTGCCAGATATCAGGCGAACACTAAGAAATCTCATTATGTCGCTGCAAAGTGGATTCTTATATACCTTAAAGGTACATCAAATCTTGGCTTGTGGTACCTAAGAAACAAAAATGTCGAGCTGATAGACTTTTCAGATGTTGACTTTGCAGGAAGCAGGGATGATAGGAAAAGCACTTCTGGGACGTGTCAATTCCTCGGAAGAAGGGTTATTTCATAGAACAGTAAGAAGCAGAATTATGTCGCAACCTCCACAGTTGAATCTGAGTACATCTAAGAAGGCGGCTGTTGCGCACAAATTCAATGGATTAGAAATCAGCTCAAAGATTATGACTTGTAGTTCAGCGAAGTTCCGATGTATTACGACTCCTCAAGCGCAATAGCAATTGCGAACAATCCGGTGTCGCACAGCTGAACGAAGCATATTGAAGTGCACTATCACTTTATTCAGGAGCATGTGGAAAACAAAGACATATCTCTCTGCTATGTCCCCACGGATAAGCAGGTTGTAGATATCTTCACAAAGCCACTAGACGAGGCACAGTTCAGTCTCTTCAAAACTTAACTCGGCATGCTGAACTATGAAGAATGAAGACTGTACGGCTAATGGCTCTTGGATCAAGGGGGAGCATCAGCAAGGAACTCAAGCTCGAGCATGGATGCAAGATCTGAGGGGGAGCATGTGGCTCCAAGTGAAGTCCCAGATTTGCAGAAGCAGAAAAGGGGGAGATTACCCTCTCGGCTAAGGTGGCTCCAAGTATGCTCTCAAGAAAATGGTAATGAATTTCTCTCTCAAGGGTTTAGGCTTCTTCAAATAGGGGGAGATTGGTTGGTATTGTATCCACAATGTACCTGATTTGAAGAAGCCCCTGAACAAGCTAAGGTGAATAAATAATGTATTTGATGATTTTCTATCAAGTTGTGCTTGCAGTTATTCCACAACAAGTACACACCAATGTAGCGTGCAGTGGGTCAATATACACGGGTCTGCACAACGTAATCCCTTGTTGAGGAGATCAGTGTGTTGGCTCACGTGTAGTCTCTCTATTGGAGTGTACTTATTTTCATGTACAGGGCTGAGATAGATCAAGAGCAGACAAGGAGCAAGGATGGGTCAAAGACCAGCTCACGGGAAGATAGAAGAAAAATCGTCTAAGGAAAATTCGACGAGAATCACTAAGTGATTCTCGCCGATTTGACGGGAATCACTAGTGATTCTCGTCGAATCATCGAGAATCACTAACCTACTCTCGCCGAATGCATCCGGCTGTCTCAATGCCGTCTAGAATTCACCTAAGGCAGAATCGACGAGAAACACTAAGTGATTCTCGCCGAATTGTCGAGAATGACTTTGCATTCTCGCCGATTCGCCGAGAATGGATTGTGATTCTCGCCGATTCTCTCTGGATGGCTTGTTGTTCAGCTAGAATTCTTCTAAGGAGAATTCGACGGGAATCATAAGTGATTCTCGCCGATTCGTCGAGAATCACCAATGATTCCCGCCGAATTTGCCTTAGGCGAATTCTGTTGGCTCGTTGGACCGGACCAAATGTTCAGGCGCTGTTTGAACTGAAATTAGGGTTTCTTCTGGTGGGTCCCACAACGGTCATAAATGATGATCTACAGTATAAATACTCGCTTATTTTGAACATTTCAGATCATCCCTCCACGCGAAAAAGAAACGAGTTGCCGACTTGACCTAGCTCATCGCGGAACTTCTTCCGCCTCCGTCGCCGCTCGAAAGGTTATCGCCGCCGCTGGTCTTGGATTTCTCTTGATCTCCCGACGATAGAAACTTAGCCAAGCAACGCATTTCACATTTCTATCTTGAGATCCTTTGTCTTTTGGTTTGTTGAACGGGAATACTTTCCCCTTCCGAATCGATTGAGACGATCGATCCAAGTAAGATCGTTGGTAGACCTTGCTAGCTTTGTTACGAAGTTTGGATATCGAAAGAATCTCCGCCGCAATCCTTGCCACTGCCAATCTCGGGGAGATCCTCTCCAAGAGAGTTCTTAGGTCGTGGACTCTTCGTTTTCTTCAAGAACGCTTCATCGAACGAAGAGGGACACCAAGCGCTCCAAACGTAGTTTGTATTTTTGTACATTCTATTTTTACTTTTGGTGTAAAGGAACTTTGGTTCCTCATTATAAGGGTTGGGTGCAACCCGTGGTGAAGGAGTTGTGACTCCTTCCGGTGGAAGGGTTTCTTCCATAGTGAAAGGATTGGATTTCAATCCTGTTGGTGAAGTGACCGAGTCGTCCCTTGTTGGGAGATAGGTCCAAGGGGGAGAGTGGACGTACCCAAATCGGGGAACCACTATAATTGCCTGTGTGTTTCTCTGTTGTGCTTGTTTTGTTTTATTGTACAGGTAAATTTTTAATTCCGCAACACGACTGCAAATCACCTATCCCCCCCATAGGTGAAGGTAGTTGACACTAGAGTGACTTTCAAGTTCTACCTTAAGGAAGGATTTTTAAGTAAAAGTGTATTTGGGGTTTGAGTGGTCAACTCACCTCAGCAAAGGCTGATATTTTTACCACTGGTTTGGTATGATGATTATCACCCCCTTAGGAAAAATTGGGTGGTTTAGGGTTGATTAACCCTAGAATCCAAACTCAAACCCTAAAGAAGGGCTTTTGAGGGTGGTGAAGGACATAGGGGCAAATGCCCTTGTAAATTAGTAGAGAGGAAATTAACTTATATTTAATCCTCTGGTTAGAATATTAGAGAAGTTAGAGCTAGGTAAATACCTCAAAAATCAAAACCCTAATTTTACGGTAGAAACACTATTAGGTCAAAACAGTCACTAATCATTATCTGAAAGTTGTGAAATTTGGGTAGAGTGAATTTTAGAGTAGATAAAACCCTTGGATATTTTTATTGGAATTTTATGGAATACATTTTTAGTACTTCTTTTGGTAGATAGCAATTTTCCCAAAATAGTATTTGAATTAATTTGATCATTCTGTTCATTGGAATCTGATAAAAATTAGTCAATAGAGGTTTTAGACCTAAATGAATGTCTCTGAATTTTATTATTAATTTTAGTGGACTTTATTTAATACTTCCTTCACAAATTTCATAAAGGTCAATTTTTGTGAATAAATCAGTTAGAGATAAATATACCTTCTAAAAATGTTAAACTTGGCCACTGATGTTATTAGGGTGATGTTTACTTATAGTAATTTATTCAGGATTTTTAAAAGTATATTTACAGCACTTGATTCACGAGCATGTCAATTTAAGATTTTAGTATTTGATTTACCTAGAATTTAATGTCGAGTGAACAATTATGAATCCTTGCCAGTGATATTTGTATGATGGTATTAGTGTAATGTAATTAATTCATAATTTTTGGATGACAATTTTCTTTAGTTGATTCACAAATCATGGGAGATAGAATATATTGCTAAAATAGTTTTAAGGCCCCCAGATATTAGCAAAAATTATCAAACTTTGGATTTGTAGTTTTCAGATACCCTAATATTTATCATGAATTTATGAAGCTGTAAACATGTTTGAAAAGTATACCTCATGTTCAAGTGATAGTCTTTGGATCCTTTTAAGAAATTATTTAATTATCAGATTAATTATGAAAATTTTAATTCTCTGCATTTAGGCTGTTTATGTCATGATAGGTCCCCGGTAATTAGTTTAGGACTTTTGGATGAAAACTCGAAAGACCTCCTATCATGAACACCATAACGTATCTGTTTGTCTGCATTTAGTAAGTTGTTGAAATATCATTAGGAAATGATTTGGCATAGTTAAAGTTAGTCACCTTGCTGGATTTTGTAGATGTGGATGAGTCATCCTAGGAGTTTAGGTTGAGTAGTGAGATGTGAATTGGTTAGTGTTAGGTGGTGCTTGGGTTCGACGAAAGATCGTCTTCCCCGTAGAGTGAAAGGTCAAAATCACCTTAGGTTTAGTCTACCGTAATATAAAAAAAAGGAATGGGTAAGGGAAATTAACAAATAATAATAAGTGCCTTGCGAAAGGGAATGGTGGACTTTAACTACCATCATAGTTCCTAGTGCCCTTTGAGAGCCCTTCACGGGGAATGCTGGGGGCAGTTCTGGTCTAAGACCCCGGTGTTCGAAAAAGAAAAAAAAGGGGTCTTACAAGTGGTATCAGAGGTGGCCTCGATTGGAAGAGAAGTAGTCCACAAAACCTTGGGCCACCCCCGTGCGAGCTTAGTTTGCGGACAAACTAGCAGCGGAAGCAGTGGTGTGCCAATAAGGGAAATCACATGAGAAAGTCCATCCTACCCCTTCTTAAATTCCATTCATTCTCTCTCTAACAAAAGGAATTCTTCCTTGTAGCCTGCGACGAACCCTACATCACAGTAGGGGACACCTCAGGCTCTGAATATGGTCCCACCTCCGCCGGCTCCAGCTCCGTTCCAGGAGACGGAGATGGGGCAAACACTGACAGCCATTCTGGAGGCCTTCAGAGCTAAGCAAGCCCCGACTCCACAGCCAAACCCCGGGGCCAATTGGATGACTGTCTTCCGGGGACTTTCCCCTCAACCCTACCTGGGGACGGAGTCTGCAGTACGTACGGAGGAATGGTTGGATACAATTTACGAGACGCTTGCGGGGATTCGATGCCCCACTGAGGAGGCAGTTGCTTTGGCAGTCTCCTGCCTGGAGTCAAACGGAAAGAGGTGGTGGAAATCTCAGTTGGACACCACCTTTGCGGGGATGGATTGCGCTGATATTACTTGGGTGGAGTTCAGAGTAGCACTCCTGGGACATTTTGTACCTTAGTCGGCGAGGGATGGCCTGGAGGATAGGTTCCTGCGGTTGAGGTAGGGGAATAGGACGGTGATAGAGTACTACCAGGAGTTTACTCACCTGGCCCGCTATGCTGACGCTTACCAGTTAAACGATGCTGGCTATGCCATGAGGTTTTATAAGGGGATGCAAGACGACATGAGACAGGCCCTCCTCTTCGTCTCAGAGGGGAGTCTTGCGAAGATTTTGGAGATGGCTAAGAAGAGGGAAGCGGATCAGCTTATAGTCAGGAGACAGAAGAGACCGGCTGATGATACAGTGATTGGAGGTCGTAGAGACCGTCCTCGAGGCCAGGTTATTGGGGAGAGAAGGAATGAGGAGCAGCCTCGTCAGGAGATTGGGCAGGAGCAGAGGAGTCAGGGGGTATTGGCTCCCCAGCCTTTACAGATGCTGGAGATGCCAAGGACAGCAGAGCAGGCACCGGTATGATTTTAGTGCAATCAGCCGGGGCATATCAAGATTAACTGCCCTATGAGGCGAGCACCCCCACTAGCACATCAGGGCTCTGCACCTCCCTAAAAGTTTGGCGGACGAGGACATGATTGAGGACGAGGATTTTAGGATCGAGGCCACAAGCCAGAGAGGGAGCAAGTGTATGCTCTAGACCTGACATAGCCCCGGAACCCGGAGCAGGTTATCGCAGGTATGGCAGTACTTTTAAGTTTTTCTTCATATGAACTAGTTTTCTAGACATAACCTAGTTAGAAATTAAGAGAAGACAACTGCAATAAGAATACTAAGACACTTAATTACCCCAGGCATAGTCTTCGTTAGCGGTAAGCCCGCTCACACTCTATTCGACACTGGTGCTTCGCACTCGTTCGTGTCGGAGGATTTCATGAAAGGATTGGCAGGTGTGGAGTAATTTATCGGAAAGATGATGAGGGTGCGCCTACCCGATGGATCAGAGCTAATGACCTCTTCTCATTGCAATATGGAAGCGAGGATCAGCGGGAAGGCGTTTGAGGCACCAGCGACGATTCTGAAGATGTCAGATTACAATTTGATTCTGGGCATGACTTGGCTGTGCTGGAACCATGCCTAGATCGACTGTGTGGCGAAGGGGATCACCGTGAGGCACGAAGACTCCTTCATTGTCATCGAAGGTATAATACCAGCACCCTGCACCTTATTATCACCTGTGCAGGCCGTTAAGGCCCATCTACAGGGGGAAGAGGTTTATCAGGTCCTTTTTGAGATGGTCGTGGCCAAGGACTCCATTTCAAGTTTCCAGTTGTGCGAGACTTCGCTGACGTATTTCCGGAGAAGCTACTAGGGCTACCCCCACACCGAGAGAAGGATTTCCAGATTTAGCTCGTACTATGGGCTAAACCGGTATCCAGAGCTCCCTATCGAATTGTGTAACACCCCTATCCGTCACATGCCATATAGCAGCAGGTCCGGCTGGGGCCCGAAGCCATATACTACGGACAGACTGGTTGGTTACGCGTTGAAACCATACAACCAATCACAAACGTCCTACACAGAGTCATTATAGCGGAAGCAATTTATTAAGTTGCACAAATATAAGAACCCTGCCAAGCACGAATGTCGACTACTTAAATAAAATAGGAATGATGAATACAAAAGTACCGGCCTTATGGCCTTACAATAGTTTCCTCAAACAAGAGTGTCCTACGTACTTCGGCTCACAGGCCGGCCATACATGAGATAAACAGGAAACATAAAAAGGTTAGGCCTTCGAGGGCCAGAACCGCAACATGGGCTTTAGCCCGCTATTTCCCGCTCGGCTCCGCAGCACCTGCAAGACACAATCCACCGCCCGGTGGTAAACAAAAGCAACGGTCAGCTATGCTGACCAAATTATAACGATCCCGCCCCCGTAATCGGGGCGACGATGCTCTTTCCCTGCACTTTATTAGTATAGCATCAATATAGTGTAAACACACGTCAACACAGGCATAGGCTCGCACGGCCACACACCTCGTGCACACAGGGCACATTCACGGCGAACCGGCCAACGTCACGTCAATTCAAGCCATAGACATTCCCGTTCCACCATCGCCCCTTGGACGGCCAATCATATGAGCATTTTGTCTTCCTGGCCTTGGTCACGACAATTTAAGCCATAGACCGCCAAAGACTCTCATCCATGCCAACGGTCCCACCGAACGACATAGATCAGGTACGGTTCCGCCTGACCCGTGCTCATTCCGCAATGACATTTTAAGCCATATGCGCAGGTCAAGACTCACTGAGTCCCGTTTCCGCCACAACAATCAAATAACCCAGTTATGTTCACGTTGGCTCCCCGGCCATCGTGTTTGCAAAATCTGCTTTTGCTCAGTTTTCCGGGTGCACCTTGGAGTTAATCTCCAAGGCTACCTGCTGCAATCTACCACGTAGAAAACCTGAAAAACGCCCAAACATCCGGAGTCTTCCCCGGTTCATATTCAATGCAACATTACCGATCGGCTCTACTTATCTGGATAGGCTTCACACATAATGCCTATGCCCGTTTTCGCATACGGACTCTATACAAGGGGGACTTCACATATCTACCCCAAGGAACGCTCCAACTCTTCGCTCACTCGCGAGAGAGGGCTTCCTATACAAAGGAAAAGAGGGCTTCACAGGCCCTAGGATGAGAAATCGTTACCCTTGCATTCTTCCGTGGTGCCATGAAAAATCTGCGCGGTTGGAAAGCACCGCAATGGCATCGCCTTCGCGGATCTGGACTCGGATCGCGATTCGGAGCTCCGACGCTCCACCAGTGGCTGGATCTTGGTCTCCTCCTCTACCTTGCTCTCCCCTCTCTCTAAAACTTAGAGAGAGATTCACTTGGATGAAATGAGGGATTCTAGCCCTAAATCCCGGCTAAAACCTCTCAGGACTAGCCACCCACAGTTGGATCAAAAGCCAAGGAAACGAACGGCCACGATTAGGCCTAAAATTACAAAATCTGGGCCGAACACGGGTTGCAACACGGCCGTGTGCATGGCCGTGTCACCCATTCGCCGTCTCGACCGACGCGATTACCAGCACACGGCATTCGACACGGCCTCCGACACGCCCGTGCCGCATGCGACACGGCCGTTTCACGACCCGTGTCACCCCCGTGTGCAACGACCAACATTCTTAACCCGAGAAGGACACAGCCTGCGACACGGCACCAGACACGCCCGTGTCACATGTGATATGCCCGTGTCTATGCCCGTGCCACGGCCCGTGTACAACTGCCAACTCTTGTTTCTCAAGGAGGACACTGCCTGCGACACGGCACCAGACACGCCCGTGTCACATGTGACACGCCTGTGTCTGTGCCCGTGTCATAACCCGTGTACATGACCCAAAAAACTCCCAAGTGTGACATGCCCGTGTCACGCCCGTGACACGCCCTTTACACCTGCTCCAAGTCCTAGACTTGGCTTAAAACGTCACCCGTCCCTCTTTTGAGTTTCGGGGTGTTACAACTCTCTCCCCCTTAAAAGAATTTCGCCCACGAAATTTTCTAAAGGAAAACAATAGCAACTTAAAGCTTTTAACGGTACCTGAGCGGAATAACTCCGGGTACTCCAGCATAGATTGCTCCCGTTCCCAAGAGAGCTCCTCCCGGCCGCAATTATCCCACCGGACCTTAACCATTCGGATCTCCTAATTACGGAGCCTCTTGACCTCATAGTCTTTGATACGAACGGGCTTCACCCTAGTCGTCAACCCTTCGTCCACTGACACTTGATCAACCGCGATTACCTGCGAAAGCTCTTGCACCGCCTTCCGCAATACAGAGATGTGGAACACATCGTGTAGCCCACTTAACTCCTCCGATAGCCTTAAACGGTAAGCCTCTTCGCCGACCCGCTCCAGAATCTCAAAGGGTCCAAGGTATCTTGGGCTCAGCTTCTTCAAGCGTCTCACCCGCGAAACACCCTTGAACGGCTTTATCTTCAAGTACACCTAAACGTCTACCGCGAACTCCACGTTCCGGTGCTTGGCATTGTAATACTTAGCCTGCCTGTCCTGAGCGATCAGCAAGCGCTCTCGAATGATCCGCACAAAAGAAGTAGCACTCTCCACCTCCTGCTTCTTGTAAAACCTTGCCTCACCTGTTTCCAACCACGATAACAGCGTGCGACACTTTCTACCATACAGGGCCTCAAAGGGCGCCATTTGGATACTCGCCTGGTAGCTGTTGTTGTACGCGAACTCCACCAAATACTGGTGGTCCTCCCAATGATTCACGAAGTCGAGAACACACATGCGTAGCATGTCCTCCATCGTTCTATTGACTCTCTCAGTCTGTCCATCCGTCTGCGGATGGAAGGCTGTGCTGAACTTCAAATTTGTCCCCTGCATCTGCTGCACTAACCTCCAATCATTTGACGTGAAACGCCCATCGCGATCACTCACAATGCTACGGGGCACACCGTGTAGTCTAACCATATTGTCCACATATAGCTTCTCCAACTTCTCCACCGAGTCATCCTTCCTATGTGGAATAAAGTGCGACACTTTATTTAGCCGGTCTACGACCACCAAGATAGCGTCGTTCCCCTTCTACGACTGGTGTCTACTAATCGTGAAGAAAATAAAAGCAACCGAACTAGCAATCCATCTAGGCAAGTATACCTATCGAATTGTAGCTAGGGGACACAAGTGTCGTATTGAAATCCGGGTACTGCTGAATACACTTACTCACACGAAGACTATTATTTTATCAAAGGAAAATCTTGAGGGCTAAAAAGGAACTTGCAATTAAGAAAGGAAATATAGTTAATCGCTAGAAAGAGAACCACTGCATTAAGTTAAAGAACTATTAGAGGCGATTACGATAAAGTGTTAAAGAACTACGACAAAGGGATGGAAATGTACTCGATCAAGAATCACCTCGGCCAGAGTAATAAAGAAATGCGATAAAAGCCTAAACTTAATAGGGAAGAGTTTCTTGACCGTGGAGGTTCCTTAAGCTTAAACACGCTTCTCTCGAAGTCGTGTCTGACTGAGTTTAGGAAGGTCCGACCGACTTTCGTCTGAATCAGAGGCCTAAAGCTCGCTTTACGCGGTGAACCCCACTATTAGATTTTACTCCAATCCGGGGGATTTGAATGTCTGCCTCTCTCGAGGGGTGCATACAAATCCCTTTCCTCTTGAGTGCTCACTTCAAACTATCGGCCTTTCGGCTTGCCAAGTATGAAAGCTAAGGCGGAGAGTATACATCGATGATATATCTCTAACCCAAAAGAATTCAAGAGCAATTCAAGATTAAACCCCTAAAAAGGAAAGGTAAAATTAAAGCATCATAACTTAATCACTCAAACCTCAGATCATCAAGATCGAGTACAAGGAGGATTTAGTTATTCATGGTATAGAAAATGAAGATCATATTAATAGTATGGAAAATAACACCGAGTAGAAGGGAAAGAGAATAGCGAACTATTTTATTTCATAATGTGGAGGAATCACAAGTAGGGCACACAGATACTATAAGAATACATTCTACAATGATTACAAATGTTGTAAAAAGGAAGTACAGAAATGCGAAAAAGGCTTGCATGAAAAGAAACTCAATTACTTGAAGTAAAAAGGAAGAGACAAGCTTAAGACATAAACACTAAAATAGCAGCACTTCTTCTTCTCTAATCTCTCTCCACCGCCCCCAAAACACTAGAAGATGATCCCTATTTATAGAATTTTTTCGGGCTGGGTCACGCCCTATGACACGCCCATGGAGGGCGTGACCATAGGGCGTGTCTGATTCGGTGCGACATCTGGAGCGTTGGCATTTAATTCTGGCGTGGTTGTTGAGTTACACGCCCATCGAACACGCCCCTGGAGGGCGTGACCATGGGGCGTGTCGGATTCGGTGCGTTGAAATTGAGCTCGGTACTGACTTCTCGGGACTTGGCGGGTCACGCCTGTCAGACACGCCCCTGGAGGGCGTGTCAGTGGGCGTGACAGCTAGTTTCTGGTGGAGATTGACTTCGGACCGGCGGCTTCATTCCACTAGGTTACACGCCCTTGGTACACGCCCTAGGAGGGCGTGACCATGGGGCGTGTAACAGCAAAACTTGTAAAATCCTGCAAAAATAAGGGAAGATGTTAGTGACAATAATATATACAAAAAAAGGTCAAAATATAAGCATACAAGACATGCTTCGTAAATTGAAAGATAGAAAATACCATTACGAAACGGACTATCAGCATACAACAACATAAAATTATAATAATACTTAGAAATTTAAGCTACTAAATTACCCAAAAAAGGATGACTAAAAAGTAGTCATCAAACACCCCCATGCTTAGACATTTGCTTGCCCTCAAGCAAATAAAAAATGAAAACTAGGGAAGGAAATAGAAAATAAACAAAGCTAATTTAGGTTTCATAATTAAGAAAAACAAAACATGGAAAATTAAACTATCCTAGTATTCATATTATCAACTAGTGGGGTGAGAAGTGCACAATAGAAGATTTGAAAGGGAAAGCCTAAAAATCTCATTAAAACATAAGAGAAGTCTACTAATTTCTAAATCTTAAAAACAAGGCATCCAAAATAAATGAAAATAAGGAAAACAAAAGTAGAAGTTCTAAATAAACGGCGCATTAACAAACTACTAGGTTGCTAGATAAACATTAACCCTAAAACACTCCAAGATAACCTCCAAAGAAATCCATCAATGATGGTGGCCATAGGCTTGTACGTTCACACTTTCTCCACTACGCGAAATTAAGTTCTAAGATCATTAGGACTTCTACTAGGCATTAAACTTGGCTTAGGTAAATAATTAGGAAGTGGATTCAAAGGTAAACATGAAGGTTTTAGGCACTAAACCAAGATGAGCTCAAAAATAACCAAAAACATAAAAATTGAGAAATAACAAGTATGTCATTTCTCCAATATGAAACTACAAAAACAAGGCCATGAAAATTTTTCTTTTCTAAACTTGGCCAACCATAAACTTTTTGCATTCATTTTTTTCTTTTTGATTTGGTAATGATATTTTTTTTCTCACTTTTTGAATAACAATTGATAAGGAAACTCCAAAAATAAGCTTTATAATTGTCCTTTTCATTTCCAAAATAATATAATACCACTCCCACAAAAATAGTTTTTAAGCTCAAGGTTATAGTGCAAAAATTAGGACGGGCATTTGGCTTTGGTGAACAAGATGAAATGAAAGGTGGAGCTAAAAACATTGAAAATAAGGAAAAGGCCCAAAATTGTTTTGCAAGGGTTATGTTTTCGGTGGGCAAGAAAAGCTCAAACTATTCAAATGGTGGCCTAAATCATTTCTAAAGAACATGAAAACGGCGCAAATGCTTCGAGAGTAGCTTGGTACAAGTTCTAGACACCAAGAAAGACTACCCCGCAAATGAAAAAGAACTAATGATACCTAGCAACCATTCGTAAGTAACTAACCGAATAAAAAGACATAACTACGTATTGCTAGCTTATAACTTAAAAAACGGATGCCTATATTTAAGAAAAAGAAACTAGAAGAACTAAACTATGTTAAAATGATAGGTTTAGAAAACCATTTTCAAAGTAATCTATATAGAACTACAAAAACCGCATGGGCCTACACTTCACTAGAAGCAATATGAAAATAAAGATAGAAAATAATTTTAGGTTTTGTTTTTCAAATCGATTTTAAGCACAAAAATTTTTTGATCTTTTTGTTTTTCTAATTTTTTTGGGTTTTATATTTTATAGTTTTTTTTTTGGATTTTTAGATTTAGACGACATAAAAAAATATTTTTTTTTTTTAAATAAGAAACAGAAAGAAAGGCAAAAAGAAACTAGACCCCCCCATGCTTAAAGTCTTCATTGCCCTCAATGAAGAAAACATAAAGAAAAAGAAGGGGACTGAGAAGAAGAGAAAAAGAAAAATGCAGAAAAATAAATAAGGAAAAGGAACAGGACTTCCCCGGGTTCGTGAGATGAAGGCGGATGTCGCTCCCCCATGCTTGCTTTTTGGAGTACTTGATCGTCAGCAGGTATGACCTGATCCATCTGATATCAGCAACGGTGGAGCGGCGACCACGATCATGGACTTGATGTGCCTCCGGTAGGAAAAAATAAAAGCAAAAAGAAATAGAGTCCATGGGTAGATTGCCCGATAATGTTTTTATTATTACAACCATTCAAATAAAAGAGTATAATAATAAGAAGTCCAAAAATAAAAGTAAACATGTCCATCACAGAAGAAAGAAAAAAAAATGTCCATCAGAAATAATAATAACTAAGAATCAAAAAGAAGATTCTCCTTTGCAGGAGTCACAGAATCATTAGAGAAGTAGCGTTTGAGTCTATGGCCATTAACTTTGAAGTCCCCCTTATCGGGGTGTGAAAGTAGCACAGTGCCGTAAGGAAAAACATCCTTGACCGTGAATGGTCCGGACCATCGAGATTTAAGCTTTCCCGGGAAGAGACGTAAACGTGAATTAAAAAGAAGAACCTGATCGCCGGGTGTAAACGTTTTAGGGTGGCGCAGGTTCTTATCGTGATATAATTTTGTGCGTTCTTTATAAATTCGATTATTTTCATATGCATACGCTCTCCACTCATCGAGTTCATTTAATTGATGTTTTCTATGCTCGCCTACCGAATGCGGATCGAAATTGAAAAACTTTAATGCCCAATACGCTCGGTGCTCTACTTCTACCGGAAGGTGACACGACTTTCCATAGACCAATCGGAAAGGAGTACAACCGATGGCGGTCTTGTACGCTGTCCGATAAGCCCAAAGAGCATCGTCTAATTTTAGGGACCAATCCTTATGAGAAGTAGAAACAGTTTTTTCCAAAATTCTTTTTAGTTCGCGATTGACTACCTCGACCTGACCGTTAGTTTGGGGGTGATAAGCAGTTGACAATTTATGCGTGACACCATATTTTGTTAATGCTTTAGTGAGTTGGGTGTTGCAAAAATGGCTTCCCCTATCACTAACGATCGCTCGAGGGAATCCAAAGCGAGAAAACAATTTTTTTAGAAAATTGACAACAACACGAGCATCATTAGTTGGCAGAGCTTGGGCCTCTGCCCATCTAGAAACGTAATCTACCGCTACTAAAATATATTTATTACCTAAACTTGAAGGAAACGGGCCAACAAAGTCGATGCCCCACAAATCAAAAACCTCGCACTCGAGAAAATAGTTTTGTTCCATTTCGTTTTTATGTGAGAGATTTCCAGTCCGCTGGCATCGATCACATCCACCCACAAAGGTTTGTGCATCTTTAAATATGCTTGGCCAATAGAAGCCAGCACTAAGAACTTTGTGGGCGGTGCGGTTTGCTTGATAATGCCCGCCAGTCGGACCTTCATGAACATGTTTTAAAATTTGGTGACCCTCTTCCTGCGAAACGCATCTCCTTACCACCTGGTCCGCACAAATGCGAAATAGAAATGGGTCTTCCCAAAAATAATACTTCAACTCCGAAAAGAATTTCTTCTTTTGGTGAGTGGAGTATTCTTTTGGAAGGACCCGGGCCACAAGATAATTGGCCAGATCGGCAAACCAGGGGGTAGGAGATGAGGAAATATTAAAAAGGCGTTCATCCGGAAAAGAGTCATTTATAGAAGTTTCATTTAAAAAATCAAGTTTGGGATTTTCAAGACGCGAGAGATGATCAGCTGCTAAGTTTTCCGCTCCTTTCTTATCCCGAATCTCCAAGTCGAATTCTTGAAGTAAGAGGATCCAACGGATAAGACGCGGCTTGGCATCCGGTTTAGAAAGGAGGTATTTCAAAGCGGAGTGATCCGTGAAAACAATAACTTTAGAAAGAGTGACATACGGTCGGAATTTATCAAAAGCGAAAATAACTGCTAAGAGCTCTTTCTCCGTCGTAGTGTAGTTTTCTTGCGCAGAAGTGAGAGTTTTACTAGCGTAGAAAATCGGATGAAAGTTCTTAGCAATTCGTTGACCTAAAACTGCACCTACCGCATGATTACTCGCATCACACATAATTTCGAATGGTAAATCCCAAACTGGGGCGATCATAATAGGGGCGTTTATAAGTTTTGATTTTATTAATTCAAAGGTCTCGAGACAAGATTTATCAACAATAAAAGGAGTGTCTTTTTCGAGCAAGTGGGTGAGAGGTTTAGTGATTTTTGAAAAGTCTTTAATAAATCTACGATAAAAACCCGCATGACCTAAAAAACTTCTAATCGCTTTAACGGTTCTGGATGGCGGCAGCTTTTCAATTATTTCAATTTTTGCCTTGTCCACTTCAATCCCCTAGCGGAAATGTTGTGGCCAAGGACTAAACCCTCACGTACCATAAAGTGGCACTTCTCCCAATTTAAGACTAAATTTGTCTCCTCGCAGCGTTTTAAAACTTTTCCTAAATTTTCTAAACATAATTCGAAAGAGTCGCCAAAAACGGAAAAGTCGTCCATAAAAACTTCCATAATATTTTCTACATATTTATCAAAAATGGCAAGCATACACCGCTGAAAGGTGGCGGGTGCGTTGCACAATCCGAAAGGCATTCTACGATAAGCAAAGGTTCCGAAGGGGCAGGTGAATGTCATCTTCTCTTGGTCCTCGGGTGCGATAGGGATTTGAAAGTATCCCGAGAGACCGTCGAGGAAGCAATAAAAATTGTGCCCGGACAAACGTTCTAGAATTTGATCGATAAAGGGGAGGGGGAAGTGATCTTTTCGAGTGGCATCGTTTAGTTTACGGTAATCGATGCACATCCTCCATCCTGTTATCGTCCTAGTTGGAACTAGATCGTTGTTTTCGTTTGGCACTACCGTGATCCCACCCTTCTTAGGGACAACCTGAACTGGACTTACCCACTGACTATCGGAAATAGGATAGATTATCCCGGCATCTAATAACTTAAGCACCTCTCCCTTCACAACCTCTTTCATTTTTGGATTAAGACGACGTTGTGGTTGGACTACACCCTTAGGATTATTGTCAAAAAATATTTTGTGCGTGCAGAAAGAGGGGCTTATGCCAGGAATATCACAAATTTGCCATGCTATGGCTCGGCGATGCTTTTGTAGTAGGTCGATCAACTGATCGTTTTCGGATTGGGAAAGAAAAGCCGAGATTATAACGGGCAATTTTGAATCTTTTGCAAGAAAGGCATATTTAAGATGTTCGGGAAGGGGTTTGAGTTCTAAGTTGGGTGGTTCCTCATAAGAATTTTTTAAGACTTTTTCATTTTCAAAAATAAGTTTTTCATAGTTTTTCCTACCAAAAATAGACTCATTTTCAAAATTTTCTTGTATTGACATCACCGTACTTTCAAAAACATTTGAAGAAATTTCAGAAAAGGAAGAGGAAAATTCATTAGAGGAGATGTTAGAAAGGGGAAGGGAAGAATCTTCATTTAAAACATCGATAAAGAAGCATGAGTCATCATTTTGTAAAGAATTTTTCATCGAGTTATTAATAGAAAATGTGACCTCATCATCCCCCACTCGCAAAAACAACTTTCCATTACTAACGTCAATAACTGCTCGAGAGGTGGCGAGAAAAGGTCGTCCAAGGATAAGAGGAACCTCGACGTCCTCTTCAATATCAAGAATGACAAAATCCACCGGGAAGATGAATTTGTCGACCTTTACTAACACGTCCTCAACGATACCTAGTGGATACTTTATTGATCTATCGGCTAACTGAATACTCATGCGCGTCGGGCTGAGAGTGCCCAAACCTAGCTTTTTAAATAAGGAAAAAGGCATCAAATTGATGCTCGCTCCTAGATCCGCTAGCGCATGTTTAACGAATAAATCACCGAAGACGCAAGGAATTGAAAAGCTACCCGGGTCATTTATCTTTTTCGGAAGATTTGAATTTTTAATGACTGCCGAGCATTCTTCATTCAATGTTACATGAGAAAGATTTTCCAATTTCTTTTTGTTCGTTAATAAATATTTAAGATATTTAGCGTACTTAGGCATTTGGCTAATCGCTTCATGAAATGGCAAATTAATATGAATTTGTTTAATATTTCAAGAAAGCGTTGATATTGATTATCTAGTTTTTCTTGCCTAAGTCTAGCCGGATAAGGAGGTGGCGGGAATTCATTTATAATAATCGGAGCATCATTTTGAAAATCATTTTTGTCTTTTCCAGAATTAGAAATAATAGAGCTATCCTTTTCTTTTTCAAAAATAGATTTGTCTTTTTCAAGATCTAAGTTATCATTTTCCGTGGGGGTAAGAACAGGAGGGGTACTCACCCTTGGCTCTTCCCTTGTGGTGGGCTCGTTAACAACTTTACCGCTCCGAAGGGAAATCGCATTTGCGTGCTCCCTTGGGTTAGGCTCAGTGTTCGAGGGAAGAGTTCCAGGTGGTCTCTCGGAAAAGGCCTTGGCGAGTTGGCCAACTTGATTTTCTAAGTTTTTCATGGATCCTGTTAAATTTCTAATAGTGGCATCGTTCGAGCTTATATATTTAGCGAGGATCTCTTCCAAAGGGGAAGGTTTTTGAAAATTTTGTTGCGGTGGTGGTGGCGGTGTGAAATCGTGCGGTGGGCGTATTACGTTAGCATTATTACTCCAAGAAAAATTAGGATGGTTACGCCATCCGGGATGATAAGTGTTCGACGAAGCAGAAAAACCAGGGGGAGAAGAAAAATTCGAAAAAGCAGAAAAATTATTCGCAGAGATATTTTGAGCAGGCCTGGGTATGTTCCCCAGATAATCCACCAGCTCGGCAGCAGCAGCATTTTCATATACCTTAGCGGTGGAGGGAGCAGTCATCTCCGAGATCTTCTTATTGAGCATTTCCACTTGCATCGCTAGTTGCGTCACCGAATCCACTTCATAGATACCTGCAGGTTTAGATGGGCGAGACCTGGACGAATTCCACTGATAAGTGTTCATCGCCATGTCATCGATAAGCTCAAGAGCGGCTTCCGGAGTTTTGCGGTCTAAAGAACCAGCGGAAGCGGCATCTATCATTTGCTTAGTCACTTGGTTTAGCCCATTATAGAATGTCTGAACCTGCAACCATACAGGCAGAGCATGATGTGGGCATCTTCTCAAAAGTTCTTTGAACCTCTCCCAAGTGTCATAGAGGGTTTCAGAATCAATTTGAGAATATGAAGTTATATCATTTCGAAACTTAGCAGTTTTGGCGGGGGGAAAATAACGAGAAAGAAATTTTTCAGTTAAAATGTTCCAAGTAGTGATTGATCCTCTTGGAAGAGAACTCAACCACTGTTTGGCTTTAGTCCTTAAGGAGAATGGGAAGAGTCTTAGCCTTATCGCATCGTCCGAGACACCATTAATCTTGAAGGTGTCACAGATTTCAAGAAAATTAGCAATATGCAAGTTCGGATCTTCATCTTGCGATCCGTCGAACTGTACATATTGCTGCACCATTTGAATGATGCTAGGCTTAAGCTCGAAGTTATTGTTCGCAATAGCGGGACGAACTATGCTAGATTCTGTACCCTCCAGGTTTGGTCTTGCATAATGGGACATAGTCCTTTGCACGACTTCCTCTTGGTTGGGTCTTTGCAAGACTTCCTCTTGGTTGGGATTGTCCATTCTTAAGGTAGAATATGAATCGGAATGTTCGACCGGTATTTGAAGAGTCGGGCCTTGAAATCGCAATCATCTCCGAAGAGTACGCTCGATTTCGTGGTCCAAGTCCAAAATAACCGACGGACTTCCCCGGGTCATGCACTGGAAGAAGAAAGAGAGAAGTATTGTTTATTATTATTAATATTTTGTTGTTTTTTTTTAAGTATATATATATTTTTTTGTTTTAGCTCCCAAACTTCCCAAGGACTACCCGATGAAGGGTTCGCAAGGTACTAGACAAGATAGCGGCACTTAAAACCGCATTGCCCTTTTTGAGAGGATTTTGTTGGTGTAGGAAACTTGTGATGTAGGTATCTATTGAAAATGATTATATTTATTATTATTATTATTATTTTTTTAAAGCGATTTTTTTTTCTTTTTGGTTTGCAATAAGGAAGATAAAAGTAATAGATTCGTGTTTTCAATATATCAACAAGAGCTGATTCCCCGGCAACGGCGCCAAAAACTTGGTGTCTACTAATCGTGAAGAAAATAAAAGCAACCGAACTAGCAATCCATCTAGGCAAGTATACCTATCGAATTGTAGCTAGGGGACACAAGTGTCGTGTTGAAATCCGGGTACTGCTGAATACACTTACTCACACGAAGACTATTATTTTATCAAAGGAAAATCTTGAGGGCTAAAAAGGAACTTGCAATTAAGAAAGGAAATATAGTTAATCGCTAGAAAGAGAACCACTGCATTAAGTTAAAGAACTATTAGAGGCGATTACGATAAAGTGTTAAAGAACTACGACAAAGGGATGGAAATGTACTCGATCAAGAATCACCTCGGCCAGAGTAATAAAGAAATGCGATAAAAGCCTAAACTTAATAGGGAAGAGTTTCTTGACCGTGGAGGTTCCTTAAGCTTAAACACGCTTCTCTCGAAGTCGTGTCTGACTGAGTTTAGGAAGGTCCGACCGACTTTCGTCTGAATCAGAGGCCTAAAGCTCGCTTTACGCGGTGAACCCCACTATTAGATTTTACTCCAATCCGGGGGATTTGAATGTCTGCCTCTCTCGAGGGGTGCATACAAATCCCTTTCCTCTTGAGTGCTCACTTCAAACTATCGGCCTTTCGGCTTGCCAAGTATGAAAGCTAAGGCGGAGAGTATACATCGATGATATATCTCCAACCCAAAAGAATTCAAGAGCAATTCAAGATTAAACCCCTAAAAAGGAAAGGTAAAATTAAAGCATCATAACTTAATCACTCAAACCTCAGATCATCAAGATCGAGTACAAGGAGGATTTAGTTATTCATGGTATAGAAAATGAAGATCATATTAATAGTATGGAAAATAACACCGAGTAGAAGGGAAAGAGAATAGCGAACTATTTTATTTCGTAATGTGGAGGAATCACAAGTAGGGCACACAGATACTATAAGAATACATTCTACAATGATTACAAATGTTGTAAAAAGGAAGTACAGAAATGCGAAAAAGGCTTGCATGAAAAGAAACTCAATTACTTGAAGTAAAAAGGAAGAGACAAGCTTAAGACATAAACACTAAAATAGCAGCACTTCTTCTTCTCTAATCTCTCTCCACCGCCCCCAAAACACTAGAAGATGATCCCTATTTATAGAATTTTTTCGGGCTGGGTCACGCCCTATGACACGCCCATGGAGGGCGTGACCATAGGGCGTGTCTGATTCGGTGCGACATCTGGAGCGTTGGCATTTAATTCTGGCATGGTTGTTGAGTTACACGCCCATCGAACACGCCCCTGGAGGGCGTGACCATGGGGCGTGTCGGATTCGGTGCGTTGAAATTGAGCTCGGTACTGACTTCTCGGGACTTGGCGGGTCACGCCTGTCAAACACGCCCCTGGAGGGCATGTCAGTGGGCGTGACAGCTAGTTTCTGGTGGAGATTGACTTCGGACCGGCGGCTTCATTCCACTAGGTTACACGCCCTTGGTACACGCCCTAGGAGGGCGTGACCATGGGGCGTGTAACAGCAAAACTTGTAAAATCCTGCAAAAATAAGGGAAGATGTTAGTGACAATAATATATACAAAAAGGTCAAAATATAAGCATACAAGACATGCTTCGTAAATTGAAAGATAGAAAATACCATTACGAAACGGACTATCAGCATACAACAACATAAAATTATAATAATACTTAGAAATTTAAGCTACTAAATTACCCAAAAAAGGATGACTAAAAAGTAGTCATCAACGACCTTGGTAAACCATGCACAAAGTCCATCGATATGTCGTCGAACTTCCACTCCGGTATAGGCAAGGACTTCAAGAATCCTCTCGGCTTTTGGCACTCCTCCTTCACCAAGGCGCACGTTTGGCACTTAGCCACAAATAACGCTACATCTTTCTTGAGCCTCGGACACCAAAACATCTTCTTGAGGTCACGGTACATCTTTGAGTTCCCTGGGTTGATTGAGTACTTGGTATGATAAGCCTCGTACATCAAATCCGCCCGTAGGTTACCCCCGCTTGGGACGCACAATCGATGGTCCTTCCTTAACAACCCATCTTCCACCGAGAACTGGGAATTTGACCCATCCAATGCTGCCTCCATAAGCTCCTTCATGAAGTCATCTAATTCCAGTGCCTGCCGAACCCGGTCAGCCAGGTCATACTGAACCTCTATCCAGTTCAACATTGCTTTGGCGCTCGTCTTCTTTTCAACGCAACAGATCTCAAGCTCCTCCAACTCCCGTATTAGCCGCTCATCATGCACCGACAACCAGTTGGCTTGGGCGGGAGCCCTGCGACTCAACGCATCAGCAACCGCATTGCCCTTCCCGGGTACATAATGAATCTTGAAGGTATAGTCCCCCAGGAACTCCATCCACCTCCTCTACCTCATGTTAAGATCCTTCTGATCCAATAGGTACTTCAGGCTCTTGTGATCAGTATATATATCGACCCTTACGCCGTATAGGTAGTGCCTCCACAGCTTAAGTGCAAATAACACGGCCGCCAACTCCAAGTCGTGGACCGGATAGTTCCTTTCATGCACTTTTAGCTGACGTGATCCATAAGATATCACGCTCCCATGCTGCAACAGCACGCAGCCCAAACCACTACCCGAGGCGTCACTATAAACCTCGAAGCCCTCGGTCCCACTCGGCGAACTAAGCACTGGCGCCGTGGTCAACCGTCTCTTCAGCTCTTCAAAAGCTTGCACGCACTCCTGCATCCACAAGAATCTCTGATCTTTCCTTGTCAACTTCGTGAGAGGTAGCGCTATCCACGAGAAGTTCTCTACGAAGCGCCTGTAATATCCGGCATGCCCGAGAAAACTACGGACTTCCGCGATAGAAGACAATGCAGGCCACTCTCGTATCGCAACGATCTTCGCCGAATCCACTGCTATACCTTCCCCACTGACAATGTGGACAAGGAATGCTACTGAGGGTAGCCAGAACTCGCACTTGGAGAATTTCGCATACAGTTCGTTCCTTCTCAGAGTCTCCAACACCAGATGCAAGTGCTTGAAGTGATCTTCTTCGCACTGTGAGTACACCAATATATCATCAATAAAGACGATCACAAAGCGGTCCAGTAAATCTCGGAACGTCCTGTTCATCAAGTCCATAAACACTGACGGTGCATTCGTCAGTCCAAACGGCATGACCATTAACTCAAAGTGCCCTTTCCTTGTGCTGAACGCCGTCTTCGGGATATCACACTCCCTGATCCTCAACTGATAGTACCCCGACTTCAAGTCCAGCTTAGAATATACCGACGATCTGACTAACTGATCGAAGAGATCATCAATCCTCGGGATCGTGTACTTGTTCTTCTCCATCAGCTTGTTCAACTCTCTGTAGTCGATACACAGCCGCATACTCCTGTCCTTCTTCTTAACGAAGAGGACCGGTGCGCTCCAAGGCGACGAGCTTGGACGCACATAACTTGCTCCATTAGCTCCTCTAGCTGAACTTTCAACTCTGCCATTTCCTTCGGTGCCAGCCTATAAGGAGCACGTGACACAGGTTTGGCACCTGACACAAGCTCGATAGTGAAATCAATCTCTTGCTGCGGTGGGGCCCCGGGAAGACTATCCGGGAACACATTGGGGTATTCACAAACCACAGGGATACTATCCAACGTGGACTTTGGCTCTACAGCCCCGACTATTGCGAAGAATAGCTCTGCACCAGCACGAACTGCCTTTACCACCTGAAGAGCAGACATCAGCGTCTTTCTCGACCCCTTGAATCCCTCGAACGTTGTCTACCGTCCAACACCCAGCTTGACCTCCTTCCGGTCGCAATCAATCCAAGCCTTCTGCTCCGAAAGCCAATCCATCCCAAAGATAACGTCGAACTCTACTAACGGCAGCAATGGCGCTAGCAAGTCGAACTCTTGGCTCCCTATGTGGACCTTTACGGCGCACACTCTGTCCGCACGCATCGAGAACCCATTCGGTAGCAGCACATCTAACATGTCCTTCGCCATCGAAGAAGGGACTCCGATGCGCGATATAAAATTTTCGGACAAGGAGTGTGAAGCTCCCGTATCGAATAGTGCCTGTGCCGGACTATCGCTAATCAAAACAAAGCCTATGCAAACAATATTAGGCTAACAAGCAATAGAACACAGTATTTAAAGTTAACTTGCTATAAATTAACTCGTACCTGTCACCACCGTCATCTTGTTTAATGGCCTCCTGCTGGCCCAAGTTGTACACTCTAGGTTGAGTCGGAGCATAATGGGACGCGGTTGACTCCACCGCCTTGCCCTTTTCTTCGTAAGTAGCTCCTTGTTTTCTCCCGAACTTTGAGCGTCCGCTCCAGCAATTGCGGGCAAAGTGCCCCGTCTTTCATCACATGAAACAAGCGCCCAGGGTTCGATTGGTAGTTGCCCCCGAGGCACCTGTAGAAGAAGCTGGACCTGACGTCCTAGCCTTCTTGTAGAATCTGCGGTTGCCCGACTTCGACGTAGTTGGCGTCTTGAACTCTGATTTCTTCCCACCAGATTCCTTCTTAGCTTGCACATTTCTCATGTCCTTCTCCAAGGACCGGGCCGAGGTGACCTGGGTCATGAAACCCTGCGCCATGGGCCCCGATAGTAGCAGCCTCAGCTCATCTCTTAACCCTTCAAAGAAGCGGTTAGTATTTCGCTCCTCGTCGGCAAAGGAAGCGCTAGCATATCTCCCCAATCGAGTAAACTCGTGGAGATACTCGTCTACAGTGCTATCTCCTTGCACCAACTTTTGGAACTCGTTCTCTAGTGCGATCCTCTGCGCCGAGGGGAGGTATCGAGCCATGAACAGTCTCGAAAATTCCTCCATAGATACTTCAGCCAACGACCTTCCCATCAACGGGTGTAGCTCTAGACCTTCCCACCATAACCTTGCGTCCCCATCCAATAGGAACATTGCTATTGTGGTCTTCTGCCACTCTTCCATTTCTGTTGCTGTCATCACCATATTGACTCTTGAGAGCCAATCTTCAGCCTGGGTCGGGGTTCCCGTTCCCGAGAACACCGGTGGATGGAAGCCCATCACATGCTTCAACTGTCTTTCAGTTTCTCTCTGCGGCAACTCCGGCTCCAACGCAACCTGCTCAACCCTTCTAGGCTCCGCCGCTTGGAGCGGCACTTGCTCCACAGCAGGAGCAGGCTGCTACACTTGCCTTGCAGGCTGCGTGTTGATCATTGCCACGACAGCTTCTGCCACCAACCTAATGGTTTCGGCAGACAGAGGTGTTGTTGGCGCATTGCTTGGTGCGCTGCTTGCCTCGGAACCTGGCCGTTCTGACGGTCCAGTACCACTTCTGGTCACCTATAATCGTGCAAAACAGCGATAAGCGACCAAAAACTATTGCAAACAGCAATTATAGGAACACGCAGATTCCTCAAACAGGTGTATTTTCATTCCTAAGTGAACATTCATGGGTTCTTTTCATGTTATAACGATGACGCACACACATGTGCTCACCACCCCTTAAAGTGAATTCGCCCATGAATTCATTTAAGTTTGACCGAAACCAGTAGTCTGATACCAATTTGTAACACCCCTATCCGTCACATGGCATATAGCAGTAGGTTCGGCCGGGGCCCGATGCCATATACTACGGACAGACTGGTTGGTTACGCGTTGAAACCATACAACAAATCACAAACGTCCTACACAGAGTCATTCTAGCAGAAGCAATTTATTAAGTTGCACAAATATAAGAACCCTTCCAAGCACGAATGTCCACTACTTTAATAAAGTAGGAATGATGAATACAAAAGTACCGGTCTTATGGCCTTACAATAGTTTCCTCAAACAAGAGTGTCTTACGTACTTCGGCTCGCAGGCCAGCCATAAATAAGATAAACAGAAAACATAAAAAGGTTAGGCCTTCGAGGTCCAGCACCGCAACATGGGCTTTAGCCTGCTATTTCCCGCCCAGCTCCGCAGCACCTACAAGCCACAATCCACCGCCCGGTGGTAAACAAAAGCAACGGTCAGCTATGCTGACCAAATTATAACGAAACCTGCCCCTGTAATCGGGGCGGCGATGCACTTTCCCCGCACTTTATTAGTATAGCATCAATATAGTGTAAACACACTTCAACACAGGCGTGGGCTCGCACGGCCACACACCTCGTGCACACAGGGCACATTCACGGCGAACCGGCCAACGTCACGTCAATTCAGGCCATAGACGTTCCCGTTCCACCACCGCCCCTTGGACGTCCAATCATATGATCATTTTGTCTTACTTGCCTTGGTCACGACAATTTAAGCCATAGACCGCCGAAGACTCTCATCTATGCTAACGGTCCAACCAAATGACATAGATCGGGTACGGTTCCGCCTGACCCGTGCTCATTCCGCAACGACATTTTAAGCCATATGCGCAGGTCAAGACTCACCGAGTCCCGTTTCTGCCACAACAATCACATAACTCGGTTATGTTCATGTTGGCTCCCCGTCCATCGTGTTGGAAAAATCCGCTTTTGCCCAGTTTTCCGGGTGCACCTTGGAGTTAATCTCCAAGGCTCCCTACTGCAATCTACCACGTAGAAAACCCGAAAAATGCCCAAACATCCGGAGTCTTCCCCGGTTCATATGCAATGCAACATCACCGATCCGGCTCTACTTGTCCGGATAGGCTTCACGCATAATGCCTAAGCCCGTTTTCGCATACTGACACTATACAAGGGGGACTTCACATATCTACCCCAAGGAACGCTCCAACTCTTCGCTCACTCGCGAGAGAGGGCTTCCTATGCAAAGGAAAAGAGGGCTTCACAGGCCCTAGGATGAGAAATCGTTACCCTTGCGTTCTTCCACGGCGCCATGAAAAATCTACGCGGTTGGAAAGCACCGCAACGGCGTCGCCTTCGCGTATCTGGACTCATATCGCGATTCGGAGCTCCGACGCTCCACCGGTGGCCGGATCTTGGTCTCCTCCTCCACCTTGCTCTCCCCTCTCTCTAAAACTTAGAGAGAGATTCACTTGGATGAAATGAGGGATTCTAGCCCCAAATCCCGGCTAAAATTTCTCAGGAATAGCCCCCCACCGTTGGATCCAAAGCCAAGGAAACGAACGGCCACGATTAGGCTTAAAATTACAAAATCTCGGCCGAACACGGGTTGTAACACGGCCGTGTTCATGGCCGTGTCACCCATTTGCCGTCTCGACCGACGCGATAACCAGCACACGGCATTCAACACGGCCTCCGACACGCCCGTGTCGCATGTGACACAGCCGTGTCATGACCCGTGTCACCCCCGTGTGCAACGACCAACATTCTTAACCCGAGAAGGACACAGCCTGCGATACGGCACCAGACACGCCCGTGTCACCTGTGACACGCCCGTGTCTGTTCCCGTGTCACGGCCCGTGTACATCTGCCAACACTTGTTTCCCGAGGAGGACACGGCCTGTGACACGGCACCAGACACGCTCGTGTCACATGTGACACGCTGTGTCTATGCCCGTGTCATGACCCGTGTACATGACCCAGAAAACTCCCAAGTGTGACACGCCTATGTCACGCCCGTGTCACGCCTGTGACACGCCCGTGACACCTGCTCCAAGTCCCAGACTTGGCTTAAAACGTCACCCGTCCCTCTTTTGAGTTTCGGGGTATTACAAATGGCCCCAAAGGAGTTGGTGGAATTTCGAAGCCAGCTTTAGGAGTTAGTGGAGGCCGGGTTCGTTCGGCCTAGCTCTTCACCATGGGGAGCTCTGGTGTTATTCGTTAAGAAGAAGAACGGGACTCTTCGACTGTGTATAAATTATCGGGCCCTGAACAGGCTGACGGTCCGGAATACTTACCCCTTGCCAGGGATAGACGAGCTATTTGACCAGCAGGAGAGAGTCCATTGGTTCTCAAAGCTAGATCTGAGGTCGGGGTACTACAAGCTTCGCATTCGGGATGAGGACATCCCGAAGACGGCCTTCAGCAGTAGATATGGTTTGTACGAGTTTACCGTGATGCATTTCGGGCTCACGAATGCACCCTCCGCATTCATGACCTTGATGAACCGGATGTTCGAATAGTATCTTGATGTCTTTGTTATCGTATTCATCGACGACATCCTTATCTATTCAAGGACAGATGAGGAGCATGCGAGACATCGGGCCTTGACCTTGGAGAAGTTGCGGGAGCATGAGATGTGTAACACCCCAAAAATCTCAAAACTGGATTTAAGGTGCAGGCTGTTTGACACGGCCTGGGACACGGGCATGTCCTAGGGCGTGTCGGGGGTACACGGCCTGGGACACGGGCATGTCCTAGGGCGTGTCACTCAAGAAATGAGCGGACTGAGTCAGAGAATTACACGACCCTGAACCAAGCCTTGAACACGGCCGTGTCAGATTTGACACGGGCGTGTCCGAGGGCGTGTGCCTACCCGTGTACTGCTTTGTTGGTTTTGGAGCTCGTTGAGGCAGGGGTGGCACGGGTGTGTCATATGACCGACACGGGCGTGTCAGGTTCGACACGGGCATGTCGATGCCCGTGTTCTGGTAGAGGTCAGTCGGTACGAGTGCCGCGTGTGCCGCTTAAGGGTACACGGCCTGTGATACGGGCGTGTCACAGGCCGTGTCAGCCAAAAAAATGTAATTTTGGGAAAATCGTGGCCGTTCCTTTTCTCTATTTAGATCCAAAGGCTCAGGTGCTTCCTTGCTGGATTAAAACACCAGAGGCTTGATGAAGAGATCATTCTTCATTTGGCTAAGTGAAGAGAGAAAGGGAGAGGAGGAAGAAGAAGGAGGAGGAGATCAAGCCACCGGCGGAGGTCGCGTGGTCCGATTCGAGATCCGAGGCCAGCGCTGTGAAGGCAAAGTTGCTGCGGTGCTTTCTCACCGGCTAGATTTCGATGGCTCCCAAGAGATCGTCAAGGGTAACGATCTCCCTTCTTGGACATATGAAGTCCTTCTTTTCTGCATTGCATAGGGAAAACCCTTCCCCGCGAGTGTGCGGTGGGTTGTGGCATCCCTTGGGGTAGATATGTGAAGTCCCCCTTGTTAGAGTCCGGAATTGGAGTACGGATCTAGGCATGCTGTGTGAAGCCCATCTGGACATGTTGGTCTGGATTGGTGATGCTTGTTTGCATATCGGAGAAGACTCCGTGGTTATGGCTTGTTTGCCTTGTGCCTACCTGTTGCTTGTGTAACACCCCTATCCGTCACATAGCATATAGCAGTAGGTCCGGCCGGGGCCCGACGCCATATACTACGGACAGACCGGTTGGTTACGCGTTGAAACCACACAACCAATCAGAGCGTCCTACACAACACCTAGCGGAAGCAATTTAATTAAGTTGCAAAAAGATAAGAACCCTGACACAGAGCATGAATGTCCACTATAACCCAGGAATGAGTACATACACAAAATAGTTCACGGCCTTAAGGCCTTACAGAAGTGTTCGCTTAACAAAATATCGTCTTTCATACATCGCATATAGCAGTAGGTCCGGCCGGGGCCCGACGCCATATACTACGGACAGACCGGTTGGTTACGCGTTGAAACCACACAACCAATCAGAGCGTCCTACACAACACCTAGCGGAAGCAATTTAATTAAGTTGCAAAAAGATAAGAACCCTGACACAGAGCATGAATGTCCACTATAACCCAGGAATGAGTACATACACAAAATAGTTCACGGCCTTAAGGCCTTACAGAAGTGTTCGCTTAACAAAATATCGTCTTTCATACATCGGCGCGCAGGCCGGCCATACATGAATATGAAAAGCTAATATCTAAGCCTTCGAGGGCTGGCGCTGCAACTTGGGCATTAGCCCGCTATTTGCCGCTTGGCTCCGCAGCAGCACCTGTAGAAACAACCCACCCAAGAGGTGGCAATACAAAAGGGCAACGGTCAGCAAGAGCTGACCAAATTATAACGACCCCGTCCCGTTTCTCGGGACGGCGGTGCTCCTTCCCTGCATATAAGACTATCATAGCAATTATATAAAGCATTCTATTCGCCACAAGTGTCGGCACGCACGGCCGCACACTCCGTGCTCTCAGGGCACTAATCGGTGAACCCGGTCCGGACCCAGTCCGACACCGCGATTCCACCACCATCCCTCGGATGGCAACACACGTGAGCATTTAGCCCTTTCAGCCGAAGCCTAGGCCCGTTTCCAGCCCCCCGGGAAGTCCCATGTACTTTAGGTCGCTTCTATCGAGACCACTTGGAATGGGTAGAGTTCCACCCGCCCGTTGCTCACTTCACCACGGCTATTTAGCCATCGGTGCGGGCCAAGTTTCTCCTCATTCCCACAAACGATCAAAACACGCACATAACCCCGTTATGTACCGATTTGCCCTCCAAGGCAACATCGTGGCGGCAATTCGATTCCGCCCAAGCTTTCCAGGTGCGCCTCGAGGCTAACCCCCAAGGATCCCTGTATGCAATCTACCGCGTAGAAATTTCGGAAAACTACAATCATCGGCGCGGAGTCTTCTCCGGCCATGCAATGCAAACATCACCGATCCGGGTTAAACCCGAATAGGCTTCACACACAATGCCTACGCCCGTACTCCGATTCCGGGCTCTAACAACGGGGACTTTACATATCTACCCGAAGGGATTCCGCGCCTCAACGCTCACTCGCGAGAGGGGGATCTCCCCATGCAAGAAAGAAGGGCGACTACACATGCCCTATGAAGAGAATCGTTACCCTCGCATTTTTCCGCGGCGCCATGAAGATGTAGTCGGATGGAAAGCTTCGCCTCGCCCTTGCCTTCGAGGATCCGGACTCGGATCGCGAATCGGTGCTTCACAACTCCTCCGGCGGCCGGATCTTGGGCTCCTCCTTCCTCTTGCTCTCCCTTCTCTCTAAACACTTAGAGAGAGAGTGGACCAAAGAAAAGTGAGGATTCAAAGCCCTAATCCCGGCTAATAACCCCCCAGGAGCATCCCCCACCGTCGGATCCAGATCCAAGGGAACGAACGGCCGAGATTAGATCCAAAATCCCAAAAACTGGGCCGAACACGGCTTGACACACGGCCGTGTGTCCGGCCGTGTAGCTCATTCGCCGATCGACACGGGTCTTGACACGCCGTGTTCGAGGCCGTGTGCCCCACACACGGCTTGAGACACGGCCGTGTGTCTCAGGCCGTGTCCTTCTCTGACTCGAGACTGCACAAAAACGCATTCGACCACTGAACACGGGTAGGCACACGGCCGTGTGCCTGGCCGTGTGCCCCTGAGATGACCTCAAATCGAAAAGTGGTCAACATGAAAGTTGTAGATCTCGTCGAGACGAACAAAATTCATGTTGACCATTTTTCCACCCGACACCGTTTTGACCCTCAAAACGGTGCCCGAACGCGATCATCTCCGAGATTGGGGTCTTACAACTCCCTCCCCCTTAAGAGAATTTCGTCCCGAAATTAAGAACAGAGACTACACAAAATAAACATAACGAGTACCTGAGGGGAACAACTCGGGGTACTCCTCGCGCATTGTCTGCTCTCGCTCCCAAGAGAGCTCCTCGCGCCCGCAGTTATCCCAACGGACCTTCACCATTTTGATTTCCTTGTTCCGAAGCCGCTTGACTTCGAAATCCTCAATAGATATGGGCTTGACTTTCGTTGTCAACCCTTCCTCAACCGGTACTTGATCAACCGCGATCACTTGCGAAGGCTCTTTCACCGCCTTCCGCAACACAGAAATGTGGAACACATCATGTAAACCACCCAATTCCTCCGATAGCCTCAAACGGTAAGCCGCTTCGCCGACTCGCTCCAGAACCTCAAAAGGTCCAAGGTATCTTGGGCTCAGCTTCTTCAAGCGTCTCACCCGCGAAACCCCCTTGAACGGCTTCACTTTCAGATATACCCAATCGCCTACCGCGAACTCCACGTTCCGGTGCTTGGCATTGTAATACTTCGCCTGCCGGTCCTGAGCGATCAACAAGCGCTCCCGAATGATCCGCACTAACGAGGTAGCACTCTCCACCTCCTGCTTCTTGTACAACCTTGCCTCACCCGCTTCAAGCCACGATAACGGCGTGCGACACTTCCTACCATACAGGGCCTCGAAGGGCGCCATTTGTATACTCGCTTGGTAGCTGTTGTTGTACGCGAACTCCACCAAATAAAGGTGGTCTTCCCAATGCTTACCGAAATCCAGAACACACATGCGTAGCATGTCCTCCATCGTTCTATTGACCCTCTCGGTCTGCCCATCCGTCTGCGGATGGAAAGCTGTACTGAACTTTAACTTTGTCCCCAGCATCTGCTGCACCAACCTCCAATCATTTGACGTGAACCGCCCATCGCGATCACTCACAATGCTATGAGGCACTCCATGCAGCCTGACAATATTGTCAACGTACAACTTTGCCAATTTCTCCACTGGATCATCCTTCCTATGCGGAATGAAATGCGACACCTTAGTTAGCCGATCTACGATCACCCAGATGGCGTCGTTCCCCTTCTGCGACCTTGGCAACCCGTGCACAAAGTCCATGGATATATCGTCGAATTTCCACTCCGGTATAGGCAAGGACTTCAGAAATCCTCCCGGCTTTTGGCACTCCGCCTTCACCAAGGCGAACGTTTGGCATTTAGCCACGTACAACGCCACATCTTTCTTAAGCCCCGGCCACCAAAACAACTTTTTGAGATCACGATACATCTTTGTGCTCCCTGGGTGGATTGAGTACTTGGTATGATGAGCCTCGTACATCAACTCCGCCCGGAGGTTACCCCCACTTGGGACGCACAAACGATGATCCTTCCTTAACAACCCATCTTCTACCGAGAACTGGGAATTTGACCCATCCGAAGCGGCCTCCAAAAGCTCCTTCATGGAATCATCCAACTCCAATGCCTGCCGAACCCGGTCAGCCAGGTCATACTGCACCTCTGTCCAGTTTAACATTGCTTTGGCGCTCGTCTGCTTGTCAACGCAACAGATCTCAAGCTCCTCCAACTCCCGCACTAGCCGCTCATCATGCACCGACAACCAGTTGGCTCGGGCGGGAGCCCTGCGGCTCAGCGCATCCGCAACTGCGTTGCCCTTCCCGGGTACATAATGTATTTTGAAGGTGTAGTCCCCTAGGAACTCCATCCACCTCCTCTGCCTCATATTGAGATCCTTTTGATCCAACAAGTATTTTAGGCTCTTGTGATCGGTGTATATGTCGACCCTTACTCCGTATAGGTAGTGCCTCCACAACTTGAGTGCAAATATCACGGCCGCCAACTCCAAGTCGTGCACCGGATAATTTCTTTCATGCACCTTTAGCTGACGCGATCCATACGCTATCACGCTACCATGCTGCAACAACACGCAGCCCAAGCCGCTACCCGAAGCGTCGCTATACACCTCAAAGCCCTCGGTCCCACTCGGCGAACTAAGCACTGGCGTCGTGGTCAACCGCCTCTTCAGCTCCTCGAAAGCCTGCACGCACTCTTGCGTCCATAGGAATCTCTGATCCTTCCTGGTCAACTTTGTGAGAGGTAACGCTATCCGCGAGAAGTTCTCCACGAAGCGCCTATAATAGCCGGCAAGCCCAAGGAAACTACGGACTTCCGCTACCGAAGACAACACAGGCCACTCCCGTATCGCAACTATCTTCGCCGGATCCACCGCTATACCTTCCCCACTCACTATATGACCCAGGAACGCTACCGAAGGTAGCCAGAACTCGCACTTGGAGAACTTTGCGTAAAGCTCATTCCTCCTCAAAGTCTCCAACACCAAATGCAAATGCTTGAAGTGGTCTTCTTCGCACTGCGAGTACACCAAAATATCGTCAATAAAGACGATCACAAAGCGATCCAGGAAATCTCTGAACGTCCTGTTCATCAGATCCATAAACACCGATGGCGCATTCGTCAGTCCAAACGGCATGACCGTGAACTCGAAATGCCCATACCTCGTACTGAACGCCGTCTTTGGGATATCACATTCCCTGATCCTCAGCTGATAGTACCCCGACTTCAAGTCCAACTTGGAGTATACAGATGATCCGACTAACTGATCAAAGAGATCATCAATCCTCGGGATCGGGTACTTGTTCTTCTCCGTCAACTTGTTCAATTCTCTGTAGTCAATGCACAGCCGCATACTACCGTCCTTCTTTTTAACGAAGAGGACCGGTGCGCTCCAAGGCGACGAACTTGGACGCACATAACCTTGCTCCATCAGTTCCTCCAACTGAACCTTCAACTCCGCCATCTCCTTTGGCGCCAATCTATAAGGAGCACGTGACACGGGTTTGGCACCCGGCACGAGCTCGATAGTAAAATCAATCTCTCGCTGCGGTGGGGCTCCGGGAAGGCTATCCGGGAACACATCGGGGTATTCGCAAACCACGGGGATGCTATCCAACGGGGACTTTGGCTCCACAGCCCCCACTATCGCAAAGAACAGCTCTGCACCAGCACGAACCGCCTTCACCACCTGAAGAGCAGACATTAATGTCTTGCTCGACCCCTTAAGCCCCTCGAAAGTAGTCTCCCACCCTACACCCAGCTTGACCTCCTTACGGTCGCAATCGATCCAAGCCTTCTGCTCTGACAGCCAATCCATTCCAAAGATAACATCGAACTCTACCAACGGAAATAATGACGCTAGCAAGTCGAACTCTTGGCTCCCTATGTGAACCTTCACGGCGCACACTCTGTCCGCACGCATCGAGCACCCGTTTGGTAGCAACATATCTTGCTTGTCCTTTGCCATCGAAGAAGGGACTCCGATGCGCGATATAAACTGTTCGGACTAGAAAGAATGCGAAGCACCAGTGTCGAATAGTGCTCGTGCCGGACTATCGCTAATCAACACAAATCCTAAGCAAAAGACATTAGCTTAACAAGCAATAGGTAATAGTATTCTCAAGTCAACTTGCATAAATTAACTCGTACCTGTCACCACATCTGCTTGCTTGATGGCCTCCTGCTGGCCCAAGTTGTAGACTCTAGGCTGAGTCGGAGCATAGTGGGACGCGGTCGACTCCACCGCTTTGCCCTTTTCCTCGTAGGTGGCTCCTTGCTTCCTTTCGGACTTTGCGCGTCCACTCCAGCAGTCACGGGCAAAGTGCCCCGGCTTTCCACACGTGAAGCAAGCGCCCGGGGTCCGATGGGTAGTTGCCCCCGAGGCACCTGCAGAAGAAGCTGGACCCGATGTTTTAGCCTTCTTGAAGAATCTACGGTAGCCCGACTTCGATGTAGTCGGCGCCTTGAACTCTGATTTCTTGCCACCGGATTCCCTTTCTTTCTTTGCTTGCACGTTTCTCATATCCTTCTCCAAGGACCGGGCCGAACTGACCAGGGTCATGAAACCCTGCGTCTTGGGCCCCGATAGCAGCAACCTCAAATCATCCCTTAGCCCTTCATAAAAGCGGCTCGTCTTGCGCTCCTCGTCTGCGAAGGTAGCGCCGGCATATCTCCCCAACTGAGTAAACTCGTGGAGGTATTCATCAACGGTGCTATCACCCTGCACCAACTTCTGGAATTCGCTCTCTAGCGCGATCCTCTGCGCCGAGGGGAGGTATCGAGCCATAAATAGTCTCGCAAACTCCTCCATCGGGACTTCGGCCAATGGCCTTCCCCTCAACTGATGCAGCTCTAGGCCCTCCCACCACAGTCTTGCGTCCCCATCCAAAAGGAACGTCGCTATAGTGGTCTTCTGCCACTCTTCAGTTTGCGTCGCAGTCATCACCCTGTTGACCCTTGAGAGCCAATCCTCTGCTTGGGTCGGGGTTTCTGCCCCCGTGAACACTGGTGGGTGAAAGCCCATGACATGCTTCAGTTGTCTTTCAGTTGCTCTCCTAGGCAACTCTGGCTCCAAAACTACTTGCTCAACCCTCCTTCGCTCTGCCGTCTGAACCGGTACTTGCTCCACAGCAGGAGCAGGCTGCTGCACCTGCCTTGCAGGCTGCGCATTTATCATTGCCATGACCGCTTCTGCCACCAACCTAATGGTCTCAGCAGACAAAGGTGTTGCAGGCGCATCGCTTGGCGCACTGCTCGCCTCAGAACCTGGCCGTTCAGACGGCCCAGCACCACTTCTAGTCACCTAAAATCGTGCAAAACACCGATAAGCGACCAAGAATTACTGCAAACAACAATTATAGGAACACGCAGGTTCCTCAAACATGTGTATTTTCATTCCTAAGTGGACATTCATGGGTTCTTTTCATGTTATAACGATGACGCACACAATGTGCTCACCACCCCTTAAAGTGAATTCGTCCACGAATTCATTTAAGCGTGACCGAAACCAGAAGTCTGATACCAATTTGTAACACCCCTATCCGTCACATAGCATATAGCAGTAGGTCCGGCCGGGGCCCGACGCCATATACTACGGACAGACCGGTTGGTTACGCGTTGAAACCACACAACCAATCAGAGCGTCCTACACAACACCTAGCGGAAGCAATTTAATTAAGTTGCAAAAAGATAAGAACCCTGACACAGAGCATGAATGTCCACTATAACCCAGTAATGAGTACATACACAAAATAGTTCACGGCCTTAAGGCCTTACAGAAGTGTTCGCTTAACAAAATATCGTCTTTCATACATCGGCGCGCAGGCCGGCCATACATGAATATGAAAAGCTAATATCTAAGCCTTCGAGGGCTGGCGCTGCAACTTGGGCATTAGCCCGCTATTTGTCGCTTGGCTCCGCAGCAGCACCTGTAGAAACAACCCACCCAAGAGGTGGCAATACAAAAGGGCAACGGTCAGCAAGAGCTGACCAAATTATAACGACCCCGTCCCGTTTCTCGGGACGGTGGTGCTCCTTCCCTGCATATAAGACTATCATAGCAATTATATAAAGCATTCTATTCGCCACAAGTGTCGGCACGCACGGCCGCACACTCCGTGCTCTCAGGGCACTAATCGGTGAACCCGGTCCGGACCCAGTCCGACACCGCGATTCCACCACCATCCCTCGGATGGCAACACACGTGAGCATTTAGCCCTTTGAGCCGAAGCCTAGGCCCGTTTCCAGCCCCCCGGGAAGTCCCATGTACTTTAGGTCGCTTCTACCGAGACCACTTGGAATGGGTAGAGTTCCACCCGCCCGTTGCTCACTTCACCACGGCCATTTAGCCATCGGTGCGGGCCAAGTTTCTCCTCATTCCCACAAACGATCAAAACACGCACATAACCCCGTTATGTACCGATTTGCCCTCCAAGGCAATATCGTGGCGGCAATTCGATTCCGCCCAAGCTTTCCGGGTGCGCCTCGAGGCTAACCCCTAAGGATCCCTGTATGCAATCTACCGCGTAGAAATTTCGGAAAACTACAATCATCGGCGCGGAGTCTTCTCCGGCCATGCAATGCAAACATCACCGATCCGGGTTAAACCCGAATAGGCTTCACACACAATGCCTACGCCCGTACTCCGATTCCGGGCTCTAACAACGGGGACTTTACATATCTACCCGAAGGGATTCCGCGCCTCAACGCTCACTCGCGAGAGGGGGATCTCCCCATGCAAGAAAGAAGGGCGACTACACATGCCCTATGAAGAGAATCGTTACCCTCGCATTTTTCCGCGGCGCCATGAAGATGTAGTCGGATGGAAAGCTTCGCCTCGCCCTTGCCTTCGAGGATCCGGACTCGGATCGCGAATCGGTGCTTCACAACTCCTCCGGCGGCCGGATCTTGGGCTCCTCTGATAGTTTCACTTTCAAGATAACCTAAACACCTAGAGGGGGGGGGGGGTGAATAGGTTCAACTTATTTTTCTAAAAAACTTCAAGGCAGAATTCACAATAAATCACAGCAATCACAGAAAATAAGCATCACAGATTGCACACAGTTTTATAGTGGTTCCCCAAGGTCTGGGTACATCCACTTTCCCCCTTCACCTATCTAGCAGTATGCTAGAATCGGCCAATCTTCCACTAATCTCAGATCAAAAGATCTTACAACTCAGAACCCAACTGGTTCCTACAACTCAGGCACACCTGCCCTACCTCAGCCTTGCCCCAAGGCCTACAACTCAGAGAATATCCTTCTCCTACACTCAGGCAATCAGCCCTACCACTCAGAGTTCAACACTCCTACACTCAGCCTTTATAATATAGGCTTACAACTCAGATCTGTATAAACAGATCCTACAGAAATATAGAAAATATTGTTTTAAATTGTCTTGCCAAGTTGAGAGAGAAGAGGCAATGACAATTCTTAATCAGCTGATGCAATCAACTGTTTCTTAGCCTTCTTCAAAGCTTCTTGAAAATGTACTTAGCTGAGTTGATTCCAAACAGCTTCTTGAGAATCCAATGGTGGATTCTTTCTTCTTCTTCAAATTCTGACTTGATCTCTCTCTATCAGCACTTGAATGATTCTTCAGAATTCTGGTTAGAACTCTTCTTAGATCTATCCTTAGATAGTCTTCTTAGATCCTCTTGAGAAGATCTTCTTAAGTGCCTTGCACTTTCTTGAAATGATTTGGATCGTAATCCTTCTTCAAAAGTTCTGGAGTTAAGAATTTCTTCAATGTTGAGAAGGTTATTTCCTTCTTCTGAATATGTCTATTTATAGACTTCCTTCATGGTAACCGGCTGATCCGGTTTCTAACAGTTCTCTGACAAGTCTGACAGCTTCAGTTAACCGGTGGCAACCCACAGCTGTCAAGTCTTCAACAAGTCCTGTGCCTTAGTCTTGAACCACAGTGTGTCGAGACAGTCTGTCAGAAAGTGTCGAGACCATCTGTCTATTTGTGTCGACACAATTGACTTTGGTGTCGACACTGCCTTCAGTGATGTCGACTAAGTTGCCTTTGAGTCGACACAGCTTCTTCTGCAAACAATTTGATCTTGACTCTTCAGTGTGTCGACACAAGTCCTGTGTGTCGACACAGTTGTTGTAGAATCTTAACTTCAGTAAGTGTTGACTTAGCCTTCAGGTGTCGACACAGTCTTCTTTTAACTCTGCTTCAATGTGTCGACTCAATCACAATGTGTCGACACATTCTGCTGTTGTAGACAAACTTGTGGTCGACTATATTCTTCTGTGTCGACATTATTTTTCAATGTTGAGGTCGACGCTTTTCTTCTGTGTCGACACTTTTTCCCAGAGTAGTGTCGACTTACTTCTTCTGTGTCGACACATTTTCCCAGTGTTGAGATCGACTATGTTATGTGTCGACACTTTTTCCCAGAGTAGTGTCGACTTACTTCTTCTGTGTCGACACATTTTCCCAGAGTAGTGTCGACTTACTTCTTCTGTGTCGACACATTTTCCCAGTGTTGTGTCGACAACTTTCTTCTATGTGTCGACACATGTTCCTTTGTGTCGACACTTGGACTTAGAATTTTTCCTGTAAACTTTAACATTTCTTTACCTGCACATGTCAACTCAAAACAACATCAAATACACCTTGATGTATATCATTGAGCTAGGTTGGGCTTCTTCAAATCAGGTACACATTTTCCAATGTACCCAACAATCTCCCCCTATTTGGAGAAGTCATAACCCTTATAGCCAATGATATACACCATTTATAAATAGTATAAAATGATGATATATGACAATACACAGGGATACTTAATTATAAACAAAATAATAAAAACATCATGGATAAAACAATCTATCACAGATTTAACAATATTTTGTTTATTACTGGGTAATGTTTGATTACATGGTTTTTCTTTGACTGATCACATTACATCATTACAAAACATTATGAAAGAACTAAAACATTATCAGGATTGATCAGGCTCTCTAATAACAATCCCTTGGCCAGATTTAATTTTAGCTGTCACAGGAGCTTCTGATTCTTCAGCCATCTTTTTACCCTTAAGATCAGCTTTCTTCTTAGCTTCTTCCTTGAGCCTTTGCCTTTCAAAATAGTGAAAAGGCTTTGGGAAGTATTTGCTTGGCTCCATAGCATCAGTTGGAAGTCTTCCCATCTTAGCTTTCCTTCTGAATTGTACAATGGCTTCTTGTCTAGCCTCATACTTCTGCCATTCCTGCTCATTGTACCACTTGCCCCTTTCATGAACTTTATCTTTGACAGCTTTCCATGCAGTGAGTATTATATTTCTGGAAGTAGGACTCCACTGCTCAAAATCTGGCTTCAGCTCAGCCTGCTCTCTAAATCTTTTCTTTGACAGTAGAGCATCTTGCTGTTCTTGCAAATTTACCTCAGGCTTATCAACCTTTTCAAAGATAACATTTACAACTTCCTTTGAAGGACTATACATATATTGCACTTGCTGATCCAATATATCAAAATCTGGAGGAGGGTATATGACTTGGGCAACCTCAGGTTGGTCACCTTCAAGTAGTCCTGTTTGTAATCCTGACTCAGCCACCATGTTATCATCACACAATGGTGGATATCCCAATGTGGCTCTTATGCTATTGGTCACCCATTTGGCATGCTCAGAGCCTGCATGAATGAGCATCCTCTCCCCCTTTATGGCTTCTCTTGCTACATGATCTCTAAGATCTTCTTTCTGAAATCTTATTTGGCCATCCAAATAATTCACTCCCTCCTTGAAAAATGGTCTTAACTTTTGAAGCTTTTCAGATATTTCCTGTTGAGAGGTTGTGATGGCAGTCTTAACAGATGCAATTGCAGCCTGAAAATTCTTATCAAACTCTGCCATTTCTTTGGCTTTATCTGCAGGCATCCCTGAAACAATCTTCTTCACCTCTTCAATGATCTCATTATGAGATTCAGTTAAATTGTCATTCATTCTTATTTGATTTTCCAGAACATAACCTTGCTTCAAAACAATATCATCCACCTTTGTAGAGATATCCTGTTGTTGTTTAGCCAGATAAACTACAGCATTGCCACCCTTGTGGAAGCAATCTGTCATTTCAGTTTTATTCAAGTTGACTTGAAATTGGATAGATTTGATATCTTGGGCTAAGTCAAACTGCAGAGTTTTGTTTCTTTCATCAACATATTTCTCAATGGCCACCCTGTGGTCATCCAATTTCACCTGTAAATCCACCAAGAACTTGTTATAATCAACTTCAGGAGGTGGAGGTGGAGGTATTGTCTGTAAAGCCTGCCTATAAGTCTTGCTTCTTCTTTTAAATACAACCAATTTTCTTTTCTTAGCCAACCTGGCTTCTTCAGTCTCAGATTCAGAAGTACTTTCAATGTGAACTCTATCTGCTTCAGTGCCATGTTGTTCAGTTTCAACATGTACTGGCTCCCCCTCAATTCTTTGCTCCTCCTCTACTTCTTGTACTTTTTCAATCTCTTGAACTTTCTCCACTCCTTGTTCTAGGTTTATGTCAAGATGCTGCTCAACATCTTGGTCCTCTTCTATTCTATCAGTAGCTATGTCATCATTTGGAAATAACTCATCCAGAGTGTATTCCTTTTGAACTGGAGCATCTGAAGATAAGTCATTAGGTGCATCCTTGTGCACATTCTCAGGCAGCTGCATATCTGGAGTAGGAGAAGACACATGCTCCCCCTGAACCTGTTCAGAAAAAAAACTTTAGAAAGTCTTTTATAGTAAAATATATTTGCTCCCCTTACACCTGAACCACTTGTACCTGAGCAGGAGATTGAACTGGCTCCCCCTGCATCTGTGCAGGTGTATCTACTTGATGGACTAAAGTGGAAGCAGGTTGTTCTTCAACCTGTGTCCTAGGTGAGTCTTCTTGTTGTTGCTCAGGCTCTTGAGCTGGAGAGGGGATCTCACAGGGGTGTCTGGCCTGTTCTCTTCAGGCACATCCTTAGACAGCACCCTTTCCCATCTGGAGAACAGTCTCATGTCCATCCTTCTCATATGATTAATTTTAGAACCTGGCAGTTGCTGCATTACTTCAGGAACTGCTCCATTGAGATATAGGCTCATGATCCTAGCCATGTTAGGCTTCTTGATTCCTTCTTTAATCTTCTCAAAGATAACTGCTGACCAATCAGTAGGGATTGTAAAGACAATCCTGGTCATAAGGCTGAACATATAGGCAGAAATCCTATCATGTCCACCTGACTTGCAGAGAATTACTTTGCCAACAACTTCAGACAAGAACTTCCCTTGCTGATTCATACCCTTTCTATTGAATGCAGCTCCAATCTTCATGCTTGAGTCCAGGCCACACCATTGTAGGGCTTCCCTTGTCTTAGAACTGGGAACCTCTTCTTCATTCTCAACTACTGGTAATTGGAATATCTTTCTCAAACCCCTGTGGGTAATCTTAACCTTAGTCCCTTGTACAGTGGACTTGATCTTGAGGCCAGTAGAATGGACTGATGCTGAGATAAAGAACTCATGCACCTCCTTCTTCCAGATCTTGGACGGTTCAGAGACCAGAAATTCTAACCCTGAGTTGGAGAGAAGAGTGATAACCCCTTGAACATCGGGCGGCGCATCTGCAAACGCCTGGCGCACCAACTCATATCCTTCATTGATGTTATCTTCAATCCTTGGCGCCATTATTGTGTCGAGAAAGCTTGAGAGAAGAGAGAAAGAAAGACTGTCGACACAAGGTTTTAGTTTCGAAAACCTTGAAAGCGTGTCGACAACAAGAGCTTTTGACCTATTTATAGCTTCTGTTGAAAGAAGTTCAAAAGGCGCCAAAAACAGTCTAAATGTGTCGACACAGACGGAATGTGTCGACACAAGCTTCTATTAACTTGACATTTCTTCAGCCTACTATGTGTCGACACCAATATGTGGTTATGTCGACACCTTGGATACATAGTAGAAAGACAGAAATTCTGTGTCGACACTAAGGACAAGTGTCGACACATATTTTGTAAGTGTCGACACCACGATTCTGGTTGAGTCGACATTACATTCCTGGTTAAGTCGACAATAAAATTCTTAAGTGTCGACACATATTCTCTGTGTCGACACAATATTTCTGACTTGTCGACATAATTTCTCTGAGTCGACACATTATTACTGAATGTGTCGACACATTCTTACTTAGCCAATTTCTGTAACTTCAATGTGTTCTTTTTAACACTTGATTATTGTTGTTACTACTTTTTCTTACTTATACCCATTTCAATAGCATTGTTAATGATTTTGTTTAATACATTAATCAATGGATAACATGCCTAATTCAATTTTGAATTTATTGAACTTGGTTTCATCTAGAGGCTTAGTAAATACATCAGCTATTTGAGAATCTGTTTTTACAAATTCCAATGTGATGTCTCCTTTTTCTACATGTTCTCTTAGAAAATGGTATTTGATTTCTATATGCTTAGTTCTACTATGAGAAACTGGATTATTAGCAATAGAAATAGCACTCTTTGAATCACATAACAGAGGTGTTTTACTTACTTGAATACCATAATCCTTAAGTTGATGCTGCATCCATAATAGCTGTGCACAACAGCTTCCAGCAGCAACATACTCTGACTCAGCTGTGGAAATTGCCACACTGGTCTGCTTCTTACTACTCCATGATATAAGTCTTCCTCCCAGGAATTGACAAGTACCTGTAGTACTTTTCCTGTCCTCTCTACATCCTGCAAAATCTGCATCTGAATAGCCTGTTAGTAGAAAATCTCTATTCCTAGGGTACCAAAGGCCTAGATTAGGTGTGCCCTTTAGATATCTCAGAATCCTTTTGACTGCAGTATAATGAGATTCTTTAGGGCAGGCTTGGTACCTTGCACAGACACATGTAGCATACATAATGTCTGGTCTACTAGCAGTGAGATATAGTAGAGATCCAATTATTCCTCTATACAATGATTCATCAACAGGTTTACCTGTCTCATCTTTGCATATAGGCATACTTGTTCCCATAGGTGTTCTCATGGTGGAGGATGACTCCATACCATATTTCTTGATCAATTCTTTGGTGAACTTAGACTGGGATATGGACAATCCATCATCAGTCTGTCTTACTTGGAGTCCCAAGAAGAACTTAAGTTCTCCCATACTGCTCATCTCAAACTTCCCTTGCATAAGTTTGGCAAACTTTTTACAAAGGTTGTTTTCAGTAGATCCAAAGATTATGTCATCAACATAAATCTGAACTAGGATGATCTTTCCTTTGGATTCCCTAAGGAATAGAGTTTTGTCTATCTTTCCTCTTGAGAATTTATTCTCAATGAGGAAGGTAGACAGGGTTTCATACCAAGCCCTTGGAGCTTGTTTTAACCCATACAAAGCTTTTCTAAGCTTATACACAGACTCAGGTTTAAGAGGATCTACAAAACCTGATGGCTGTTCTACATATACTTCTTCTTTAAGATCACCATTCAGAAATGCTGACTTCACATCCATCTGGTATACTTTGAAGTCTTGGTAGGCTGCATAGGCAAGGAACATTCTGATTGCCTCCAGCCTTGCTACTGGAGCAAAGGTTTGATCAAAGTCAATCCCTTCTTCCTGCCTATATCCTTTTGCAACTAACCTTGCTTTATTCTTTACAATAATTCCATTTTCATCTAGCTTGTTTCTATAGATCCACTTAGTGCCAATTATGTTATGGCCTCTTGGTTTAGGAACAAGCTCCCAGACTTTGCACCTTCTGAATTGATTCAGCTCCTCTTGCATAGCATCAATCCAGTGCTGGTCTTGTATAGCTTCTTCAAACTTCTTAGGTTCCATTTGAGACAAGAAGCTTGAATGCAACACTGTGCTTTCATTTCTGCTTCTAGTTTGCACTCCTTGTCTTGGATCACCAATTATCTGATCAGCAGGATGATCTCTTAGATATCTTACAGCTGGAGGAAGATTCCCTTCTTGTTGAACATCTCCAGCTTCTTCATTCTGCTGAACCTCTTGGTTTTCATCAGCTTCCATTATCTCTTGTACTCCCCCTGGACAGTAGCCTTCATTTTCCAATGCTCCATCTTCCTTTGAAGCTTCAGCAATGGAGAGGTTGTCCATACTCTTGCTTATCCCTGTTGAGTCATTTGATCTACAAGACAGCTCACAATTGATTAATCTTGTTTCATCAAATACAACATGCACAGATTCTTCAACAACTTGAGTAATCAAATTGAATACTCTATAGGCCTTACTATTTGTGCTGTACCCAACAAATATCCCATCTTGGGATTTGGCAGCAAACTTAGTCAAATATGACTTGCCATTGTTAAGTATATAACACTTGCAACCAAAGATCCTAAAATAGGATAGATTTGGTTTTCTGCCTTTCACAATCTCATAGGGAGTCTTTCTGTGGCTTTTGGTGATAGAAGCCCTATTGATGACATGACAAGCAGTGTTAACTGCCTCAGCCCAAAAATATTCTGGGAGAGAGGTGTCACTCAATAGAGTTCTACCAGCTTCAATTAATGATCTATTCTTTCTTTCAGCAATTCCATTTTGCTGAGGTGTTCTAGGTGAGGAGAACTCTTGGAAAATCCCAAAGTCTATACACAAGTTTGTCATGCTTTCAGATTGAAACTCAGTACCATGGTCACTTCTGATTTTGACCACTGTACTGTTCAGTTCATTCTGAATTTGCTTTACAAACTTAAATAATACACTTGGGGTTTCAGATTTTTGTCTCAGAAAGAACACCCATGTAAATCTAGAATAGTCATCTACCACCACTAGTGTGTAGACCTTCCTACCTAGACTGTGAACTGGCATAGGACCAAAAAGATCCATATGCAAGAGGTATAAGCACCTCACAGAATCCTTGTTTTCAAGGCTTTGAAATGAGGTTTTTGTCTGCTTGCCCTTTTGACAAGCTGAGCATACCCCTTCCTTTATACACTTAACTTGAGGCCCATTCCTCACTAGTTCTTTACTAAAGAGTTGGCCAATTGTCTTGTAGTTTAGATGAGCCAATCTCTTGTGCCACTTAACACAATGAGAAGCATTGTCATCAGCTACAAGACAAATGGGGGATGCCTTATTCTCACATTCAAAATTAAGGCAATACACATTTCTCTTCCTATACCCAGTCAGTATGATCTCTTGATCACTTGACCTTTTGATATGACATCCATCCTTACCAAATGAAATGTCATATCCTAGATCACTCAGCTGGCTTATGCTTATTAGATTATGTTTCAAACCTTTTACATAGGCCACTTGGGTGATAGTAATTAGGTTTGAAGAGATGTTACCAAATCCTTTGATGACTCCTTTTTCAGATCCACCAAAGATCACTTTATGTCCATCTTTGACAGATGAATACTCCTTCAGCAGCCCCTTTGTTCCAGTCATGTGCCTGGAACAACCACTATCCAAGTACCATATAGGGGCATGGTAACTTGGATTTACCTGCAATACAGAATTACTTACCCTTAGAACCCAAGTAAGTCTTGGGTCCTTGGTTCAGGTTAGCCTTAATAAAGTTATCATAACCTCTTCTAACAGGTAGACTCTTATTCTTTATAACACTTGTGTTATACCAGCAGTCCAATGCAAAATGACCCCTCTTGCCACAGCACCAACATTCAAACTTATTGTATCTAGATCTAGATACATCCTTGTCAGAAGCATTTCTGTTCATTGCTGGTGCTGTTGCAACTTCTCCTACTGGTTTCTTAAAACCATAGGGCTTATGACCATAGGTAGGCCTGCTTGCCTTAACACCCTTGTTCTTCAGAACATTTGTCTTGATATGATCCTGAATGTCTTCATGATCATATATGTTAGAAGGCACTTTCTTCTTACCAAACCTTATGGGGACTGAAAGGTTTAGTGGCTGTATAGGGGCTTTGCCTTTCTTTTTGAATCTGCTAGCCCTGGAGTTACCCTTAAATCCTAATCCAGCCTTACCCTTCTGAGTGACAAATTCATCTATCAAGGGTAAGACAGATTTTGGCTTAGAGTAACTAGCCACTAATTCCCTTTCAATTCTAAGTCTGTCCTCCAGACTCTTTACTTGATCATTAGTATAATTAATTGTGCCCATCTGAATATAAGTTATATTTTTCAGCTTGGCAATTTCAGCTAACTTTTGATCAAGGACTTTTTCTAACTCAGCTGTTGTAACCCTTAGATCAGCAATTTCCTGAGCCTGTGATTTAACCAGGTTCTTGCTTTTCTTAAGGGCCTGCAACAAGTCCCCATACTTGTCTATCAATTGATAGACATCTCCTTCAGATCCAGATGCATCTTCATCACTTGATGCAGATGTAGCTGATTCTTCACTTGTACTACAAACAAATGTACTGGAAGGACTGTTTACCTCATTAGGACCAGACTGATTCTGGCATAGGTCCTCTTCTGATCTAGTCATCAAACCCATGCATTGATGTTCATTGATGGAGTCTAGCAACTGCATAAACTCCTCTTCCTCAGATGCAGCATATAATCCAATATATGCTTCAGCTTCAGATCCTGATTCTGAAGTTGACTGGTCTGACAGACTTTTATCTTTCTTTGCTACAAAGGATTTCTCCTTCTTGCCTTTCTGATAAGTCTTCTTCTTTTCTGAAGATTCCTTCCTTTTGTCAGGACACTCAGCCACTACATGTCCAGGCCTATTGCAACAATAGCAGACAATCTTTGAAGTAGTGGCTTTGCTGGGCTTTGACCTGCTTTTCTCTTTCCTAGATGACCTTCTTTTCTGATAATAGTCATCTACTTGCTGTGATGAGGAAGGCCTAGACTTCCATTGCTTCTTTTTCAAGAACCTTTGAAATTGCCTAGTGAATGCAGCAAAGTCTGCATCTGAATCACTGCTGACTGAACCCCTATCTGAATTTTCAGAACTACCTCCTTCAACTTCCTTAGGAGGAGATGGTGATTTCCTCCTATTCTTTCTGGTGGCTTCAGCATTAAATGCCACAGTCTTTTCTCTATGCTCTCCTCTTGAGTTTCTTTCCTCCTCCTTCCTTACCATAAGTTGCATTTCATAGGATAGCAACTTTCCAAACAGAGTTGGAGGAGATATCTCTGCCAATTTTGCCACTTCTCTTATGGCACAGATCTTTGTATCCCAATCCTTTGATAAGGATCTTAAGAATTTGTCATTCAGTTCATAGGTACTGAAGACTCTTCCATAGGAAATTAGCTCATTCACAATTCTATAGAATTTCTTATAGCACTCAGTTATGCTATCAGATTTTCCTTGTCTAAAACTTTCATACTCCTGATTTAGCATAGATTTTCTGTCCAGCCTTACTTCTTCTGATCCCTCCATGTAGACAATCAATGTGTCCCACATCTCCTTGGAGGTCTTGTAGTGAATCAGATTCTGAAATGTTGAATCATCTATGGCACTGACAATTATGTTCTGTGCCCTTTTGTCCATGGTTGCCAAGATGATTTCATCCTTGGTCATTTCAGAATAAGTCTTTGGTGTTTGGATATTTGCATCAAGAACAGATATCTTCATTGGTATGAAGGGGCCTTCCTGTACTGTGATGTAAATCCTTGGGTCAGATGCTTCCATAAACAATCTGACTCTTTCTTTCCAGATCCCAAAGATTTCCTTCTTGCATATGGGTAATTTCATTGACCCTAGCTCCTTATGATTCTCTCCAGAACCCATCTTCTTGATTCTTGAATCTGCCTATTAGATCTACCTCAGACTGTTAAGTCCTTTTTGAGGAACCTCCCTCTGATACCACTTGATAGTTTCACTTTCAAGATAACCTAAACACCTAGAGGGGGGGGGGGGGTGAATAGGTTCAACTTATTTTTCTAAAAAAACTTCAAGGCAGAATTCACAATAAATCACAGCAATCACAGAAAATAAGCATCACAGATTGCACACAGTTTTATAGTGGTTCCCCAAGGTCTGGGTACATCCACTTTCCCCCTTCACCTATCTAGCAGTATGCTAGAATCGGCCAATCTTCCACTAATCTCAGATCAAAAGATCTTACAACTCAGAACCCAACTGGTTCCTACAACTCAGGCACACCTGCCCTACCTCAGCCTTGCCCCAAGGCCTACAACTCAGAGAATATCCTTCTCCTACACTCAGGCAATCAGCCCTACCACTCAGAGTTCAACACTCCTACACTCAGCCTTTATAATATAGGCTTACAACTCAGATCTGTATAAACAGATCCTACAGAAATATAGAAAATATTGTTTTAAACTGTCTTGCCAAGTTGAGAGAGAAGAGGCAATGACAATTCTTAATCAGCTGATGCAATCAACTGTTTCTTAGCCTTCTTCAAAGCTTCTTGAAAATGTACTTAGCTGAGTTGATTCCAAACAGCTTCTTGAGAATCCAATGGTGGATTCTTTCTTCTTCTTCAAATTCTGACTTGATCTCTCTCTATCAGCACTTGAATGATTCTTCAGAATTCTGGTTAGAACTCTTCTTAGATCTATCCTTAGATAGTCTTCTTAGATCCTCTTGAGAAGATCTTCTTAAGTGCCTTGCACTTTCTTGAAATGATTTGGATCGTAATCCTTCTTCAAAAGTTCTGGAGTTAAGAATTTCTTCAATGTTGAGAAGGTTATTTCCTTCTTCTGAATATGTCTATTTATAGACTTCCTTCATGGTAACCGGCTGATCCGGTTTCTAACAGTTCTCTGACAAGTCTGACAGCTTCAGTTAACCGGTGGCAACCCACAGCTGTCAAGTCTTCAACAAGTCCTGTGCCTTAGTCTTGAACCACAGTGTGTCGAGACAGTCTGTCAGAAAGTGTCGAGACCATCTGTCTATTTGTGTCGACACAATTGACTTTGGTGTCGACACTGCCTTCAGTGATGTCGACTAAGTTGCCTTTGAGTCGACACAGCTTCTTCTGCAAACAATTTGATCTTGACTCTTCAGTGTGTCGACACAATTCCTGTGTGTCGACACAGTTGTTGTAGAATCTTAACTTCAGTAAGTGTTGACTTAGCCTTCAGGTGTCGACACAGTCTTCTTTTAACTCTGCTTCAATGTGTCGACTCAATCACAATGTGTCGACACATTCTGCTGTTGTAGACAAACTTGTGGTCGACTATATTCTTCTGTGTCGACATTATTTTTCAATGTTGAGGTCGACGCTTTTCTTCTGTGTCGACACTTTTTCCCAGAGTAGTGTCGACTTACTTCTTCTGTGTCGACACATTTTCCCAGTGTTGAGATCGACTATGTTATGTGTCGACACTTTTTCCCAGAGTAGTGTCGACTTACTTCTTCTGTGTCGACACATTTTCCCAGAGTAGTGTCGACTTACTTCTTCTGTGTCGACACATTTTCCCAGTGTTGTGTCGACAACTTTCTTCTATGTGTCGACACATGTTCCTTTGTGTCGACACTTGGACTTAGAATTTTTCCTGTAAACTTTAACATTTCTTTACCTGCACATGTCAACTCAAAACAACATCAAATACACCTTGATGTATATCATTGAGCTAGGTTGGGCTTCTTCAAATCAGGTACACATTTTCCAATGTACCCAACATCCTCCTTCCTCTTGCTCTCCCTTCTCTCTAAACACTTAGAGAGAGAGTGGACCAAAGAAAAGTGAGGATTCAAAGCCCTAATCCCGGCTAATAACCCCCCAGGAGCATCCCCCCACCGTCGGATCCAGATCCAAGGGAACGAACGGCTGAGATTAGATCCAAAATCCCAAAAACTGGGCCGAACACGGCTTGACACACGGCCGTGTGTCCGGCCGTGTAGCTCATTCGCCGATCGACACGGGTCTTGACACGCCGTGTTCGAGGCCGTGTGCCCCACACACGGCTTGAGAAACGGCCGTGTGTCTCAGGCCGTGTCCTTCTCTGACTCGAGACTGCACAAAAACGCATTCGACCACTAAACACGGGTAGGCACACGGCCGTGTGCCTGGCCGTGTGCCCCTGAGATGACCTCAAATCGAAAAGTGGTCAACATGAAAGTTGTAGATCTCGTCGAGACGAACAAAATTCATGTTGACCATTTTTCCACCCGACACCGTTTTGACCCTCAAAACGGTGCCCGAACGCGATCATCTCCGAGATTGGGGTCTTACAGTTTGGTGCAGCAGGAAGTACTGGATGAAGTCCAGGAAATGAAGAGGGTTGGATGCAAATCTTGTGGCCGTGCGTTGCCACTTTGTGTGCGGTTGAGCCGTTGGGCTGCAACTCGATGAAAAGGCAGATTGTCGAACAGGAAAGGTGAAACCGACCCGCGCCTATAAATTTCCATGGATACTTCCGTATTCGAGGTGGCACGACGACTTGAGCAATGGGGGGTGGCTGATCCGTACCTGCGTTATGTCCGTCCGACTGGTAATCCTGGTTACAGGTTTCGTTGGAGTGCATAATGAGAGTCTTAGGCCCGCGCGCCAAAAAGACTAGAATGCTCAATACCGTGTAAACAGTGGTGTTGACCCTGGTTTCCGGTGCACCAAGAATGTGCCCTGAGTGCACGGACTGTCGGGCCGTGTGGCCGACGGTTGTGATGGCTTAAGTGTGCCTGCGAGCACATATTTGCTATTGTTAATATCATGCTGTGCAGGGAAGGAATGCTACTGCCCCGAGAAAGGGGTAGGATTGTTATAATTGGGTCAGCTGAATGCTGACCGTTGCCGTGTTTGCCACCGTTTGGGTGGATTGTCCCTATGCAGGTACTGGAGAGCCGAGTGGTAAATGAAGGGCTGAAGCCCTTGCTGCTGTTGTTGTTGCTGCTGCGGCTAAGCCCTTGAAGGCTACGCGAATGGTCTTGTTTGTTTTGCTTTCACTCATGTATGGCCGGCCTGCGCGCCGATGTTGGTAATCCATGATGTGTGGAAAGAAGAACTGTAAGGCCTTAAGGCCAACCCTTCACCTTTGTTGTACATTCCGTGGCTGTATATATAACTGTGGTTTATATATTGGACATTCCTGGTTAGAGTTCAATTTACAACTTAAAGCTTCCGCTAGCATGCTCTGAGTTAGGATACGTGTATGGTTTGGTATTATCCTGTGACCTCACCGTCTATTTGTGGCATATAGTGTGGGGCCCCGGCCGGACCTTCTACTATACGTCATTTAACGGATGGGGTCGTTACATTTTGGTATCAGCTTCGTTCGGTCTTCCTCTTTCGACTTCGTGGTCGAATTCTTTTTTGGGGTGGCAAGCGCGTGTTTGTGCGCCCTGCTGTAACGCTAATGAACTCTGGAATGTCCACTAAGGAATGTACATAATCTTGTTTGCGGAATCTGCGCGTTTCTATTCTGTTGTTTTGCTTGCATGCGATCGCTAATGTGTGTCTTGTCCACCTATAGGTGACGCGTAGTGGTGCTGGGCAGTGTGAGCCCCAGCGCTCTGATGAGAGTGCGGCACCAGCTGAGGTGCCAACACCTCCTCCATCTGTGGAAACTGTTCGCTTAGTTGCTGAGGCTCTATTTGCTATGATTCAGCCGACCGGGCAAGCGCAGCCGGCAGTAGTGCCAGTTCGTGTTGATGTAAGACCCGAGCCGGTTGAGGCTGTCGATCCACGAGCAGCTGACCGACAGTTGAAGCAATTCATGAGCTTCAGTCCGCCTACGTTTACGGGACTGGGATCCCCAACGCAGGCAGAGGATTGGTTATCGCGTGTCAAGCGGATAATGACAGCGATCAGGGCAGAGGAAACTTTAAAGGTCACCTTGGCCACCTTCATGCTTGAAGGAGAGGCGCGGTTGTGGTGGGACGAGGTTGAGGTACACCATTTGGCGGGCAGGCAATTAACGCAAGTATCGATTGAGGAGTTCTCTCAAATATTTCTGGCGAAACATGTCCCAGCGGCGCAACACATTGCCATGGAAAATGAGTTCCACGGTTAAAGCAAGGAGAAGATAGCGTGGATACCTACCTGCATGAGTTTACAAGGTTGGGACGGTATGCGGGAACAATCTTCGCGGATGACCAAAGGAAAACGAATAGGTTCTATGAAGGATTGCAGGATGAGTTGAGGTTCCTGCTTTCGAGTTCAGTGAATCAAGGGTTTCAGGCGTTGGTTGATACTGCTTGTGCGTTGGAGAAGGACATGAGACGGGTGCAAGGGAACAAGGGCTTGGTTGTGTCGAAGCCAGAGCAAGCACCTCGCCCTAGCAAGTCGTTCTACCAGAAGAAAGGGGGTAAGAGGTCCAAGCCGTCTGGGCAAGTGTCTACGACCGTTGTATGTCGGGGGCGACGTCAAGGCCGGAGTCTCGTACATGCTTTACTTATGGCCGGGTGGGGCATATAGCCCGTGATTGTCGGGTTGTTCAGCCCAAAGGGGAAAAGAAGACGGGTGCGTCTTATGCTGAGAAGGGCAAAGCGGTGGTTGATTCCTCTGCGTCCCAGGCACAGCCCCGAGTTTATCACCTTGGTCAGCAGGAGGCGATTAAGCAAAGTGACGTCATCACAGGTACGAGTTAATATAGCTTACTTGCTTAAGTTCTATTGCCTTTTGTTATATATAGCTTGTGCATGTGTGTGTGCTGCAGGTTTTGTCCTGATTCGGAATCGTCCGGCGAGAGCCCTGTTTGATACGGGTGCTTCGCATTCTTTTCTGTCTGAGGACTTTGTATCTCGAATTGTGGTGCCGAGTCATGTGACGGTTGATAGTACAAGGGTGCTATTGCCGAATGGCTGTGTGATGCTTGCGGTTAGGGCTTGCGATGTGGATGTTTAAATAGGAAGTCAAGATTTCGGTTTGAGTGCAGCTGTGCTACCGTTATCGGAGTTTGATGTGATCTTTGGCATGGACTGGCTCTCGGAGCAGCGTGCCTTTATTGATTGCAACTCCAAGGAGATCACACTGGGCCAGAATACCGGACTTGTGACGAAGTTCGCTGGTATGCGAGGAGTTGGCGGGACTTTGTTGTCTGCGCTCCAAGTCGTCAGTGCTGTTCGGAAGGGCGCAGAGTTATTCTTCACGCTAATTCAAGCTGTTGAGCCAAAGGCCAGTGTCGGTGAAGTTCTGGTTGTGTCAGAGTTTACCGATGTGTTTCCTAAAGATCTTCCTGGGTTACCACCCCAGCGGGAGATTGAATTCTCTATTGAGTTGGTGCCAGGTGCTAAACCTGTGGCCCGCTCACCATATCGCGTCGCGCCAAAAGAGATGGATGAATTGAAAGTCCAATTGTAAGAGTTGTTGGAGCAGGGATACATACGCCCAAGTATGTCACCTTGGAGCGCGCCTGTTCTATTTGTGAAAAAGAAAGACGGTAGTTTGCGGTTATGTATTGACTACCGCGAATTGAATAAGCTGACGGAGAAAAACAAATATCCGATTGCACGGATTGATGACCTATTTGATCAGCTGGCAGGATCAACGGTCTATTCCAAGTTGGATTTGAAATCGGGATATTATCAGTTGAGGATTCGGGAAGGTGACATTCCCAACACGGCGTTTGGAACACGCTACGGTCATTATGAGTTCACGGTAATGCCGTTTGGCTTATGTAATGCGCCATCGGTATTTATGGATCTAATGCATCGAACGTTCCGAGAGTACTTGGATTTGTTCGTGATTGTGTTTATCGATGACATCTTTGTATACTCTCAGTCGGAAGAGGATCATGCAAACCATTTGCGGTTGGTCTTGCATACCCTGCGGAGGAATAAGCTTTATGCCAAGTTCTCAAAGTGTGAGTTCTGGCTCTCTTCAGTAGCCTTTTTAGGCCATGTGGTAAGTGGAGAAGGTATCGCGGTGGATCCATTGAAGATAAGTGCCATTCGAGATTGGCCAGTGATTTCTTCAGTGGCCGAGGTCAGGAGCTTCCTTGGGCTTGCGGGCTACTATAAACGGTTTGTGGAAAACTTCTCACGGATTGCTTTACCTCTGACCACACTGACGAGAAAAGATCAAAGGTTCATTTGGACGCCGGAGTGCGCGCGTGCTTTTGAAGAACTGAAGAGTCGTTTGACCACGGCGCCTGTGTTGACATCGCCATGTGGTACAGATGGCTATGAGATCTATAGTGATGCTTCCGGGAGCGGCTTAGGCTGCGTTCTTCTGCAGTTTGGTAAAGTGATTGCTTATGGCTCGCGCCAGTTGAAAGTGCATGAGCGGAATTACCCCGTCCATGATTTGGAGTTGGCGGCGGTAATCTTTGCGCTCATGTTGTGGCGGCACTATCTTTATGGCGTTAAAGTGGACATCTATACAGATCACAAAAGCCTAAAGTACTTGTTGGATCAGAAGGATCTGAATATGCGACAACGAAGGTGGATGGAGTTCCTTGGGGACTACACCTTCGAGATTCACTATACTCCCGGGAAGGGAAATGTGGTCGCTGATGCTTTGAGTCGGAAGACTCCGGTACGGGCAAGCTGGTTGCAGTGGCATGATCAGCGTTTCATCCAAGAATTGGAAGCATTGGAGATATCGTGCGTTGACAAGGGTTCTTCGACCGATGCATGCTTGAACTGGACGGAGGTTCAATATGACCTTACGGACAGAGTTCGGCGAGCAACGGAGCTTGATGAAAGCCTCCAGCGCTATGCAAAAGATGGGCCGGATGACCAATTCTCTTGGGATAACGGTTTGTTACGAAGAAATGGTCGAGTGTGCGTCCCGAGTGTGGGTAAATTGAGGGAAGAGTTGATGTACGAAGCTCACTTTACAAAGTACTCAGTTCACCCAGGGAGCACAAAGATGTACAGAGATCTGAAAAAGCTGTTCTGGTGGCCCGGACTAAAGAAAGATGTCGCACGTTATGTGGCTGAATGCAATATCTGTGCGTTGGTGAAAGCAGAATGCCAGAAGCTTGGCGGTTTCCTGAAGTCGTTACCCATTCCGGAGTGGAAGTTCGATGACATTTCGATGGATTTCGTGCACGGGTTACCGAGATCGCAACGCGGTCATGATTCAATCTGGGTGATTGTGGACCGGTTGACAAAAGTGGCGCACTTCCTTCCAAACAAAAGAGGCGATTCAGTGGAAACCTTGGCCAAGCTCTATGTGGAGCAGATTGTTCTACTGCACGGTGTTCCTCGGAGCATCGTCAGTGACCGTGATGGGCAATTCACATCGAATGATTTGCGGTTAGTTCATCAAATGTTGGGTACAAAATTAGCGTTTAGTACGGCCTTTCATCCCCAAACGGATGGCCAGACTGAACGAACCAACAGGACGATGGAGGACATGATCTGCATGTGCGCCCTAGACTTTGGTAAGAGATGGGAAGATTATATTTTTCTTGTAGAATTTGCCTATAATAATAGCTACCAAGCGAGCATCGGTATGGCACCATTTGAGGCTTTGATTGGTCGTAAATGCCGTACACCGTTAGCTTGGGCAGAAGCAGGCGAATCTACGTTGCATGGGAAAAAGGAAGTCGAAGAAGCTACCTCGCTTATACGCTCTATTCAGGAGAGGTTATTGATCGCCCAAGATCGTCAAGCAAAGTACTACAATGCCAAACATCGGAACGTGGAGTTCACAGTGGGTGATTGGGTATATTTGAAGATCAAACCCTTCAAAGGCGTGTCCAGGATTCGGCGTTTGAAAAAGCTAAGTCCGAGGTATCTTGGTCCATTTGAGGTGGTGGAGCGAGTTGGGGAAGATGCTTATCGACTAGCACATTCATCAGACTTGGGTGGATTACATGATGTATTTCACATCTCAGTACTTCGTAAGGCTGTCAAGTATCCAGCTCAAGTAGTGGAGAATGATCGGGTACCGGTCGAGTTTGGGCTAACGATGAGGGTTCGACCCATTCGGATCGAGGATCGAGCCGATAAATAGTTGCGGAACACAGCGATCGGGATGGTCAAAGTCTGATGGGACAATTGTGGCCGAGAAGAGCTAACATGGAGCGCGAGCAGACCATGCGAGCCGAGTTTCCCGAGTTATTTCGTAACTTGTTCGCACGTCGTTGTATATGTAATAGAAACATATGAATGTTTTGTTATTTTCTCCCTACTGTCTTCAAATTTCGGGACAAAATTTTATTAAGGAGGGGAGGATTATAACACCCCAAAAATCTCAAAACTGGATTTAAGGTGCAGGCTGTTTGACACGGCCTGGGACACGGGCGTGTCCCAGGGCGTGTCGGGGGTACACGGCCTGGGACACGGGCGTGTCCCAGGGCGTGTCACTCAAGAAATGAGCGGACTGAGTCAGAGAATTACACGGCCCGGAACCAAGCCTTGAACATGGCCGTGTCAGATTTGACACGGGCGTGTCCGAGGGCGTGTGCCTACCCGTGTACTGCTTGTTGGTTTGGAGCTCGTTGAGGCAGGGGTGGCACGGGCGTGTCATATGACCGACACGGGCGTGTCAGGTTCGACACGGGCATGTCGATGCCCGTGTTCTGGTAGAGGTCAGTCGGTACGAGTGACGCGTGTGCCGCTTAAGGGTACACGGCCTGTGATACGGGCGTGTCACAGGCCGTGTCAGCCAAAAAAATGTAATTTTGGGAAAATCGTGGCCGTTCCTTTTCTCTATTTGGATCCAAAGGCTCAGGTGCTTCCTTGCTGGATTTAAAACACCAGAGGCTTGATGAAGAGATCATTCTTCATTTGGCTAAGTGAAGAGAGAAAGAGAGAGGAGGAAGAAGAAGGAGGAGGAGATCAAGCCACCGGCGGAGCTCCCGTGGTCCGATTCGAGATCCGAGGCCAGCGCTGTGAAGGCAAAGCTGCTGCGGTGCTTTCTCACCGGCTAGATTTCGATGGCTCCAAGAGATCGTCAAGGGTAACGATCTCCCTTCTTGGACATGTGAAGTCTTCTTTTCTGCATTGCATAGGGAAAACCCTTCCCCCAAGTGTGCGGTGGGTTGTGGCATCCCTTGGGGTAGATATGTGAAGTCCCCCTTGTTAGAGTCCGAATTGGAGTACGGATCTAGGCATGCTGTGTGAAGCCCATCTGGACATGTTGGTCTGGATTGGTGATGCTTGTTTGCAGCATATCGGAGAAGACTCCGTGGTTATGGCTTGTTTGCCTTGTGCCTACCTGTTGCTTGGTGCAGCAGGAAGTACTGGATGAAGTCCAGGAAATGAAGAGGGTTGGATGCAACTCTTGTGGCCGTGCGTTGCCACTTTGTGTGTGATTGAGCCGTTGGGCTGCAACTCGATGAAAAGGCAGATTGTCGAACAGGAAAGGTGAAACCGACCCGCGCCTATAAATTGCCATGGATACTTCCGTATTCGAGGTGGCACAGCGATTTGAGCAACGGGGGGTGGCTGATCCGTACCTGCGTTATGTCCGTCCGACTGGTAAGCCTGGTTATAGGTTTCGTTGGAGCGCATAATGAGAGTCTTAGGCCCGCGCACCAAAAAGACTAGAATGCTCAATACCGTGTAAACGGTGGTGTTGACCCTGGTTTTCCAGTGCACCAAGAATGTGCCCTGAGTGCACGGACTGTCGGGCCGTGTGGCTGACGGTTGTGATGGCTTGAGTGTGCCTGCGAGCACATATTTGCTATTATTGATATCATGCTGTGCAGGGAAGGAATGCTACTGCCCCGAGAAAGGGGTAGGATTGTTATAATTGGGTCAGCTGAATGCTGACCGTTGCCGTGTTTGCCACCGTTTGGGTGGATTGTCCCTATGCAGGTACTGGAGAGCCGAGTGGTAAATGAAGGGCTGAAGCCCTTGCTGCTGTTGCTGTTGCTGCTGCTGCGGCTAAGCCCTTGAAGGCTACGCGAATGGTTTTGTTTGTTTTGCTTTCACTCATGTATGGCCGGCCTGCGCGCCGATGTTTGTAATCCATGATGTGTGGAAAGAGGAACTGTAAGGCCTTAAGGCCAATCCTTCACCTTTGTTGTACATTCCGTGGCTGTATATATATAACTGTGGTTTATATATTGGACATTCCTGGTTAGAGTTCAATTTACAACTTAAAGCTTCCGCTAGCATGCTCTGAGTTAGGATACATGTATGGTTTGGTATTATCCTGTGACCTCACCGTCTGTTTGTGGCATATAGTTTGGGGCCCCGGCCGAACCTTCTACTATACGTCATGTAACGGATGGGGTCGTTACAAGATGTATGCCAAGTATAGTAAGTGCCAGTTCTGGCTAAAGGAGGTGGCCTTTCTGGGCCATGTAATCAGTGGAGATGGTCTGGCAGTGGATCCGACGAAGGTCAAGGCAGTACAGGGGGATTGGCCACCACTAAAGTCGGCCTCGGATGTTCGAAGTTTCTTGGGACTTGCCGGTTATTACCGGAAGTTCGTAAAGGGGTTCTCGCAGATTGCCTTCCCTCTTACATCTCTGATAAAGAAGGAGTCCCCTTTTATTTGGACACCACGATGCGAATCTTCTTTCCAGGAGCTGAAGGACAGGCTTACCTCGGCTCCCATCCTTGCTCTTCCATCAGGGAAGGAAGGATTCTAGGTGTACACAGATGCTTCCTATCAGGGGATGGGTGTCATTCTGATGCAGAACAGGCACGTAATAGCCTATGCTTCCCGAACGTTGAAGCAGCATGAGTAGAACTACCCCGTGCACGATTTGGAGATGGGGGCAGTGGTTTTTGCTCTTAAGATCTGGCGACACTATCTCTACGGAGTACATTACGATATCTTCTTTGACCATAAGAATCTCAAGTACGTCGACAGCCAGAAGGAGTTAAACATCAGGCAGAGATGCTGGGTGGAGTTTCTGTAGGACTACTAGTACACTATGCACTACCATCCGAGGAAGGCGAACGTGGTCGCAGATGCTCTGAGCCGGAGAGCGAGTACGTCAAGAGTAGGCCCGCAGCTGATGGCCTTGGAGTTGGATAAAGCATCGAGGTAGATGCAGATATCACTAGTGTCAGAGGATGACCAGGAGTTATACATGGAGTACCTTGGTCGATGGTTATTACTGATGATATTCGGGACCGCATCAGAGATTGGCAGATGCTGGATGAGAGAGCTGAGCCGATATTCCGAGCCTTGGAGGAAGGCAGGATAGGAGATTACTCTTTGAGGGATGGTCTCCCATGTTTCCGAGGAAGAGTCTACATACCGGCAGGAGGCCAGATCCGGGAGAACATTATGACGGAAGCTCACTACAGCCGATACTCAGTACACCCAGGGATCACCAAGATGGTAAAAGATTTGAAGAGGACGATGTACTGGCCGGGTATGAAGAAAGACATTACGTACTTTGTGACGCATTGCGAGGCCTGCCAACTTGTAAAGGCAGAGTGTAGGAACCCGGCAGGCTTGCTGCAGCCACTTCCGGTGCCGGAGTGGAAATTTGAGGATATAGCCATGGACTTCATACATGGGCTACCTCGATCCCGTGCGGGAAATGAATCGATCTGGGTCATAGTGGACAGGCTAACAAAGGTGGCCCGATTCTTTCCAGTGGCGAAGGACGCTCCGATTAGTGTATTAGTACGGAGGTTCATTGAGCAGTTTGTGCGTTATCATGGGGTGCCCAAGACTATCGTTTCGGATCAGGATGGGCGATTTACATCCAGGGTGTAACATCCCATTTCCAACTAGACCCCTAAGAATGGTTTTGTCATGACAAAACTGAAAGTGAAGGGATAGATACTACTCTAGAAGGGGGGTGAATAGAGTTATCAAATTTTGCACAGACAAAACTTAATAGTCTACCCAACTCCCTTGGAGTGAAGTGCGGAATGAAAAGATTATAGATATTGATTGAACCTTAAAGCCTAACACAAGTGATGTGTACAAACACAAGCTAACTGTAATTACAGTTAAGCTTGGATTACCTAATCAGCAACTAGCAACCTAGTTATATCAATCACAGCCACAATACAGGAATTAAACAATGGAATCCAGACGACACAAGGAAATTTATAGTGGTTCCCTAAACAACTTGGGTACGTCCACTCTTCTACCCACACGGTAGGAATCCACTCAGGTTTTTGATCAGGTGCCCTGCCACCAACAGGATCTGCTTCAGGTAGATCCAGAAACCCTTTAGACTTTTGATCAGGTGTCTAAAAAACCAAGCACAGGTTTTTGATCAGGTGCCCTGCCACCAAGGGATACTTTTGAAGGGAGTAATAACCCTGTACAGGAGGGGGAAGAAGGTTAAGATGTCTTCTCTATTTTACAAAGATTAGAGAAGCACAAAAACTTGCACTGAGCTAGAATGCTCTAAAGAATCAAGGCTCCCCCTGGCTCAAAGATGTCCAGGTGAAGTCTTGCTTCAGTGTAGAAAAACTCTTCAGAAAGTTCTGAAGGAAAAGCTACAGGAAGAAAGAAAATAATAAAAATCAAAGATCTTCAAGCAGCTATCTTCTTCTTCTTCTTCTTCAAAGGGACTCTGAGTTTGAACTTCCTGAAAGCAGGAGAACTCAGGTGAAGAAGAGATGAAGATATTAACACTTCTCAGTTAGATGGAAATTGCTGAGAGCAGGAAGCTTGAACTTGATGAAGGCTTGAGTGCTTGAGAATATGGTGTAACACTAGCTTGAATCCTTCTTCAAAGGGTCCTTTTTATAATCATCAGCAAGCAACGGCTCTCTTCCATTTAAATTATTTGTCTTCTTCTGAGCCTTGAGACCTGGGCTGTAAATATCAAGAAGACAGAAACAACTCTGCAGCAAAACATTCTATAAAAGGAATAAACCTCTTTCTAAGAAGCTGCAGGCTTAAATCAAATAACAGAAGGACTAAATAAAGTCACATCAGAAATAATCTCTTTATAGCAAAAAGAAGACTTTTCAGTCTAACGGCTATAAAGGGCTGACAATAGATAAAGTAATTATAAAAGACAGCTAATAAGACAAACAACTTTATCTTAAAAAGATTTGACTCAAGCAAAAGAGATGGAGCAAATATTGCCTGGTAATTTTATTGTACAGCTTAAAAACAGTGTGCCAGAAAATGTATTAAATAATTAAATATAATAAATAAATACAAAATACAAAGGCAGACAGAAAGCGTCGAACGACCCTCGAAGATCGTCGAACGACGCACGGAGATCGTCGAACTATCGGGCAGATAGTCGAACGATCCAGATAGTCGACCTATCGAAGAAGATAGTCGAACTACCCCGGCAGATAGTCGAACTATCAGAGCAGATAGTAGTCGAACTATCAGATAGTCGATCTATCTTGGACAGATAGTCGAACTATCAAGCGCACAGAGATAGTCGACCTATCAAGCAGATAGTCGACCTACCTCAGAAAACAGATAGTCGATCTATCAAAAGATAGTCGAACTATCAAACCAAACCAGATAGTCGATCTACCAGCAGATAGTCGAACTATCAGATAGTCGAACTATCAGGACAGATAGTCGAACTATCAAAGACAACAGATAGTCGAACTATCAACAGATATCGTCGAACTATCAAGACGGAAACAGATAGTCGAACTATCAACAGATAGTCGAACTATCAGATAGTCGATCTATCAGAACAGATAGTCGAACTACCTCGCCAAGCAGATAGTCGAACTATCAACAGATAGTCGAACTATCAACGCAAAACAGATAGTCGACCTATCAATAGATAGTCGAACTATCAACGCAGACAAAGCGTCGACCAACTGATAGACGATCGTCGATCAGCCGATAGACGATAGTCGAGCGGCGTTCGACGATAGTCGAACGAAAAAACTACTTAACCAAATTCTCAATCTGGAAAAGTGAGGACTCTACAGCTAGACTCCTAACCATTGACCATAAGTATTTCTTGGGTCAAGGGGCACAAAGGAGAGGACTAAACTCAAATCAACACTAGGGTACCAACAATCTCCCCCTATTTGAGTTAAGTCTTTCAACATCTAAAACATAAAGCTTGCTAAAGAGCAATAAAATAATACAGTAAATGGTTAATAATTAACTAGCAGATTATCAAACAGATAAACAACTATAGCACAGTAGTTAATCAAACTATGGATCAACAGAGTCAGGCTTAGCTACAGAAGAGCTGGAAACAAAAGAGATTTTCCTTAAAGGATCATCAGATTCTTTCTTTGACATTTTCAGGTCCTGCGCACCAATGATCTTCAGCTCTGTAGCTCTTGGGACTACTGCTTCAGGATGTTTTCCATATATTTTGATGGATCAAAAATCTCAGGATTAACCTGGAACTTTTCAAATTCTTTCTTTCTGTAAGCAGACATGGTAGTTAGACCAGTCGCATCTTTTCCTTCTGCTCTAGCTTTTCTTATTTGGGCTGCTCCAACTAGTTCTTGAAAGCGAGCCATCCTAAAGTTAGGATCGAGCTCAGGATTTTCATACACAGGCTCAGGAGAAGCAGCGTCAGCTATTTTATCTTGAATAACTAGATAAGACATTAGAGTATACTTAGCAAAAGGAGTCTTGCTAGAAATCTTAAAACAAAGTAAACTATTTACCTTTTGAAACAATTTCCTCAGACTGAACTGGTGTTGGAGATGGAATTCTCTTCTTTGGAGAAGGAGGTGGGGAAAAGGTTGGTCTTTGAACCAAAGTCTCCTTCATTTGTCTTTGAGAACCATAAAATGATTTGCCTTGCGAGCTTTGATAACCTTGTCTTGGCTGGGGCTGAAAAGAAGCAGATCTTCCAGAGGAGGCAGCAGGATTAGCTGATAGGTTCCCAGAGGCTCCTGCACCTGGAGGAGGAGGAGGACCTCTGGGAGTCCATCTTGAGACAGGACTATCATACCTCTTAGTTCTTTTTCTTTCTTTCTGCTGATTCTTTGAAAACCTCATCCAGTGCTGAAATTCCTTGGATTTAGGGTCAATGCCCTTCAGAATGTAATAGGGAATATCATTATCCTTACTGGGAGGTGGAGGAGGAGCAGCTTTTCTTTTCTTTGAGGCAGCTTTCTTTCTCTTTGACTTCTCAGAAACATCAGAATCATCATCATCATCAGAATGAGATGAGGGAGGATTTTCATAAGGATCATAGGCTTCTGAAACAGCCTTTTCTTTAAGCTTAAGATCAGATTTCTCCCTTTCCTCTTCCATGGCATCCAGAGCCAGAAGGGAATCTAAGTCCAACCCTGGAGAGTCATCCCAGATGGTTGACTTTTCAACTTGCAGATCTTTTTCCTTTTCTTTTAAAGATTGTACTCTTAAATCCCAGGCTGCTCTTGCTTGAACTTCTTCATAATTCAGAACAGGAGAGTCAACTTTGACTTCATCTTTCTCAGACTCATCTTCTTTATTATCTAAAAAGGATTCCAATTCAAGATCTACTTGAGTATCAGAAACACTTGGATCAGCTTCAGAGACAACTGCTATGATCTGAGCAGCTAAATCTTCTTTAATAACATCTGTAAAATTATGAATACATATCTGCTAAATAAGCGATAATCATTCCCTCAAGGTATTCACAAACTATCAAATTAATCGACTCATCAACAAAACGAATGAAAGAGTTACCTTCATACTTAACCATCTCCCATGATTCATTCAGATATGAAGTTATAATTCCTTCTAGGAATCTAGCAATCACAGGAGAGGTAAGATCTTCTAAGCAGACTTTAACTGCAATCTCAGATAACAAGATTCCATCTGCTATTTCCTTATCAGACAAAACTGGAGCTATTTCTTTCTCAGCAGGAGCAGATTCTTCCTGGGCAGTCATTACAACATCTGGAACTATTTCTATCTCAGCTTGAGGAGATTCTTCCTGGGCAGACATGACTGTATCCTTTATAGCTGGAGGGGAGGCAGGATGGTCTAAGGCATCTTCATGGAACATCTCCCCCTGCCTGATTTCAGTGGATACTGAAACCAGGCCCTTGAGGAAGATGGCTCAGCAGATTTTGAAAGGGATTTGATGGAGGCAGATAAGAGATCAATGGAGGCTGCAAGGGGAGCGATTGCCTCTTCAATCATGGTTTTGATTGAGGGGGTAATCAGCTCCATAATGCGGGAGATAAGCTCAGGAGAGATCTCAATAGATGAAGGATGTGAAGTGGATGGAGCTGCAGCAGATATGGTAGTGGTGCTGGGATGAGAAATGGTGTGGACAGGGGATCGAGCAGGAGATTGAGCAGGTGATGGAGCAGGAGAGTTAATTGGGGAATGATCTGGGGAATGAACGGGAGATACAGGAGGAGTAGGAATTCTCTCTGATCCTAACAAATCAAAGCTAGGAGCAGATATCCTAGCCAGATGAGCAGGTAGAGGAGAAGCTGGAGGGGAAAGAGGAACAACCGTAGTTGTTTCTGGAGCAGCAGAGGAAAAGGTCGTACTTCAGCTGAAGTTGATGGAACTTCAACTGAGGCAGACAGCAATGCAGAGGAGGAGGAAGGAAGAGCTGAGCCAGCTTCAACATGGTGAGGAGTGACTGATTCAGTCCTTATGTCCTCAGATGTTGCTGGCCCTGTGTCTGCAGCAGTTTCGTTTCACAAAAGTTCTCTTCCACTTAGAGAACAAGTTGGGTTCCATCTTCTTGCTTGCATTGATTGTTGTTGCAGTTGAACTTAGCAGCTGGGGGTATTTTTCTTTAAGGAAGATTCCAATGACCCTTCCTAGGGTGACTTCCTTCTTACCAGTCTTTTTCTGATTAAATCAAACACAACTGCTGCCCAATCGATCCTTTTTCGATTAACAATCGCACACATGAGTGCGAATTGCTGCCTTGTTATATTATCATGAGCAGAGTGCTTACCCAGAAGCACTTTTCCTACTAACTCAGCCAGAAACTTGATTTTGAAATGAAAATTCACTTTGAGCAGCTTCGTGGGAATGCCCTCAGCATGTCCCAGCTCAACCAGCATTCTTCCGAATTCCTGAGCGTCTTGCTCATAATCCTCGTCACCATTAACTAATCCAAAAACATCAGATAAAACGGCCGGAGTCAGGATTACCTCTTCTCCGCGATGGTACCGATCATCGAATCGTCTGTAGAAGACGACGTGAAAGCCCATTCTTTGATTTCTAGATGTTGATCTTAATCCTTGCAGACATTAACTTCTCTAAACCCTGATCCCTGCATAGCTGTAGAACTTCTATGATTCCTGCATCGCAGCTGCTAAATGCGTCAAAATCCATGCTAAATCCTGCATCAAACTTCACGACGGCTAGAACTGCTGGGGAAACCGCCATGGATTCGCTGGAGAAAGCTCGAGAAAGCTGCAGAGAACGAAGAAGACGAAACGCCCGGAAATCGCAAGCGGGAAAGCAGAATGCAAAAGGGCACGCTCCGTCGACGATAAAACACAAGATCTTTTAACCTAGGTCGACTATCGGCTTTATATTAGACCGGGAATAGTCGATCTATTAAAAAGATACTTGACCCGAATAGTCGAACGGCCGTTCGACGATCGGCTCAGAAGCAGAGTAGTCGAACTATCGTTCGGCTATTTCTGGCTTCTTCAAACAACAAGCTGTCGTCGTTCAGAGATCGACGATGAGCTCAACCTGTTCGACGATGGTCGAACGTCGATCGACGATCTTCAAACAGATAAGCTATCAATAACCAGAGGTCGACGATAGGCTTAATCCGTTCAACGATCTTCGATCATCGTTCGACGATCTTCAAGCAGATTTCAACATAGGCAGATATTATCACACTTAGTCTCGTCCATTAATCATGCCTAGTTGAACTAAAAAGAACAGATGCTTCTGTTCATCTAAAGGCTTGGTGAATATATCACCTCTCTGAAACTCAGTGGATATGAACTCAAGACAGATCTTGTTCTTTTCCACACAATCTCTCAGGAAATGGTGCCTAATCTCAATGTGCTTCGTTCTAGAGTGGTGCACTGGATTTTGTGCAATAGAAATGGCATGGCTGGTACTATCACACATGATCTTGGTGTTCTTGTGTGAGTAACCATAATCCACAAGCTGGTTTTGAATCCACAGGATCTGTGAACAACAACTGGCAGCTGCTAATATTCAGCCTCTGCAGTTGAAGTTGAGACAGAAGCCTGCTTCTTACAGAACCAAGAGACCAATCTCTCTCCCAGGAACTGGCAAGTTCCTGAGGTGCTCTTCCTGTCAACTCTGCAACCAGCATAATCAGAATCAGAATATCCAATTAATTCAAATTCTGACTCAGCTGGGTACCAAAGTCCTAGATTTGGACATCCCTTCAGGTATCTCAGGATTCTCTTTAGAAGAATCAGATGAGATTCCTTGGGGTTGACCTGGAATCTAGCACAAAGGCATGTAGCAAACATTATATCTGGCCTACTTGCAGTTAGATATAATAGGGAACCAACAATGGCCCTATAATTCTTTTGATCAACTGGCTTGCCGTGATCATCAGAATCAATAACTACATTAGTAGCCATGGGTGTAGGCATTGCTGAAGCATCAGCCATCCCAAATTTCTTTACCAATTCCTTGGCATATTTGGATTGGGAGATGAAGATACCATCAGCATCTTGCTTAACTTGGAGACCAAGAAAGTAAGACAGCACACCCATGCTACTCATCTCAAACTTGGAATGCATCAAGTTGGAAAACTTTTTGCACAGTTTGGGATCAGTGGAGCCAAAAATAATATCATCTACATACACCTGAACTAACAGGATTGTGTCCTTGTGATGCTTGACGAAAAGGGTTCTATCAACTACTCCCCTAGTAAAGTTGTGCTCTAACAGGAAACTAGCTAAGGTCTCATACCAGGCCCTAGGAGCTTGCTTTAGTCCATAAAGAGCTTTCTGCAACTTAAAAACATGAGAAGGCTGAGTTGAAGAAACAAACCCTGGTGGTTGTTCAACAAACACTTCTTCCTTAAGCTCACCATTTAGGAATGCACTTTTGACATCCATTTGGAACACCTTAAACTTCATGAAGGCTGCATAGGCCAAGAAGATCCTTATTGCTTCTAGCCTTGCAACAGGAGCAAAGGTTTGGTCATAGTCTATACCTTCCTCCTGTCTGTAGCCCTGAGCTACAAGCCTAGCTTTATTCCTTACTATAATTCCATTTGCATCTAACTTGTTTCTATACACCCACTTGGTGCCTATGATCAGTTGGCCTTTAGGTCTTGGAACCAAAGTCCAAACTTTACATCTCTCAAACTGATTGAGCTCCTCTTGCATTGCAATGATCCAGTGGGGATCTAGCTCTGCATCTTTAAAGGTGAGGGGCTCAACCTGTGAGAGGAAACAAGCATGCATCACATCCTGTCTTAATTGATGTCTTGTTTGCACACCAGCTGATATGTCTCCAATCACTTGAGATGTGGGGTGATCTCTAAGTGTGACAATATCAGCAGGTGGGATGTGATCTTCAGCAACAGTTGGGATTAATTCCTCAGGAGGAATTTGATCTACTGTTGGTGGTACAACAACAGCTTCAACAGCTTCAGCAATGTCTTCATCACTGTCTGATTCAGTGATCTGAAGAGTTGATAGTTGGAGAATTTCTTGAGGGGCATCAGGTACCTGCAAAGAACTGGAGGAAGAAGAATTTTCCTTCTCCTTGTAAAACATCTGAGACTCATCAAAAGTCACATGCACAGATTCTTCTATCTTACAGGTAGATTTGTTATAAACCCTATAAGCTTTGCTTACTTAGGAATATCCAAGCATGATTCCCATTGAAGCTTTTGCTTCAAATTTTTAATATATTCTTTATTATTATTATGAATATAAACAATACAGCTAAAAACTCTAAAGTAATTAATTTTTGGTTTCTTTCCTTTAAGCAACTCATAAGGAGTTTTACACTTAAGTTTGTGTATCAAACTTCTATTCAAGACATAGTTGGCTGTACTAACAGCTTCTGCCCAATAGGATAGAGGCATGTTAGCATCTGCCAACTATGTACTAGCAGCTTCAATGAGTGTTCTATTCTTCCTTTCAACTACCCCATTTTGTTGGGGAGTTCTAGGAGCTGAGAAGCTATGTTTGATACCTTCTCTCTCACAGAATTCTTGCATGAGAAGAGAGTCAAACTCAGTACCATGATCACTTCTGATCAAGGCCACATGAGTAGAGTACTCAGTCTGCACACATAATAGAAAGTCTGTAAGGGCTTTGAAGTTATCAGACTTAGTTCTCAAAAAGAAAACCCAACTGAACCTAGAGAAGTCATCTACAATTACTAAAGTGTAATACTTCCCTCCTAAACTCTGTACATTTATTGGGCCAAAAAGGTCCAAATGTAATAAATACAGGATTCTAGGAGAATCACTTTTATTTACAGATTTAAAAGAATTCTTGGTTTGCTTGCCTAGCTGACAAGCCTTGCATAGGCTCTCCTTCTTGTAGGGGCAAGAAGGTAAACCTCTAACAAGGTTGTGCTTAGATAACCTAGATATATTTTTAAGGTTTACATGACTAAGCCTTTTATGCCATAGGGAATTATTATTAAGGGTTACTTCATTAAACAGGCAGATTTCAGAATGGGATGAATTGAAATCTACTAAATAGATATTACCTATTCTAATACCTACTAAAACAACATTATTATTTAAAGTAATATTACAAGAGAAATTAGAAAATGAAACCTGGTAGCCAGCATCACATAGCTGGCTGACTGAAATCAGATTATGCTTCAGTCCATTGACATAAGCAACTCTCTTGAAAGTAACTGCTCCAATTGTGATCTTGCCATAGCCTTCTGTCTGACCACAGCTGGAGTCTCCAAAGATAACCTTTGGGCCAAGCTTAGCTTTGAACTTTGACAGTAGATCTTTATTTCCTGTCATATGCTTAGAGCATCCACTATCCAAATACCACTTATTTTGAGTGATTGGATAGGCCTTCACCTGCAAGACAATTATTTAGACAGAGTAGACCCAGGTAACCTTGGATCCCTTGTTTTTCACATAAGAAAAACTTGAAATATATGAGAATGCAGGCTGAGGGTGATAACCTAGTGGGTGAAATCTCCTAGGTGGGATTCTCCATGCAGATGATGGGTCAACAAACCTAGGGTTTCTATTCTCATTTAGGTTTCTATGGAATTGATTATGATTTTGAAAATCATATTGAAATCGTCGATCGACGTTCGACGATGGGCGCTCTGATCGTCGAGCTTCGTTCGACCATGGAGCTTCCGATCGTCGAGCGGCGTTCGACGCTCTTTGCATTTCTTTGAAAAACTTCTTTCTCTTTTCTCTCTTAGCTTTATTTAAGGTTTTATTTACCAGATTTACTTGCTCAGTGTTCTTCTTTCCACTAGCTGAAATGAAGTTCACTGGAGTTGAAAGATTATTTTTAAGAAGGACTGGGGGTTCACTGGGAGAAGCTCCTAAGCCTAGTTTATCATTACCTGACCTAGTGTTAGTCATGCTGGTAATTTCTAACAGCTTAAGGCTTCTACCATTAAGGGATTCTTCTAATCTCTTAGACTTAGCTAACTCTATTTTAAGAAATTTAACTTCTTCACTACAAGTAGTGAGTTCTTCCTTTAACCTAACATTTTCAGAGGCTATTGATTCTGAGTCAGCTAACCTATTTCTTAAGTTCTTTTATTTCCTTTTCTGAGCTAATTAAATCTAAACATAAAGATTTAAATTCTAACTTAAATTCTTCTGAAGTAAAATCATAAGAAAAAAGTACCTCATCTTCAGTAGGCATCTCTTCATCAGAATCAGAACTCTCTGCAGCAGAGTGGTTGCTGCAGGCATCTATTGCCATTAGGCAAACTTCTTTTTCCTTCTTCTCTTCCTCATCTTCACTGGAGCTTGATGAGGAGGATTCTTCATCAGAATCACTCCAGGTTTCAGCAATGAAACCTCTCTCCTTCTTCTTGTTTTTGTAGGAGGATGGCTTGGAGTGCTTCCTGTGTTGTTCTTTTTCTTTTCTTTTCTTTCTTTGTTCTTCTCCTCTGGACATTCTGGCAAAATATGTCCAGGCTTCCTGCAACCATAACAAATGATTTCTTTAGCAGGAGAGCGATCATACCTTGGTTTGTCTTCATAGCGTGAAGACTTCTTTCTGAACTCCTTTCTTCCCATCTTGAGAAATCTTTTGGCAAACAATGCCATAAGTTCCTCATTAGATTGGCTGCCTTCAGACACATCTGCAGCCTTAAGAGCTAGAGATTGCTCTTTTCTTGTTGGAGTGGGGGTCTTGGCTTCAGCTTCTGCTTCTCTGGTCTTTAGCACTTGCTCAAAAGACTTGAGCTTGCCGAGGAGAGCTTCAGTTGAGATCTCATTTGTACTTCTGGCTTCCTTAATGGGCCAGATTCTTAGATCCCATGTGCTAGGGAAGCACATAAGAATCTTATCATTGACCTCTGTCAATGATATGTCCTTGTCCAGGGTCCTCAGCTCATTGATGATTGAGCTGAGCCTGGTGTACATAGCTTCAACTGATTCAGCATCAGTTTTCTTGAAGTTCTCATACTGTGAGATCAGGTTGGACCTTCTGTCCTTCCTTTCATCAGCTGAACCAGCTACAATCTGGTTCAGTGTGTCCCACATGGCCTTTGCTGAGGAGCAGTCAGCCACCTTCTGGAACACCTCATCAGACATTGTCTGAGCCAGTATGTTCATTGCCTTGGCATCTGCAATTTTGGCCTTCTTGTATTCATCATTGTAATCTGGAGGAGGCACTGCACTCATATCAGATGATGAGGCAGTGGCAGCAGCAGGTGCTCTTGGGGGACCTGACAAAATAGAAGCAAAAATACTTTCATCAATGGAATTCATATATAATTTGATCCTTGCCTTCCAGATGCCAAACTTTGCTAAGTTGCATGCTGGAGGTCTGGTGCTAGAATAATCCTTGGACTGGGCCATGATAGTGAATATCTATAAGCTCTTGGTATCTATCAGGATCTTGTGACTTAGGTGTTAGCCTATACAGTCAGTCAACCTGGCTCTGATACCAATTGAAAGTGAAGGGATAGATACTACTCTAGAGGGGGGGGTGAATAGAGTTATCAAATTTTGCACAGACAAAACTTAATAGTCTACCCAACTCACTTGGAGTGAAGTGCGGAATGAAAACATTATAGATATTGATTGAACCTTAAAGCCTAACACAAGTGATGTGTACAAACACAAGCTAACTGTAATTACAGTTAAGCTTGGATTACCTAATCAGCAACTAGCAACCTAGTTATATCTAATCACAGCCACAATACAGGAATTAAACAATGGAATCCAGACGACACAAAGAAATTTATAGTGGTTCCCCAAACAACTTGGGTACGTCCACTCTTCTACCCACACGGTAGGAATCCACTCAGGTTTTTGATCAGGTGCCCTGCCACCAACAGGATCTGCTTCAGGTAGATCCAGAAACCCTTTAGACTTTTGATCAGGTGTCTAAAAACCAAGCACAGGTTTTTGATCAGGTGCCCTGCCACCAAGGGATACTTTTGAAGGGAGTAATAACCCTGTACAGGAGGGGGAAGAAGGTTAAGATGTCTTCTCTATTTTACAAAGATTAGAGAAGCACAAAAACTTGCACTGAGCTAGAATGCTCTAAAGAATCAAGGCTCCCCCTGGCTCAAAGATGTCCAGGTGAAGTCTTGCTTCAGTGCAGAAAACTCTTCAGAAAGTTCTGAAGGAAAAGCTACAGGAAGAAAGAAAATAATAAAATCAAAGATCTTCAAGCAGCTATCTTCTTCTTCTTCTTCTTCAAAGGGACTCTGAGTTTGAACTTCCTGAAAGCAGGAGAACTCAGGTGAAGAAGAGATGAAGATCTTAACACTTCTCAGTTAGATGGAAATTTACTGAGAGCAGGAAGCTTGAACTTGATGAAGGCTTGAGTGCTTGAGAATATGTGTAACACTAGCTTGAATCCTTCTTCAAAGGGTCCTTTTTATAATCATCAGCAAGCAACGGCTCTCTTCCATTTAAATTATTTGTCTTCTTCTGAGCCTTGAGACCTGGGCTGTAAATATCAAGAAGACAGAAACAACTCTGCAGCAAAACATTCTATAAAAGGAATAAACCTCTTTCTAAGAAGCTGCAGGCTTAAATCAAATAACAGAAGGACTAAATAAAGTCACATCAGAAATAATCTCTTTATAGCAAAAAGAAGACTTTTCAGTCTAACGGCTATAAAGGGCTGACAATAGATAAAGTAATTTATAAAGACAGCTAATAAGACAAACAACTTTATCTTAAAAAGATTTGACTCAGGCAAAAGAGATGGAGCAAATATTGCCTGGTAATTTTATTGTACGGCTTAAAACAGTGTGCCAGAAAATGTATTAAATAATTAAATATAATAAATAAATACAAAATACAAAGGCAGACAGAAAGCGTCGAACGACCCTCGAAGATCGTCGAACGACGCACGGAGATCGTCGAACTATCGGCAGATAGTAAGAACGATCCAGATAGTCGACCTATCGAAGAAGATAGTCGAACTACCCCGGCAGATAGTCGAACTATCAGAGCAGATAGTCGAACTATCAATAGTCGATCTATCTTGGACAGATAATCGAACTATCAAGCGCACAGAGATAGTCGACCTATCAAGCAGATAGTCGACCTACCTCAGAAAACAGATAGTCGATCTATCAAAAGATAGTCGAACTATCAAACCAAACCAGATAGTCGATCTACCAGCAGATAGTCGAACTATCAGATAGTCGAACTATCGGGACAGATAGTCGAACTATCAAAGACAACAGATAGTCGAACTATCAACAGATCGTCGAACTATCAAGACGAAACAGATAGTCGAACTATCAACAGATAGTCGAACTATCAGATAGTCGATCTATCAGAACAGATAGTCGAACTACCTCGCCAAGCAGATAGTCGAACTATCAACAGATAGTCGAACTATCAACGCAAAACAGATAGTCGACCTATCAACAGATAGTCGAACTATCAACGCAGACAAAGCGTCGACCAACTAATAGACGATCGTCGATCAGCCGATAGACGATAGTCGAGCGGCGTTCGACGATAGTCGAAACGAAAAACTTACTTAACCAAATTCTCAATCTGGAAAAGTGAGGACTCTACAGCTAGACTCCTAACCATTGACCATAAGTATTTCTTGGGTCAAGGTGCACAAAGGAGAGGACTAAACTCAAATCAACACTAGGGTACCAACAAAAACCCCTAGGAAGCCCAAGAAAGGGTCAAGTGGACCTGGTGGTGTGGATAAGGCCACTATGGTCTGCACTTAGCAGATCTCTAAACCTTTGGTTAAAAGTGATCATGGGACTTCACACCAAGACTCCAGGACCCCCACCCCAACCCTCATAAGCCGAGTGAGAGGCCAATAGGTCACTAAGGACCCATGGAGAGTAGTCAATAGGGCTAAGTTGACCAAAGTCCAACTATAACCCTAATTAGGGTCAAATTGGCCTACACAAGGGTCAATTGCAGTCCCTTAGCCAAATGGACCCCACCCCTACCCTCATAAGCCTAGTGAGAGGCTAATGGGTCACCAAGGACCCATTGGGGCCAATCAAAAAGGCTGAGTTTGACCAAAGTCAACTCTAACCCTAAAATGGTCAAGTGCCCTAGTTAAGGTCAAGTGACCTCCAAGAGCCAATCCAACCCCACCTTGACCCAAGGGGAGGCCAATGGGTCACCAAGGTCCCATTAGGGGAAACCTCAAAGACCAAATTGATTAAGGTCAACCATAGTCAAGGTTTAGGTCAAGCTAGCCCAAAGGGCTAACTCAAGCTCAAGCCCAATTCACTTGGGCCAACCTTGCTTTGATGGATGAGATGGGCTTTGGGCTGACATGGGACATGTAGGAGCCAAAAATTCAGGCATGGTGACTAAGAGAGAGAAAGTCACCCATGGAGGAGAGAGAAAAGAGAAGGAAGAAGAAGGAAGAAGGACTTTGTGCTCCTCCTTCCCCCTCCCCAACCTCCCCATTCAATTCAGAAGAACAAGGTGTTGGGTACATTGGAAAATGTGTACCTGATTTGAAGAAGCCCAACCTAGCTCAATGATATACATCATGTTGTATTTGATGTAGTTTTGAGTTGACATGTGCAGGAAAGAAATGTTAAAGTTTACAGGAAAATTCTAAGTCCAAGTGTCGACACAAAGGAACATGTGTCGTCACATAGAAAAAGTTGTTCGACACAACACTGGGAAGTGTGTCGACACAGAAGGTGTAAGTCGACACTACTCGGGAAAAAAGTGTCGACACATAAACATAGTCTACAACAACACTGGGAAATTGTGTCGACACAGAAGAAGTAAGTCGACACAGCACTGGGAAATTGTGTCGACACAGAAGAAGTAAGTCGACACACAGCACTGGGAAATTGTGTCGACACAGAAGAAAAAACGTCGACCTCAACATTGGGAGATGTGTCGACACTAAAGAGTATAGTCGATCTCAAGTTTGTCGACATCATCTGAATATGTCGACACAGAAGAAAATAGTCGACCACAAGTTTGTCGTCACCAGCAGAATGTGTCGACACATAGTAAGTAAGTCAACACTTATTAAAGTTATGATTCTACAACAACTGTGTCGACACACAGGACTTGTGTCGACCCACTGGCAGAGTCAAAGACCAAGTTATTTTCAGAAGAAGATGTGTCGACACAAAGGCAATTTTGTCGACATCACTGAAGGCATGTCGACACCAAAGTCACTTGTGTCGACACAAATAGACAGATGGTCTCGACACTTTCTGACAGATTGTTTCAACACTAAGGCACAGGACTTGTTTGAAGACTTGACAGCTGTGGGTTAACACCCAGTTAACTGAAGTTGTCAACTTGTCAGAAAACGGTTAGAAACCGGATCAGCCGGTTACCATGAAGAATGTCTATAAATAGACGGATTCAGAAGAAGGAGAAGAACAACATATAGAACTGACCTTTTGAAATACATTGGATCAGAAAGTGGAGAAGGATTACATTCTACTCATATCAAGAAGTGCTAGGCACTTAAGAAGTCTCTTCTCCGGGAGATCTAAGAAGACTATCTAAGGATAGATCTAAGAAGAGTTCTAATCAGAATTCAGAAGAATCATTCAAAGTTCTGGACAGAGAGAGATCAAGTCAGAATTTGAGAAGAAGAAAGAAGAAATCCATCAGTGGATTCTCAAGAAGCTGTTTGGAATCAACTCAGCTAAGTACATTTTCAAGAAGCTTTGAAGAAGGCTAAGAAACAGTGATTGCATCAGCTGATTAAGAATTGTCATTGCCTCTTCTCTCTCAACTTGGCAAGACAAATTAAACAATCTTTTCTATATTTCTGTAGGATCTGTTTATACAGATCTGAGTTGTAAGCCTATGTTATAAAGGCTGAGTGTAGGAGTGTTGAACTCTGAGGGTAGGGCTGATTGCCTGAGTGTAGGAGAAGGAATTTCTTCTGAGTTGTAGGCCTTGGGCACAAGCCTGAGGTAGGGCAGTTGTGCCTGAGTTGTAGGAACCTGTTGGGTTCTGAGTGTGTAAGATCTATTGAACTGAGATAAGTGGAAGTCTGGCCGAATCTAGCATACAACTAGATAGGTGAAGGGGGAAAGTGGATGTACCCAGACCTTGGGGAACCACTATAAAACATAGTGCAATCTGTGATGTGTTGTTTTCCTGTGATTGCTGTGTTTTTGTATTAGTTAATAAATTGAATTCTGTCTAGAAGTTTTAGAAAAGAAGCAGGACCTATTCACCCCCCCCCTTAGGTGTTTAGGCTGCCTTGAAAGTTAAACTATCAAGTGGTATCAAGGGAGGTTCCTCAAAAAAGGACTTAACAGCTGAGGTAATCTGATAGGCAGAATCAAGAATCAAGAAGATGGTTCTGGAGAGAATCATAAGGAGCTAGGTCAATGAAATTACCCATATGCAAGAAGGAAATCTTTGGGATCTGGAAAGAAAGAGTCAGATTGTTTGAAGCATCTGACCCAAGGATTTACATCACAGTACAGGAAGGCCCTTCATACCAATGAAGATATCTGTTCTGATGCAAATATCCAAACACCAAAGACTTATTCTGAAATGACCAAGGATGAAATCATCTTGGCTACCATGGACAAAAGGGCACAGAACATAATTGTCAGTGCCATAGATGATTCAACATTTCAGAATCTGATTCACTGCAAGACCTCCAAGGAGATGTGGGACACATTGATTGTCTACATGGAGGGATCAGAAGAAGTAAGGCTGGACAGAAAATCTATGCTAAATCAGGGAGTATGAAAGTTTTAGACAAGGAAAATCTGAAGCATAACTGAGTGCTATAAGAAATTCTATATAGAATTGTGAATGAGCTAATTTCCTATGGAAGAGTCTTCAGTACCTATGAACTGAATGACAAATTCTTAAGATCCTTATCAAAGGATTGGGATACAAAGATCTGTGCCATAAGAGAAGTGGCAAAATTGGCAGAGATATCTCCTCCAACTCTGTTTGGAAAGTTGCTATCCTATGAAATGCAACTTATGGTAAGGAAGGAGGAGGAAAGAAACTCAAGAGGAGAGCATAGAGAAAAGACTGTGGCATTTAATGCTGAAGCCACCAGAAAGAATAGGAGGAAATCACCATCTCCTCCTAAGGAAGTTGAAGAAGGTAGTTCTGAAAATTCAGATAGGGGTTCAGTCAGCAGTGATTCAGATGCAGACTTTGCTGCATTCACTAGGCAATTTCAAAGGTTCTTGAAAAAGAAGCAATGGAAGTCTAGGCCTTCATCATCACAGCAAGTAGATGACTATTATCAGAAAAGAAGGTCATCTAGGAAAGAGAAAAGCAGGTCAAAGCCCAGCAAAGCCACTACTTCAAAGATTGTCTGCTATTGTTGCAATAGGCCTGGACATGTAGTGGCTGAGTGTCCTGACAAAAGGAAGGAATCTTCAGAAAAGAAGAAGACTTATCAGAAAGGCAAGAAGGAGAAATCCTTTGTAGCAAAGAAAGATAAAAGTCTGTCAGACCAGTCAACTTCAGAATCAGGATCTGAAGCTGAAGCATATATTGGATTATATGCTGCATCTGAGGAAGAGGAGTTTATGCAGTTGCTAGACTCCATCAATGAACATCAATGCATGGGTTTGATGACTAGATCAGAAGAGGACCTATGCCAGAATCAGTCTGGTCCTAATGAGGTAAACTGTCCTTCCAGTACATTGTTTGTAGTACAAGTGAAGAATCAGCTACATCTGCATCAAGTGATGAAGATGCATCTGGATCTGAAGGAGATGTCTATCAATTGATAGACAAGTATGGGGACTTGTTGCAGGCCCTTAAGAAAAGCAAGAACCTGGTTAAATCACAGGCTCAGGAAATTGCTGATCTAAGGGTTACAACAACTGAGTTAGAAAAAGTCCTTGATCAAAAGTTAGCTGAAATTGCCAAGCTGAAGAATATAACTATTATTCAGATGGGCACAATTAATTATACTAATGATCAAGTAAAGAGTCTGGAGGACAGACTTAGAATTGAAAGGGATTTAGTGGCTAGTTACTCTAAGCCAAAATCTGTCTTACCCTTGATAGATGAATTTGTCACTCAGAAGGGTAAGGCTGGATTAGGATTTAAGGGTAACTCCAGGCTGGCAGATTCAAGAGGAAAGGCAAAGCCCCTATTCAGCCACTAAACCTTTCAGTCCCCATAAGTTTGGTAAGAAGAAAGTGCCTTCTAACATATATGATCATGAAGACATTCAGGATCATATCAAGACAAATGTTCTGAAGAACAAGGGTGTTAAGGCAAGCAGGCCTACCTATGGTCATAAGCCCTATGGTTTTAAGAAACCAGTAGGAGAAGTTGCAACAGCACCAGCAATGAACAGAAATGCTTCTGACAAGGATGTATCTAGATCTAGATACAATAAGTTTGAATGTTGGTGCTGTGGCAAGAGGGGTCATTTTGCATTGGACTGCTGGTATAACACAAGTGTTATAAAGAATAAGAGTCTACCTGTTAGAAGAGGTTATGATAACTTTATTAAGGCTAACCTGAACCAAGGACCCAAGACTTACTTGGGTTCTAAGGGTAAGTAATTCTGTATTGCAGGTGAATCCAAGTTACCATGCCCCTATATGGTACTTGGATAGTGGTTGTTCCAGGCACATGACTGGAACAAAGGGGCTGCTGAAGGAGTATTCATCTGTCAAAGATGGACATAAAGTGATCTTTGGTGGATCTGAAAAAGGAGTCATCAAAGGATTGGTAACATCTCTTCAAACCTAATTACTATCACCCAAGTGGCCTATGTAAAAGGTTTGAAACATAATCTAATAAGCATAAGCCAGCTGAGTGATCTAGGATATGACATTTCATTTGGTAAGGATGGATGTCATATCAAAAGGTCAAGTGATCAAGAGATCATATTGACTGGGTATAGGAAGAGAAATGTGTATTGCCTTAATTTTGAATGTGAGAATAAGGCATCCCATTTGTCTTGTAGCTGATGACAATGCTTCTCATTGTGTTAAGTGGCACAAGAGATTGGCTCATCTAAACTACAAGACAATTGGCCAACTCTTTAGTAAAGAACTAGTGAGGAATGGGCCTCAAGTTAAGTGTATAAAGGAAGGGGTATGCTCAGCTTGTCAAAAGGGCAAGCAGACAAAACCTCATTTCAAAGCCTTGAAAACAAGGATTCTGTGAGGTGCTTATACCTCTTGCATATGGATCTTTTTGGTCCTATGCCAGTTCACAGTCTAGGTAGGAAGGTCTACACACTAGTGGTTGTAGATGATATTCTAGATTTACATGGGTGTTCTTTCTGAGACAAAAATCTGAAACCCCAAGTGTATTATTAAGTTTGTAAAGCAAATTCAGAATGAACTGAACAGTACAGTGGTCAAAATCAGAAGTGACCATGGTACTGAGTTTCAATCTGAAAGCATGACAAACTTGTGTATAGACTTTGGGATTTTCCAAGAGTTCTCCTCACCTAGAACACCTCAGCAAAATGGAATTGCTGAAAGAAAGAATAGATCATTAATTGAAGCTGGTAGAACTCTATTGAGTGACACCTCTCTCCAGAATATTTTTGGGCTGAGGCAGTTAACACTGCTTGTCATGTCATCAATAGGGCTTCTATCACCAAAAGCCACAGAAAGACTCCCTATGAGATTGTGAAAGGCAGAAAACCAAATCTATCCTATTTTAGGATCTTTGGCTGCAAGTGCTATATACTTAACAATGGTAAGTCTTATTTGACTAAGTTTGCTGCCAAATCCCAGGATGGGATATTTGTTGGGTACAGCACAAATAGTAAGGCCTATAGAGTCTTCAACTTAACTACTCAAGTTGTTGAAGAATCTGTGCATGTTGTATTTGATGAAACAAGATTAATCAATTGTGAATTGTCTTGTAGATCAAATGACTCAACAGGTATAAGCAAGAAGATGGACAAGCTCTCCATTGCTGAAGCTTCAAAGGAAGAGGGAGCATTGGAAAATGAAGGCTGCTGTCCAGGGGGAGTACAAGAGATAATGGAAGCTGATGAAAACCAAGAGGAACAGCAGAATGAAGAAGCTGGAGATGCTCAACCTGAAGGGAATCTACCTCCAGCTATAAGATATCTAAGAGATCATCCTACTGATCAGATAATTGGTGATCCAAGACAAGGAGTGCAAACTAGAAGCAGAAATCAAAGCACAGTTTTGCATTCTAGTTTCTTGTCTCAAATGGAACCTAAGAAGTTTGAAGAAGCTATCCAAGACCAGCACTGGATTGATGCTATGCAAGAGGAGCTGAATCAGTTCAGAAGGTGCAAGGTCTGGGAGCTTGTTCCTAAACCAAGAGGCCACAACATAATTGGGACTAAGTGGATCTAGGAACAAGCTAGATGAAAGTGGAATAATAATAAAGAATAAAGCAAGATTGGTTGCAAAAGGATACAGGCAGGAAGAAGGGATTGACTTTGATCAAACCTTTGCTCCAGTAGCAAGGCTGGAGGCAATCAGAATGTTCCTTGCCTATGCAGCCTACCAAGACTTCAAAGTATACCAGATGGATGTAAAGTCAGCATTTCTGAATGGTGATCTTAAAGAAGAAGTATATGTAGAGCAGCCATCAGGTTTTGTAGATCCTCTTAAACCTGATTCTGTGTATAAGCTTAGGAAAGCTTTGTATGGGTTAAAACAAGCTCCAAGGGCTTGGTATGAAACCCTGTCTACCTTCCTCATTGAGAATAAATTCTCAAGAGGAAAGATAGACAAAACTCTATTCCTTAGGGAATCCAAAGGAAAGATCATCTTAGTCCAGATCTATGTTGATGACATAATCTTTGGATCTACTGAAAACAACCTTTGTAAAAAGTTTGCCAAACTTATGCAAGGGAAGTTTGAGATGAGCAGTATGGGAGAACTTAAGTTCTTCTTGGGACTCCAAGTAAGACAGACTGATGATGGATTGTCCATATCCCAGTCTAAGTTCACCAAAGGAATTAATTAAAAAATATGGTATGGAGTCATCCTCCTCCATGAGAACTCCTATGGGCACAAGTATGCCATATGCAAAGATGAGGCAGGTAAACCTGTTGATGAATCATTGTATAGAGGAATAGTTGGGTCACTACTATATCTCACTGCTAGTAGACCTGACATTATGTATGCAACATGTGTCTGTGCTAGGTACCAAGCCTGCCCTAAAGAATCTCATTATACTGCAGTAAAAGGATTCTGAGATATCTAAAGGGCACTCCTACTCTAGGTCTTTGGTACCCTAGGAATAGAGATTTTCAACTAACAGGCTATTCAGATGCAGATTTTGCAGGATGTAGAGAGGATAGAAAGAGTACTACAGGTACTTGTCAATTCCTGGGAGGAAGACTAATATCTTGGAGTAGTAAAAACAGACTAGTGTGGCAATTTCCACAGCTGAGTCAGAGTATATTGCTGCAGGAAGCTGCTGTGCACAGCTATTATGGATGCAGCATCAGCTTAAAGATTATGGTATTCAGGTAAGTAGAACACCCCTTTTATGTGATTCTAAGAGTGCTATTTCTATTGCTAATAATCCAGTTTCTCATAGTAGAACTAAGCATATAGAAATCAAATATCATTTTCTTAGAGAATGTAGAAAAAGGTGACATCTCATTGGAATTTGTAAAAACAGATTATCAAATAGCAGATGTATTTACTAAGCCTTTAGATGAAACCAAATTCAATAAATTCAAAATTGAATTAGGTATGTTAACCATTGATTAATGTATTAAACAAAATCATTAACAATGCTATTGAATGGTTATAAGTAAGTAAAAGTAGTAACAACAATAATCAAGTGTTAAAAAAGGACACATTGAAGTTACAGAAAATGGCTAAGTAAGAATGTGTCGACACATTCAGTAATAATGTGTCGACTCAGAGAATTATGTCGACAAGTCAGAAATATTGTGTCGACACAGAGAATATGTGTCGACACTTAGAGATTTATATTGTCGACTTAACCAGGAATGTAATGTCGACCTCAACCAGAATTATGGTGTCGACACTTAAAAATATGTGTCGACACTTGTCCTTAGTGTCGACACAGAATTTCTGTCTCTAATATGTATCCAAGGTGTCGGACATAACCACAAATTGTGTCGACACATAGTGGGTGAAGAAATGTGAGTAAAATAGAAGCTTGTGTCGACACATTCCGTCTGTGTCG